>CM036589.1:73725010-74335843 GCA_020745705.1 Hemiprocne comata
CCATGCAGCCAGGATGGCCACAAAAGTCAGTATCTTCCAGGTTGCTTTAGAAGCTTTATCTGGGACATCTGCAGCTGGGTTGGCCACTACAGACTCCTTTGATACTAACTTAAAAAATTTTCCCCTAGAACTGGTTGACAGCATCTTTGGGGGAGAAGAAAAGTCCTAAAGATCCAGAAATAGTATCTTAGCAGTGAGGCTCAGTAATCAGCAATCCTGAAAAGTAGGTGGACAGAGCAGTATGTCTTACATATATATGTAAGATATATATATATACACACTTATATATATATACTTATAAGTATATATATAAGTATATATAAGTATATAAGTATATAAGTATTATATAAGTATATATATACACTTATATATGCATAACAATGTATATATGTAGAACTACATATAGATAGTATACGTGTATTATATGTGCAATACTTGTCTCACTACAGTTTAGAATTACTTTTTTCTAGCTGTTTTTTGCCACTATTTGAGGCTCAGTGAGCTGAAGTACTTCTGTCCATCATATTTGAGAGGTCATGGTGGTCTGGTGAGGTACCGCTGATTGGAAAATAGGAAACAGCCCCTGTTTTGGAGACGTTGAAAAAGGAAAACCCAGGGAACTACAGGCCAGTCAGTCTCACCTCTGTGACCAGCAAGGTCATGGAACAGATCATTCTGGAAACTCTGCTAAGGCACATAGAAAAGGAGGAGTTGATTGGTGACAGCCAACATGGTTTCACTAAGGGCAAATTGGGCCTGACCAATTTGGTGGCCTTCTACAATGGGGCTACAGAGATGGTGGAAGAGCAACTGACATAATCTACCTGGATTTGTGCAAAGCATTTGACACTGTCCCACACAACAACCTGGTCTCCAAACTGACAAGACATGGATTTGACAGATGGACCACTCGGGTGATTCTGCTCCTTTACTCTGCTCTTGTGAGACCCCATCTGGAATACAGGGAACAGCTCTAGAGCCCTCAGCACAGGAAAGACATGGACCTGTTGGAAACAGTCCAGAGGAAGGCTACGAAGATGATCAAAGGGCTGGAGCACCTCTGCTATGAAGACAGGCTGACAGAGTTGGGACTATTCAGCCTGGAGAGGAGGAGGCTTCAGGGAGACCTTATAGCAGCCTTCCAGTACCTGAAGGGGGCCTACACGAAAGCTGGGGAGAAACTTTCCACCAGAGAGTGTAGTGATAGGACAAGGGGTAATGGTTTTAAACTGAAAGAGGGTAGAATAAGGTTAGACATTAGGAAAAAATTCTTTACCATGAGGGTAGTAAGGTGCTGGAACAGGTTGCCCAAGGAGGCTGTGGATGCCCCCTTTCAAGGCCAGGTTGGATGAGGCTTTGTGCAGTCTGGTCTAGTGTGAGGTGTCCCTGCCCATAGGAGGGAGGCTGGAACTAGATGATCCTTAAGGTCCCTTCCAACTTTAACCATTCTATGATTCTATGAAAACAGGATGGAATACACATGGTCTTAGAGGAGGGGAATATTTTTGAAGACCATTTCTCAAACAGTGTGCTACAAAATGTACTGATCCGCAGGGATCAGTACTGGGCTCAGTCCTATTCAATATCTTTATTGACAACCTGGATGTGGGGATTGGGTCCACCCTCAGTAAATTCACAGATGACACCAAGCTGGGGGGGAGTGTTGATCTGCCGGAGGGTAAGAAAAAGCTGCAGGACATGGACAGGCTGGATCGATGGGCCGAGGCCAATGGAATGAAATTCACCAAGACCAAGTGCAGGGTCCTGCACTTTGGCCACAATAACCCCAGGCAGCACTACAGGCTGGGGGAAGAGTGGCTGGAGAGCAGCCTGGCAGAGAGGGACCTGGGAGTGCTGGTGGACAGCCGGTTGAACATGAGCGTGCCCAGGTGGCCCGGAAGGCCAATGGCATCCTGGCTTGTATCAGGAATAGTGTGGCCAGCAGAAATAGGGATGTCATTCTCCCCCTGTACACAGCACTGGTGAGGCCTCACCTCGAGTACTGTGTCCAGTTCTGGGCCCCTCACTTCAAGAAGGACGTTGAGGTGCTGGAGCGGGTCCAGAGGAGAGCAACAAGGCTGGTGAAAGGACTAGAGGGAAAGTCTTATAGGGAGAGGTTGAGGGTGCTGGGGTTGTTTAGCCTGGAGAAGAGGAGACTCAGGGGGGACCTCATCACTCCCTTCAACTACCTGAAGGGAGGTTGTAGTCAGGTGGGAGCTGGGCTCTTTTTCCAGGCAACTAGCAACAAGACAAGAGGGCACAGCCTCAAGTGCTCCAGGGGAGGTTTAGGTTGGATATTAGGAAGCACTTCCTCACGGAGAGGGTGATTAGACATTGGAATGGACTTCCCAGGGAAGTGTTGGAGGCACCATCCCTGGATGTGTTCAAGGCAAGGCTGGATGTGGCACTTAATGCCATAGTCTAGACGGTGTGGTGGTGTTGGTCATAGGCTGGACTTGATGATCTTAACAGTCTTTTCCAGCCTTGGTAGTTCTGTGATTCTGTGAAAAGAGCATCCAACACAAAAAGCTTCCATCAGCTGACTTGACCAATACCTAGAACTTCTGGAGTAGACAATGACAGTTGATTTTTATGATGAAGGTTTTCAGAAGAAACAAATATTTCTGAAGTCAGCTTACACTGCAAAGGCTGGCCAGTAGCCCCAAGACAGATTCATAAAGCACATAAAGTGTCAGTATAACAATAGAAAATCATGTTCCTTACAAAACACATTTTATGTTACAGATGTTCTTCTCCTAACACTTTCGTGGAGACTGAGCAAAATACCACAGCCAGCCTTATTGAAAACTTCTTCCACAGGCCCTCATGAACATCCTGTATTAACCTGTAGTTAAGTTTGGGCACACCTTTCATAAAGCAAAAGATGGGGATCAGACTGATACTTTACTTTATACTGATACTTTACTGATACTTTTTTTAGTGTACTAAAGGAATATGGCCAACTGAAAACCTTAAGTCTGTAAATTAACATATCAAAGACATACACCTCTTTTACGTGATGAAAACAGAGAATATGATAAATTGTTTGCTATAAAATCAAACACTTTTTCAGGCAGCAACTTCTGAGTGAGATTCAAGCCCCTTCTCAGGACTTTCAGGTTTCCCTGGTTCTTTTGAAAACAGATATGATATCAGATTAAGACTCCAATGCAGTATTATAGATTTGAGGACAAACTAAATTTATGGGAGATCAACTGTTATTCCAACAGCTGTATTTGAAATGGGAATAATCTTTAACAATCTTTGGTCGTTCAAGTGGTCCACATGCAAGTCTCCCCAGAGATATTCCCTGCACCTGGAGTGGTAGTGTATAGTTTACATCAGTGCACATTTACCATTATGGGCTCACTTACATGGTAAGTTCAGAACAGTGATTAGCAATTCTACCTTTTCTTAGTTATAAGGAAGTTTAAAAACTCCTTAAAATTATTCCTAGTTAGCAAAAATTCACTTTGCTTGTTTATTTGTTTTGCTCTAGATAGATGTCTATGGCAATAGGCTGTTGCAGTGAGAAAGTATCAAACACCAAATGGTAAAAGGGATGCTGGAACCCCCGAAAAAAAGAAAAGTGAAACATTATTCTCAAGACTTACATTATCTTTAGCATATAGAGTCAAGATCTATCATCTCAGCCTACTTCATAAACAAAGTAAAATATTTTAAGATTTCCCACCATGGGCCTTCATTAGAAATGAAACTTCAAACAATTCTAGCAAACAGTTTTGAAAAGCTGGCTACAACCAGAAGATCTCTAAATGAAGGAACTTTGTTTCCATTCTAGAACAAATTATTGTGGGAGTTAATCACACTAATGCTAAATGATCAATAGAGGAATCCATAATATTTTAAAGCCAACCCTGAATGACAATTAACTCAATGAATGAGAAGAGAATTTATTCCTTTGGCAGGTCATTAATAAAATCTTGTTTGAAAAGTTGCTTACAGAACACAGAACTAGTGTCTCTATTAAGCAATTCTAAGCAGAAACACAAAAATGCCTTAACTTAAACATAATCTATCTGCAAACTGGAGGCTCAGTTACTCATTTACAAATGGCTACTTGCTTTGTAGGTGTGTGATTCTAGGCCATGGACTTCTATTGTATATTTGAGGTAGAAGACCTCAAACTATGGAATTTTTATTTTTATTTTCTGATGAGATCTCAGGCTGCAATTATACCTGACTTACAAAAGTAAAAGAGACTGAAGAAACGAAAACCATGGTCAGACAAAACAACCACTGTAAATTCAAGCAGTGAAATAACTCATCACTCTCAATCTATCATCATACAGTTCTGTTTAGGTGTTATGGAATAAAAAGATCCTTCACTTGAACAATTCTGCTTGAGAAAAATGGAAAGATCATACTAAGTTATTTAGGTATCTAAAAGCAAAAAGCAGAACAACCTCAGTTCTTTATACTTTCCATTCCTTAAAAGCCAATGATTTCAAGAAAAGAGGTGGCTACATGTGAATGATCATGGAACCACATAAAAACTTTACCTATGACCTAGAATAAAACGCTCAGAAATAAAGGAAGATAATCCATTTTCAGAGAGGTAGGCCTCTGCCTTGAGTAGCTCCAGTGAAGACCAGCACAATTAATTTCTGCATTCCCTACAATGCTTTTTGGTGGTGTGACGGTCAGTCTCCAAGACAAAGAATAAGCATAAGACATGGTTTAGAGAATCCACCTGCTGACTGGATGGCTCAAGGTATTTTAAGGTGATTATATTCTTCTTGGCTGTCAGTGGTGTCCACAAGGCTTTGGCAAACACCAGAAGAAAACTGGAAGAAGCATTCATAGAAGTATCATTTTTATGTAGTGAGCACTTCCCAGGAAAAGAAGCCTCCAAAGCAAAACTGAAGGAAGGCATTAAGCATGAATATTATAGTTTATTATATCACATTTTGCATGAGCTAGATGCCGAAAAAGGCAGGAAAGCTTCGCTATCTAATCTTCATTTAACTAGGTAGCAAATAAAATTGGTGGTCCACTCTGTTTTGCATACCTATGTTATCTGTTTTAGAGCAACATCTATAAACTGCCTGCTCTTACTCAGTGCCTTCATCAGCTAACAATTCCTCTTAATTAAGGCCTGCACCTGACCTGTCACCTCCCCAGAACTGGATGCAGTGATAGCTGCCTCAACTCTTTACTGTGACAAAATGCATCTTCATTGCCTGAAATGCACTGCAAGCCTCAGCAGAGTCACAACCCCAACAGTAAAAAGTGGGCACAAGAATCCTCACATGCTCCTTGCCATTCACAGCAGCCAAGAATAAAGCAATCTGTTTACACTACAGATTATTGTAACGCTGATCTACCCTCAATGTGTGCAACTCATTTTAGTAGGGCTAGTCATTCAAAACTGATGGGATCACCACAGCAACATGATTTTAGTCACCCTTACAGTTGGAAAGGAAGTGGTTGAGAAGTTGCAAGTGTCAGCTCAGCTGGCAAAAGGGGCTGACAACAGTGGGAAGTGTTCAAACGTGCCACTTTGTTGCATACGATTTGCAGTGAAAATAAATCACTCCCTGATCGCAGTTGCAATTTAGCATTATGGCCTGGAAAGAGTCACAAAAAGTTCTCACATTACCTGAAAGACTAAAACTGATCTAAAAGCTCTAGGAAACGGTCATAAAACACCCATGCTCTGAATTGTGCTGTGCAGGGCAATTCCAAACTTTCCTGGGGGACAACCCATTGACCCAAAGGCTAATGAAAGCACCAAAACCACACTGGCTGATTATCTGCTCCTTCATCCATTCATTTCAAGGAGTTGCTCTCATGTGCTGTACACACCATACAGGATCGTGCCCTTAAGCAATCCAGAGGAAACTTACCATAGCTACCATGATGTATCAGAAAAAATTGTCTGCTAAGGTTGATAAATTGGTCAATTACCTGCTTCCTTGATTTTTAATCTTGTGTAAATGTGGTTTTTTTTCATCTTTACATTACCAGTACCTATGAGAAGACAATCTGTACCTTGCTAAAAACAACTATTTTAAACACTAGCAAATGCTTAATTACTATAAACAAGATGACAACCGTCTTATTTTTGTAAAGTTTCTAAACACCTAAGCAATAGCTCTAGAAAATAAAGCTCCCCTGCTCTCATTTGAGGCTGCTGTCTCCATGTTTACTCTTCCTCTGTACACGACCCTCAGTGCTCCCTCAGCCCACTTAAACACCACAGCTAGTGCACCTGATGTCTTTCCATCAATATCTGCTGCATGGCTGAGCATATACACGGGGCATGAAGTTCCCAGCCTCACCTCAGCTCCTCCTATGAAGTCCAAACCACCCTCCTCCCCAAGCCACACACTCCCCCTGCCACCATACAACAGGAGGAAAGCATTAAGACACAAGGCAAGGTAAAGACAAGCAAATACTTCTGGAGCTCTGCAGCTAATGACTTCATCTTCAAGGCAGAGATGGTTTAGTGCCTCTGGTGGGAATCTAAAGAACAGTCCAACCCTCACAGGTGCCAGGAGGGTATGGGAAAGCCACAGAAGGTCATTGTTCTTGCCAGTGAGCTGGTTTGGGCTCAAAATGGAATATTAAAACTATGGCAAGGTAGATGCACATGATCTCAGTTGATTTCCCCTTTCCATATTTCTTCTCTCACTGGTAATCACAAGAGTTTTCCAGGAATGGAGAACAGAAAATACCTGACTAATGACACAGAAGCTGAACCCAAAAGGATAACAATATATCAACCTTCTTCCTCTACACACAGAAGTTATTAAATAAAAAGGACTGTGCAACAGATCTGGCTTCCTGTACCTCTTCAAAGGCATAGTCAAACTTTGGAACTGAGAAGTGGAGAACTCCCATAAGGGTTTGTACAGGGACAAACTAATGTAAGCCCAGCATAGCTTCAATGCTTGAGGAAAGCTCTTTGGAAGGTTTCAGCAGCACTCTAAAACATACAGCAATATCCAGAACATATCTAGTCATTTCAAGGAGCAAGTTTTCCATCTTTTTCCCACTCACCTCTGTTCCTCTGAGGGACAACCACTCTATCTTAAACATTGCTTCCTTGGTTTCCCTGAGAAACTGCCAAGTGCATCTTTCCTAAAGGACATCTAATTAGGACACAGGCTCCTTTCAGGCTGAAACTATCTTTTTTGTTGGGTCACACACACCTAGGACAGCAGGCTGACTTCCTGGATTGTGCTCCTATGCACTATGCAAGAACAACAAAGGAGAAGGAAACAGTATTTCCTTTTCTCTCTCAGGCACAAGGTAATCCCTGAGAGCACTTTCTGATGTCTAACCACTACTGTAGAAAATAGAAGTCCAGGAGATGCTCAGCTGAAAGAGTAATCAAAAACCCTACAGAAGAACATGGTATTTCTGATCTGCTTTCTCCATGACTACTGGCTCTAATTTCCCAAGCCAGACCAACAATGTCAGGAGTAATACAATTGGCAACCTTCACGTTTCCTCTTCTCTCCAATGGATTAAAGGCATGCTGTGTCTTCTCTTAAACCAGTTCCAAATAACTTCACATTCTATTAACTTTAAAAACTGCCAGTAGTCTTCAGGAAGTGACATTAATAAAGTAGCATTATTAGCAAACTGAAAAATGGATATTTCTCTACTTTTCTACCTTTCCTGACCAATCTTCTCTAGCTGGTGCAGAAAACTTACCATAAATATTGACTGGCAAAGGGTAAAAAACAGAGAAGAATTATCAGTGATAAAAGCAGTGATTATATCACAAGTGCTTTTGAAGAAAGAGAAAAAGGAAGAAAACTAGTCATTACCAGTGTAGTAGCACTACACAAGGATTAAATGGGAAAAAAACAACCAAACAAAACCCAACAGTCTGTGAAGCTCTCCCAATAGGTGTGAAGAATCTCTGAAGAGAACTTCCTGTTGCATCACAGGAAAAAAGAAAAAAAATCAAGGACTCAAAAAAGGTGGAGATTACATGTCTGTAAACTGTCCTGCCAAGCCTCCAAACATCCCCAAAACCATCCCACAACCCCAACAGTTCTGTTACTGTAGTCTAGAACTCTTGGACCCAAAAACCATTCCAAGGAACACAGTTATAACTTACAGCACCATTAAAATAGCAAGAGAAAGATTCTTGCCTACCAAAGGGAGGTTTTTATCTCCTGAGCGCAAAGGTAACCCAGCTAGCTTCTAAGGAAGGAAGAAAGACTCATGTTCCTGCCTCTTTACTGCTGCAGGAGGCTGGCTGGCTGCTCTTCACATAAAGAACATATTGGAGTTTGAAAAACTGTCAAAGTAGTGCTTGCATTTGCCTGCCTTGATGATATGATGTACTGTTATACATCCTGACCTATGCTTACTTTGACATTTTTGGTCAGCTCATTTTTTTTTTCCCCTTATCTGAGCATGAAAAAGACATCTCAACTTCCCAACAGCTCTGGTGGCATTCTGGCAAAAACAATTCCACTTGTCTCAGAATAACTGCTACATATTCAGTAATCCAGACACTTCTGTCCAGTTTATGCACAGGACCAGGTTCTCTCCTGTGTGACATGTATTTGGCAAAGGAGGAACACAGCACAAGCTTTTTACAGTGCTCCGATTCTCCCTTGTGTTTTCTAATCTAGACTCAGCCTGGAGAATGACTTATCAACAGAAGCTGGAAATGGCTGTTAACTAGCAATAAGTAGATCCAAGTGTGTTCCAGCTGTGGCTTCATCTCTGACCCTTTCCATCTCTGATTCACAGTCTATTCGAAGTTGCAGTGATATGAAGATGTATGAATCAATACTATTACTTCTCTCCTAGGAACATCCCCACGCAAGGAGAAGCCCCATCTGGGAAGGCCAAGGCAACTTCTGTAACATTTGCATCACCCTAGCAGCACAAGGGAGATGAGAGGAAGGCTGTGAAGCTAGCCCATTGCTGACAATAAACATAAGTGCTAGTTTAGAAATAATGCTAAGTGGAACTCAGTGAAGTCATCTTCTTCTAAATATTGAAGTTTTAAAGGTAGTGACAGCAAATACTGTTAACTTTCTTTGCCTTTTATTAATATACAGAAAGAGAAAACCCCACGCTAACCACTCAAAATGCTGACTCACAGAAAAACACTTTTAAAATATATGGAAGTTGCTTTAGAACACATTTATGAAGGTTGTTTCAGTGATCAATAAAGTAAATGGAACAACAAAATCAACTAGAAATCCCTATGCCACCTTAATATGTAGGCTGCAATAAACAAAACATGGGAAGCCTCAGATCAAGCTGCTAGAGTGCCTTTAATCATCCCTGTTGTTTTTACAACCTCTGCCAACGGGTCACAAAGTGAAGAGCTCACAGACCATATGTGTGCCAAAATTCAACCATAGGTGACATCAGACCAATGTACCTGCTTTAATAAATATCTCCTTTGTTTTTTACTAGTCTCTGCTTATTTTTGCTACATGCAGCTTCTCCTGCTTTATTTTTGGTAAATAATGTGCTCCTGATTTACCATTTTACTCTGTCCCATTACTCACCTGAGGTGCTTTATGCACATTAGCTTTCCAACTGGTTCAGAAACAAAAGGTTTAGGTTTCAGATACTGAAATTATTCCTTCCTATAAGTGTCACAGGAATCTAGTTCCCTATAATTTCTTTTTTTTCTTCTCTCCCACAGTCGGATTAACACATGGCAAATTATATTCTCTGTGTTTCTAATTCCTCCCACAAGGATGATATTATGGTAAGGTATCTAAGGGAAGCTTCAAGAAGTGTTTGTTTTGTCCTGCTGTGTTTGCTACCAAAGACAGCTGCTTTCTCTGTTCCTGAGAGGATTGCTTGGGGTTAACAAGCAAAGCCAAATAAGAGAGGATTAGGAAGCTACTCCTAGTGGTAGGTGAACACAGAGAAGCAGACCTTTCCATGTCGAATAGACACTCCTCACTCACATTGTTTAAAGCACTGTCTCAGTTTTCAACCTGAAGAAAAGTCACAGGTCACATAATTAATGGGCAAGCACTGAATAAAAAGTGAACATTCCTCAAAACTTATTTTAAAGATATTTCATATTCTGTGCCAAGCTCCTGGTACAAGGAACTAATACGATGGCAGCTTATGGCACAGACACAGCACAAATGGCAGCAACCTGTTTCTACCTTCTGCTCCAAAATCCACCTAAAACTCAGATGCAGAGAAATAGCTAGAAGCAAAGGGGAAGTTTCATGTTCATGTCCATTCCATTGCTGGCTTTTCTGCTGAACAAACAAACAACTGTGCCAGTGACAGTGGGATCTGATTTTATTTTTTCAAAGTGCATTTCTTGGCTGAAAACTGTGGGCTTTACCAACATTTTCGTGCAGGCTAGTAAATGCCTTCAAAGACAACAACTCTGATTCTCGTGAGAGTATGTCTATACTAAATAACACAGTGCTATGTAGTGATTTCTGAGCCAGCTTGAGTATACCCACAAGTATTATAGCTGAATTAACCTGGGTAGACTGCTGTGATAACTGCCTCCCCTACACAAGGTAGCTTATTTAGAGCTTGCTTTGTTATCTCAATGTGGCACAGCACTGTGCAGGAAGACAATATAAACAATTATGGTGAAGTCTATTTAGACCTTCCGGGCAATGTAAAAGTACCTCAAGGTGGGCAGAAGAGCCTGCTTCAGAGTTATTTGCTGTGCAAAGAACTCCCTTTGGCAACGCAGAATTGACAAAAGGATTATGTCAGCCCTTCCCTTCCAGAACAAGGAGCAGGGTGAGAGCCTGGGGGGCAGCAGCAATTAGAGCAGCTCTAGGCTGTTATGCTTATACTGGTGCCTGAGAAGGGCTCTGCATGGGCTTCAAGTGCTAGAAATACAGAGGTAGATAAAGGGAATTCCTGCTCCAAACACAGATAAAGAAACGGGTCCTCAGTTGCTAGTTGCCAGGTCTAGATTTGGCACTGTGGTCTTTAAGGGGAGAGACTCTGGCTATGCTTCAGGAAAACAAGCAAACACACATACACCACCAGCTGCTATCCAAATCCACTTCCCTGCCATGCTCTCTGTTCCTTACCTGCTTTTCACTGCATTATCATCTATCTGTGCAAGATCTGTTCTTATTTTACATTTTGAGGTGGTTTGGGGTTTTTTTGGATGAGTAATTATTTGTACTACTACAAAGGTCACAGTGAAATCTAGAAGTAGCTTGCAAGGAATTGGTGTTTGTTAATAAAGTAACACATGGGAATCACTCATTAAGCTAAATACACGCTTGTTAAAGTCATCAATTCTTTTAATTCATATTTCTAAAGCTACTTGCCATTTATTTTTAAAAATTCACCAGAATTCTCTTTTTTATCCTCATACAGCATCTTACAAATTCTGACACCAAGATCCAGGACATGTCCAAAACACTCACTTAAAATAGGAAGTTGTAACTTTAAAGTACGCTTATGCCAATTCTTCTCCCTTACAGAAACTTTTAGATAAATCTTAAGATCCTGCAGACCTACATAGTAAGCCCTGCAATAGGGCTTACACATCCAAGCAGGAAACCCCAGATGAAGGCCAGGGGAACTGTGAACTCTTCTTGAGGAAGGGAATCCCTAGAGATAGGACCACGCAGAAATCAAGGGGATGATGACAGTAGCTTGCTTTGAGTTGCTTCAGAAATTATATTTCTACCTGAGTGAGAGAGTATCCCAAATAAAAGAAACAAAACTGTGCAGATATCTGGAACCTAATTTCACTTCTGAAACTGCTGATTAAACCATTCATTACAAGATGTCTACTATTTGTTAACGCTTTCATTTTTAATACAGTTTATTCTAAATAGCAAATAAATAATCAGTCTTGCATAAAAACTTCTCTCTTGGTCTACTGTACCACCAGAACTAGTCATTCTTTCCTCCACAGCTTCCATCTCCACCACTAAGTACCAAAAAGAAGGAGGGAAAGGACTATCTATGCAGCTCAGTTTTTCTCTCCTTACTGCATGTTGCTAAAAAAAAAATAAATCCCTGATAACTCTTTCATTACTCCAAATTAATTAAACTTGGACTGTGTAAATTCTTAACCTGCAAAACAGAACAGGCTTGTCTCAGTGTTAGGCTTAACTTGGGATTCTGCAACTCAAAGTAATTACACCACAAGCAAGAAATTCCTTAAAAGGCAGGAGAAACTTGAAGGAATAGAGCTAACTACTAAGCTGAGAGGTTCAGACTGAGCATTCAATACATTTGGAGTTTAGACCAAAAAGGCTACCAGCCTGTAAATGCTACTAAAGGTACATCAAGAAAAGAGAAATTCTGTGGAAGCGTAACGCTTCCATAATTGTGACCCTAAGTTAGCCTGTAAAAAACAAAAACTAGAAGACAGACAAGCTCTCTTGTCAGCTTACAGATACATGTTGCTAAATCCTTAATTGAAGTAGCCACAATGCAGTGTGTGTGTGCAGAACTAACGCTGACCATACCCTGCAGCATGCATCCTTTCAACTAAACTACGGGCCAAGTCTGAGTTTTATTATTTAACTACACTTAAAAATATAAAAAAAAAAAAAAAATAAATCCTTGGGGAAGGGTATATTATCCATCTTTTTGAGGTGTTTTGTTTTTTCTTCACCTCAATATAATTTCTTCTTCTTCATCACACTGTATAGAAAATATTTATTTTTTAAAGCGGAATAAAAATAAGAAGTTTTACTTTGGGGGCAGAAAGAGAAACAAAGAGAACTCCATCAACCCCCTTAAAAACTGGATTCTATTGCATACTGCTAGCTACTTTGTGGTCAAGATTTTTTGCATGTTATTAATTTTGTAAAACACACATACTTTAGCCTCCACACATTCTGAAAGTTTGGTATACGTAAACCTAAATGACACAAATCATGTGCCATGACTGGCAAACAAGGCAACAAAAAATAGTATACTAGAAACCAGGACAAAATATTATTTAGAAGCCACACTCTTCAAGCATGACTCTGGAGTAGTTTAACAGCTGAAACAGTAAAAGGATTCCAGGCATAAGCCATATTAGCTCTCCCTAACCATCTGATCTAATGTCTATATTATGATTTCTTTGCAATGTGAAAGAAAAAAACGCCCTCTATACGGTGCTTCATGACAAATCACATGCCTTGTGAAGCTTCATGTTAGAAACCCTTTTAACTTCCAAAAAGTCCTCTTTTGTAGGTCATGCTCTCATTATCTTGCTCTGGGATCTGGTCTGATTAAATTATAGGAAATTACTAATACTTCACTTTGAACAGCTACCTCCTCCTGGCTCTTCTTTTTTTTTTTTTTTTTCTAAACTTAATTCCTCCTACTCCTGCCTTCTCACATATGAAAATGACAACAAAAACTCTGTTACAAAGATTAAGTCATATTCTTTCTTCATCTGTTTTAAAATTTAGAAGTAAAAATGCATTCTGTCTGCATGTTCTTACATTTCCCATTCCACTGCTCTACCTGAAGGTTTTCCTGTTTGGCCAACTAAAAAGTTTGTGGTTTTGTTCTTTTGCACCCCCACCCCCTCTAAAATCTAATTCATAAGATCCTAAAGACTTAAATAGCTTACTGAACACAACGCTGACTCTTTGGTAGTCCAATTTATACTCTACTGTGATTTATTCTTATTTTGTACCATCAAACAACACTACAATGTAGTCTGCCATTGAATGGCTTTCGACATTGGTCATTGAATTATTTGATACAAGTGACTTAGTTTATGTAGAATGAAAAAAAAAAAAGTAGCATACAAATATAGAGACAAAGACTTTACATGTCAGAAAGAATTCTCATAAAGTGAGAAGGTATTTCTGAAAAGTCTGTGATAAGGGATAAAATAAGAAGTGTTTTCAGGTGGAGTATTGAGGATGCTACTCAATCCACCAAGAGGCTGTTGTTCATTTGAGAGGTGCATTACAGTACCACCAGGACAACCATGATGACAGCAATGAAATTATTAACCTAATCATACTAAGAATAATAATTTTCTCTACATGGATCCTCTTGCAGACAGTGAGCTATATCATGATCCCTGCAGCGGAAAGAGGTTAAAAATAGTAAATAGAAAATATGTTAAAAGCTTCCCCTTGTACATGCAATGTCTGCTAGTAAGGTAATAAACTCTATTAAAAGGCAAAGATTCCTGTTTCTGGCAAAAGCCTTTTGTCTTGGAGGCAACTCCCGAATGCTGAATGATAGTAAAGGCTTTCCTGACATTGGGAAGTCTTTAGAAAAATCCATCCAACACATCCTCTCTAGTTATCAGAAAGTGTCGAATGAAGCAAACTGCACAAATAAAAGAGAAGGAGACTCTATATCACTGTTAATTTACTTGTTTGACAGTATTTTCTTTACACTCTGATGATATAATCCAGCAATAAAAACCAATGTAATAAAAAGCTTCACAGTTTAAGGGTTTGCTGGGGTTTTTTTTATTGTATAGAAACAGCTGAGCACTTCAACACAGTACCTGGAATATATATACCTGATCATGAAAGCAAGAAGAGTTATGACCCCTCATTATCACATATCTAGCTTTTGATATTGAAACAAATACGGTATCAATTCTGCATCTCCTCCTTAAACAAAATAAATCCAATGGAAAACACCTTTGCAGCTCGTTCTACATTAAACACATTCTTCAGAAAGTAGTAGTAGTAGTTGTTCAGATTTCTCAATGTAGCATCTAATTATGCCTGATACTCTGTAACATATGTAAGCTTTGCATAAATGGTATTGTGGCATTCATTCACAAAGTGCTTTGCTTACAAGCCTCTGAGATAGATAGAATCAAACCCCACGGAATATCGATTGCTACAACTTAAGGCAATGTAGCGGTCTAGATCTTGAACATTTACTTGAGTGCCTCAAACCTTCCCAAAACTTTTACTTTTCAGGCTGAACTCCTCCAACTCACATTTGTGCAGTTCAGAGGAAACAGACTTGCAGAAATTCTCAGAAAACAATAGTGTGAGGTAGAATGGAAAGGCAAAAAGAAGAAGAAAAACAGAGTAATATTTTTTAAAGATTCTGATGCTCACTGAATGGATGAGGAAAAAGATATCTCAATGCTGAAATAGCTGAGGGGGGAAATAAAAAACCTAGCACACACACACTAAGGAATGAGCAAAATTCCTATAAACATTCCAGTAAAAATGAATTGACTTGTTTGAGTTAGTCACATCCAAAAGTAATCATAAGATACAAATGCATTGGGAAAAACCTTAACTTATGGACCTCTGTCATTGTAAACTGAGCCCATGCTGCCATAGTTTTAGTTTGGGTATGAATGAGCCATTGTCTATCCAAGAACTCCTCAATTCCTTTCCTCATTCGCTTGTATCTTAAATTAAAAAGGACGCACCCTCTTTTGTATTTCACAAAGCATGAGTGAAGACATTCTGCTGGCAGCTGTGACTAAACAGTTCCCAAAACCAGAACTCCTTACACACACGGAACTCCACTTACAGTACACATTAATATGGGAGTCTCAAAGGGCCCATCCACCTGACTGAACCCTGAGGTTCATCCTGATTTGAGCTGGGGGTTAGGCAAAACAACTTCCACAGGACCCTTCCAAACTAAATTATGCTGTAAACAACTTCAATGACTGGAAGCTCAACCTTCACTTTGCCCTTTTAAGTAGATGCCACCAAAACACAGTATTACTGCATATCAATCCCCTTTTCCCCTTTAACAACTGAAGTCTCAGCATCTAGGAACTCCCTTGAAACTAAGTTACATTGTTGAAACAGCCCCATACATCTCCAGCAGACTCTTAAGAGAACTTCTTCACCATAGCTCGCCTTTTGGCAGTGCACTCTTCTTCTGTGAAATTACCTCGAAATTTACACTGAGGGCTGTCCAATAAAGTCACTGGACAGCACTATGAAATCAGGGTCCTGGTCAGCAGCAGCTGTACGCTGTCACTTCAAGCAGTGTGACAGTGTTCCTTAGGTGCATTTCAGGGTACGTAACAATTTATAATTTACATAATTAAGGCCTAGAGATCCTGAGAACATAGCTTACCACCGAAGCTATGGTAGAGTCCACAGGCCTTGCCAGACTATGTTACATTTGCTCAGTTACAGTGTAACATTTGTAAATTATTCTGTGTATCAACATCTTACTATTTATTTCCCAAACACTCGTGACAGAATCCAAAACATCACAGAGGGGTTCGGTAAGTTGCTACACCACTTGGGTGCATGGGGGAGCACCCATGCACCAGCAGCAACCTGTAACATAACTTAGGTTATGGCTGGACTCGATCTTACAGGCCTTTTCCAACCAGAATGGTTACATAATTCTGTGATTAGGAATGAATCAGGGTGATACCCACAATGGGGCAGAGTTAAGCTTAAACACAGGATCTGCCATCTTCTTGTTATGCATGGTGCACTTTACATTCTTCTGCCTTCATTAACACTTCAAAATGAAATGCATACACTATTCCTCTAAGAGAGGTATTGCTAAAACCAGCAAATATTGTAGAATAAAAATGTATTTTGCAATGAGCACTCGTTAAAGCAACATGTTGCTAAAAAATAAATAAATAACTATTTCTAGCATTTACACATTGAATCCAATGGATTGCAAGGCATTTTCTGAATCTGCAGGACTGTAGGCTACAACAGTATTCCCACAATTAATCCTGAATTATCTAATATTATATTTTTATCACTATTATTGTTGTCAAATAATAGTTTTTAATCCAACACAATCTAGTTGTAAAAGAAAGTTAATTTAAAAAAATCCCATTAAAAAGTAGCATGTGTGGGACATACAGCATGTGCTTGTTTCACACATCAGGAAAAAACTCCCATGAACTAAAAAAACAACCAGAAAAAAAACTTAAAATTAGGCCATGCCTTAAAAAAAACCAAACACCAACAAACAAAAACACAAATACAAAGGCAAAACAAATTTAAAAAAACCAACAACCAAAAACACCCAACCAAAACAAATACCACAATCACAACCCGATTTGCACAATGAAGGCAATTGTTCTTTGGCCCAGAAAAAGCCGTGACTTCCCCCGGCGCGGGCGGTCAGGAGGTCGAGGCCGAGGGGAGCCTCAGGCGCAACCCGGAGGCAGGGGCAGACAAGAGCCCGGCGCCGGAGCCGAGCCCCCGCCGCCGCGCACGGGAGCGGCACGCCCGAGCGAGCTAAAATGGAGCCCAGGTTTGATGTCAGCCCGAGAGGCAGGCGGAGGGCAGCCGCACCGGGGCGGGGGCGAGGGCAAGGTCAGCCGCCGGGCCGGCCGCAGCGCCCGCCACGCCGTCTCCTCCCGCCCCGGCAGCCCCTTTTTCGCCTCCCCGCTCCCGCGGGGGTTCTTCCGAACTGGATGTGGGGGGGCGGTGGCGCTCGCCCAGCCCCCCTGCCCCTAAACGCCCCTCTCCAGGGCCACGCAAGGCCCTGCGCGCCCGGGCTTGGCCCCTGGCCCCTGCCCGCTGCAGAGGCGAGCGCCGCGCTCCCGCCACCTCCCCGGTCGGCCTCTGCTGCACGGGGAATTAGCGCCGGAGCTGCCGGCCCGGCTCCTCTAGCGGGCGGACCGCGAAAGGGCTACGCGGGGGCAAGCGGCGAGAGGAGGGGAAGGGAGAAAAAACCCACCAACATCCCCCCCCGCCCGCCCCAGCAAGCCCCACAAGTCAAGCCCTTGACTCGACTCCAGCGGAAAAGAAAAGAGAGAAATATTTGCGGGGCTGCAAGTGCCGCCCCTCTACTCCCATCTCGGCCCCCGCCCCCCTGCGCCGACACCCCCTGCTCATGTGCCGGTGTTGGAAGGGCGGGGGACAGCGCTGCCCCAGCCCCTTCGCCCGCATAGCGCAGGGGAGGACGGGCCGCTCTCCGCCCGCAGCGGCGCCCCCAGGGCAGAGGCCGAGGCCGGGACCGAGGCCGCCCCGGTGAACTCCCGGTGACCGAGCCTGGCTCCCGCACCGGCGGCTCAGCTTTTGCCCTGCCCCGCGCCCGGCGCAGAGGGGCTGCAGGCACGCTCCGAGCAGATGTGCCGCAGACAGACAAATGACCCCGTCATTCACCCCCCGCTTTCCTTAAACCAACCCTGGGGCCAAGCAGGGGCAGGGTATTTTTAGGTTCCTTCCCCTCCCCTCCGCCTCCCTCTCAATTGCTGCCGAGCGCTTAATAGAAGAAGAGGGGGGAGAGCGAGCGGGAGAAAAGTTAACTGTTTTGCAAAGAGGGTAGAAAATAGGCAGGGAGGGGGAAGGGAACGAGAAGGAGCACGGCAGGGTGAGCTGTGTCAGGGGATGTGTGTCTGTGTGTGCGTGCGCAGGGGGTGCCCGTAGGCGGAGGATCGGGATGCACTTTAGCCCTGTGCTCTGCTGCTCTCGTCTGGGGCAGCGCTACCGAAGCCCGAGTCTAGCCTGACCCTTCATTTCACTGCGGCCAGGAGGAGCCCCGAGCCTGCCGCCGCCTCTCCCTGCTCTGCAGGGACCTCGCCTGCCACGGTCTGCCTCCCCGCCGTCCCCTCCCCCGTCGCCGCCGGCGGCCCGGGCCCCCTACGGGGTGGCCGTGGGGTCGGTGTGGGGTGCCCCAGCCGCTGCCGCCAGCCCACTCCGCGGCCGCTTCCAGTCTTCCCCCCTCTCCCGGGCCGCCCAGCCCCGCCGCAACCTTTAGCTGGGGACGGACCTCTCGGCTGGTTCCGCACAAAACGCCAGCAGCCGCTTCCCCTCTCGCCGCCCTCCCCTCCGGTGCTGGCCCCCCTCTCCACCCCAATAAAACAGAACACCCCCCTCCCTCCAGCTCCAAAGAGAAACCCACACCGCCCCCCCCCGCCCCCCCCAGCACAAATGCACAATCACGGGCGAGGGGAGGGAGAGGGAGAAAAGGGCGAGAGACGCGAAGAAAGAAGGGGGGAAAGGAGAGAGAGAGGAAAAATTAAAAGGGCACAAGGCTGTTCATCACCAACATGGCTGCCTTAGCTCAGACCTAAAAGAGGAATAACCCAGGCTGTGTCTTTGTCAGTTTCACCTCTGTAACCCTAAACTAATGCACGAAACGACGGAGGCGGCTGCAGAGGAGAAGGAGACGGGGAGAGGAGGAAGGAGAAAATGGCAAAAAGAGGGGGCACTTACGTGAAGAGAGGCGCTTGGGCTGCTCCTGCTTCCTCCTGGGCATTTTCCCCCTTTTTTCACATTCTCCTCCTTGGTTTAACGGGAGATCAAATAAGACCGGGAGGGGGGGGGCACAGACAGGCACAAAGCCGGGGCCCCCGGGGGAGCTGCTAACCGGGGCGGGTTTTCCCTCTTCGCCGGGGGAACGGGGGCTGAAGCCGGTTTTCCCGGAGCCACCGCGAAGGGCTCCCTCTCCCCCTCTCTCTTTTCTTTCTCCTCTTCCCCCCCCACCCCCCACCCCCAACCCGGTCGTGCACCTGGCTTGTCCCCGGTCGCAGTATCCCTCAGCGGCCGGGGATGTGTTCCCGGCGGGCGAGCGGTGGCCGGTCGCCGTGCCGGGGCGAGGGCTGGCGCGGCGGTGCCGAGGGCTGCGCCCCGCGCTCCTCCCGGCCCCTAACTAACACTAACGCCGGGATCAAAGGGCAGCGGCGGCGGCGGCGGCGCTCACGGCTCGCCCGCGGGCGGCAGGCAGGCAGCGAGAGGCAGACAGGGACACACACACACACCCCGGCGGGCGGGCACACGGGCACACACACACACGCCCGGGGAGAGCAAAGGGGGCTAGTGTCCCCGCTCCCCACCGGGCGCGGCGCTGGGTTCAGGGGGAGGATGCGCTGCCCCAGTCCTGCACCCGCTCCTAATTCGCTCTTACAAAAAAGAAAAAAAAAAAATTAAGGAAAGAAACGGGGGAAAAAAAGGGCGGGGGGGGGGGGGTGTGTGTGTGTATGTGCGTGGAATTTGTGGGTCTCAACCATTCGCACTGTAATTCCCTTGTTTCTGGTGGGAAACAAAATAATAATAAGCCTTTTTAAAATTAAGACGTTTCTGTCTTCCTGTTTTAGAAAACTTGCACTAGTGCAAAGCTAACCCCATCGAATTTCTTGGATGTGTTCAGCTGTTTCTTCACAAAGCACAGGGGCCAGAGGGGCTTACTGGAACTGAACTTCAGTAGGGGGGGGGACAGGGTGATTAGGTACAGCTCCCTCCGTGGCAAAGTAAGTGTACAAAATAAGCAAGGAAGGAAGGTGGGCAAGTTAGGATGTGGATATGCTGTTCCAGTATCAGGTACTGACAGTGCCTAGTGCAGGGTTTAAAAAGTGGAAAGAAAGCAAGCAGCATGAAAATCACAACTCCTTGAGAAGTGCGTGTGGGGAGGGGGTGAGGAAATCAAGATTAGGTCACCCCTAATGGCTGGTTTCACTGCTACATGATACTCCTACAGTACACACAGCACTCTGGACTTCTGAAATTTACTTTTTTTCCTGCTGTAATGCAGGTAGATGAAGCTTTATCCTAAAGCAATTCCAGTGTGCATTATGAAGTCAGGATAGCAGTTTTCATTAACTGATACACACTTTCATTACTTCACAAATCACACATCTTCCTTCAAAGACGGACATGAAGGTGGGGAAAAAAAAAATAGAAGAGGGATTTGGTCTCACTAAAGCAAAAAAGGTACTTCGTGACAGCGAAGTGCTCTCTTTGTGACTTGCCATCATTTGGATAAAAGTTCACACAGAGGCTGTTAATGATTTAAACTCTAAAACCTGTTACTACAATTGAAGTAAAATGGTTTGAAGCACGGTTGTTTCATATAGCTCTCTGTGTAAGGAAACTTCGAACTTGGCAGAATATGTAATCAAAATCATGAGTCAGGTGTTGCAAAAATAAAATAATGCATTATTCTAGCATGTATACCTGTTAGGATTTTTTTGCTTTGATAACCTGACTCATCATTTTATCACATAATCTTTTTACCTAATGTCAAAAAAATTATAATTTTTTTTTTTTAAAAAAGAACAAACTGTCCAGGAAAACACAAACCAACAGATTTTCAAACTAAATCTTTAAAAAAGTCAACATAGACTCCTAATCATCTCAAGTTAGAATGGTTTTCAAATATCATGCCCATTTTACAGCCACAATTATCTCTTCTATAGGGAAAAAAACAGACCTAAATAACATTTAAAAGAGTATATATATGAGAATCTCAGGTTCACTAGCATGCATGTGCAATTCTGAGTTTTAAAACCACGTGTACAAAGTACACTTGTACTGGGACAAAATAGATTCCTGATTTCAGTGGGTTTATAATCTCACAATACAGATAAAATACTTCACTTTCATGGAGAGTTTTACTTATTTTTAATCCAGAAGTAAAAAACAAAGTGCGTAACTGATAGAAACAGGGCTGGAGATTTTTAGGGGTGGAGATGAATACAAACAGCTACCTTACACTTATTACTAAGAGTACCACAGCCAGAATTCCCTCAGAATAGTTGGGTCCTGTCTTTCCTTTAATTCTCCAGATTATGCTGGTTTTGGAGATTTGTACAGCTTTACTAATGAAAAGCAAAAATTTCAGAGCCATTCTTTCCTATTGCTCACAAACCTCAATTCTGACATGCCTGGGAATAGCGACATAACTTTGTTCACTAATAGGAGTTGCAGTGCTAAACACTTAAATATTTTTTGAATACACTCTAATGACAATTGTATTGAACTAAGCCAGCTTTGTGAGCAGTGGCTTTCTGTCCGTCTGAATGATCCTGTCTGTGCAGGAGGCCTCAAAGTAGCCATCTCAGAAAGGGAAAGAGTACAGGCTCTGTGCTATGATCCACTGCTGCTGTGGCAGCCCTACTTCAGGTGCTGCAGGAGAAAGGGATGTAGGAAATACTGCGTTCTGCATCACCACTCCTTCCACCCTCTATTCCTCATGCATCTCTGTCATAAATTAATGTTGACATTGTCAGCATTAATTTACAATACACTGTGTGGGGTTTTTTCCCCCTCTATCGTTTGCAACCCCCTTTAGGGGAGCTGAGGTGGCTCTAGCAAAGATGCTATGGGAACACAGCTCTTTGAAAGGGCCATGGGGACTGGCAAGCAATAGAGCAGCACTAAATCTCTCTAAGGGTGACCTTGGCTTCAACAGACATCCCAACAGTTTGCCTAAGAGTTTAGTGGGCCAAGCCTTAAGCCTGTTCTGCAGTGAAATAAATCCCAATGGTTGAATGAATTATCAGGGAGAAACTTTATACACTCTAGCTTTGAAGAGTTTCTAATCCCATGCCTGGAATTACTCTATATGGGAACAACTTGGTTCTTCATATCTATCCTGGCTAATTGCATTACACCATATATTGTTCATAGTCACTAGATGGTAACCAGCCATCACATGGAAATCAAAGACACACCAGCCCTAACTTGACATTCTTTTATGCATTGGTTTAAGGAAGAGGACTAAGGGCATAATGCTATTTTTAAAATAATCTTCCATTTGGTGGTATAGTAGGAAAAAGGATTAAATCAGCTGACCATACTTTTGAACATTTCTAATCCAAACACAAGAAAATAGTTGCAAGTCTTCCACAGATAATATAAATAATGCATTGCTTCTGCAGGTCCTGCTATTAATAAGTAATGATTGTACAGCACCTTCCAAACACCAAACCTAGTTACACATATGAATTAAGTTCAGTCTCAGAAACCACTTTTGAACAAAGTAAATATTTTCTTCACTTACCCAAGAGAAGAATGAAACAAATTGAGTAAATAAGATTTCACACAATAATAAATGATGTAAAATTCTTAAAAAACCTTTGCAGGGTATCTAGAATCCAAACTATCTTTATGTAATGTAACAAATACTTGAAAAGGTTGCTAAACAAACTTTAAAAATTAGCTGACATCCTTGCTTTATTCTTTGCAACTTTGATCCCAAGCTCAGTTGTTTTTTTTTTAAAAAGGGTACTGAGTGGAAAACCAGGACCATTTTAACTGGTTCTTGGGCCCCAAACAAAACTACGGTTATTACACCACCTCTGCTTAAAGTACAGCCTACCACAATGATGGTCAGGTGAGCTGTGTCCCTGAGCATGCAGAGGAAAATTATCCAGGCTCCATGGGCTTTCTTTAATGGCACTCCTATCTTTATATTAGTTTCCTATTAAACATAGAAGATATTTGCCTATGGCCTCTGCATCTTAAATATCTAAGATGAGACACACTTTTTCATCAGAGCCCAGAAAGCCAACCATATTCTGGGCTGTGCCAAAAGAAGCATGGCCAGAAGCTTGCAGGAAGTGATTCTGCTCCTCTAATCTGCTCTGGTGAGACCCCACCTGGTAGTACTGTGTCCAGTTCTGGAGCTCTGAGCACACACAGGAAAGACATGGACCTGTTGGAGTGGGTCCAGAGGAGGACCACAAAATTGATCAGGGGGATGGAACACCGGTCCTATGAAGAAAAGCTGAGAGAGTTGGTGTTGCTCAGCCTGGAGAAGATTCCAGGGAGACCTTATTGCAGCCTTCCAGTACTTAAAGGGGCCCTATGGGAAAGATGGGCACAGTTTTGGGGTTTTTTTAGCAGAGCCTGTAGTAATAGGACTAGGGGTAATGACTTTAAATGAAAAGAGGGTAGATTTAGACTAGATATAAGGAATAAATTTTTACAATGAGGGTGGTAAAACACTAGAACAGGTTGCACAGTTTGGTGGTAGATGGCCTATCCATGGAAACATACAAGGTCAGGTTAGATAGGACTCTGAGCAACCTGATCTGGTTGAAGATGTCCCCGCTTACTGCTGGAGGGCTGGACCTAGATTACCTTGAAAAGCCCCTTCCAATCTGAACCATTCTATGATTCTATGAAATTACCCTCTCTCTCACACACCTCTTGGAGGAATACCCCCGATGGTCTAAACTCCTGTTTTCTAATTTTAATTGATGTCAATATTTCTAAGCTCAGCAGTAACTATGAATCAATCCTGCAAACAAGATCTGATTACAAACTTCTCTTTGCTCTAAAGCATTTAAAAGACAAACACAAGGGGATGAACAAATCCATAGGATAATTTCTCACCTTCCATGTTTGCAAATGCTCTGTAAACAAATAACATTAAGTAATATATTTGTAATAATAATAAATAATGACAAGTTAGTGACTGGCAAGAACACCAACAAGTTTAACAAAGGCCAATAAACAATTATCAGAAGTCATTACTATATTATGGTATTGTCTTGGGACAGATAATAAAACATTTCCAAGTGGGAGGTGGAGTTGCATAACCAGTGCATCCTAAACAGCAGATGGGCTTTAGCTTTTGTAAAAGGAGCAAGTTCTGCTTCCCCAAAGATGTTAACCTCTGACTTCTTAAAATGAAAGGGCCACAGTCAGTGAACTATCACAGCAACCTAGACAAGAACCCTTTTTACAACCCTTGAAATCACTGGCAGTGCTCTCCCAACTCTTTAGCTGCCTATGCCAGAGCATAATGAACTGGGAATGTTTTTCAAGACCAAGATTCTCATTAATTCCACTACAAACTTGCAGCCTCAGAGTGGAGAGGCATCAAGAATGAAGAGTGCAATATAACCTTAACCTCTCAGCTAAACTGCAACTGGTTTTCTCAAAGTCTTGTCTAAATCCTGGCAAACAAACTAGCCATAATAATTTTATAGTAATTTCAATACAAGATGCTTCTAGTTGAAATGGAAATTAACATGTTAATACTTTAGAAGAAGAACAATGGTGCTTATATTTTTCAGCTGTTAGCATAGCACACTACCTAGGAAAGGTGATACAGAGCTCCTAATTTCAATTAAAAAATCTCCCAAACTTAAAACTGCTAGCCTTAAACCCATACTGATGTATTATCCTACATTTTGCAGGCCAGAAATACATTGTCTATAGGTCTGGAGAGGGAGTACATTAATGTCCACACCTTTTTGTTGCTACTCAAAATACTATGGGATGTTTCTTCAGATTTACCAAGGGGGTCTTGTGATTCTTATTTTACCATAAGCACCATTGGCTTTTTAATTCCATAATTCACTTTACCACTTCTTCACATCCCTTTTCTTTAAGCACATATTGTAAAAACCTCACTTGAGCCTATGACTATTAGACTTAAGTCTATAGATACCTGAAACACAGAATTTCTCCCCCAAATCTGAGCCGGCAACATCTTACTCAGTCCAGATTAAATACAGAAAAGAAAAATATTTTACAACATAAAATACTAAGCAACTTCTGAAATTATGAGAAGAATTTGTTTAGTCAACTGGGGACCAGAGCACCTAGCTCAGGGCTATTACAGTTACAAATGGGAAAAAAAAAAAAGGATAAATATCTGCTTCTATACTGATCTTTTTGCACCATTTTCCATTTAAATGCATTGAAATAAGTAACTTTACCCCACCCTAAGAATGGGTTAAGTTAAATCAGAGTGAGACCCAGAGCACTTCCTCTGTCATTTTGCTTCTGATTAACATTTTGTTACTCACTGGTTCATTGAAGGTTTAGGCACATGCTCATTAGCAAACACCTGCCATGGTTTAAGACATCTTCCTGGAGAAGCTAACTGCTTCCATCCCCAAACTATCAAAACAGAATGCATTTTGCCTCCTCATCTGCTTCACTGTGGAGTCTTGCAGCTTAGTTAAGTAGCAAGGCAATAGTACTTTAAGCCACAGCTGTTTGCTAAATGAAAGTGTGTCTAAGTTCTTAAACACCTTGTTACACATATGTTGAGAGGCAGAGTGTCTGCTGCACCAGCAAGGTGGCAAATTCCTCAGGGAAATCAATTCTGGTTTCTCAATTCACTGGCTAGTTTTCTGTTAAAACAACAGAGTAATACTGAGACTGCTTTGGACCCCGAGAGCTGGTAAGATCCCTAGGAGTTCATCTACCATCTAGGACTGTGCATTTACCAAACTCATCTCTCTCTCTGACATAGTACCTTACAAAAAATACAGCAGGAGGTAGGATTTTAGTAGTACTGATGTCAACCATGCCCCCTTTGCAATGCCATAACAACTTACAGAAAGGTGAGAGAGAATTGACAGGCAATTGGGAGACCAGAAAACATGGTGGTGCTGAGCTCTTACATTCCCAGGGAAAAGAAACACATTAAGGCAAGGGAGAGGAGGAGTATGCTGAGATTAAGCTTCTAGCAGACTTCACCTGCCTGGAGTGATGAATTTCACATGGTATTCAGCTATGTTTCACCGTGCTTCATGTCTTCAGAATCAGCCCTCATCCACTGGCAGTCAGAAGGGTTTGGGCTGCAAGTCAGCCTGCTGTCACAGCTGCCTGCTGAGCATGAAGTCATGTGGCCAGTCCCCTCCTGTAGGGAATATCTTCTTGCATTGGCACTTCCCCATTGTACTGAACTGCACAGAGGAAAAGGTTGTCTTTTGAGATACTAGGAATAAAGTCCAATCTCCTCAACCTCTGCTGACACAGTTTGGTGAAAATACTGTTTCTGTTCCTACTTTTCAGCAATACTAAAGCCATCCAATATTTTCAAGTTTCTAGTTTACCAGAAGATGCAAATTATTTGTACATAGGAAGTAGACTAATCATAGTGAAAAATCCCATAGAGTAGCCCAAAACTTCGTAAGGAGGAGGAGAGGAGAAGTAATGCCTAGAGGGAAGCTACTTACATTTCCACACACCAAAAAAAGCTGAGGAATGTACCCTCAACAAGTTTGCAGATTATATAAAACTGGAAGTGGCTAATACATCAAATGGTTGTGCCACCTTTCAGAAGTACAACCGTGACAAGTTGAAGAAGTGGGCAGAGCAGAATCTCAAGAAGTTCAAAGGGCAAAATGCAAAGTCCCACATTTAGGGAGGAATAGCCTCAGGCACCAGCACATCCTGGGGACTTACCAGCTGGTAAGCAGCTTTGTCAAGAAGGACCTTGGGATCCTGGTAGACAACAAGCTGACCACAAGCCAGCAATGAACCCTCGCAGCCAAGAAGGCCAACATTAGAAAGATTGTTGCCAGAAGGTCTAGGGAGGTGATCCTGCACCTCTACTCAGTGCTGGTGAGGCTACATTTCAGTCAGAGTTCCCTGGTACAAGAAAGACTTACTGGAGGGAGTCCAACACAGGGCCACAAAGACTGTTAAGGAACTGCAGCATCTGTCATATGAGGAGAGGCTGAAAAAGCAGAGACTGCCTAGCCAGAAGAACAAAAGTACAAAAGTCTGATGGGTGGGAATGAAGATGAAGGAGCCAGACTTTTCTCAGCAGTGCCCATTGACAGGATAAGAGGCAATGGGCACAACTGAAAACAACAACAACCCCAAACCCAAACCAAAACAACAAGAACCGAAAACAACAAAAACCAACAGCAAAACAACAAACCAAACCAAGACAGCAAATTCCATCTGAACACAAGAAAATAATT
Source organism: Hemiprocne comata (assembly GCA_020745705.1). Taxonomy (NCBI): domain Eukaryota; kingdom Metazoa; phylum Chordata; class Aves; order Apodiformes; family Apodidae; genus Hemiprocne; species Hemiprocne comata. The sequence goes on from CM036589.1 coordinate 73,752,315, forward strand.
TTTTATTGTTAGGATGCTCAAACACTGGCACAGCTTGCCCAGAGAGGTTGCCTGAACCTGCTGTAGCTGAGCCTGTTTGAGCAGTAAGGTTGGACTAGATGATCTCAAAAGGACCCTCCCAACCTAAATGGTCCTGTGAAAGTATTGTAACATGAGCATTTACTTTTTCCTAAACATAGTATTCATGTTTGGTTTAATGGTCATAGTTTACAGAATACATATAATAATCCACTCTGCTTTTTTTAGCTACTAGGACTGAAAACAGCCTTATAATATCCAGAATTCTTTAATGTCCAAATACTTATTTTTAAAATTCCTACTGGTTTATGAACTACTTCCTAACAGAAAACATTCACTAATCATTCCAAAACCATGGTTGGTGTTTTACTACCTCACTCTTCTCTCAACATGGTTCCTACCCTGAAGATTTTACAAACTAAATCAAGCTATATGATAACTTCAGAGCAGGTAGAAGAGTATTTTTAACCCCTCTAAAATGCATGCACTGGAAATTTGCTGTCTTTTTTCTTAAACTTAGACTTTTCTTAAACATTTGTAAAACATCATTGCCTCCACCTTTCAGTTGGGGACATGCACTCTGCCTCCAACAGCAGTGCATTGTAGTTCACTAACGAAGCCAGATGTAGACATTGAGGCTGCTGTTCCCATCAAACCATTATCACCAACACATACCTGATGTGTTGGTCATGTGCCCACATGATTTAATTGCATTTCTTGCTAACCTGCACCCGTGCTTCCTTTGTGCAATGCCCTTCTTTTACCAGTAAGCATATAGCTTACTTGTGTATCCCCTCCTGTATGTTGCCTGCTTGCCCTACAGGTTCCTACTTCATGGAAGTCAAATTCATGAGGTACCATGCGACTTCTTGTCACTCTTATTCTCATTTAGGTTTTGGGACAGATACTGCTGTACACTGAGAAACACCCGTTGATTCCAGCTGCCTTATTCCAGATCTAAGGTGCCCAAAATTGCGCGGAGGTCATGGTGGCTCTCGGCAAAGAGTGGCGTGCTCTTGCCTGCAGAGGGAGTAGCCGTCCCACGCAACGCGGTCCCACGCAACGCGCTCCCGCACACCTCTTGCCCCCAAGTGGAGCAACAAAGAAAATTAAGAAGTTGAGGGGCAGGGTTTTACCTCTCTGTATGCTTCTCTCCTCAAGAAGCAACCGTATGAATGAAGAATTGAAGGTCTGAAAACGGAAGAATACACTAGAAAGCATTTGAGTGAAGCTGCTTATCCCTTTCTATGTGTCCCACAAAAAGCCCTGTCAATTTTGTACTAAAGGAGAAAATGGGGAAGAAAGAAGCCAAAGTGTTCTTAAGGTAAAGGGAGGAGTACTTTTCCCATATTTCCTCCACTGGGAGGATTTTGCACAAGTCAAATCAATGGAAGCCAGCAGGAGCCTGAACTGTAAGTATTCCCTGCCTGGCCAGAGAAGGTATGGATCTCCCTCTTAATCTTGTGAAGGTCATCAAGCAGAGGGTAAAAGGGAAAAACTAGAGTGAATTACTATTAGAGGTCCAGCAAAGCAGTTGGCTTGTGCAAGGCCTATCAGGTTTAAGGTGTTTTTGTTGGGTTTTCTTGGAAATATTTATTATATTTGGGAGGTTTTATTAATTCCAATGTATTGAATAGCAACTAATGAGAAAACAAGTAAGCCTTCTTGATCTCAATAACCATTAAGTTAGGTGGCCTCTACCCCAAAGTGTCAAGAACAGTGGCCCTCAGAAACTAAACATTTTGGCTGCCTCATGAACCCTACAGGAGCTGTATCAAGTCAACTCAGGAGAGAGTTACTCTGATGCTTTTGTTTACACTAGTAAAAAGCAAAATCAGTGGCTTTTAAATCATCAGCTGAATAGCAAAACAATTGGGAAAAGGGCCAAGAAAGTACTCAAGTGCAGCTTTCCAAGAGAAAACAGCACTGGAGAGGGTATCACAGTGGAGCTGAGATAAGGAAGAAACAGTGTGGAACACCTTTCTGATCTCCTAGTGTAAAAAAAGAAAGTCTGCTCAGTGGAGAAGAGTAATGAAGAAAATACGACAGGAATTTTCCTGTTCAGGGCTTACCAGGTTTATATGATTCATGCAACCCTCCAGTCCACACAGCTGTGGTACTGCGTCAGACATAATTACTTCTGCTGCCCAACTGGGTATGCTAATCAAGGAAGCTGGGTCAAGTCTGACCCCCACCTACTTCCCTCCCTTCCACAGCTTTTAATCAACTTATTAAAAATGTTGAGAGCTCATCAAACTCTTCACTGGAGAATATAAAAATATGAAGACTGTCATCCACCATCACTGACATTTTTTCAGGTCTTCACAACACATGGTCTTTTACTGAAGCCCCTGCTTTATGCTCTCAGTGCCTGTATGTTACTAAAAAGAATGAAGTCCAACAAGTTACCTGGAGCTAGATACTCCAGGTTCCAAAATACAAAATGAAAAACCAAAATTAAAACATTGCTCACAAGCCACCCAACCCCCCCAGAAGATACCAAGATGATGAAGACATTTTAGGTTGCAAGGAAAGTCTTAACGCTTTCCGGTTTGACAGCTCAAAATTTTCAGCTGACCGAAATTTTTACCCCATCATGTAATAAAAGAGAATATTTAACATAAACCTTTTAAACTTAGGGGTCCTCTCTCTTCCCCAAGGTATCTTGGAGCTGTTACGTCATCCAGTTCTTTATACCTCCCTGTTTCTCCCGTTTTTATCTTAATGACTGAGGCACATTCTCCCCTTCATCTTGCCCCAGAACATTCTTCTAACCTACATGAACACCTGAACATTACATTTTCTAGTTTAATCTGTTGCTAAAAATCAACCGCACTTAACCAAACTCTTTCCCTTCTCCAAATTGCTGTGCTTTCAACAACTTCCTATAGTATGAAGCCAACTGTATCCTGGGCTGCATAAAAAGTAGGGCGAGAGAGGCGGTTCTCCCCCTCTACTCTGCTCTGAGAGATGCCACCTCGAGTACTGTGTCCAGTTCTGAAGTTCCCAACACAAGAAGGACACGGACCTGTTGGAGCAGGTCCAGAGGAGGGCCACAAAGATGATCAGAGGGCTGGAGCACCTCTCACATGAAGACAGGCTGAGAAAGTTGGGATTGTTCAGCCTGGAGAAGATAAGGCATCAGGGAGACCTTATAGCAGCCTTCCAGGACCTGAAGGGGCTACAGCTGGGAAGGAACTTCTTAAAAAGGCTTGTAGTGATAGGCTGAGGAGGAACAGTTTCAAACTGGGAAAGGGTAGATTTAGGTTAGACATTAGGAAGAAATTCTTCACTGTGAGGGTGGTGAGACGCTGACACAGGTTGACCAGAGAACTGTGGATAACCCCTCCCTGGAATTGTTCAAGGCCAGGTTGGATGGGGCTTGGGGCAACCTGATCTAGTGGTAGGTGTCCCTGCCCATGCACGGGGGTTGGAACTAGATGATCTTTAAGGTCCCTTCCAAACCAAACAATTCTATGACTTCTCTGTCCAGTGTCTTTCAACATGGGCTGCCTGTTCTTTTCGAACTGACCTTCTCTGACAAATTACTCATCTCTAGGCCTTGTTAAAGTCTCAGTGATGCTGTCCCCAGTGAGGCTTCCCATAGTATTGAGTCTTATTCTTTTTAGCTGCTCCTTGTACAACCAAACCACAGGCTTTTACTGGTACAGTAAAGCCATCTTCTATACGAAGCACTAACATGTGATTTTGCCACATAGTTAGGAGGGGAAAAAAAAGATTTAAGAAACCTTAAAGGCCTTTAGAGGACCTTTAAGGACTGTACTTCTTCAGACCCCAGGCTGAGACAGCTATGCTAGCAGACATTTGGGAGTGAAGGTGCTTCTTTCTTGGCCCACATCCAATAGCCAGGGTAACTCTTCACCTGTCCTTCAAGACAGACAACATCCTAACACCTGTACTCAAAATCCCTTTCACAAAAGGAAGAAAGTCTGCTAAGGGAAAAGGCTACATTAATACACAGAGGATGACAAAGTCACAAATGCAGAAAGATTAGGTTAAAGGCCAATACGTGTTTCCTAGTGATAAGGTTAAGAATACTGAAATAGAAGGTAGTGACTTATTTATGGGTGCAGGAATAACAATCCTGCACCAATTTAAGTAATTTTCGCACCTTACTAAGCAAGGACAAGCTCATAATTCCATCAGCCTAAGACATGGCTACCTTTTGAAACCCACTACACCTCCTTTTTGATACATTTGAACAGAAGGGAACTGGCACCAGGTGAGCAGAGGCAGCGTACCTATACCGGTAGCGACTCCTCCAAGGCGCTATTTTGGCTCTGCGGATCTCCCGCCCGAGGTCTGAGGGCAGCCCTTCGGGCAAGCCAGGGCAGGGCAGCCCCTGCTCGCAGGCCGTCACGGTGACAGGCTCCTGCCCTCGTTTTTAGGAGCGGGGCGGCAGCAGCTGCCACCCCTCTCCCCTCCGCCGAGCCTGCCCTGCCGCCGCGCTCTGGGCATGCTCGGCGGGGCCAGGCCGGCCGCCGGGCCGCAGCGGGGCGCTGGCGGCCTCCCCTGCCCTGCTCTGGCCCCGGGGCCCCGCTGCTGGCCGGGGCCTGCGGGGAGGCGGGCGGGCGGTGCCGGTGGGAGCTGCCAGGATCGCCCCGGGCTCCTTACGAACGCTCCGCGGCTCGGCCCCGCTGGCAGACAGCGGTACGAGCTGCCTGGAACGGGCGCCAGCGTGCCCTGCCGGGACGGCACAGCTCAAGCACAGCCGCGTTTGGACGGGGACGTCTCGGTGATACGTGAAGGGGACAGTAAATCATCTCATTAGCATGCACAATCGGCAGCGTTTTTAGAAATGAGCTAAGGATATGCCCCATTGTGTTGCGATATTAGAGGCTACTGGGGCGATTCCTGCCCTAACTTTAGCTTTCCTTGCTTCTGTTTTTATTGCCGATTCTTACAGAGTGATTCCTGACGTGGTTTTGATGGAATCACACTCCACTCAAAGGAAATGTTTCATTTCCTTTGTGTTGAAAAAGTGCCATTAAAAAGCGCCAAATCGTCTGGAAACACGTGCAACAGTTTGTTACATTACTATTTTTGCTCTTAAAATATGCTGAACCACTAAAAATTGGATCATTAAAGCAAAATTTCAGGCATGCCTTTAGCTACCATGTTGTAGAAACTATAGTAATGTCAGATTTTGAGTAAATTAACACAAACGTTAGAGGAAAAAAACCAACCAAAACAGCGCAGAAGAATTCGTCAATGCCATCTAAAAATAACTCAACCTGGTTGGTGGTTTATTTGTGTGGCTCAATTTGTGCCTCACCATGTGCTGCTCAAAGATGTTCTGGTTAGCAGCCAATTTTTTCCTTTTGCTTAATTAAAACTACAACGTGTGTAGCAATGTTTTAAATAATATAACATAGTAGAACAGCATGTCCACCTGCACTTTTAAAGTCTCCGCACGTGCTCCACTAGATTCCCAGTGAACCGGAGCTCTTGCCTGTCCCCAACACCTCCCCATCTCATGAGCTTCTCCACTCCAGTATCATGTAAGATCTGTCACTGCACTTGAGCAGCAGCAGCTTTCACCTGGGCCGTTTTCACATGGGTTTAGCTGTGGAACTGCTTGTTACTAACACAGAAGATGTGAATTAACAGAGAAGATGGGAAGGAGACTTCAGAGGAGTTACGAATTTCATGCATTAATCTCAAAAGCAGTCAAATGTGCAAATGCTAATGCTGTTAACTATTCAACTACCCAAAAAGTTTTCTGGTACTGCAATTTATACCCCAGTTGTTTCTTCACAAGGTATTAATGAATGTTACTGCCCACCAGGAAAACACAGAAAGCAACTGCTGCTAAAATGCACACAATCCATAGCAGAATTGGAGAAAGAATTAAACACAAAATTTAGGATATGAATAATCCCACAGTGCAAATTACTATAGTTTAATAAACTGCTGCTGCTCATCAGCTGAACTTCCCTAACTGCTCCTGCTCACTGTCTTAGACTGTTACAATGGCAAGTACAAAATGTTAAGACTGAAAAACCTTTGTTTCACTTCAAATATACCAGAGATGAGAAGGGCTCACCGTCAGCTACCTCCTTATGCCATTGCAATTCACTAGCCTGTGATAGTACAATCCAAAACCAGTGGGTTTTTAAAGTTCTGAATTAGAGGACACATACTAGAAATAAAGGAGTCACTCTGAATATGCCAACTCATCCTGGACTCAAGAACCAAGTTTTGAGTTGTCACTGCTACCTCCCCCCCTGCCCCCTTTTCTTTTAATTCTACCATATTTATCTTTTTGATGACTGTTTACTGAGCATCTAGAAAATTGCTATTTGTACCACTGAAAACAGGAAGTGATTTTCTGAGATCTGCACCTTCTACATCTTAATTTGACTTTACTAACTTGGTCACAGGAATAGCATTGCTGATGCAGTCACGTTTGAATGTGAGAAAAAGCATCACGCAATGCACATATACAGAAAAATTGTTTTTAAAAATAAGCCTTTTTCTAGTCTCACCTCTAAAGCAGAATCCAGAATTGTGTTAGGCCACTGAGGTCACGACTAGGCTACATAGCTTATGACTGTGGGTACCTCAGAACCAGATCTGTGACCAGTGCACACAATGACCAGCTGCCTAGTAGAAAATAAAATTTAGTCTTACTAGTTATTTATGTATTTTCCTTAACAAGTTTCCCTGTGCTACCTAGCAAAGTATCAGGCAATAGAGGCACACTTCGTAAAGTGTAAGTTATGGGCTGGAAAGAGTTTCTGCAATAAAGAAACTGAACTTAGCTCACCTGTATCCTGGAAGTCACTATCCAGTGGACTGCAGTATGAAAGACTACATGTCATCAACTCTCCTAGTGTCTTCCCTTCTCTTCTGCTTCTTTGATCTGAAAGAAAACAGTAGCAACCAATGCCTTTTCTGAGCAGCCCAATTGCTTACCACCCCCTCCATCCACAGAGGCTGATTCAGGTCAGACTAAACTACCAATCACTGATCAAACTGTGTTCTCAACTTCAGTTTGAATCTGGAAAACTTTAAACAACAAAAGCTTCCAGAGCTGAATAGCAGCTGAGGTTTTTTTCCCTAATTGCAGGTCAGGTTTAGGTTGGGGAGGAAGGGGGCTGGGTAGATTTGGCTTTTTTTTTTTTTAACAGCTGTTGAACATTAGCCCCTGAATACCACCTGGACAGACAGGTGTGTGGGGCAACTCATTGTATCTTCCCCACCACCACTTTCAATAGTTCAGGTTATTTCTGTAGAAGATTAATAGTAATAACCTTTCCTTGGTGTTTGACAGAAACATCCCATAAACCTATAGAAAAATGCTAAGAAGCTAAAATAATAGGTTTTGTGCTGTTAGCCTTCAGCTGTCTCCCTGTCAGTCTGTCTCAGACTGCATCTTCACTGCACAGAAGTTCTCCTGGCCACCATTCTCTCTGCCTCTCCATGGCACTGGAATTTCCTTCTAAAGGAAACCAGACAGGCCAGAAGGCAATACATACCAGCTGTCACTCCAACACAGACTCAGGTAGTAATCAAGCTACTTATCTAGTGACCAAGACTTACAGGTGCAGCTGATCAAAGTATTATTTTTCCTCTTCTTTTGTGATTTTTTTTTTTCCAGGGGTGGGTGTTATGGAAAAAGGTGAATCAAAATCCTACCGAGTATGTTCCTGTTCTGCTTTAGAGGATAGGCCCACTAGTTAGTACAAATATAGACATACATAGACTTGGTTTAGGGTATTCAGCTGGTCAGCTAAGTCAACACTGCTAGATAAAACTGACTTCTGATAAATCAATAGTGCTCTGCACACTTTTCCCAAACAGTATTTTTTTACAAATGAAAAACAGTTTTCCCTCAGACTTCTTAATAGGCATGACCTCAAATTGTAACAGTTTCTTTTAAATTGTCATAATGAAGACATAGGTTCTGTGAACTTGTTTTCTAGGCTTTTACTGACTATCATGCTCTTTGGAGACTAGCTAGACTGGAAACATAAGAGAGCTATTCTGGAAAAAAAAATCCCTCCCTATCAGTAAGCAGAAAGGGCTATCATGTCAACATGAGATGAGAAGGCCTGCATTACCAATGACATAGTACTGGCATTTTACAGGGAGACCTTTTTCTGCTACAAATTCTTTTTTTTTTAAAATCAGGTTTTTCTACTGCACCTAAGTACATATCCACAAATATTTTATGCTGTTATTTAATATACTTAGGTCAGCAGGCAGTGCCTGAGAGGCTGAAGAGAACTCACCATTCATTTGCTTGAATGGTCCTTCCATGCATCCATACTCACATGTTAAATACTACTTAAGTGCCACGTTTTAAAAGCAAGTAGCACAGGGCTACTTATGAGCCCTGCTTTCTGTGTTGAAAAGCTGGGAGAGGAACCAGCTTCTATCATTGGCAAAAAACCCCCAACCAACCCAAAAAGCAAACTTTGCAGCTCTAAGCAGCAGCACAACTGTTGTGCATTTGGCATAATTAGTAATTACAGTGAATTACTGGTCCCAATTCAATCGATGACAAAATCCTCACTGATTTGCTCATAGCTGGGGTTCTGCTTGTAAAGGCTAATGATTCTAACTTTCATGCACCAAAGCAAGTTGTTCTAAGGCCTGAGCTGCTTTACTGCCCCCAACTGCTTTTTCCATCCCTTTGCCAGAAGTCAATTTTCCAATAAAAGAGTCAGTACAATTAATCGTATAACTTTACCTTAGGCACTGCATTTTGCAGTCCAGGTGTTAAGACACAGTCAGGCAAACTCAGCTGGCTGCTCCTGATCCAGATTGATTGCTGACCCATTTCTGATGCCCTGGCACCCCCTTCTCCTGCATCTGTTCTGTTGATTACATTTTCTGCCTTACCATTTTCCAGTTCAGATTTGCAATCTTATTGTTTTAGGAGGGCTTTTTTTTTTTTTTCTATTTTAAGAAACACAAAAGATAGGGCAATATACCCAGTTTTGCCAGAGACTGTAGCAGCCAGTACCAGAGGAACACAGATAAGCTGTCAGAGGTTGTGTTCTGCCTCCCAGTTCTCCCCATTCAAACCAGTTCCAGCTAATCTAGCCACTTCGTTATTGGTAGAGCTTCAGACATGCAGTGGCATCAGGCTTTGTTTCAAAGATTTTTGAACTTAATGGAAGATAGCAGCCTTGGGGAATTTTAGGCAGTAGATAAAAAAGGCAAATTCTGCTAGTCTTCATGATGACAGAGAATTTAGTAATTTCACATAACCTAGATTTTTAGGTTACCTGTTTGTCAAAAGACAGAAATAAGCAGTACCAGCTGGCAGTTGTTCTCCATCCTGTGGAAGGTAAGATGGATGTATTTGGATGAGCCTTGCCCTCTCCATGGACTACAGAGGAAAGTGAGAGACTAGTTCAGCCCAAAATGGCAAATTTATTGGTACCTAAACCTAGCTTAAAGGCAAACTCCAACTCTTAACAAACAGTTGTCATTCCATCATTCATTTAACAAAAAGGAATGCCATTTAACTAATGTGACTGCTGTATTCTGAGCCATCACACATAATCTGACACAGCCTAGCAACATGGCATGGTTTGACATTCAGTGGCAGGACAGTTTGAGCAAATGTAAGCAATTGCCACCCACCTTGTCTGTCATTCCTCCTTTTCTGCACCACACTAGCTAAAACATTTGTGTAGTACACAGTGAACAAGATTGGACAACAATGTTGCTAAAATCAACTCAGAAAAACAAAAACCCAACATCACATCATTCAGATGGGTTCCTAAAGACCTCACAAACTGCACCTCTAAACCAGAAAACAAGGGCTGCCTACGTAAAGCCACGCTTGGTCAGACCACACACTCTGCCCACAGTCCCCTAGGTTGCTGTACACTATTAAGCATTTCACTCTTTTCTCTTTTTCTATGCAAATCCCTGTCACTTAAGAAAAGATGAACACCCCCTGCTACATTGTTAGGCTGTTGTGACCCTGATCATGCGACATATCATGAGCTGTTAATGTGTATATTATTGCATAAGCTCTGTATACACAAGAAGAGCAACAGTATCAGAAGCCCACCTGCTAGTGTCTCTTCCCATACCAAATCTGTCCCTTCCAATTGTTCAGCACACAAGGCAGACTGCAGAAAGGCCTATTTGCTCACCTGCAGTTTATCAGAATCAACAGTTACCCTGTTTGCTAATATTGCTTTGGAAGGCTTCTGTCATAGATCAGACTTCTACAAGGAACATACTAGACCCACCAAAACCAGGAGGCAAACACTACAGAAACATCAGTTGCCAGATCCAGTAGATATTCAGGACTGATGAATCCTAGTAAATGCTCAGTGAAACAACTAGTTTCCTCAGATCAGAAGAGCAGGAAAGTTTGCAACTATCCTAATACAGGGACTTCAGCAATTATACTTTCAGGTAAAATACTGATTTTCAGCCTGACCCTGGAGGCCAGGCCTGCTGAGGTTTAGGGTTTCTCAGGTCAGGTAAAGAGTATTCCTTTCCCTCTCCACCTCCCCAAGATGCAATTAGGTAACTTGCAGGTTTCTTGATCAGAATAAATTTGTCACTGTTTGTTGCTGAAGCACCCTCTTACTGCAGCCATACTTCCTGTATTGCTGTTCTAGCAGGCTGCTTCCACCTCTGACAAAGATCAGGTAGCATAGCTTCACCCATGAATTCCTAGATTATAAGTGAGATTATGGTATAAAAGGGGGAAAAAACAAACCACAAAGTGTTTCACAGAATGAAGACTGGGGGACACAGCAATAGCAACCTCCTCTCAGACCTGATGCTTTACAAGCCAAGGCTTAGTTTGGCTGTGATAAGCTTCTGACTGAAAGGCCCCCACCAGTGCCACTGCCACTTGCTGCCTCAGAAATTCTGCACTGATCTGCATCTTGCTGCCTCATTTGCACAGCCTCAGACTTCACCCTCTGCTGCAGCCTGTTAGGCCACCTTCTGCTTTAGCCGTTCCATAACACACAAGCCATTCTATTCAGTCTTATTCTACTGATGGGAGCAGTTTATTTCTTGCATCAGACTCTTACTAAAACAGCTTCTGCTCCCTCATACACCTGTGAGGCAGGAGAAAGATCTGAGTCAGCAGTTTCCAAAGCGGAAGGTCACAGGTCAGCTGAATGACCCTGGAGGAGTAGAAATGTAAAGAGTAGGATGTTCTGTAGCCCTTGTATTGTATCCCCATTTACAGCTTCTGTGAATTCAGTTTACCACCTGACTAAATACAATGCTGGAAGTTGCTTTAGCAACCCTCTCTGCAAATTAAAATATTACCAGTTACTAGCAATGAAGCTGAAGATAACAGAAGAGAAAGCAAAGAGGGGAAAAAAATTCAGTATGTACATACTACAAAAATTCTGTCTATCCTTTTCTCCTCATTTGTGTTATTGTTTTGTGTTGGATTATTTGGCAAAAATTCTAGAGGTACTTACACACCTTTCCCCACTTTGATGAACTGAAACAAGTTGAAGGCCTTAGTGTTTTACCAAGCAACATTCTTCACACTTTGTTGTAAAGTATATATAGAGGAAACTTAAATAAGCTAATCAATACTTTATACCTCATTTAAATTACCACAAGCCAACATATGGTTCTGATTCTCTTCATCTTCAGCTTGGACAAGATTAGTGAGGAAGTTAAGGTAGGGGGGAAAAAGCTTTGAGTTTTTTATATTACTAGTTTACATTTTTTACCCTTCTTTACAGGGAAAGTTTAAAATATAGACAGTAGAACTTGTTTTGTGCCACAGTCTCTGGATGGTGTTTTGATATGTTTAATTAACATACTACATAAAACAATGTAAATCAGACTGAGTTCATCTGTTTTTCAGTGGCTAAAGTAATGAAAAAAATGTAATGGTAAAGAAAATGAAGGTTGAGATTAAAGAGGCCTACAGTTAATGACAGGCTGAAGTTCAACTGTCATGTAATCGAAAATGTTTGAGAATGGACAACAATTAAAGTCAAGCAAAGGATGAAGCCCAGATTATTATAATGAGATACGATATGTTCTTCAGACTATTTGGAGGTTAATGTTACTTGGTTTCATATGGTTACGGGTAAGTAAGTACTGTACTACTATACAGTAAAAATAATGTAACTGGATACAGTCTGCTTCACAGTGACCCAAGGTTAATGGTAGTTGCTCTTAGTAAATTTAAAAGGTTTAAAAGAGATGTAGCAACCTCAGCATTACAAATCTATTGCAAAAGCACTAGAAAATGGCACCAAACAGGCTAGCATAATACTAGCCTAACTCTTGGTTCCATGAAAGCAGCTTCCAGTGTAATGTATGTTGGCTTTTATCTGTATAATTATACTGAATATGTGCATGAATTCTTTCATTCCTGAACAGCACCACCTTTTGAGTAATAGATCATTGGTATGCATCACTCTGATAAGGTATTACACTAATATATCATTAAAGCAACAGATGTATTAGTGTAATACATCATCGGGACAAAGCACTCTGATGATGATGTATTCCTGAAAAGATGGCACCATACAAAGAAGACGAGGCCCAGGAGAAGACTTTTGCTCAGTTTAATAGAATAAAAGGTATGCCTTCCTGGCACAAAAATGTGATGCTTCCTATAAAGATATGGCACCACTATTAATTGTATTCCCATTTGTATTGGTAATTTGAGGATCATATGGCGTGGAAAAAATTTACTGTGGCCAGGGAAAAGATAGAATTTAAACACGTAACCTATCAGACTATTTCACAATCTTTTCCCATAATGTCTCATCTCCTCAGCCCTCCAAACAGCTCATCAAAAACCTCACTGTGTTGAAAGCCTCAAGGTACCTTTCCCGTTCTGGAGCAGTGAGGTTGTGGGAACACTCCAGAGAGGTTGGTGGTGATATGGCCTTGCAACGTTCACCTGAGGAGAAGTGCTCAGCTAGACAAGCAGGCAGAGGCCAGGGAAATAAGCCACTAATACTGGCTTCAGAGGCTCTTGCTGACTCTCTGTCTCTGAGAGCAGGGATTATGCCACAGCCCCTCCAGGGCCAGCCAGCACAGGAGTTGTACTTCAATACTTAGAGTGCCACATGCAGCTCAAGAGGCACAGTCTGGCCAGTTCTATTCCAGACTTTGTGCATCAGCTTGCCTCAAGACTTCCCGCAGCCAAGGAATTGCATTCAAACTTATGTAAAACCAAGGTGCTTTTTGGAGCAAGCCAAATTAGAGAATACATACTTTGAAAAGGGGTTCAGGAAGCTAAATCGCAGCAGTCCAGTAAGCAACATGTACAAAAAAACCTCTTGAGATTCCAGAAGTCCCAGATTCTCTCACTTACCAAGATGTGTATGTGGGCAGGCAGTTCAGGGATGTGCTCCCTGGCCCATGTTATTTCATGTTTAATTACAAAAGGTGCATGGTGATGTATAAAACAGAGGTGAGGGCTCTGAGCAATTAGATCTCTCAAACAGTCATCCTTTGTGTTTTACTCATTTTCGGTGCATAAAATTTCTCACAAAAATTACATGATAAATGATAAACTAATTAATATGAAAAATCTTCAAAATCATTGTTTAAACACAAAGGTCCAGGTTACAACAGCCATGCAGAGTTGTGCTGCATTCCTTAGCCCCCATGAGGCAAGGGAGTGTTCAGATTCTGGGGTGATCACAGTTGGGTCCTAAATTAAATTGATTTGAGATGTAATACTGAGCATATTGACCATTTTCAAAATAAATCTGAACAACTAGAATATTAAGAGCATAATCGCTATGGAGAAAGAAAATGAAAGAGAAAAAGAAGCATAGAGAATGAATATAAAACTGGTGGAAAGAAAGGAAGCAGAAGAGCTAAGAGAAAGCTAAGAGAAAATTTGGAGTGGCAAGGATGGATGAAAAAAGGGTCAAATTTCCCCCAGATTTACAATGCTGACTTCAGTATTGTATTCAAACTTACTGTATAGGCACACACACAAACACGTGTGTGTGCTTTTCCATGTATAATAGAAGGAAATGGACCCACTGGACCTGATTTTACCATCATATCTTAGTGAGGACACAAACACTTTTACAAGGAAGGTATAATGTTTTACTGGATTAACATCATAGAGTTTTGCAAGGCCAAAATGAATGCAGAAGGAGCGAGGCAGATGGGAATCAGGATCATTAAGTTTTGGAAAGCTTCATTGTAGCAGTGTGGTGTTGTCTTAAAAGGATTTAATTTCAAAATTGGAAAGTGATAAAGTAGTGTAAAGATGAAAAAAACAGCCTAACTGGATCTCTTTTTCTTTCTCTCTTAATAGGACTTATACATGATGGATACTCACGATATGAGAGTACAATCAAGCATACATGCTAGTCAGGGGCAAGTGGGTGTTGTAAAATAATTGGTGTGTGGCATGTCTTCATATAATTTAGCTTTAGAGTAAAATTATTATCTAATTCTTTTCTTTGCCAAATGCTCTCCACTAATCTTATCTTCTGATTATTTTATCAGAAATATTTGCTGAATATTTAGATAGGAAAAGATACAGGGTATAGGATTGTTTGGGTTTTTGGGTTGTTGGAGTTTTTTGTATTTTTTTTTTCTTTTTTTTACAATCAAGTTAACTTACTTCTCACCTACAAAATATAACGCCAAATTCTCACTCCCTGAAAATCAAATTGTCTTTAATGGACCTTTGTTGATTTTTTGTAGCTGAAGATCTGTTTCACAATGTGGCATCAGAGAAAGGGAAACAGATGCATTAATTATTTCACTACAGTAGCACCTAGGAATCACAAAGAAGGATAAGCACAGTTATCCTTATTAGGCCCTGGAGAAACAAAAAATACAAACCCACTTCCTGACATAGAAGCCTCACCGTCTAGGACTTTGTTTTGATTTGTGACCCACTTTCACAAATGATGACAACCCAGTGCCTCCCAAGTCTGAGCTGTACAGATGCACCATGATGGGGGAAATAATATGTAATATTTGGAGCCCTCCCTCTGCTTTTCTCAACAGCTGAGCATATGCCTAAAAACATAAGCCTTGAAGTCAGTTATGCATTGTACAATTATTCAGCTCTACAAAAGAAATATTACTACAGTGTGATCATTGGTATTATCATCTGGTCAGTCACCACACAGATTTGCTCTTACTTTGCAGAAAGAATCTAGAAATAGGTAACTTCCAAGATTATATCTTTTCTCTAGTGGTTCTCAACCTGTGTTCTGCAGAGCTCAGAGGGAGCTAAGGAATCTGCAGAAGGAAAATCGAAGAAGCAAACTTGTTCTAAGTATGTTAAATTTTCCATCCACCTACACTGGAAATCAAAAAGGATTAAAAAGCACTGACTTATGTGAGACAGCTTTACATTCTTATATCCTTCTGAAATATTTCCCCTAGCCATTTCTTCCATGTATTACTTGTCTTCTATCCAATACTCTATACTTTTGGGTGGAAACTGAGACTGTGGTTTAAAGTTTTTTGAAAACAGAAAAAAATTATGCAGTAAGTCTCTGTAGAACCTGTCACAACTCTTTCCTTGAATTCCAGGTTGACTAAGAATACTTCCAATTAAAAAAACATTCAAACATAAGAAACACCCTCTAGGGTAAGACCAATGATCCATTCAGCCTGGCATTGTGACTCTGACATCAGGAAAATGAATGAGGAGGAGGGGGTGTTCTGGCAACTGTTCCAATGTTTTCATCTCTGGAGCTCTACAAGCACACCTAGGTGCTTTCCTCTATGTTTCCCTCCACTTCCCTATCTATTATTGACACTGTGACCCTCATACCCCTTTCCTTTTTTTTAGCTGTTGCACCATGAGTTGTTTTTGCATGCTCAAACAGTTTTGTTTTTTGGTTTTGTTGGGGTTTTTTTTTCCTCCTTTATTTACTTTTCTCTTACATCTTCCTCCTTGGGATCATTTAATGCACATCCTGTCCACGAAGTCATCTAATTCCTTTCTGAGCCTTCTGATACTAGTAAGATTTAGCTAATCCATCACATCTGTGATTTGGTGAACCTTTACCACATCTCCCCTCACCGTTGGCTCCAAACTGAAGAATATCAGCTTTTTTAGTCTCTCCTTACAAGGCCATTACTCCATCATCACAAGCATTTTGACTACCTATAATTGCACTGGTCTTCTTGAGATGTGGAAACCAAAACTGTACACAATACGGAATATGTGGGTGCATCACAGCTTTTTATGGTCACAAAATGTCATCTCTCTTTTGTACTCAGTAATTCCCTTGTGGTTTTCAGATTTGGTTTGTTTGGTTATTTTGTTGCCACAGCACCTTGAGCTCACGATTCCAGAGAAGTGATAGCAGTGACTCCAGATCTCTTTCCTAAATTCAGGAGCTCAGAACCTCAGTTCAGAGTTCAACATAATGATTTAAGTAGGGATTATATTATTTTTATTAGATCACATTTATCTACACTAAAACCTGTGACACAAAATCAGTTAGTATCACCTGCAAACTTCAAGATTTCAGTGTCCATTCCATTCTTCAGCTCTTTGATGAAGACACTGAATGCAACTAGTCCCAGGACCAATTCCTGGGGGACCTTACTGCTGACTCTTCTCCATCCTGAGAAATGCCTGTTAATCCTTACTCTCTGCTTCCCACCCTTTGTCCAATTTTCTTTAATAACATTAGGCAGCTAGACTAGATGGTAAAGGTACTTTTCCAACTGAAACTCTTCTATTCTATGGCACCTTGGGAAAGGTATTTTGAAAATCCAAATATATTATGTCCCATGGATCCCACTTATCTATATTCTTATTCTCACCATCCAAGAACTTCAGCTTAGTGAGGCAGGATTTCCTATTACAGAAGTCAACCTTTCTCCTTCTCAACAAGCCAACTTTATCCATGTGCTCACTGAACTTACTCCTTATTATTAGACATGGTACTCTATCATTAAGCTAGGGATGACAGTAAGACTCACTGGCCTGTAGTTCTCAAGATCCCATCCAGGGCCCTTGTGGTAGGTGGGAGTCAGCAATTTTGTAGATGGTGATGTAAACACCTTCCAGCATAGTGGCTCTTTGTTATTATATTACACATCATAGTCAGCAATTTAATATTTGAGTTCCTTCAGGACTCTGGTGTGGATGTTATCCAGTCCTGGTGACCTACTGCCATCTGACTAGTCTATTTAAACCAATAGAGCCTGTGCATCTATTTCAAATTGATCTTTTTTTTTTTTTTTTCCTACTTATCTGCTACAAAGAATGCATCAGAATTGGGAATCAGAGAGCTTTCTGTGGTGAAAAACAACTCAGAGTTCATTGAGCTTCCTTCATCTGCTGCAGCCCCTTCTACACCTTGGCTATTGTGTGGTTCCCCTAATCCTCAACTGGCTTCCTGCTTTTGGTGTATTTACAGAATTCTCTACTATCAGCTTCAACATTCTTTGCAAGGCTCTCTTCAAATTCTTTTTAGCTTTCTTAATATCCTGTTTGAAATTGACCTGCCATTTTTATGAGCTTTCCTATTCTCATTTGAGCAAGCATTCAGTTTCTTAAAAGCTTTCCTTTTTCTTTTGATGGACTACATCTTTTTCACACTGAGCCATGCAGGGGATTTTTGGGCTACTATGTTTTCTTTTTGAATTGTGGCACAATATTTACCTAGACTTCTAACACAGTAACTTTTAACAGCCTTTAGGGTGCTTTTAGCTTTCTTGCTTTTCAGACTGCTCCTTATAAACTGCAAGGTGGTTTTTTGTTTGTTTTTGAGAATGTACCTCATTTTTATGTAGTTCCCTGTCCTTAAACTGAAAATCCCTGTACTGAATTTCTTTAGCTTGCCTTTTCCCACTATAATTTTAAGTTTGATTACATTGTGGCTGCAGCTATCCCACTATTAGTTCTTGAATGAATTGTTGTGTACATTTGAGACCAAATCCAGAATGACATATTTTAACTGCTTTCTGCTTTATTATTTTATATTCAGCTTCTTATAACTTGACCAAATGTTAAGTGATTGAGCTGAAATTTTCCATGTCAGATAACTACCTTGTTCAGCTCTGAGAATGACACTTGCAAAAAATATATTATAAAATGTTTGAGACTTTGGTTTTGAAATATTCTGTATCCCCAGGCTCTGGAACAGAAAATAATTATTTGCAAGGGACAACTGTTAGAAATTGAACACCTAAAACCTCGGAAAATTCCAGTCTCATTGCATCTTTGAATTTAGAAGGTGACCAGACGACTCATACTACAGAGTGTATGATCACAGTGCAGCCCCAACACCTATGGCAACTCAAAAGGACATTCTTCATAATGGCCATTCTCAGCTTGGTGGACACCAGGAGAGGAAACCGAGTCCTGGTCACATCAGTGACTTGTTGGAATCCATGCAGTAGAAGAGACATATCTGTCTAAAACACAGAACAAAAACTGCATCCAATGACAGATGGGAAATGGATGGGGAGAAATGCCTGGATGTGAAAAGGAGTGAGTATTGGGGCAGCCTCTGAAAGGAGAGCCAGAAGACAAACTAATCTGGCCTGATATAGAAACTGGGATTAGGATGAGAAGCCTCAAGAGTTAAGGCTAAGCAAAAAGAACAGGAAAGGAGGCCATGAATGGAAAAGTTACAAGACTGGAACACAGACAGCTTACAGAGGGCAAGACAAGCAGGGGCTGAAGTTTAAGGATAGGCAAGAGTACCTGTGTGCACTTTGATAAGCTGCTGACCATTGCTCAGAGCTGAATTTGAGTTTCCACTGGTTTCCACTGAAATACTGGTGTTTCTCTGTGGCATCCCACTGAAAAAAATAACAACAATATAATTGAAGATCATCACAAGGCATAAATACCCAAGCGACTGAGAATGCACCTAGGTTGGGGCAATCCCAAGCACAAATACAGGCTGGGTGGAGAATGGATTGAAAGCAGTATGGAGGAGAAGGACTTGGGAGTGATGGTGGATGAGAAGCTCAACACGAGCCGGCAACGTGTGCTTGCAGCCCAGAAAGCCAACTGTGTCCTGGGCTGCATCAAAATAAGTGTGGCCAGTAGGGCAAGGGAGGCAATTCTCTTCCTTTACTCAGCTCTCATGAGACCCCACCTGGAGTACTGTGTCCAGTTCTGAAGCCCCCAACATAAGGAGGACATGAAGCTCAAGGAGAAAGTCCAGAGAAGGGCCATGAAGATGGTCTGAGGGCTGGAGCACCTCTCCTACGAGGACAGGCTGAGAGAACTGGGGCTGTTCAGCCTGGAGAAGAGAAGGGTCTGGGAGACCTGATAGCAGCCTACCAGTACCTGAAGGGGCTACAGGAAAGCTGGGGAGGGACCTTTTACAAGAGCATGTCATGATAGGACAAGGGGTAATGGATCAAAACTGGAAGAGGGGAGATTTAGGTTAGACATTAGGAGGAAATTCTTGACTGTGAAGGTGGTCAGAGACTGGAACAGGTTGCCCAGGAAAGTTGTGGAAGCCGCATCCCTGGAAGTGTTCAATGGCAGGTTGGATGGGGCTCTGAGCAACCTGGTCTAGTGGGAGGTGTCCCTGCCCATGCAGAGGTGTTGGAAGTAGATAATCTTTAAGGTCCCTTCCAACTCAGACCATTCTATGATTCCATGATTCTATGAAAAGGGTCACTCTCAGTTTGAAAGGGAAGTAAAAATTTTAAGGAACAATTAGGCTTCTTGCCAAAGTTGCGGCGTAACTAGTGGACTTCAAGGAGGAGAGAGGAAAACCCTGTAATTACACCAGTGTTTGCAATCCTGTTTGCTTGTTTGTTTTTTCCCTGTCTTGAGCTCTTTTCTTCATTTACTTTTATTCAATTATTGATTTAATTTTTAAATAAAACTACATTATAAATTGTCACCTGTTTTTTTTTTCCTTTGGCGTGGTAAGTGAATATCTGTGTGGATATGACATCTTTACAGAGATTGTGATTGATCTGTTGGAGGGGTTTCTTTTATCTTTTTTATTTTTGTATCAGAAATTAATTAAAGTGAGAAACCCCCAGAGGTTATAGAACTTTTTGGGATTCATACACATACTACACTTTGTAAGTTCTGCTATAAATACAGTACAAAGCTTATTCTGAAGTGTAATGTTTCAGTGATTTATATATATACTCATATGTATAAATTTAAGGCAATGCACATTAAAATGGGGTGCTGCCCTGGTGAAGACTTGAGACCAATAAAATGGCAGCAATGGTTCCTTGAGTTTTTTTGTATTTAAATACTAAGTAGGAACTATATTGCTCAGTACAATCACCAGGATGCTGACATCCATTCCTCTGTTATGAAAATTCCTTAATAATATGTATAGTTAATAAAATCTAATTGCATAATTCAACTGTAATTTCAGTCATGGTACTTTGTCAGTGTGTCAAACACATCTTTCATAATATATGCTTTGATGACATAAGCCCCCCCAACTCTGTTCGGCTTCCTCATGAATAAGAGTATACACTTCTAAATATTCAGTAATTGTAGGTTCCTGTCTAAATCCAGCCAAATTTGGCACACTGTAATAAAGTGAAAGGTCATTTTTCAGTTGCTGCTTCTCTGAAGGTGACATTTCTTTGGTTGAGCTTCCTGACACTGTGTAATTCCTTCTTCTGTTTATTTTACCACTCCGGCACCTCATTAGCCATTGCAGAAATGGGATTTCTTTGACTGTGGTTTGCACAGAGGACAGAACACATCGATATGCACTTAAAGACAGTTAAAATGCAAACTATGTAAAAGCCAGTGTTTAGAGAAACCTGTAAATGTAACTTAATGAACCAGCAGACCATAGCAGCTTCAAACCACTGAAAATATAAGAACAAAATCAATACTGTGACAGAGGCATGTTGGTAGGCTACTTTCATTTTTCTCCAAGGAACACAGTTGATTTCACTACTCCTAAACTCTTCTTACTGGAGAGATATCAAATCTCACCTGAACCATGCTTAAAGACAGCCATTTCCACACTCCCTTGACAACCTCCTCTGGTTCTACAGAAATCAAGTGCGGCCAGTGTCAAACTGTACCTGCCAGTTTCTGGTGAAAACTGCCTCTGTCTCCTGTGGATCCAGAGAAAGGAAAATTAGGAAATTAGATTTTGCTGGCTAGGGGCAATTTTGGGGTGCCAGCCTGAAACCCCATTGGCATAAGTGTATTTCTCCTCCTGCCCTTCAAGCTGAAGTCTTGGTGCCCTCCTTTGCCAACCTGAGTTGAAAGACAGAAGGTGACTTTCTGCCACCACAAAGTCCTCACCCCAACATCCAACCTTCCACCTGATTCTCTCTGGCACAACTCTCAGATGGAGCTAGCCTTAACACACCGGCCTCATTTCACCTAAATCTACACTTTAGACTGGACTTGTCCTGTTCCTCTTCACTTATAAGATGGAGCTCCGTTTTCCTTATAACATCCCTTTTTAGTTACTTTGAAAATCATTGTGTCTCCCTCCAGCTTTGTTTTCTCTAACCAGACCATGCCAAAATTTCTTAACCTCTCTTCATAGGCCTAATTTTTCAACTTTTTGGTGTTTTTGTTGCTGTCTACTGAACTCTTTCCAACATACTGAGGTAATTTTCAAACCTGGTGCCCACAACTGAGCTAAATCTTGCAAATGAGGCTTGCACAGGACTGTCAAATAGAATAATTACCTTGCTTTTCTCTGTATATAATTCATTATCAAAACTTGTACAATACTAGGATTTTAATGACAACACCTTGGTTTTAATTCATGGTAAGACTGTGGCATGTGTGTAGCCTACAAGACCTATGATTTGCCTTTGCTTAAGCAAAATTTTAAAGGCTGATGAGGTAGCAGCAATACTTCCCTGTAAAAAGTAATGAATCTGAAGGTGTTGGAAATGTGGGCCAGGATTAGATGTCACCGTGTGCATCAGCACTGTGAAGAAATGAAGCCAGGCCAAAGCTATGAAGGTGTGGATGCCTAAACCCCTGGGAGGAGACAGCAAGCAGGCCTGCAGGGAGGCATGGCAGGGCAGAACCACAGCTGCAGTGGCAGACAGCAAGCCCTGCAGCCAAGAGCTTGGCACACAGAGATGGGTCTGAAAGGCCAAGAGGCTGCAGTGGATAGTTGGTAGGATCCCTGTATAAGCAGCCATGAAGTGGATTAATTCAAAAGTCGGGGTCCCCTGTTCTAACTCTAATATTTTACTTCCATTAGATGCCAGGGAAAATGGGTGCAGCCAGCACGGGGCTGGTCAGTGCCCAGTGGCCATCTCACAGCCTCTTGCAGGAAAAGGCATAGATTCTACACTAGGGGGTGTCTGTTTATAAAAAAAAGCCCTCTTTTTAAAAAATTTATTTAGCATACATTTTAATTTATTTATCCTACATTTTTTGTCTCAATTTCTTTCCAAGACATGTCAAACAGTAACAAAACAATATCTCTTTAGCTCTTTCCCTCAATCATTTTCTTTTCTTCTATTCCTACTCTCATTGGTTGCCCCCATTAAGCCTCCCACATGTCTAACAGTTAATCTCTACATTAATTTCACCTCCTAACAACGTGCAATGTCACATAGAGAGTCTTCAGTGAAAAATATTGAGAAGGGAAGGAAAGCACAGTGGATAGAATGAAAGAAAAATCACTATAATTTTCTGTAAACTTTCTGTAAAATGAAAATATTTTTACATTTCAAAGTTGGGCAGGAGGGATAATTGAAGAAAAAAAGTGATACTTTATTTTACTTACACTTGTTTTTATTCAGAAAAGCAGCCTTTTCATACTTCTTCAGTGGGGGAAAAAGCTAAACAAACAAACAAAACACAAAGCAATGATATTAAAAATAAATTATTTCATGCTTTAGAGAGAAACTCGTAACACAAATTTTAAAACTAGAAACTAATAACTTATTTTTTTCAACTTTCAAATCACATTAAAAATAAAATTAAAAGTTTTCCTTATTCACACCTTTTCCCTTCCAAAAAGGGCAAGGCAAAAAACCCCCCAAAAACCAAAAAACAGATGAGTCTGTTTAATTCACAGCTGGTGAGTTAAAAAAAAAAAAGTTACAAAATTTCAGTAACTCTTGAGAGACTAACTTAGGTTTTTCTGGGAGGGATGGAAATAGAAAAAGTAAAAAAAAACAACAAAACACAATTTGGTGGTAAAGGAGAACAACCACCTACAGTGTTTTGTTATTTCACTGGATCATAGAATGGTTTGAGTGGGAAACAACCTTAAAGATCATCTAGTTCCAACTCCCCTGCATAGGCAGGGGCACCTCCCACTACACCAGATAGCTTCCAGTGAAATGGAAATACTGAAGAATGACTGGAGATTTCTTTCATACTGGTCTGATTATCATAGAATCCTAGAATCATAGAATCCTAGGGGTTGGAAGGGACCTCGAAAGATCATCTAGTCCAACCCCCCCTGCCAGAGCAGGGTCACCTAGAGCACATCACACAGGAACTTGTCCAGGCGGGTTTTGAATGTCTCCAGTGAAGGAGACTCCACAATCTCCCTGGGCAGCCTGTTCCAGTGCTCTGTCACTCTCATCCATTGCAGGTTAAAGCTGAAGACTACTGTGTATCATTGCCTTTAAAAGCCAATTGAGGCCTATAAAAAGGCATTGTAATTAGCAGGCTCAGCTCTACCTAGCTTGATTTCCATGACATGTCTATCATTGCAGACACCAGCAGAAAGCTCAAATGAGGCATGCCCCCTTAGAGACTCTCCTATTGCCTTTTGTAGTTTGTGATAACTAAAGGTTAATTGTTATTCTTTGTGTTTCCCAAGAGAGACCAAAGAAATGTAGGGAAGTTCAGGTGTCTGTAAATACAGAAGTGTTTGGAAACCTGTGGCAAAGGCAGTTCCTTTGCTAGCCTTGCCCTTTGTGTCCTGCAGTTCTCAGCACCGTCCTTCTGACAACACCCCTGAAGTCTTAAAATTATTTCACAGGACAATGGAGTGTCACAAAGGCTAATTGACTTGTGCTGCTGCAATGATCCATGGCTGTATACATACAGACAGCATCATTTCCAGCCAAATGTATACATGCATCTGCACGTGGAAGCTGGGGTTTGAATTCATAACCTTTAGATCCCCAAATTCAGGTCTTTATCCAGAAAGTTAAAAGAGCAGTTGTAGTCACAGGAAAATGCTGCTGTTCATGAGCATGTTTACCCTGTTGAGGTAAAGAGTAGCAGTGCATTTCCACTTTGGCTGAAGTGACATATTTCCCAGGGAAATCTACTTCTGGAAAAATGCCACAGTTCCTTTATGGTTTTTTTTTTTAAGATCTCTGCCTGCCTGGCTACTACTGAACAGCAGATACTGGAGTCAGACTGAACTGTCTCAGTATTTTTCATCTCTGTATCTCAGTTTCTGGTCTTGTTCTTGTACACCCTACTCTTTTTTTCTGCCTGTGTTTTGTTTGGCTTGTCTGATAGCCAGAAATGCAGTTTACAAGTACATAAAAGCTGTTTAAATTGAAGTACAAGGTGCACTACTCACAGTAGCATTACTGACATTTAGTTACTAAAGAGAGCACGTTCATAATTGTAATGTATCAGGCCTTAGTAACAACTCATTTGTAAGCTTTCTATCTAGTGTAATACTCTAGTGTAAGGAGATCCTTCAGGATTTAAATATGTATTTAGAAGGATTTTCGATGTTTATCCTCTTTAATTATATAATTAGGGATGTGGAGAATGTATTTGCAAAAACTTTCTGAAGGATTATATTAACGTACTCCCTGTTGAGGCAAGATAGCCACACACCTGCCACACCACCTGAATAAGAAAACCTGTGTAGTTACAGAAGCAATGCTGGTTACCTTGGCTAACTTTTTGAGAAACCAGGAGAGCTATTTCTACAGGGCAAAAAGAACACAAAGAAGTGTTTCAAGTGTCCTTCAAAGAACTATTCAAAGCATTTACTCTTGTTTTAGTGCACCTATTTTTTTGGGGAAAACATGATTACTATTCAAACATCTTACAGAGCTAAATGGCTCGTGTCCAGGGATCCAGATCTCCATCCCAGGAGCAAACAAGAAGCATCCTGCTTATACATTCAGTCATTTCAACCCATTTTCATCTCTGTGAACAGCCCAAGACTCACACTGGAAAACAGGATGCTCCCATTTGTTCTCATGGAGACACAGATACATCTGCTTTTAGTGACCTGAATGACATCTGTTGTGGTGACATAAGGTAAAACAAAACCCTACTGCCAGTGCACTTTCCTTAACAGTTAGGGATTTACTGGGAAATAAAAGGATTTAATTTGTCTTCCTGATATGGACTATAACCAAAACAGAACACAGGCTATGACACTGTAACATGACACAGAGATACCAGAAATGAAACATGAATCTGCATCTTACTAACACTGCTGATATAATGACACTAATGAAAGACTAACACTGAACAAAAGCAAGACGGGAGAAAATGAGAGAGGTAAAAAACACTGTAAACACAGACCCATCCGAAATAATCAAATCCCTTCAATATAAAAAATTGATTGCATACTGATTTTTATATCTTGCAAACACAGAAGAGCTGCAGTTCTTTAAAAAACACTCAAGAAGATGAGTCAGATTCCTTCAGCGTTGTTATTCCTATTTTTAATAAAAATGCCACAGTGTGAAGTGCACACATCTTAGTTTTTCTTTCTCATAGTATAAGTGTAGAATAACAATGATGAAATTGAATCGTACTTACTAGCCTTTATTGCCTTTCATTTCTAAATAACCCAAAGCATATTATACATCACAAGTGTAAGACCAGGAACTCAGCAACTGTCAGTGTAAAGGTGCACGTAGTGACACAAAGCTGCTCAGGACAGGAAGTGTGAATGCCATAGCCAAATGATACTGAAATTATTGAAGACAGAATTACCCAAAAAGGCTCGAGAAGAGCTACAACTGCTACTCTTACAGAGAACCTTATCTGCCCCAAATGACACTTCTAACAGCACACAACTAAGATTGCCAGATATTTAACTCCTTTTATTTCCTGTTGCATATGTATATGTCGTGATGATTTACCATTCAAATACAACCCATCTTCACCTTAATGAAATCCATGTTGGTACCAGCACCAAGATTTTACCAGCTCATAAAACACAGCTTTGGTTCTTTTTTCTTCAAAATAGAGAGCAAAAGGCTCTGCACATACCTAACACAAATTACTGTATTCAATACCAGATCAATTACTTCACTGAGGTAGTTTGTGAATGCAATGCCTGTCCCCATTGTGTAGTGGTTTTGGTTCTTGGCTGTCTGTTGTTCACAAGTGATGATACTAATGCATTGTATAGCTCTTCTATAGACATTGGGAAGTGTAGCTAAATGCCAGCATAAAGGATGTGACAAACATGTTAGAAACAGGGAGAAGAAGTAGGGGGAAGAAATTGCAAAAAAGGAAAATAGAATCAATTTTAATAATAGCTTGACAATTACAATTAAATAATCCAAAGCTCAAGCTTAGCATTTTTGTTACACACTGCATGAATGATGTTTGTACTTTGGAACCTTTAAAATATTTAAGCAGGGAAGAAATGAAATGAACTGCAACCAGTTAAGGTCATCCATTTAGGACAAAATTGATAAAATATTAAAATGAAAGAAATAAATTTTCAAACAGAGATACTAAGGCTTCATAGAGATGTATTATTCAAAGCAGAGGAACATGTGTGACCTCTAGGCTATTACATAATGGAGAAAGAATATGACAGTTCAAATAAGCAGGAACTACAGGCAGAAGAGACAGAGAGGGAAGATGGTTTAACCATTTGGGAAGCCAGTGCTTTGCTGCCAGGGTACTGAGACTGAACACCCATATTAAAGCATTACCCTCACAGAGCCAGCTTTTGGACCCCACCATTATATAGAGCTTAACAAATTTTGGAAGGATCATGGACTAACTGCAGATTGATTTTGTGTCTTGCTGAGTTTGTTTGTTCTCATGGGCTGGCATTTAAAGCAGAGGTGGTCCCAGGCTGCTGAGTCTCAGTGCTTCAGCTTCTCCTGAATCATTACTTTATACTTATGCATTTTTTGGAGAATGGCCTGCAGTCAGGGCAGCACAAGCTGGCCAAGTTATAGTGCATCATACTTCTCTCTTTCTGTGGTCAGCTCTGCTGGCTGACAGCCAGCCTTCTTCTTCTTCATCTCTGCCCTCTCACAGCTTGAAGATGGCCAGTTTACACTTTGGACATCTTCAAGGGAAGTGGTCTTAAACTCTAGCAATAAATTCTTCTTTTTTAATTTCAGGCCAGAGCCAGTTTGGTTTTGATTTTTTTTTATACAGAATTTATTATAATAGGCGTTTTTGCAAGGATCTCAACTCTCTTTTACGTGAGGTACTTGGGATAAATCTCCCCTAAATGAAGCAGCTGCCTGAAACAAGAAGTGTCTTTAAAACCCAGAGAAATCTGTGGAAGAGTAGAGACTTTGCTCCTTTGAAAAATTAATTTCCACCTAGGAGAGGGCCCTTGTCTCCAGTCTCAGTGTTCTGATGCAACTCTGTTGCTCTGCATTTGGCAAAAGGTATTCAATATTCATACAGCCAGCAGTGCTGTGCCTAACATAAGGCTTTGAACTGCCCATCAGGGGCCAGGTGTCAAAAAGTTAGGTAGCATAATGCCAAAGCTTTTTCTTGGATGTAGATTATCCTCCCTAGATGTAGAAAAGCCTCTAAAATATTAGAAAAACAAGTGTCACTAACAGTCATCCCTGATTTTAAATCCTCCAAATGTTTTTGATCTTCCCATTTTTACTCAGTTGCAATTACTCCATGTGAAAAATAAATCTTCGTATCTGCAGAGCAAGCATTTATTTCTAATCTCAAAGCTCCTTCCAAAACTAAGTATAAACATTATTAGCTTGATTTTATAGCTGTCCTAAGTGGAAAGATAGGGGCCGTTTACAAATTAGGTTCTACCAAGGATGTAGGCATAACCTATGACACCAGTTTTCTGTTCCTGGCACTGCAGCAGGCTTCTCTAGTGACCCTTGGCAAAATGTTCAGTTACCTCACAGGAAAACAGGGATAATGGAAATGGTATGAATATAGTCCTAGTAAGGCCTATGGAGGATGGAACATTTCAATGGAAGAACTGAGACATGAGTCCTGGGGCTGGCCCTAGACCTCAGGAACGTTTTGGAAGAGAGTGGACCTCAATTATATCCTAGAGGTCTCTTTCAAATTTCAAAGCTATTTTTAAAACAGTTGGGGTTTTTTTTGTTGGTTTGTTTTTAAAGGGATCAACAGAGCTCAAAGTCTCAATAACAAAACCTACCTTTTTTCACTGGTATCACACAAATTGAGAGATATCTACTTAGAAAATTAACCACAATCTCTTTAAAAATCACTATTCTTGCCCTTTAGGGATGTCTTACATTTCAATCTGTAGTAGTAAAATTTTCAGGAGTACAAAGAAATAGGAAGTACTTAGGAAAAATAGTAAACCAGCAATCTTCAGGCTCTTAATATGTCAAAATATTCCCTCAAATAATGCAAAAGTTTCAGATTGCCTTTTAGTTGTCAATATATTTTACCCCGGAAGCTGAAAATATGACCAAGTTCCTTTTCCTTATAATCAAAGGGATCATAGAATAAGAACATAACAGAACCATTCTGTGTATCATACTAAAAAGACAGACTGAATTTCTAGTGTGATTGGTTAAAAAGCTGTTGCTACAGCACTAAAAGAATGTTTTTTCCTTTGAGTCAAAGGCAATTTTTTGTTGACACAACAAGGACTGGCCATATTGATCAAATCAAAGGTCCATACCACCAGGGCCCTTTCCTCCAGCAGAAGCCAATAGCCAATGGCCAAGGAAGTGAATAAGAAGAGACCAACACACAGAGACACATCCTCAGTGTAGTCGTGTAATTTCTAGTGATCTATGATTCAGGGAATTTTTTTAGGTAGAGTTACTATCTGCATATTTCAAGTATATATCCCTGGTAGGTTTTCCTCTCATGGAGTTATCTGATTACGTTTTCAGTATAAGTACAAAAGTGAGATTCACAAAATCCTGTAGCAATGAGTACGACAGTTTAATTACAGCTTGTGTGAAGAAAACCTCTCATGATCTTTCTACATTTCAGGTAAACAACATGTGCTGGTATTCCTCTTCCTGCTATATCTAGCAGAAAAAAATCCATTGATATTTGTGTGGGTGATTGGTCTCACAAATACCTTCAATTAAAAAGACTTTTTAATTTAAGCCAATCTATCTTCTCAAAAATCTGGTAAAAGGGACTTCTATCTGAAGAAGAAGTGAGAGCAGTGAGCTACCCCCTTCAAATAATGGAGGAAAAACAACAGAATCAGATAACTTGAAAAACTTACACTAACTTTATTGAACATTTGCAGGAACAGTCTGCTGTGCCTTCATTGCAGACAGAGAAATTTTGCAGCCAACATAATCTTCAAAACTGAGATAAATATGTGTTGGGGGAGGGGATAATAGAGCCTTCTATTAATGGAAAGCAGTCCGGCTGCAGCCTGAACTGTGGTGTCTTCCCTCCCCATAATCATGGCATTAATTCCTTCATAGGTCAAATTATGTTTCTGTTTGAAAGAGTTTGGCCATCTGTGTGAATCAGGGCATGCATATTTAGATCTACTGTATGCTCTAGCATGGGCTTTTATTCTTCTTTAATGTATGCGGACTACTAATTTAGTTTTTCATTGAAGATGGCTCTTTTTTTTTCTCTCCTGCACAATGGCAGTTTGGTTCCAAAAAATACAGAACAAGCACACATTAATTGAATCTGAGGGCAAGTACACGTCCTCCTCCGACCATATGGACAAGATTTTTCTTTAAACTAAAAAGGCCAAAAAGTGACTGGAACAATGCCCAAAGGGGAGAATAAAGACAGACATTTAAAGGTGAGCTCACTAGATTTATAATAGCAGGGGACACTATCATCCTTTCCAGCCAGCTACCCAGTTAGCAGTAATGCTTATATCACAAAAAAGGCCCAGGAGATTCTTCTTTAGAAAATAATGGATATAGCTATTAATATACTGGGGAAGCTGCAGCAATCCACTTCAGATATTGATAATAAATTACATTGTTCAGCTATGATATTACATAATCCAGGCAGGGAATCAGAAAAGCATTTTTTGTGTATCAGTGTTATTTAGAAATGCTGCTCACAAAAGTTTTAAGAAATTAGAGTGCTCCTGTCCGAAAAGAATCACCAAGAGCTTTTAACAAAAATGCTACAAATCATTTAAGCATATGAAGAGCCTGGATGAGATAGCAGCCCAGGGCTCACAGGGAAGGTGCTGCTTCTTATACTAACCTGATCCCACTGTTTGTGGGAACAGCTGGTAAAATGATTTTGAGTGTGTCACAAGAGGCAGAGAAAACATCAACGTATTGTAGCACATCTCAAGGCTTGTTCCATCAATGAAAGTCCAGTAGGCATTAGTATCCCCTCTAAGAATGCCAGGAGTGACCCAGCAGCCTACCCACTAGAAACTACATCAAGTCAAGCCATCTCGGTCTCAGAATTTCTTAAAGGATTAGCTTACTCCCAACATGCAAACAGATGTAGGAATATTGTCCAAAACTTAAAATAAGGAGCACAATGGGGGAACAGGAAATAAGCCTGAAAATCCCAAAACTGTTAACCCTAAACACATTAAACATACCGTGAGCTTGTTTTAAGAATTACTATATTTCAGAGTCCTGTGATAGTTCAGTCGGCTGGTTTGTCTGCTGGTGATGAGATAAATTGATTCAATATTTTTACATTTTTCTCAGTCACAAAGGTTAAATGTTTGTTTGTTTGCATAATGATAGCAAATATGCTCGTATTACCACAGCAATGGGAGCTGAGAGTTGTAGGACTGCTTAAAATTCATGACCTTGTGATAAGGTTGTGTTTCCATGAGTGAACTCCAAAGACATTTCTGAACCCTGTAAAAACTTCCTCTGTTTTTCTGATTTCTGACTGAGCATATCATATGAGAATTCCCACTGAAGCCAACAGAAGTTAAAATGCCTTTTACTTGAGATGCTCAGTGCTTTGCAGGATCAGGGCATAAGCAAGGCTTACAAATTAATACAGAGTGATTTTTTTTTTTTAACTGTACATTTTTAAATGTATAGGAATCTTTAATAACACCTTTTAAAAATTGTCTGACTCTAAGAAGGTAAGAATAATACAGCAAGTTTGAAAAATTCCCTGACTCCCTGGAACCACAGACTCAAGTCTCAGGGTCACTGAACCTTTCACCTTTCTCAAATAGATAAGATGACTACTGCAATATTTAATACAAGATAAGCCACACAAGCATTTGACTGGATTTGACCTGTCAGACAGCTTACAAACCCAAGAGCTTGTGTAACCTGAACCTCTGCAAGGAAATGGATATTTCTGCATTCTCCCATAACTCCAAGAATCAAAGACTTTGGGAGCATCACATATCATAAAAGATGCTAAAGTTGTTAGACAGCAATTCTACTAAAGACATTTCTTTAGCCGTATCCTCTAGTATCAATGGCCAAAACTTCTGTTCACCCAGGTACAAACACCAGGCAGAGCTCTAGGCATTCATATACCTGCAAAGCTCCATTCCAGAAGTAGCTATGCAGAGGTAAATGGTAGGTATGTAAGAACACTGGACAGCTCACCAGACCAAGGGTCACCTCACCTGGTTTCCTGTCACTGACAGTGGCCAAAGGCAGATGTCTTGAGAGCAGAGTAATAACAACACAGCTAACTGGTCCTTGTTGCAGCACCCATACTGCCAGAGACCACTCTGGCCCCTGACAATTTATGATTCAGTCTCCCTGTGAGCCAAGGGTGGTTTCTGCCTGTTTAGCAACTGTGTGCTCTCTCCTTTGAGCTTCCATCACCCACATCTGGGCCAAGCAGTACCATAATACTTACCTAGGTATTACATGAAGAATGATCACTACTTCTTTGTTTTGACCTGCCACATTATCCTCCTTTGATGCTAGCTCATGTATTGAAACAATGAACCATTAGCCCTTACTTGCTCTCCTCATGTCAGTCATGATTTCGTAGGCAGCTATTACATCTCCTCTCTGCCACTCCTTTCCAGACCAAAACATCTTAATTGCTGATGTTTACACCCTTGACTGTCACCACTGGTTCTTGGGTATCTCCACTGGCAGGAGCAAGCGCCAAACAGCATTTGGGGCACTGGCACACCACTTACTGAGGTGGTGAGCCTCTGGCATTGGCTGGTTTGCCCCCAGCTGCTGTGGTGGCTGGGCAACCCCTGTGCTGGTGGCAGGAGCTCCCTGAGGGGCCCTTCATGCAGCAAGTTAGAACCGGCCCTGACTGGTCAGAGCAGGAATGAAGCCTCCTCAGCTGCCCAGGCCACTGCAGGGCCGGCCTCCCTCCCTGCAGCCAATCCGAGCGGCTGTGCTGGAGACAGGGGCCAATCCCGGGGCAGGAGGCAGCTGCCCGGGAAATGGCGGCACCAGAGCCAAGGCGAGAGCCAGGAAGCCATCTTAAGCCTTGGATGGGAAAGGAAACCAGCACGCTATGAGCAGCCAACACTTGCGGGCCCCAGGCCGGCTGCCAGTGGCAGCAGAGGCCTGCTCTGCCTCCTGTATTGGAAGTCATAAAGCCAGTGTTAGGTAGTGGTGAGGGTATTAAGGACCATAGTGTGGTATCAAGCTTGCATTTAGAAATTATTTTGCATTCCCCACTTGCATTACATCAGCTTCACCCATGACACTTCCTTTTCTGACAATCCCTCATGTGTAATTTGCCTTCTCTTTTTTTTTTCCATTTGCTGCTCATCATTGAGCTGCTATTTTAATTAATGCTGCACTACAACACTAGGATCTTTCTCCTAAGTGACAATAGAAGGCTCAGAAACAATTATTTTGTATGGGAAGTCTAGGCAGGTTCTGTGTTGTCTAAGGTGCATCACTATTTGCATGTAACTCAGCAGTGTGGCAAACAGCCTTCCTGTTTGGTCAGATAAATATACAAACTAAGTAATTTTCTTCATTAGAAAACACAACAAGAGAGGAAAACCAGGAAGCCAAGAACATTAATTTTGCACGGCTTTGCTGTCCAAGCATTGTCCCTGTGGTATTTTGGGTAAATGCAAGGTTTGATCCAACAGAGTAGAAGGGTTGGAGAAGACAGAAATCTGCAGGTTTGGCCTGGCCTGGCCATGCTCCACTGGCTCTCCTGTTCCCCCTTAACCAGTTGGCCAGGAGTCCTTAGGTTTTCATACAGCTTCTGTACGAGTGTTTCTACTCACATGAAGTGCTTATAGTTTCAGAGTACATTAACCCTGTTATCCCACGTGACTAGATTTCTTGCAGTGGCTATTGTCACAAAAGAAAGCAAGCAACATCTGAGGAGAGATATTCATGACTTGCCTACCAGCATAGCTCAGTCTACAGCACTTCTGATGTACCAGCAGATGCTGTCATTCATATGACTGTGTCATCCAAACCTGTTCTGAGAAAAAGTTACCTGTTAGTAAGGACACAAACAGCTTTTCTACAGTTGAGGCTCTGGTAGTGCTACGTATGGACTGATACTAGTGCAAAATTCCCAAGTGAAGACAGTCTAAGATTTCAATATACTTATGCAAAGCATTCCTCTTTCAGAAGCAGTGATTCCTTATTAAAGTATTTCCATTTCTTCATTTGTACTTCAGGGTGCACTTCAAATGCCTCTGAAGGTCCAGGACAAAGATTCTTGTCTTAATCTGAACATTCTCTAAATAACAATGGAATTTTGAAGCTGCCTGTAAATTGTCAGAAACTTGGGGATTCCCCCCCCCCCCTTCTGTCGTGGTATCAACAGAAACTATAGATGACAAAAACTCAAACTGCATAGTTACAACTAACATTCTCATCCTAATCAAGTTTTAAACAACAAAGATATGTGTCTTTTTCAGCATGATTTATGAAAGCTTCTGGAGAAGCCAGAATCACTTCAAAGCACATTGACTAACAGGAGAAAAAAAAATCACTACAGAATTTTAGAGAAAAGTACTGGATGTAAATTAGCAAACAATTTTTATATGTTCTTAACACTAATTTGATAAAACAAAAATATTATTAGAAAATCTTTCATCTCCACTATTTCTGTGTTTGTCTATACAAATTAATTAACTCCTCTTCTAGTTTGGTCCTAACACAGGCAGCACTGCTTGTACTAGCAAGGAGAAGGAAAATATATGTAACTGTTTGTGACTGAGGCTATCTAATCGGGGGACATATTTTTGGTACTGAAAAACAAATACAACAATAGAGTTTTATCTAGCCCACTTTTTTTTTTTTAAGAATGGAAACTGTGGTACACTATGGATCACATCTGGTTATGATGAACTGGAATAAACTTCTATCACGGCATTTTTCTTTTTGTTGTGATTGTTAATACAGGTTATTTTTCCTCATTCTAACTGCAGTTGCATTAACTCCTCCATGTGTTATTGCAAGTTGATGTGAACTGTTTTGTCCAAAGCACTTCACACTACACAACTCAATATTTAAAAGGTCTAGGGTCAAACTAATTTATTGCTTTTGTTATATTAAACTTGATGCTAACCAGCACAGTCCCAAATCTGAAAACACTCGACTTAAAGCGTGCAAATAATCTCAAGTACTTTGCTAGGTCTACTTACAGACCTAGACATGTGTTGTTTCAGGTTCAGGAACCTGGTGAGTCTTCACCAACTCTTTGGCTATGCATCCTGCCGGTATAGATTAGCTGCAAAATGCTCCTGCAGGGTAAGAGATGAAATCTACAGGCTGGACAACTGCTTGCAAGATGGATAAATATAATGAACTTGCCAGAGGTACTTCCTTTGTGTCAGACTGTTGCACACAAAAAGGCTTGACAACCTGTGCCTTCAAAAACAACAATTCAAGATGGCCAATATCTGTTTCCTCAACATGACATAATCAGGTATTAGGTATTATTTTCATCACAGAGGCAAGGTGTTGACCTAGATTCAGATGCAAAGGTTGTTCATGTGTAAATGTTACATATATTACTAAAGTTTCAGGAAGGTTTTAAAATTAAAATGAATATCGCATAGTAATGGTTCCAAATATGCGTAGAACGAACAACAAGCTGCCCATAAGATCTGCTGGCCCTGACAGCAGTAAAAAGAAACTGCTGCTGCTATAGTCCAGGCTGACAGAGGGACAAATATGATGATGGTAGCAGCAGGTCACCTGCTCTCTTCTTTATATAAATATATATATGAATAGATACATATTTCAAGTATACACACACACACTCCCACAAAACAAAATATTCTAGATGAGGATTCCTCCGCCTTCTAGCATTTACAGACCCCTCATTGTCTTCTTCCAAAATGCACAGCTCTGAGTTAATTGCTTTCATTAATTTTACCCAAGCAGAGCTTTCCTTTCATTTCTGCCTGGGCGATTTTTTGTGCTGAGCTTCTAGGTGAGCTTTGTTCAGCCAATGGATGAACCAAATGCACTCTAATGTCATACCTTCCCATGAGCTTCTACTGTATAGGTTACTCACTGCATTGGTCGTGGTGGAGGAAGATACTGTGACAGCAGAAGACAAGGCATTACTGAGTTAATTTCTATTGCACTCCTCACTGGAGAGTGGTGAACTAATGTTTGAGATTATGGTGGGACAGACTCCAGCTCTTCTCCTGTAACTGTATTTCAAATGACAAGATATAATGTTTCCAATCCTTTGTTGCAATGGGTTTTTTACACCATGGTTTAATTTTGAAATCCTTCATATGAAAACAGGGATTGACATACTAGACTTCTCACTGTGTGCATTTGGGACTTTACATTCTGTGGTGTGCTATGTTATCTTAAACAAGCTGGTTATGATAATGTTAACAAGGTGATGACACCACTGAGCTGTGCCTATTTTTACCTATATTACTTCGTTTGCATGCAACAAATGGCATATATTAAAAATAAATCCACTTCTAAAAATTTCAGTAGGATTTTCAGCTAAAACAATGTTTCTTTGGACAAATGGGATTAATAATAATTTCAATATGATGGCAAGATCTGAGGAAGTTAGTGATAATTTCATTTTAGTGGCTAATAGTAGCTGAATATTTCAATGCAGACATGCTACATGTTCTCTGTCCTAAGGTCATAAAATTGAGAAGGGAAAGATAACTATAAAGGAGATTTCAAAAGTTCAGAGTGACATTTAGGTGAGCAGCTTTTGTGAATGTTGAATATTTTTGTGCCTTTGGAAATGGCTCCTTTCATAAAACACTTGCGATATTTTTTCCATGTATTCAGAAATATTAACAATCACGTAAATCAGTTTTATTGGGGGTTTGTTTATTGGAAAATGAACATATTTAGTCCTGATACACTTAATAGTATGCTCTGAGGCAGCAAATGAAGGAGGCAAGGGAATGCATGTGCAAACATGGTGAAGCAGCATAGAAGTTCACTTGGACAACAGCATTCTAATGGAACCAGCTCCAGTAGTCAGCAGAGAGCACAGAAGGGACAACCTGATGTAACTTGGACCATGTTTTCACTCTCAATAAGCAGGGTTCAAACTTACTGGCAATCAGTGAACAGAAGCTTCAAAATATTTACACATATCCAGACAGAGCAAAAAAGTTCACATCCATAATTAATGGTCATTTACGAATGAAATCAAAGCAAAAGCTAAAGCAGATTCTCTAGGCTGAGCTGAATTTAAACCAGGAATGACTACAGCTGCACTTGAAGGTTAAGGCCAAGATTTGGCTCAGCTCTAGTTTAAGCATAATCTGACAGATAACCTCCTTTTATTACAATTCTCTGCAGAATTGTTTAGTTTGGGCCAGAACCATGATTCTGGCATGTCTTAAATTATGAAAATTATGAGATCATTCTTATAATGTAAAAGGGTAATATCAGGCTCATTTATTAATCTCCCAGTTTGGCCAGGATGTTTTTTTTGTCCAGGAAACACACATGTTACAATACTTAGTGTCCTGTAGGACTTACAGTAGTAATAGCCTTACAGTTGCTTTCTCAAAAAACATAAGGGTGTGTAACCTGGTGTACTTGCCTTTTTTTTTTTCTGTTTTGCAGATGGAAAAAAAACTGAGAAAGGTTATGCCATTGACAAGCTTGTGAAGTGTTCAAACTTGTCAGGGGTACAAATGAGTGGTTCCAAGCTATGATGCACGTATAAGTAGTTGTGTATAAACTACTTCTGCATGATATATGAGGTAAAGTTGCCACTGCCAATGAATGGACCCTCTAAGACAGTGGGCTCCGACGTGGAGTGCACACAAGACAACCCACTGGGATGCAGGGAGAAATTTTTTTTGTGCTATTAATTAATATTTTTTTAAATAATTTAATCTAGGACATCCTTTTAAAATTTCTATTTTGTGTACGGTTTATAATGTACATAATGCACTAGTACTGTAGTACAGGTATACAATTTATAAATAAATGATTGTACATATACTGGGGGTACATGCTCAAAATTTTGTTGCTGATAGGGGTGCACAATCCAAACATTTTGGAGACCACTGTTTCAAAGGATCAGTCCCTAAGGGACCAAAGTGGGACTCCTATAATTTGACAATTCTCTAAAAAATTGGCAAGTGTCTCTTAGGACTTCATGCAAAGGTCAGCAAAATAAATGGAAGCCTATCCAAAGGGCTTTCCAGCTTCAAGTGGGTTTGGATCAGGCCCATAAGAACTACAGCAGCAAAGGTAAGAGTAGGTATCTGTAATTCCAGAATCCTGTTCATACAGCCCTGCTGACATTGCACTCTGCAAAGTATTGTATAGATGAAGAAGGAAAACGGGGTTGTGTAATTCTGCATAGCAAGAGAGTAGTTTTATGGTGAATAGGTAATATGCAAACCAAGTGTTGATATGTGGCAAGATAAACACTTCTTGGATCACAGTAAAGGGTATAGTTATCAAACCATATGTACTTTTTCTAGTGTTACGCAACATAATAATAAAAAGCAGAACACCTGACACTGCTATTGTAAAATAACCAAACACACAACCCACAAGTTTTGACAAACAATTGCACTCTGACATGCTAATAGTGGATGCCATCCTATTCCTTAGCCCCTAAGTTCTGTCCACTCAGCATTTCTGCTAACAAGAGGCACTTTGTGGTACAAGAAAACAACTCTTTTCTGTCATGGATTTCTTTTATTGTTGACGCCTGTGTTTGGGTGGCATTGATCAGCACTTAGTTTCTCACTGACCACAGTGCCACAGCTCTAACAGGAGGTGTGCTTATACTTGATGCCACTCACACCATCCCTCAGGCAGTTCAAAGGCACACTCTTTCCTTGGACATGAATGATTAAGAAGGGCACCTGAAATATAGCTACTGCTGCCACTGCACTCCAGACGTGTTGCATTGTAATGCAACACTTTTCTGCACCAGAAACAAAGCTATTACTACAAAGAAAGGTAGGTGCATTTATTCAAACATCTAAAATAAATCATCAGCTACCAGGAATAGATCATGTCTCAAAAGCTATCACTTATCCTCCTCAGTTTCAACAGAAACTCCTCCGTAGGCCTGTCTCTAACTGGCATAAGGGAATGGGAGGGTCAGAATGAGGAAGTTTAGACCATCAGTGTATTTTTCTTGCTGTGGGCTTCCCTCCACTAATCAAAGCTTCTTTCAAGATCTCTCAGCTGGTTTTGAGCTCTATGTGGAGCTACTGCAGCCTTCCCCAAGCAAAATTTTGCATCGTACCAAATGCAAAAAGATGACTGATGCTTCCAGAACATCCTTAATTGAATAAAACACATGGTTATTAATAATATTTAATAATAGAGGATATCACTGAAATTACATTGGCTCTAGAAGAATGCACAAATATAAAACCAGGGCAACATTTTAGCACTGACACACTACTACTCCACTTAGCTTAATATGATCAATAGGACATTGACTGATAGGTCTGCACTGGACTGTTCTCTAGGTACTGGCACACTTGTGCTATGGCTGCTGCTGTAATTTCAATCTATACACAAGGGAGGGACTGAAATGATTTCAGAGGGTGCAGAGGGGTTCATTCATTACACTGGCCTCATAAAACCTTACTCTTCTGCAAACATGTATCTGGCTACACCTATTTGAATGTAATTAGAAGACTGCATAAATCAATGTCACAACAAGTATCCCCATTTAGATACTCACTAATTATCTCAGCTCTTAGGAGAGGGCTTTCCTTTCCTTAGTGTCAGATCACAACATCTGGTTGGACTTCCAGTGCAGCAGAAGCTGGTAGCCTGGGCAGCCCAGGGGCTACAAGGGCTCTCTGGCATCACCAAGCTTTTGTAGCCTTGGCTGCTGCTCAACAGACTCACTTGTCTTCATGGTCCTAGCAGAGCAGGCAATGCTCATAGGCTTGCATTTCTCTGCTGTACTGCCTCAAAGATCACTGCTATTGTTAGTGTGGCAAAGGGGCCCTGTTGCTGCTTCCAAGCACTTACAATGACAATATATTTTCTTAAGGTAAGTCCCATTATGCCCTTTTCATAGAAAGGGAAGCTGAGTCACAAATTGTTTAGGTGACTTATCCGAGATTACAAAGCAGCACCAAAGTGGTAATTCTTATGTAAATATTGGGGAAAACAGCATATTTCACTGAATCATGCTGCCTCCCAACCATAAATAATAATACTTGGATTCAGCACTTCCAGATCTATGAGCTATTCTGTCCCTGACTGATGGCTAATGGAATCAAGTGCTTTTATCCTCCAAAACCTGAAGAGAAACAGGGTACATTTCAAGCCTATTTTATGAGTGAGCCCATTGTGGAACAGATAACAGGGTGGTGGTTTCCAGGAAACTTTTCATTATAAGCTTAAATGGGTAATTTTCTGGAGACATGCATATCATATTTAAAAATAGAAACTCCAAGGGAGCACAGATTGGCCAAAGCACACCATGCAGAAAAGGACTAGGTCAAACTCATATCCCTGTTCACAACTAACTGCCCCTACCAAAGCCTTTGGGCTGGCACATTTGGCAGGGCAAGGCTGCTGAGGCTTTTGAAGATAGTCTGTCAGACACAGACAGAGGGACCCCAAAGCACAGTGCACTCAGTGTCCAGGTTCACCCATTACCTCTTCAGCAACAGCACCCCATCCTGCAGTTCAGAGAGCTGAACAAGGGGAAGGGCACGAAGCCTACCGTACCATTGTAAGGTTTATGTTTATCCAACATGGTTTCTATTATTGTTTTATAGTCTGGAGCATGTCAACAGGAGATAAAGAGGAAAGATGGCTGAGGAATTAAATTATCTATAGCGCTGAGCAAGCCTATTTCAGTCCACTGTGGTTTAAATTTGCCACCTGACATGATAAGGTAGAAAAGGTTATGTTGCACTTCAGCTCAAAATGCACCTGTCTGGGAAGCCCTAACATCCCTCATTAAAAGGTGTAGTGCACGACCTAGCATTGAGGTTAATACTAATATGTTCCCCTGGAGCCATGACTGTGGTCCCTCATTACCATTATCCTCTGAATGTTGTTCTAAACACTGGCACCCTAATTGATAAACAGACTCAGCCAGTTTCAGACCTCAGAGACAAGCAGCTAGAATTTGTGATGGCTATCCTTTGTAAACAGGCAAGGAGAGCAATATTTTATTTAATTTTTTTGCATTAGGTGTCTGCAGAACTTTAATCAATCTTCATGTGATGCCAACAGTTCACAGATAGAGCTACAGTGCTTGAAGGAAATAGGTTATCTTTTCCCACAGTGAGCTGCTATTTCTGAGGAGCATTTGATGTGAGTCTGAAGTACCCATGCAATCTGAATTTGAAAGGACCATTAAGCAGGAAAAATTAACAAAATACATAGAAATGACTGAGCTCAGTTGGCCAGTTTTCCAGCTATGACCTTTAATTCTCCATAAAGAGAGGGTGCTTGAAAAAGTCAACCATTCTTACCAATCTGGTTATTTAAACAGAATGGTGAGTGATGCCCCATGTGTAGAAGGAATCCAAAAGCAGTTGGGGGAGAAGAAAAAAATTGCAGTTATAACTCAGTGTTATTTAAAGAAGAAAAAGTTATATTCAAGCACATGGTATATTCATTAATGAACCTCATTCTGTGAGACTAGTGTAAATATGTAATTGCACTGAACATACAAATAAAAAAAAATTGTGAATGAAATATATTTTTCTCGAAAAAAATCTCTCAGAATAGCCAACATATATATTATATTTAGGGAGAGTTTGTAAGCATGCAAGGAAGCTCTTTAACAACTTGTAAGCCATATTAAGTTACTTACAGAAGACTCAAACATCAAAAATTCAGCTCAGATGCAGGCATAGAGTCCAAACTGGTTTGATCATTTCAGACTGTCTGAACTAGGTACATGTGTCCTCACTGATGACTTTCAATACAATATGTGCTCACTGAACTAAATGTTTCACAGAATCACTGAATGGTTGCAGTCAGCAGGGACCTCTGAAGATCATTTAGTCCAATCCCCCTACTAGGGCAGGATCACCTTAGATCACACAGGAACACATC
This sequence comes from Hemiprocne comata, assembly GCA_020745705.1. NCBI lineage: Eukaryota > Metazoa > Chordata > Aves > Apodiformes > Apodidae > Hemiprocne > Hemiprocne comata. The sequence continues at coordinate 73,793,772 of CM036589.1, forward strand.
CAGACAGGTTCTGACTATCTCCAGAGACGGAGACTCCACAACCCCCCTGGGCAGCCTGTTCCAGTGCTCTGTTACCCTCACAGCAAAGAAGTTTTTCCTTATGTTTAGCTTGAAACTCCTGTGTTCCAGTTTGTGACCATCACCCCTGGTTCTGTTGCTGAACACCACTGAGAAGAGTCTGGCCCCATCCTCCTGACACCCACCCTTTAGATATTTATAAACATTAATGAGATCCTCCCTCAGCCTCCTTTTCTCTAAGCTAAACAGACCCAGCTCTCTCAGCCTTTCCTCATAAGGCAGATGCTCCAGTCCCTTAACCATCTTAGTGGTCCTGTGCTGGACTCTCTCCAGTAGCTCCTTGTCCTTCATGAACTGGGGAGCCCTGAATTGGATGCAGCACTCCAGATACAGCCTCACCGGTGCAGAGAAGAAGGGGAGAATTACCTCCCTTGATCTTGGCCACAAGGGAATCATGGCCAGAGCAAACACAGGAGCTGAGCTTTGGGCACCAAATATCAATGAATCCATACTTACATTCACAGGCAAATAAAATTCAACCCTACGGGAAGTGTTCTTCTGCTGCACTATCTAAATGTAATTAAATGCACAGATTTGTTACCCCTCTGAGGTACAATCCTCATTTTCTGAAATGCACCATATACCTGGTGAATATATTAAGAACATCACTACCATCTGAGTTTTCTAAAAAATAAGCTAATGACAACAAAGCAAGTTACTGATCAGATATAGGTTTAAACCTAAGGCTTTTCAAAGCAGGAATTCATGAGTTCCTGGTCCAATATGCATTTATTTTAAAATTCTGTTATCACAGCACCTAATGATCCAAGTCACAGGCCCTCACTCTCTTGCACTTTGAGCTGTATAAGCACACACAAGGAACAAAGCACAGTTTACTGTTGTTATAAACAACGATACAATAGAGGACCACAGCATTGAAAATATGAGCAAACAATGAGATTCATTGTTGTAATGCAGTAGATTGAAGAATGTTGTTTTGATGTGGCTCTTCTTCCACATTTATAGCTTCCAAAGGTTATTAAAAATAGCTGAAATCGCTGAATTTCTTCCCCAATAATACTTTCCCAGGTGGCCATATGCCACAGGGATGCTACATGATCACAAATGGGAAAAATACCAAAGATCATAAGGGGAATGAGTCATGAAGCAGTGAGACATGTTCTAAAAATATTTACAAATCCTTAATTAGAGGAAAGGGGCTGTTGCAAATGACACTTCTTGGGAAAGGGGGATTCTTTGTATCCACAAATGGCACATGTGACTTAAATGGGAAGCTTTTCATGGGAGACCAATTTTCAAAGTGCTTCTGAATGTCTCTCTCCTGAATTTCTTGCTCAATTTTTGCTTAAACTATCCTGAGTCTTTCATATGGAGAAAGAACAAGCTTAATCGGAGCAACTGTAAGCCTTTCATCAATTCAATTACCCATTTAAGAACTCACTCATTGAACTTAGCCATAAAATGTTAGAGTTGCAGTGCTGCTTCTGTCTATCAGCTTGTGTCCCTGAATTCTTTGTACCCATAGGGATGTTTTATCTTTGAGAAATGTGACAGTCTGCCTTTTGAGACTGGCCTCAGCAGAGCTCTGTAACCAATATATTGACAGATAGAAGGTAGCATGGAAAGTGAAGCAGTTCACAACTTGTGTCTGTCAAGCTGCTTTTGTCTCCAGACACAGGATCTTTTAAAACTATTACAAGACCATTCAAACCATTAAATTATATTAATGGCATCTGATTTTAATTTTTTTTTCAGTGATCTATGGCTCTACAGCAGTATCACATCATTCCCGATTTCCCAGTATTTTTACTTTTTGGAAAATATAACTAGAATATTATCATATCTCCAAGCATACACAGGGCTTATCTCTGGAATGTTCCTTTGCTGTCAGAAGAAAAGGCTCAAAACAGGGAGAAGAATTTACTGACACTGCCACTATTTCTGACATTTTTCTACTGAAATGTGAGTTATTTCTACACGTAAACTTGAATTTTCAGTTTCTCTTCCGTCCATTTTGAAGAGGAATGAAGAGGGACAGCTGTTTCAAAGTAAATTAAAACCAATTGTGTCACCTCTTAAGAACATACTCATTTATAAAGAAATTAAATTCAAACCAGTACAGGACTAGCTGTGCAACATTACAGGCATCTTCATGAGGTCAACCATCATTTCTGATTTTGAAGGACATACAGATATGCAGCTGTATTGACATCAGTCCTTCCTTTTTGAGATAATGCTATATAGACTGGCCAACAGTGACTTCCTCCTTGTTTTGTCTTCCCTGAACATTACTGTTTCAGTGCCTTGGCACCCCAGCTAGGAGAACATGATGGTTCAGATTCTGCTCAAAAGCCTTTTCTTTTAAAATTAAGATTTCTACAAAGATAACAGAAAGCAACCACATTGCTTATGTTGTTCTTTTCATCTCTTTCACCCCTTTCCCTTCAAGATCAAAATGTCCAAAAGCCAAAATACATGAGATTCAAAGTTGATTTTCTTGAATTTTAGTTTAGAGGAAGTTAATCTCTTCAGGAATTATATATATATGCCTGCATACTTCAATTTCCTGTCTTTAAGCAAAGTCACCAGTCTAACGGTAACACAAGATACTTATTGGACCTTGAGAATTCTTGCCATTTATGGCCTTTTCAGCTTATGCTCTTGTACACAAAGTTTAAGAATGGTGCAGCTTCAGAATTACATTATAGAATCTTTCAGGCAGGAGCTGGAAGCACATTTAAGAAGAGAATCAAGAAATGCACATTTTAAAGCAGCCTGTAAAACCACTGGCAACTGTTTCCTAGACAAAGATAGTAAATTCATTGGTCTGACGTAGAATGAAAGATTTTTGGTTTTGGTACTGGGTTGCTGTCCTTTCAGTGAAATAATCACGTGTCCAGCTAATGGCAGATGATATTGCTGTCAATATCGCTTTCAAGTTATTAGGTCCAATCAATGCTGGATAAAAGAAGAAGAAAAGTGGTCAACAGGCAATCCAGCTTTCAGTTTAACACTCCCTCGAGGATTTTCATTATCCTTTCCTTTTCTGTTCTCAAGGTTAGCCCTAGCTAGACTATATCTATCTTCAACTTCCTGGAGATAATGCACATCCACAATAGCCTTGCTCCTTCAGCGTCAGTGTGCCCTTCCACCTCAGTATGCAGAGGCCTGTCTTTTTTCTATTATTTGTGACCTTTTTCTGGGTTAAAAGGTCACTCCTGAAGCAGACAGGTTTCACTTCTTATGGTGATTGCGGTGCAAAAAGCAGGCTTCTACCTTGTTAGAAGTGACATCACTGTACATTAAAGACATCATATCTCCTTTCATATTAAAATGCCTGTCAGTTCTGCTGCTCGCAGGCTGTAAATCTGCCACAGGATCCTGTGCTTGGGAGCTTTCATTATGAAAATATGGAAGATAAGCACCCTGCTTTACTGTCAAAAGGAAAAAGTAGTCTAGTAGTAATGAGGTTACTTCAAAAATAAATACACAGTTTCTTAAACATAGACTATTCAATGTGTGGTTATTTTTGAAAGCAATCCCTTTTATTTCAATTCCTTAAAAAAATTCAAGCATAAAAAGCAGCATGTGTAAAGCATGAATATACAGTCCTCTAGAATTTATTAATGTATAGATTTTGCACTTATTCATGCAATAAATAAAAAGATTTTCCCTTTGACTTTGGCCCTCCAGCTTTGAGAGAAATGACATACCAGAATTTAACCCGTTTTTCATTTTTATATCATAGAGGTACAGAAAGTCTTGTATGTTCTGCAAGAAAGTGACAACATGTTGCTGTTATGCATATGACTTCAGAAAATATAGACAGTAGAAAAACATCTCCTAAAGAGCAAAGTATAAATATTTATTTCTAATTTTCCCTCACAGAATCATTAGTATATTATTAATAAGTATTTTTGAAAAGCTGATGAAAAGCTCTTACATAAAGTTTTCATCCATTGCTCTGAAAACACTAGATACATCATTCCTCCTGTTTTATAGAAGGGAAACTGAGACACTGAGAGGTGAAAAGACCTGTCAACATTTGAGAGCAGCTCAGCAACAGAAGTGGGGTCCTACATCTCCAGACTAGCCTGTCCAGTACTTGACTTGCTTATTTCAAACTGGAAATCTGCATCTTTTGTTGGTGTATCCCTGAGTTGTTCACACAGCATGAGATTATTATATTTTATTCAGTAATGGACTAAAATGATCACATATTTCTTTACTATAAGAAAAAAGCCTGCGTGTGCATTTTGTGCCAAAATACAAATTCACTGCTCTTCCCCATTTCCATTAGAATTCCCTCCAATTGAGGAAACTTCAGCACGCCAGCATAGCATGTGTATTTTCATCTTCCAAAGGACATATTCCATTGTTGATACTCTGAGGAACTGAAACGAGTGGCTCAAGAGTTATTTATGGATGATGAAGCCTTTCACCTCCAAGGCATTGATTTTAATGTCTGAACCCTACATCCAGAGACAGAAATATGTATTTCAGCTGTGCTGTGTGCATTATGTGAAATCAGTCGGTGGTGTCAGTTCCAAGCAGACAAGCACCCAGGTGAATACCATGAAAAAGAAAAACAACAAACCCAAAACGATGACTTGGATGAGGAAGGTGAATGCATAGGAAAAAATTAGTAGCAGAGGACATGACATGGTTGGAATATGGTCTGAAGATGCAAGACCAGAAGATTCTACATACGTCATGTGGAAGCCTGAGCATGTGTGACTCAGTGTAGAGTGAAATGAAGCAAGACACCAAAGAAAAGCAATGCATGGTACAAACACAGCTTGCTTCTTCACCTTCCAGTTTCCACTGAATGCAGAGGATTTTCTTCCCCTTCTTTGTAGAATGAAGTCCTCTGTTTATATAGAGCAGAGCAGAGTGAAGTAATGAGAGCTGTAATTCTTTAATGATCCAAGTCATAAGGATTTATAACACATTTTACAGCAGTGTTGCCAACGCCTTCCTAGCCACAGATGCCTGCAAGGACTACTGATCAGGCTTTTGTATCATCTCTGTTCTCCTTAGAAGTGCCTTTTGAACCTTATCAGTTTCACTGTCACAAGGCCTGTCTATGCTTAGTGCTATCTTAGCTTTCTCTGTTGTTTTCAACATCCATGCAGGTCCACTGGCAGTAGCAAGGGTGCAATTTTAATGACAGGTGGTCTGGATTGCTACAGGCACTTTATGCTACTGCCCTCTAGATTTTCTAGGTAGGATCAGATGAGTGAGAAAACATGGGTGCTGTTTTTGCCCTAAAGTTCCTGCAATTCCTAAGACTAGTGGAGCTGCACTGATTGCACAGATGGCAGTTTTGCCTGAAAGCTGAAAAACAGACCATGGACCAGTGAGTCAGTTGCCCTGTATCATTCCCCTCTCCTAGAAGATAATATTCATTCATACCTGTTATCACAGCCCTGGAAGAGTTAGTATGTAACTTTCAATATTGTTTTATATAATTTTTCCAAGTAATAGATTTTTTTCCTTGTAAAAGCACTCAAGACTAACGTATATAGGAGTATTCTCTTGTATGTGTGAACAGCAGAGAGTCAGACCTGAACAGTGCATTTGAGGTTTTTTACTACCCCTGAAACTGCAGGCCCTGAGGCCTCAGTCACAGACAGTCACACCATATTGACAGATCTATATTTATAGAAAGCATCTGTATTTTTGCTGGTGTATCCATTGAAATTATAACAAAGTTAAAAATATGAGAGCTGTATAATGTACTTAAAAGTAAACTTTTGACTTAATATGAAACTTTATGCTTTTGTTCTATTCCTAAGAAAACTGTTTACCTTACATATATAGAGTTTCTAGCCTTCCCTTTGGATTTTACCTTTTTTTGTTGTTATATTACAAAATAATCACATTCCATTTTGTTCCTTAAGCCTCAGGAAATACTTTGTAGTCAATGGCCAAGAATTTGGGCCACTGGAAAATACCAGCTCACAAATACTCTAGGAGTGACCTAACATTGACATTAAATCACTTTTTATTTCTAAAGAAATTGAGCTCTCAAGTTAAAGGCACAGAAAGAACAGAGTGATTATACCACAATCTCCACTATTTTAAATACTTAATTGTTTAAATTGCTGGATCAATAGATTAAACATTTGTTTAAAATTACTGAAACTAGGAATATTTGAGATTTTTCCATGTACATCTTCCCTATTTTCCCTCCACTTCAAAAATAATTTACAGTAATAAAAATAGCTTCTTTCATCAAATCACATTTTTGTTAATTGACTGTGGGAACTGAGCCACAGAAGATGTGATATAACCAAGGTCACCCTGGAAGCCTCTGGCAGAGGCACATGAGAACCCAGGTATTCTGAGTTACAACAAACTCCACCATTTTTGCCTATTTCCTCACAACAGTAACACGTATCAGCAGAGTAAACATTGGCTTGGTAGCCTCCACATGTGCCTTCCAGTCTGGCTAGTCCAGGAAAGTACTCCTCACATAAGCATACAAAGATGATTGAGTTTGTCTATTTTTCTCTCTAAGATTTGATTTATTTTTTGTTAATTTCAGTGAAGTCTAAGGAGGTTCTGCATAATCTACAAATATACAATATCAACAAAAACAAAGGTTTGCAAGTCCAGAGCTTGAAACATCAATCTCTTTTTTCACATATTCATTTTTCAATATTTTTCCTTGCTATGTGTCAGCAAATGCTTTGAATTTCAGAGTTATCTACACTTCTTTTTTATATAATGTTGTGGTCTGTGTCAATAAAACAACTATTACTAAACTGTGCTAGCTGCTCCATACAGTGAAGTAGCACTGCTGGGTTCAGGCTTAGGTCTCAATTTCTGGAAGACTAGAAACATGTGGAGGGAAAAAAACCCCGTTCAATTTATTTTAGGCTTTATCCCTAATCTGCAGCTTGCTGAAATCTATGGAGACACTGTCAGGACTTTTCTGAGGAGAGGCAAACAAATTTTCCCCCTATATGAAATACATGTGGAGGGTCAGATAAATGGAAAAAATTGGGTTGAGAGGCTGGAAGACATCAAGTGATAGTAGATCCAGTCAGTTCCCAAAAAGAGACGTAATTGTTCTGTGAGTCAGATACTTTTTTGCCAGAGCATCAGCTGGATCCTTAAGTGAAAAGGGTCAGAGAGGGACAGAAAGGTGGCTGAACACTTTTTACTCTTGCTTTATCACTGAATTTCAGAACAAAGTATGGATTGTTTTTACCACACTATAAATTAGAGCTGCCTCATGTTTACTTCATATCCCCAGGTCTGCATCAGAAGCATTTCTGGGAAGCTGGGAACTAACCTTGCAGATGCTTTACACCAACAGGTCCATTTAAAGTAACCACTTCAGCCTGTCTCTGTGTTTAAACTGGACACCAGAGAGTTTTCAACCTGAAGTACAAACTGGCTATGGGAAAGTTTACATTGAAATGTCATCTGGAATTGATATGCCACACTGGCAAAAATAGAGAACTTGTATTTCTTTGATGTAAATATTTTAGAAAGTCTAAACACAAAAGGCTGTGTCCAATTCCATCATATTTTGGATATCAGCTAAGTGTTGCAGAAAATATTCAAGTGGAGCTTCCTGCCTTTACTTAATAAAAAGCACAATTTTCACACGATCTGTCAAACTATATTTTAACTGGACAGAAAGTAGGGGAGACAAGCATGTGACAAAAGGTCATTGTGTCACTCAATCCATTGAGGAGGACATGAACATTCCAAGGTAGTGAACACAATGTAAGAACTTGAAGAAGACAGAACTTTTAGGCTCTTCTATCTAAAACCTGTAGCACAAACCAAATATTTTTTTATTAAGGTCCAATTTAAAAATGCATTAATGTTTTAATTGAGAGCATGGCTGGGAATCAGAAGTTCTGATTATCTTAGCATAGCATGGGAAATAATATTTGATAACTAACCCTTTGTCTATGGGGAAAAATAATCTTTGATCTTTTACTGTATAGGCACAGATAGATGATTACTCCAAAGCAGAAAGGCTTGAACTGTCCCATACAAATGCATGCACAGGAGGATGTCAAACCCCTTAAGGCTCATGAGAAAGCATGTCTGTTGGGGAGAGCACTCCCAGGAACTCAGAGGGAGTTAAAAGTGAACTCTGAAAGCTTCTGGGATCTTCTCTTTCTTTTCTACAGGCCTGCAAGCCTAGCAGACAGAAAGCCTCAGGCTTAGTTCTCACATTATTCTCCCTAGCTCCCTGAAGACCTGCTGACAGCTCCCTCTTCACCAGGAAGTTTGCTGAGGAGGAAAAGGAAGGAGGTCCTCAAGCAAATCATACCCTCCAGCTTGCCATCAGACAACAGCCCAGGGGTCCTCAGCAATGAGGGCGAAGTTAATCCCTGCTCCCCAGGCACAGGAGTTGTTTCAGGACTGAAAAGCAGACAAGCCACTCAGGTTGCAAAAGCTTGTTGTGAGGTTCTCCCTTAGGAATCCCATGGGATAGCTATGGAGAAAGCATGTATGGTGCTTTCTTGATTCAAAGTGGATGGAAAGGATCTGCAGATTAAGAGTCCTACCCTGAATCCACTGGAGGAGGTTTGGATCAGGGCAGTGGGCTGATGATTCAGCAGCTGGGATCTATTGCTGAGAAGTTTCTAAAACCAGGCTGTGACAACTACTAGTCTAACTATCAGTTATATTGTGATACCAGCTCATTGAGATGGATTTGAGATTTCAGGTGGATTTTCAGTAAGTTGTAGAGGCATCCTAAGTACAGAGAAGTAACTAGCAAAACTTCCACTGACTTCAGTGGGAACAGAACCTCATCTTCCATCTCCCAAACTCCAGAAGTGTCGTGTGGTGTTTCTTTCAGGACCATCAGGAAACCTGGCAGTATCAGTACTAACCCTGAACTCCAGAGCTTCTCCACCTCAACACTGTTTCATGGAGGCTGACATCTCCTTCTGCCCCCACACACTCAGAGGCTCTGAACAAGAACAATTCCCCTGGATTTGGAATGGTTCTTGGCCTCTTATTTAATTGTGTAATTAAAAAAAAAATCCCCCCTTTTCTTCCTAATCTAAGGAGGCATCAAAATTGATTGTTCAAAATGTGGGGTACACTATGATTGTGGCTGGAATGGGTTTGTCCTCTCTGACACAATTTTCAGGTGAGGACTGTTTAGCATGCCTTCCTTTTTTCATCTAGTGGCTATAGCCAGGGATTATTTAGACTGAATTCGAAATCTTCCACAGACATTCTTCTGTCATCTGGATTGTTGTTCTTCTGCATTTAACAAGAAACAGAAAAACTGGACACTCCTTTCAATAGATTCTGTGTTACACAGCCACCTTGCTCTATGGAAATTTTTTCATTTCAAGTAGCTGGGAGAGAAAAACGTTCCTAACTTTGAAGTGGCTTTTGTTGTATTAAAGAGAGAGCAAGAGAGACTTTCAAGTCCCATTTCATTTTTTAAGTTAATGGCAAAGTTTTAATTAGGTCCTCTGAACAAGGATTCTGTGATGCTTTATGCTTAAAAGTTGGCAATAGTACATGATCCACCAACTTCCATCATTAAGTTCAGTTGACAAAGGCCCACACAACTCTTTTCTTTCTAACTTTGTAACCATTTATGTTTGAGGTGAAGATGTTAATATGGAAATTTTGTGAGCTGGGAACGAGTATGAACTCTATCATCATAATTTATGACCTTTCATCTAAGGCCAAATGTAAAGGCAATTGCAATTGTTCCATATCTCAAGGCCAGCAAATAGCAGATGTATGAAATTTTGAGTGTTCGACATAAACTTTTATTACCAAATTATAAATAATTTCTACCACTTACAATGTTCACCTTTCAAGTTCATCTTGATTAAAACAAGGGCAGCATCTCACTGATTTCCATGAGTTATACAGCTGAAAAAGCTCTGTCATCACACACTATGAAAGGATGAAGCAATGCAATGTTTAAAAGAATCTACTTGATAGCGGAGTATGTGACATTTTAGGTCAAAATCCTCTCTCATCTAGATGACAAACAAACAAAAGAGAATCATTAGCCAATGATGTCTTAATTTTATTTTCACTCCTGAAGCTTTGAAATCTTTAAGGAGTCCACTTCAACGTGGATTACTTAAATCCTTTGAAGACGACCTTCCTGAGGTCACTGGGATTTTGTCACTCAGGGAATAACACACTCTTCAGGTTGCCTAATAACAGATGTGAAGACAATTTTCCTGAATGTACAAAACAGGAATTGTCTTCCCAGGTGCTAATCACACTACACCAAGGTGCTCAGCAATATATGCCTTCCTGCATAAAGGCTAATTTACCACTGGGAACAACAGCACATGAGACTGCTTCAAGACCTATGGCAAACCCAGGAAAATTACCTCAGATTTGGATTCATGACTTGGTCTCAAACCATGAAAGAGGGGAGCTAAGGATACAAAACTTGCCAATCTCGATGCCTGTGATTCAAAATAAATTTGTTTGTGAGGTTAATAGAGTGTGAAGCAGGAAAGTAGAAAGATTTTGTTGGCTGACATCAGCCAACCAAAGTATTCACACACATAGAAACCGTAACTAAGTATATGCCCAGGCTAGCCAGAAAGCAGCCTGCTAAGCAGCAGGCAAAATAGCTCAGCAGGTTCTGATGGCTAGCAAAAAATACAAGCTACAAAGACAAACTCATAAAACAAAGAGGAAGGCTCCCAAACCATAAAATGTCCGCAGCTGCCTTTGCAAAATTGTCATGAAAATTTACCAGCCATGAAAAAAAATAAATCTATTTGCACAGTCTGTATCAGGGAGATCTGTAACAACAAAAACCAGAATACTCCCTTATCAAACTATTACGCACTGAAGCTAGGCAGCCAAACAAAACTTTGCAAGCCTGCTCCTCAGAGTAACTATTTTATGTCCCTTTTCTGCTTCAAGTACTAGATATAATCAACCACAGTTGGATGCTCCTGATTAACATGACGGTTGCCTGGAAACACAGGCACAACGTGGCCCAACTTTCCTGGCCGTGCCCATGCTTGAACTCTGGGACAGTCAGGTGAACTAGGTCAGGTTTGCAGATCTTGCCTCTTAAAGCCTTTTAGCCTAAGCTTAGGGGGGAAAAATTTCACTGGATATGTGTTCAAAAAGAGAAGATAAACAGCTCCGGAAGGAAGAGAGAATATAAATCTGTGTTCTGAAAAGACAATACATTTTCTTTGTATCACTAGAATTAATTGTTTCACCAAGATACTAAATCAATAATGGAAGAATAAAACAAATCCAGTCCAGAAGCTTTCACAGCTGATTAACTCCTGTCACAGTACTAAATCCCTTAAAGAAAAAAAGTATTTTCCAGACATTTGGGGATAGCAGGGGAAAAGGGGAAAAGATGGGGAAGAAGACAAAAGTTCTGCTCCTTGTTGTGCAATGTTCTTTCCAGATGACATTAAAAAAAAAACCTCTTTGCTTCTGTGTTCAGTAGGTCATCTGTAAAACAAACTGAGCAACACTTTCCTGTCTGGCTCTGGTACAGACACCTACACTGGACAACTGCAGGACCTTCATTATTTTGCTGATAAGGCCTACATGAGACAATTTTGAAATTAGTAATACAATGTAATTCTATAATGGATTGTATATGCACACAGGTCAGGGCAATCCCAAAGACAAATACAGAATGGGCAGAGAATGGACTGAAAACAGCCCTGAGAAGGACTTGGGGATGTTGATTGATGAAAACCTTAACATGAGCTGGCAATGTGTGCTCATAGCCCAGAAGGTTGTTCAGCCAGGAAAAGAAAATACTCTGGAGAGACATTATAGAGGCCTTCCAGTGCTTGAAGGGGCTACAGGAAAGCTGGAGACAAGTTTTTACAGGGGCACATAGCGACAGGATCAGGGGGAATGGTTTCAAACTGAAACAGAGAAAGTTGTGGATGCCCCATCCCTGGAAGTGTTCAAGGCCAGGCTCGATGGGGCTTGGAGCAACCTGGTGTAGTGGGAGGTGTTCCTACCCACTATACGATGTTTAAGGTCCCTTCCAACCCAAACCCTTCTATGATACAGTTTTTCCGTAAAAAAACCGATGAGACACTAGTTTGGGTGTAATAAGCCATAAAAAAAAACAAAACAAAACAATCTTCGTGAGGAAATCGGAGTTCAGCTAATAAGAGTCAGCGGGTGCCCCGGGGGCACCCCCTCGAAGCACAGCCTGATGGGTTTTGGGGAGTTATTTGAGAAACCAGGGGCGTTTTTACACCGCCGCTAAACCGGCCCGGGCTCGCGGCCTCTCGCAGATCGAGCGGCTCCGCAGGAAACCACCTAAAATCGCGGACTCGGGTGGGAAACGCAGCCCGGGAGCCGCGAGGCCGTGACGCCGCCACCAGCGGGCATCTCTCCCCGCAGATCCCAGAACAGGCTGAGGGCGGGTGGAGGGCGAGCAGCAGCTGCCCGCTGCCGCAGGAGGAGTCGGGGGAGCGGCCCGCCCACAGACCCCGCCCCGCGCGTTCTGGCGCCCGGCGCGGTTTGTCCCTGCTGCCGCGCCGTAGGGGGCGGTGCTGATTGGGCGAGAGCGCGGCGGGCGCCGGGAAGGAGCGCAGGCAGCGGGGGGTAAGTGTGGGGCAGGTCCGCGCCGCGGCGGGGCCTCCAGCGGCGCTGCTCCCGGGCAAGAGGGCGCAGGGGAAAGGGGGTGCCCGGGGAGCTTCTGTGTGGTGTGTGTTCCTTCCCGACCGCCTGCGGCCGCTGTTACCGGTGTCCGTTGCCGGCGTTGCCTCTGCTTTTTTTTTTCCTGTGTTTAAAGCAAGCGGCGGCAAAGCTTCCCAGCGCACCTGGGGTTTCTATCAGGGGCGTTTGTCAAAAGGCATGTCGCGTCGTTTGAGCTGGTAGCGTTTGCAGCGGCACGTAAAACCAGGACGCATTCACCTGCGGGAGGGCGGGTGAGCTGCCCGGGGGGGAAACCACCAGCGGCTCAAAACGTGCTTGTTTTCCTGGAAAGCTGTAAAGGGTTACGCCACCGAGCCCTACGGTGCCAGCCAGGTGTTGATAGAAAAACCGATGACGACTCCTGCAGGGCTGGAATAAGGTTATTGTAATTTGCCACAGAAAGCAAGGAGCAAAAAGCTGACAGTGTTCGGGTGTCAGATAAATCAATGGTAGAAAGCGGGGCTAATGCTAAAATGCAGAAAAACTGTTACTCAGACACAATGTTATTTAAGCAGAAATCAGGCCAGTCTGGGTGCGTGTGCTGCACTGTGAATTTTTAAATCACAGTATCCTTTCAGGTCTTTGTACAACTTAATCACAGGCTTTAATTCTAAACTGAGTCCTACTTAACAGATTAATTTGAAAGCATCCTTTCAAATTTATTCTTTGCTCATATTTATGAGGCAAGATTAAAAAAACCCTTCTCTTGCTGTTCCAGCACTGACCTCTGTATATAGAGCATGTACTGGCTTCTGCTTCCACCCCCTGAAGATATGAACCACTTATTATGGCTTAGCTCTCTAATTTTAGTAAAAGCATTCTAACAAAAGGTGTTAAGAGGTGATGAGGCCTTTGGCTCTGTTGGAAGTCTACAAGATGCACAGCATGGCAAAAAAGGATTCTTATTAATTTGAGAAGGTATAACAATGCCAAAAGGGAAGTTTAATGCAAGGGCTCTAGGAGCTCTGACTCTACCTCTACCCTTAAAGTTTTGCTTTTATCTCCTTCTGTATTTTCTTCTTCTGAAAGTATTGAGTCAGGTGACTGCTTGTCTGTACTGAGTGTTTAAAGATATGAGAGTGTGTTGCTTACCCAAATGTTTTCTCAACTTCTCTTCCTAGCTTATCAGAGAAGACCAAGATGAGTCTACGGAAGCAAACTCCTAGTGACTTCCTAAAACAAATCATTGGAAGGCCAGTTGTTGTAAAATTAAATTCTGGAGTTGATTATAGAGGTATGTTCTCCATCTGTCTGTCATACTGAGATTGGGGAGGCTAGAACAGATGCATTGATTTTGAAAAGAAAAACAGTGTGATCCAGAATCTTGCAGTATGTGAATATAGATCTCAGAAAGGTGACATTAAAGACAGACAATCAGCTCTGATTGAAACCGATGAAAAGGAGTTTAACAGTGAATTTAGAGATTAAAATTAGTTATCTAAATCATTAGTATCCTTATCACAGATTATTAGACTGGAGTCTCAGGATGACTGACTTTCTAGACTGATATTTGTAAAGTTTGGTTGGAATTAGAATTCCTGAAATGGTCAGGCAGTCCCTTTTCAGTCGTCTGAAAGCAACCCTTTTTGGAACTACCCTTTTCTTCACTTTCCTGTTGTCTGATTCCCAGTATAGACCATGAAAAGCTTCAAACAGTTAACTCTGCTATCAGTGATAAACCAGCTCTTACATGAGGGATGAAAGACTGATTTACATTCTTGGGTAAATAACTGCCTAGACACGTGTTAGATCAAGACTCAAAGATACAGGAGAAAGCTTGGTGTGGCTTTTGCGTGTATGCTGAGTTATTTTTAACAGTCCAGCAGTTTTATTCTAGAACTCTTCAGCCTATCTGTATACCTTCATGCACTGTATGTAGCATTGTTATTTTTAAGCAGTAAATTCAACTTCTCTGTTCAGTCTTGGTCCTACCCCCATTAGGATAAGACTCTTGGCCTTTACAATTTTTTTTAGTAGTATCCAAACTTAATTGAAACTCACGTATCTCCTATTGTGCATAATTTGGACATTTTATTCTGGAGTGACTTAAACATTATGATTCTGCTACAGATCACAGTTTGAGATAGGTTTAATTCAATTGGCTCAGCTTAGCACTGGAGAGGAGACTTGTTTGTGCTGTGACAAGGAATCTTGGTATTATGACAGTTTTAGATTGTTACTGTTCACAGACAGAGCAGGCAGTCCCTTCATATCCCTTCTTGTTTCTCTTTGGTGTCTTTCAGCTGGCAAAAAATTCAATCTGTCATTTCTTTGAGAACCACATTGTCTGAACACTTCAGGTGGGGTTGGTGGCTTAAAAATTTCACTGCTCCTCAGTCTTTGGTCTCTGTAAATTCTTTTTTGTGGGAGAATGCAGCAACAGCTCATTAAAGTCAATTAAAGCAAGTCATTTACCTAAAGGTACACACAAGGCAGGGCCAACCAGGTTTGGTTTTGGGATGCACTTTCTCTTTTCTTTAGGTATATTGGTACCTTCTGCTCAGTAAGATCCATCTGTAACTGCTACACAAACTACTCAGCTTTCCCCTCAACAAAGCTAGTTTAATATGCCTATGGTCAGACCTACCAGGAGTTGAACCATAGTTTCTTTAAACACCCTTATTTGTTACTGGATTTTTTTCCCCTCCTTTCCTTATTTCCCTCTGGTCTCCTTCCCTCCCACTTGATGTGATCATGCAGTTAGAAACCTGCATACTGTTCTCATTTGAAAAATACACACTCTGCTGCACAGATTTGACCAACATTTGTGAAAGCTAAACACTTTAAAAGCCAGCAACCCAGGCTTTTGTTGTAAATCTGTCTAGATTCTGCCTCTAGACTGTGTTGCTAGTTTTATGTCTGTACCTCCACCCTCTGAGCACAAACAGGGCCTAACAGAAGTGTTGATGTGTAGCTGTAAAAAGTCTTGAATTGCTGCCACGTGCTGCTACACATCTAAGGGAAGCAGCCCTGGAAAAGTGATACATGATAAATTAACATGTATGATTTATATCTGTAGAGATGGATATGTACATTAAAACATCTCTACATATAGATAGAACAGATAAAATACTAGCCAGGATGGGCAGTGACAATATTTAATGCCATTAGTGACCTGAAAGGAAACAGAAAGAGAAGGAGGAAGAGAATGAAACAAGCATGAATGCACTTTAGGAACAAAAAAATTTTAAAATACTATATGTATGGCCTACTGAATGGTAGCTTAAGAAACCCCACACAGTTGAATTTTAATTTTGGACAAATACTTTGTTTTCTAATGCTATGTGGAGCACTTGAGATTACTGGAGAGAAAAAAGAGCTTACTTTTGTTTGTTGGGGTGGTTTTTTTTTGGTACATTTAGTAACACTTGGAGCAGTCATTCAGTTTTGCCCATTTTTGTGGGGACAAAGGGAAGGAAAAAATTACAGGAAAATCATAATCCTCAAACCATTACAAGATGACTGGAGAACTTGAATTCCTATTTAATAGAAGATATTACAGTAACACTTCTGAAAAATGAGAACATGTCCTAGAGGAGGATGTTCAGACTGGAGTTTTTGCCCTGTCCCCAAGCACAGCCATTGCACTGTATTTCTCAAGTTTTAATGCCAGGTCAACAAATTAGGTGCTTTTAAAACAGAGAGAGTATTTTAGTAGTGTTGGCTGTGTGTGCAAGGATGAAGTCAGGAACACACACATGCAAGATGGAGATAATAAATACAGCTTTTTACAAGTTGTTTTATGTGCATGATTAACAAACCGGATGGCATTCTCAGAGCCCTTCTTTGCATCTGTTAATCCTCACATTCAGTTCCTTACATGAATAGTCTGTTCATTAAGCAAGTTCAATTTGTAGACAGCCACAATTCTGATCTTAGGGGTGGGTGTAGAGGCTGAGGAGGGATTTTAAATGAAAAAAATGCCATCGTGCTGCCAGCAGTGAGGCAGTGCTGTGTAAACAGGGCACAGCCTTCAACACAGGCTATGAGAAGGGAGAACACAAGTACTTCTCTAGAAGCAGTGCTACTCAGATGCATGTTTTCCCAATAAAAAGAACAGCTAATGTTACCAATGGCAGTGATTTTTTTCTTAGGATGCATTAAACAGGATTAATTTATCGTATCTTTTTTGAGAAGGTTTCAGTGTCCCTTGAAACCCCTTTGCCTGTGAAAAATGTAGAATTTTGTTTAAAGAGAGACTTGCAGTCAGTGTTCCTCTGATCTGTAAACATTAAAATAAATTTGAAAAATTGTATTAAAAGGGCTATTTTCAGCTTCATCCTTCTCACGTTTTGATGAAAACCTGATTTATGTAGTTTTGTCCTGAGGTTATCCAGTTTCATTTAATATCACAATTCCTTTTCAGGTGTGTGGCTTAAAACAAGTCAAAAGGGACAACTTAAACTTTCAAAGTGGAAACTTTCAATCTTTTAAGTCATACCTCTAACTTTTTCCCCTACTCTTATGGCAACTACTGGAGTGCCTGGAGTTCCTCACTCCCATCTTAATTCTTTGAAGAATACTCTGATGTACTGACTTATTTGGCCAAACTTGGGCTTTTAGTTTGTTATACAGGTTTTTCAGTACTATTCAAACATAATACATTTTTGTTTATTTAAAAATAAGTTTAAGCTGATTCACTATTAAACTGTCACTGTCTGCAGGTGTCCTGGCTTGCCTGGATGGGTATATGAATATAGCTCTGGAACAGACAGAAGAATATGTAAATGGACAATTAAAGAACAAGTATGGGGATGCATTTATCCGAGGAAATAATGGTAACTCTTCTTCCTTGTGTTATTGCTTATTAGAAGATTGTGTCTTGATACTTACTTCTGAATTTGAAGAATGGCTGAGGTGTAAGCAAGCTGCCTGTAAGAATTGTAGTTTTAGGCTTTCTTGGAAACTTAAACGTATCTACTTTTTACTTACACTTTTCAGTGTCAGTGCTTTTCTGCATCCCTGTGGCCCTTTTTGCCACTGAACTTGAAGTTCATTTAGAGAAGAATGCTCTTTCCTAGCCTTCCTTAGAGCTTAGTTCCTGCTATTCGACAGGTTCACTCTTTTGCACTTACTGCCTGTCAAGATGGCCTCTGCACCATAGAAGTTTGTGTTTTGTTAGGCAAAGTACTGCATAAATTTATGCTACAGTATAGATACTGGTGACACTGTGGTATGCTCTTGTGGTGCAATTGTCCAGACCTCGATGTTATTCATGAGTACTGCAGTTTATTTCCATCTTTATGAATAAAGATTTTACTACCAGTCAAGAAAATCACTTACACTTCACTATTGAGCCTTTGAATATCCCACCCAGTGGGAATATTCCACCCACCCAGTGCAGTGGGTGGATTTTAGTGCATGTAAAGGACAATCCCAAGCTCTTGAAATGACTCTGTATCAGCTAGGCTGTAATAGCAGGACATGCCAGGAGAAGAATAATATCTAAAAATAGAGACTGTTCACAAGTCAGATGTGAAGAGACTTACTGAGAAGGTAAATGAAGCAGAGTTTGACCAATTACTTGAGAAGAAAATGCAGGACAGGAAGAGGGAGAGAATTAAAAGAAACAAGAACTGAATGCCATGTGCATTGCACCAGTGTGAAGTACTTTTTTGGGAGGAGAAATAATCCTTGAATGAGGCCAAATGCTTTTTGCAAGGAATTTGGATTATTATGCTAAGGACTGCAGTGACATTGGAGTTGGAGAATCAGTTATGGAAATAAGAATAATTTATAAAAGTTAAAACAAATGGATGAGAGGCAAGAGGCTGAAGAACAGGCTGAGCAGAGAAATTAAGACACTCCAGGTTTAGGAGCATGATGGAGTTTCATGTTGGGCATGAATCTGTTCAGGGGTATTTATCACCAGCCAGGCAGGTGGAAGATGTCTGCTCCTTCATAGGCAGTCCCTAGTTTTGCCCTAACTGCTTGGGATTTCCAGCTTTTGTTGAAAGGTCACAGCATTAGTATCTGGCACCCATAATTGGGCTGCTTAGAAATACTCTCATGCTCCCCTCAGTAATGCTGCAGGGCAGCTGGTTCTGTTCTCTCTGTTCAGCCTGCATCTGCTGTAGTGAAGTTTGGCTATGAATATAATAAATACTGAACCAAAGTAATACATAATGAGTAGATTTGGTAGCATTTTGTGAAACCTGGCCTTAAGTTTCCTGACTTTGTTCATGCTGGATGGGATTCATTACACTGTTGTTTTATAAGCCATGGAAGTAAGATGTTTTGAATACTCAAGCTTCTGCACATTATTTACCAGGGCACTCATGTGTGCCACTTTCTGCTTTTCACAGTATTGTACATAAGCACACAGAAGAGGAGGATGTGAAGATGCCAGAAGGAGGCTGTTTTGTACTTGTGAACCTCTTCCAAGTGATGAGCCCTATTTGGTTTGTAGTTAATAATCCACAGGCAAAATACGCAAGTGTTGAAATATTTTTTTTTTAAATAAATGTAAACCAGTGTAAACTTCCTGAATGTTTTTGTTTCAAAGTGTTGCTTTGTTCCACTGTACAGAAAAAAAAAATAAAAGTGAAGCATGTAAGAGTGCTGCAAGACTAATTAAAAGCAACAGCTCGTTTAATTATGCTAACAGTTACAGAAATACTGATTGGAAGGAAAGCAAGCGTGGAGTAATTGCAAGTCACAGCCTTGTATTGATGTCAGTAGAATAGTTTAACTGACGTTGGGAAGGGAAATGCTAATGTTTTGGTGACAATGACCTGTCCCTTTTGGAAAACACAGGGTCAGCTTTAAATGCCAGTCTAGTAAGAGTCATCGGGTAAAAAGTTCATCTGTCCAAAAAATCTTGAATTGTGGATTGAATCGAGGGATGTAACAGTGACACTTCAACAGTTAGGAGTGGGGAAGGAATTGAGTCAAATGGAAGGAAAGCCCTAAGGGTGGAAGGAAAGCTCTGTGCTAGCTGAGGCAGTCAGTCACAGGTGAAGAGCTCTCAGCTGGTGTGCCAACACAGCTTCAAACCTCCTGCCTCTGTACCCCAACACCCTACCTCAGCTTGTAGTTACCTTTTTATTCCTGCATCTGTACCAAACACAATGGACTTCTTCAATAAAAGCAGTTTCATCTGGTATCTAAAGCTACTCCTGAAAGGAGACTAGGAATTTAAAAGCTCTTGTAAACATGCTGTATGTGTCCTCTTCAGACAGTTCACTTTTTTCCCCATCCACTTCCCCAAACCCAGTATTGTCTGTATATTCTTTATGTGCTAGCCAGAAATGAGAATAAATACATTAAGCTTATAGTATGGAGTATGCATTAGGGATGGGAAACCTCTGTGCAGGCAACAGGTCAGAATTTTATATTTTGCAATGATGCTCCCAGATAATCAAAGCCCAGTCAGTAAATCCAGCTCAGTTTTACATGGATACTTACATTGATTTATAAAATGTCTTCTCCCCTTTTACATGCAGTCAGCCAAGAAAAAACCTGAACATTCAGGTATTTCTTAGTCTGACTTACTGCACTTGACATCCAGATAGTTGGAGTGTTTTATTGTTCCTCAGGACAAAGTTGTACAGTAAGGTAGTGTACCTCATGGTGAGATTATTTAGCCAATCTTTATAAAATTTTTTTTTTTTGGAGCCCTGCTTTGTTCTTTGGGCAGTCTTGTGTTTCTAGGAACACAAACACTTCCAGTTGTGGATGGGTGAAAACAAGACAATTACGTGAATATAATATTGGCCCTTTCTTTCCAAGTATCAATAGCTCTAATGCAAGCAGGGAGTAGTAATATTTCAGTTATCCAAGGGACAGAATACAATTTTTTTTTGTTTAATATCAAGGAATAATTCTGAATTATTATGCAATCAGTAGTTGACCTTTCTACACTAAACACTTCAGAAGCTGCTACAGAACACACAAGGAGATGCTACTTTATAACATGCTTCAATAATTTATCATTTTCTCACAAGGGTTGAAAAGGGTCCAGGATGCAAGTACAAATCACCAGTTTACTACTCTTTAATTGACTCTTTTTAAAAAAAGGAAGATGTACCTCCAAGGGGTAGCATATAGTTTCTCATTTGTTTTGTCATACATATGCAGCTGGCAGGTTACTGTGTTCTTTCATTCTTAAAGACTGCCTGGGTTTTTTTTTTTTCCTGTTTATTTTTGTTTTTCATTTTCATACCGGGTTAGGTTTTTTCCCCCCCCCTCTTCCTTCTCCACCTTTCTCCCTTCTTCCACTCACTGCAACAGATTTTGCACAGACTTCAATTTACTCAAAAGTTTGCATCACTAACTTTTTAACTGCAGTTCTGTTTCTACAGGTCTAGTAATATAACATTTTTCTTTTGTGATATGCTACTTCAGATGGTCTTACAGCATGCTAAACTCTGAATTTAAGAAGTGCAATGTAGGCTATATGCTGAGGGTTGTTCTAATGTATTTAGATCAATTATTTATGATGTGAGGTAGATAGGAAGATTTGCATTAAAGATGAGCTGTTGTAATTCATATTCAACTTTTTAAAGCAGCTGAAGAAATTAAATGTTTAATTCCCCCAATCACTGACCTTTATGTACATTTCACAATATTCTTCCCCCTTAATTAAATTTTCAGTCCCTATGTTTAAATCCAGTGAACATTTAAGCTTGACTTCAATTAGGCAGTTCAATGCTTGGATGTGGCCTGTTTTGAGTTGGATAAAACATTCATCTTGGATTTATTTTACTCACCTTTTAGAGTTTGCTTTGACTTACTGTATTCTGTAGGACAACATACCAGTTCCAAGTAAATCAGACACTGGCCAGACAACTTTCAGAATAGCACATGGAACACTATCCACAGTTTAAGTTTTAAGGTGAGCCATCCCCTTATGTGTGTGCACAAACATCAAAGTCAAATGGTGTATTTCACAAACTCTTGATGCTTAAAAATGACTCAGCCTAATTTATAAGATCTTTATCCCACTGGGAGATACAGATACACTCTTATAAATGCAATATATTTTCACACACAGAAGACCACATCAGATACTAATGCTTATATCCTTCATGTTACCTCATTTACCACATCCTAATGTGCTTGCCCCAGTATTTGGGTATAAAACAGTTTTACTTATGGATCAAGCTTATTTACAGAATCACAGAATTTTCATGGTCTTAAGCAAGACCACCTAGTCCAACCATCAACACAAAAACTCCAAGCACAACAACCATACACACTCCACCAGAAAACACCAACAAAACCCAAACAAGACCAAACAAACAAAACAAAAAAAACCCTCTACAACCTCAGCCACTACAGCTTGCCCTGAAGTGCCACATCTACACGTTTCTTGAGTAACTCCAAGGATGTTGACTCAACCACCTCACTGGGCAGACTGTTCCAGTGCCTGACCACTGTTTCAGTATAGAAATTTTTCCTAATACCCGATCTGAACCTCCCCTGCTGCAACTTCAGGCTGTTTCCTCTGGTCCTGTCATTACATACTTGGGAGAAAAGACCAACATCCACCTCTCTATGACCTCCTGTCAGGTAGTTGTAGCGGGCAATGTGGTCTCCTCTCAGCCTCCTCTTCTCCAAACTAAGCATCCCCAGTTCCCTCAGCTGCTCCTCATAAGATCAGGATTGACACTGAAACATTCCTTGAACAACTAAAAAGTGCTTGTTCATCACTTGTCTTAGAAGAATGTACCCAAAATTAAGTAATCCAAAGCAACAAACAAAAATTTATTGCATCTCTAAGACTAAAGCTGCATTCACATAGATATGTATTGCTTTTATGCAATGAGATCACCTCATGAAACCAAACCCATTCAGCCCCTACCCCACTCCCACCTCCTTCCAAGCATTCAAGTCCACAGACAGACTCTAGGAAGAGCAGTAACTCCAGATTTGCTACACCCTAACATCCACTCTAAGTTTCTTGAAAAGAAGCCAAACCAAGCCACATGTCCTTAAACAAAAGCCTGGCTGGGAGCAGCTGCACAACTATCCTGTGGGTACTAGAGAAAGCAAGTCTGGAAGAAGGAGATCTGTACTCACTTTGTGGTGGAGCAGCTAGAAGCCAGGTAACTAAAGCCTACAGTGCCCTGCAGTGCCCCTATATAAAGGGAGCAGAGCATGCTGGGAAGATTTGCTTTAAAGGTATACACTGATTACCACTCAGTTTAACAATTTGTTGCCACCTGCTTCCTAGTTCAAAGGGAATCTAATGCAAAGCACTCTGAACATTTATTTGAGGTCTATCTATCTTTTTCATGATGTTATAATGAAAAAACAGCTACCCAGAGCTCTTCTGCCCATTAAGTCCTAAGGCTTACCCAGCTCCAAAAACCAGCTGTGCCCCACAGCTGCAGGTTTCAGCTGCATTGATTACAGTACTCAAGAAAGTGTTTGCAATGTAATGGCCTTTGAATGTTTGGCTGATGGGACCAAAGCAATGCCTGCTCCTTGAAATGCCAACCCATGGCCAGCTCCAGCCTCATGTTGGTTTTGAAAACACACACTCTAGAGCCAGCAGCTTAAAAGTCTCAGGTTGCTATGCCAAACTGTTTTCCAGGGCTGAGAAATCAGACAGGAGGAGGCTTTTCCTAAGCTGCTGTATTGATCCTTGGACATTCTGGAGTCAGTGGTCCACACAGCAGCTCTGGGCTGGGCTGCATGTCTGGTGTGGCTTTCAGATCTCCGTTGTGCTGCAGGGAGCCCTGGGCCACAGGACACCTCTGCCAGCTTGTTGTAACAGCAGAGTTTGTGGGCAGCTCCCACTCAGCATCACGATTGCACCACTTGCCTGGCCTTGCCTTTATCTAACAGAGCAGCAGCAAGTTCTCATGAGAACAGCCTTTGGAAAGAGGGTTGTTTTCTTGTAAGCAAAAATAAAATAGCTCAAGTGATGAAAAGGGATAGCTGCTCTCCATGGAGGGGGTTACATCTGCTCTGTGCAGAGCACTGTGGGAAAAGCCATCTGGGCTCTGTCCAATGCCACCTGAATGTGGTGTGCCCAGCAGGATGTCCACTTTACCTGCTGTCTGTATTCCTTGTCTTATTCTGTTGTATTAAAGCATTGCTATGTCTTTCCTACTGAGATCCAGAAAAAGCCCTGCACCCTGTCTGTCTGTGTCCTCATCCTCCCCCTCTAATGCAGAACAAATGCCCAGGTTGCAGTGGTTACCAAATAAAATAAAGGCTTGGTTGGGGTTGTTTTAGGCTGAATTTGTAAGGGGACTCACATTGTATGTTGCATGCCTGTATATGTGTCGGTTCATTCCCAGCAGTAACATTTGAACTGTCTCACTTCAGTAAGTGTGGTAGAGCAATAGCAAGAATAGTCAACTGGATAGAAATGGAAGGACCTGCCAGTACTTCTCCCAGTCTTGCACCTAACTAGATGTCAGAGAAACATCCTCTTTTCCTTGGTCTCCCCAAACACAGAGCCACAGACGTGCACAGGTCTGCCCTGAGATTCCAGGTCATGGCCATTGTTCTCCATTCTCCCTGTGGGACTACCAGGTATTTTTGCTGCTCTCCTACTGTGTGTTTTTAACCTCTCTTCTCACAGCTGGCCACTGCTCTTTGTTTTAAAGATTACCTGAAATATTCTTAAATACGATAGTGCTGCCAGCTTTGTTGGTTTACTGATCAGTCCCTTGTGATCTGGACTCAACTAACTGTTGCCACCTTCAGTCTCTTTAGTTGATCAACCTGCCCACTGTTCTCTAACCACCCCCCAAACTTTATCCACAGTACCCATGTGGCCCCTAGTTGACCAGGAAAGACTTTTAACTCATTATAACGCTTATTATCTTGCAGTAGCTAAGCATTTCTCAACCTGTTAATGAAGCAACCACCTTGGTCTTGAGTGTCAGCTCTGGATTGGTTACATCCATGCCTGTCTTACATACTGATCTCCACTGTGCTTGCTCCATGCCTGCTGTCCTTGCTGTGCCCCGATGATGTGGAGGTGTAGAAGCAACCTGCAAGAAGGAGAAAGGTTCTGTATCAAAGAGTCTGGGATGTTACTGGGTTTATAATCCTTCTGTGCATTTCGTTGAGGAAACTTCAAGCTATACAGTTTACAGTCTAGCTTCATTATCAAGCTATTACAAAGCACACAGAGCTTTCCCTAGTGCTATTTTAAAATCTCACCTGTGGTCTTTTTTTTTATTATTTTTCCTTCTAGAATTCTGCTACACAAATGCTGCTGAGAAAACAATAGGCAGGGTGTCAGTTGTCTATGTTCCCTTTCCTTGCCAGCTTCCTACAAAGGAATTTATGACAGGAAAAAGGCAAGCCTCCCGCTAGTGACAGCAGTGCTACATGGTCTTCTTGTGTCTGTCTGGGCTCCACGAGCCTGGCTGAGCTCAAGTGACTTGAGCAGGTCAAAGCTCTGGCCAGAGAAGGCTGAGGCAATGCTGTCCTGGTGGGTGATGCAACCAGAGGCTATGGAGAGGGCTATATTTCTTATTAGAAATATCTGCCTGTCACTTGGCATTTGAATGAGCAGTTCGAGGCTGCTGGTAGGTGCTTGTGTCACTGTACTGACTGTGACAAGCTTTTTCCATCTCAAAGGAGGAGACGGTTGTGACATTTGGTTTGAGTGCAGCTTTGACAAGCCACAGAGTTCCTCCCTTTGAGAGCAGGCAGTGAGGATGCACCCTGCATGAGGCTGTATTTCAGTTCAGCTCAGCAATTAACACTGTGTGCAGCTCTGGTGGTGGGTGCTGCTAAACCTGTGTCCAGCCCTGCCCTGCCCTGCTCAGAGACTGGCCCAGCATGGGGAGTGAGCAGAGCAAGGCCAGTGCTGTGGAACACCCCGTGCTCTTACAGATGGGTTGGGTCTGGGTCTCACTCCTTTGAAGCTCTTCACCCCAGAGGTTTGCACAGAGCTCCAGGGAGCACCCATCGGCGCTGTTACATGGTCTGCACTCTGCTGCTTCTCCCCATTTTTCAGGTGGAAGCCAATGGAGAATTGGTTCTCACTGGAGCTGGCATAATGAAAATGTGTGCTCAATGTATGGCAGCACCTGAAGAAGACCATGCAATACTGTAACACCACACTGTGATGCAAAGACCTACACGTACATGGGATACTTGTTTTCAGACCTGGCTACTGTGTCAGAATGACCGAAATGTGTTTGGCATTTCCTCTGTAGATTGTCAGAGGTCTGGAGCTGCTGCTTTATTATGCAGGAATTTTAAGCAATGGCAAGTTTGGTTTAGGAATAAGTTAGTAAGGAAAAGCCATAAGAGACCAGCTGGTTTCAGGAAAGGATTGGATTAATACAGCATAAAAGTACTCTCCTTTGTATATGAAGTATGAGCAATTAAAAACTGGAACAGAAGCAATAATGCAAACTCTTCCTCCCTCCCCCTGAACTACTCTCTCCTTCCACTGACAAAAGGAAAGAAAACTATAAGACTTGCATTCTATTTTGAAATTCAGTGACTATAAAGCCCTTTCAAATGCAGAGGAAAGCAGGCTGCTGAGAGCCTGGTACCATCAGCTCCTATACTTTCAAACCAATTAAGCAGATGTGAGCTGGGCTGCCAGCAGCTGTAACTCAGAGCCAGCCCAGCATCTTGTTTCACTTCTGAAGGACAGGCTTTAGAGCAGGACAGGCTGATGGGAACAGCACTAATAAGTGGGGTGTCAGCAAGCCTGCCTCCAGTTTTTGGGGAGCACCCCAGGCAGAGGTCACCAGGGTGCTCACTACACTGGTCAGACCCAAGCAAGACCAAATACAGGCACTGCTGGAGATGCAGAAACAAAACTCGGTGGTGTCACCTACATGTTGGTGTCTCTCCTTTAGTCATGGGACAGGACAGATCTTTGTGGTGTTCTGTAAGGAGAGTGGTCTAAGCACCATCAGGAACTCATTCAGCCATCAGCCACACCTTTATCAGAGGAAGAGGAGAGGTAAAGGCCACCGAAGGCTCTTTTGCCCCTCCGTCTTTAATCACATTCCTGCACTGCAGGGTCAAACCCTCTCACAGTGGCCCTGAGACATCTGATGCTGCCCCTTAAGCATCTGCTGGATGAAGAAAAGCTGGCCAGCTGATAGGGTTGTTACTCCATTCCTCTAGGGGTTGTTATTCCCTTCCTTCAGCTGCGCTCAGGTTGCAAGCTGCCAGCAGTTTGTTCAGCACCTCCTGATGGTGGCTCCAATGATGACAAGGAATCGGACCCTATTTTT
The DNA here is from genome assembly GCA_020745705.1 of Hemiprocne comata. Taxonomy (NCBI): domain Eukaryota; kingdom Metazoa; phylum Chordata; class Aves; order Apodiformes; family Apodidae; genus Hemiprocne; species Hemiprocne comata. The sequence continues at coordinate 73,820,654 of CM036589.1, forward strand.
CATCCATTGTGAGCAAGGAGGCACTGGCAGGGAGCAGGGCGAGTCTGGTGATGGTGGCCAGGTTTGGCTTAGAGTCCCAGTCACCAAAGCAGTCTACAGTGATGAGGTGGATCCAAGGAGGAGCTGGGAAGCTGGGGGACAGGATCAGCTCCCTGGCCAGGCACTGTCATAGCTGCAGTACAGCCCCAGCAAGGAGCATAGCCTTAAGCCTGGACTTAAATGCAGCTCCTGTGCCAGGGGACAGTCACACATATCAGATGTTTAGTCCTCTGTGCCAGCTCTGGTGTGTTCGTGGCTCCTCCTGGCAGGGCTCAAGCGTGGGATGTGCCTTCCTGGCCTTTCTAGCAAAATTCTGCTTTTACTGTCAAAATAACTCCCATGTAAGACTGAAAAACACGGCTCACTGGTTGGGGGTCATGGACTAGAGGGAGCTGATGTGGCTTTGCTTTGCAAAGTTTCAGCATGGAAAAGGGGGGAGTGTGGGAAGGGTAACAGGATAGGCACAAGTCTGATCCCCCTGCACCTCTGTGAAGGAGTCCCAGGGTGTCCCATGCAAAAACCCCATGGCTTGCTGCTGCCCTCCCTGCTGGTTGCCTTTGTTTTCACTGCAGAAGTTTGGAGATTTTTTTTTTAAATTTATTTCTTTTTTTAAAAGGAAGGGAGGGTGGTGGGATGCGAAGAGGAAAATAATATGATTAAGGCAGGATTCGGGCACTGGCAGAGAGCTGCTGTAGGTGGTGGGTATTAGCAGTAACAGCTGCTGCGCTTCCCATTAGAGGAGAAAGTGAAGCAGGTCCCTGAAAGGATGGGTCTGGGCAGGCCGGGAGGGCAGCGCGGCAGCGAGCCCAGCGGCGGACGCGTCCTGAGGTAAGCGCCGGCGGCACCAGCCGCCCCAGCCTGGGCGGCCCTGGGGGGAGCACAGCCCCGCTCCCCGGCCCAGGGCGGTGAGGGGTGCGGGTGGGATGGGGAAAGGCAGAGCAGCCTGGGAGATGCCCAAGGGAAAGAGCTCAGGGGCACTTTCATGGACTCCTGTGAGAAATCATATCCAGCAAGGGGGGTTTAGGTGTGCCCCGAGGGGAGGCTGACCTCACGAGGAGGAGGCATCCCACCGCCGGTCCTACAGGGGCTGGGGTACTTAGCAAAGGCTTCTGTGAGTCCCTCAAGCATCTTCTGGCCTTTAACTGGGCGGAGTGGGATGATGCTCGGCTGTGGAAGGTTGAACTGCATCCATCTGCTCCCTGCTTTGGGCTAGGTGTGAACTGTTTCATGTGCCATGGTGGTTTTGTTAGTCAGCTGGCAAGTTGCAGAATCATAGAGACGGAGGTGTAAGCTGGACCTTCTCAGCCTCCAGTTTCCTCTGGCTTGTTTACATCTACTTATTGACTACGTGTTATGAAATCTAAGCCAGGAAAAGCTGCATGTTGAAAAGAAGATATTAGAAAGTGCTACATCAAAAGCAGGGCTACCTGCCTTACAGTATCCATTACGCTAAATACCGTGTGCTCTTCCTTCAGCTTCACTTTCAAAAGCACACTCTGAAAAATCAGAATAAAACAATACTCCATCTAATCTGGAAACATGTTTTGTGCCAGCCACTAAAGCTGAGAGGTACTGAAGACATGGCACGCCAAACATTAAACTTCAACCATGTCAAGAAAAAAAATGCTTGCTTGGATTAAGAATTGGAGAATAAGGAGAAATCTTGGCATTAGCCAAAACAGCTGCCCATTTATCTCAGGCTTCCAAGGCTGACTTCAGACAGCATCTCTGCCCTCTCGTCACCAACAGCAAACCCTGACTGAGAATGACAAGCTGAAATGCTGCTGGGCAGCCAGGAATGGGTCTGATGGTCTCAAGCAGCCTAGCACCTCCAAGCCATGATGCATGGGCTGCTAAAAGTGCTCGTGCTTCCCAGGCCAGAGCAAGGGGGACATAAATGCTGTCCCTGTGGGGACACAGCAAGGAGAGGCTCTGTGCTGGGCAACAGCCCTGCAGGTCTAAGGGCAGATGTTTCCCCCATTGATCAGGTTGTGCATTTGGGCAGGGAATGGCTGAGCACAGTCGTGCAAAGCCTTCTCCTCCTGCCAGATGCCACAAGACTTTTTAAAGCAAATCTTCCTCAACCGCTCCCTCTGTGGGCAGTATCACAAGAAACGCATCCTCCTGCAGGGCCTCTTCCTTTCCAGCCTCAGCAATTTACTTCAAAATGTTAAAAGCTGTAGATTACTGAAGTGGCTCCATGTGCCACAGAGATCATTTATTCTCCTTCGTTTAAAGGCTGTGGGAAGGGCAGCTCTGGAGCTCAGCTAATTCAAAGGCGCCAGGCGGGCTCACAGGCTGCTGAAGCTGCTGCTTTGAAGTGAACCTGCTGCTTGTTTTACAGCTGTGGGATGGAGGGTGGCAGGAGAGCCCACATTGCCCTTGTCAGCTGGGCATGTACAACCCTCTGCTTGGCCTCCTATGCAGCTGCCTTCTCACATGGTGCCAGCCTTTCTGCCTGCACTGACATGATGCCCAAGCACCTGAGAGTGCAGCTGCACAGCCCCAGCAACAGCTACGTTACTCTCCACACCAACATGTCCTTCTACCACCCAGGTGACAAGGTTCCAGGTGAGGAACAGCTTCTTATTCCTGAATCTGAAAAATACATGTGGCATTAATCTTTGCGAGGTTTGGGAAGAGGGATATCTGCTCCAAGCGAGCTTCATCACCTCTCTTGTCATGAGGAAACAAGTGTATTTTGCCCAAAGTTTCTCAGCAGATGTCTGACTCCAGGTTTTCACCATGTTGCAGACCAACTGCTTGCTGGAGGCAGCTGGTAGGTTTGCATGCTTTGGATGGGATCCATTTATCTCAACTGCATCTCAACTGCATCTCAACTATATTGGATCTCATCACATGCAATGGTTTGTGACAGGCACCTGCAGAGGCTGAAGTCACCTTCCCTGCTCCTCTGCATCACACAAAGGGGTTGGGGTGATTTGCCTGACTCTCAGGTACAGTGGGGCAGCACCCCTCATCCCTATGCAGACAGAGCTGAGGCACTGCTCCCCAGCATGGCTGCTTGCCTGCACATCCCCATACAAAATAAAACCCCTTCAAGGCTTTTGCATTCGTACAGGGTAGTACCCAAACCTCCTTCCTTAAAAAATGGCTGCACGCTGCCTAATGCACAATGGTTAGCTGCTTATAATCAAGGGGGGGAAGAATCAAGCAAATTTTGTGTGCCATTATATACTAATAAATTAAAGGTGAAGTCTGGCCTCCTGCATCCAGCATGTCCAAGGCAGACCATGAGAATCAAGACAGTAAGATTTTGTTGTTGCATAGGTTTGAATTTTTTTGTTTTGTTTCAGTGTTAGCACGGGAAACTCCACTGCAAACAAATCACCCCATAATCATGAGACAAATCCCTTCATGTCCCGTGCTTTCTCTTGCAGTGACTGTGAGGAGCACTCGGGATTTTATGGGGTTTTTGCTTCAAGCTCGCACAGTGTCTAATGATGAAATAGTTGGCACATTTGTCTTCATTCCTCCTGGTTCCAAGCTGTTGAACTGTTTTGAAGATGGTGACACTGTGACCCACTCAGACAAGTCCCTGAAGAGAAACCTGTCCTTTGTATGGAAAGCACCAGATCAACCCATTGGAGACATCAAGTTTTTGTAAGAACATGCTGGGTCCTAACCAGAATTTTTGTCTTCTGAGTTAAAGGCTTGGCTTCATTTTTCCATTATACTTGTCCACCACAGTGGACATATAGTTAAATACTTATCAAATGCTGCAGCAGTGTCCCAGCTGACACATAAATCACCATTTGTATCTGCTAGGTAGTGCTGCTTTTTATTTACATGGTCAAGATCTTCTCAGAATAAATACACTGCAAGATGACAGCCTAAGCACTTAGGAAACAGAAGTATTAAGACATAAAGAGACAACTGTGATCACATTGCCTGTCTTTCTAAATAACACAGCCCATAGGACTTCCCTGCATACTGGATAATCTTCTATATCACTTCTTTATAAAAATAAATAAAATACTTAGTGGTTTTTTAAAAAAAGTTAAATGTAATAGAATTATTCACAGTAGGAAGAGAAAGTAAGCACTCGGACAAAACTTGACATCCCTGTTCTGCACCAAAGTCCCAAACTGTCTAAATATTTTGGTTCTGATTTGGAATGAAATAAAACATTTTTTAACTGGCTGTCTTAGAGGAAGCACAGTGACTTTTCATTTTGGAAGCGATTAAATTGTTATTTTTTTACTTCACAAAATTGCTCAGATGCTGTTTCACTAGATCCTTGGCACCTCCCCAAAACATAAGCATCTTGGTGAGCACTGTTGCTTGTGCATTTCATTGTGATTCAACACAAATTCATTGACACAAAAATACTGCTGCTTAGCATTTCCAATTTTGCCTGTTGTTTTAGATTGGGAAATACTATTAAAACCACATAAAACTCAAGCAGCCTAATAAATCCAACCCAAACCCAACAACATCTGTTCCTAGCCACCTGCTCTGATGCTTCCTTCCCCCTCTGGCTTTTGACCCTCCAAGCTGATTTCTGATAGCCTCTCCCTTTTCTCTCTATCACAGCATCTGGAAAAACTCCTTGTTAGGCTTAAAAATGACTTGTTCTGGCACAGGAAAAGCCAAGATGGTTTGCCCTTAACTAATTCTCAGAAGCAGCTGAGCAATCTGAGCTGAAATTCTCCCAAAATCTCCAGCTGAAATGAGGTTCTCTGGGTGAATAGTTAAAGGCTGGCCAATGCAGTTTTGGCACCTGGCAAAAAGCAGAGGGTTAGGCAGGCTCAAATATCAGAAGGCTGAGAAGAGACTTTTTCCCCCCTACCTATTCTGCTGTTTGTACAAGTTACATTGACTTGTTTTAATTAGTAAATACCACTGTTGTCTCCCTGCCGACGGAAGATTATAGGCAGACCTAGTCCAAGTTTTCCAAATGTACTTCTATCAACACAGCAAATATAATACTTTTTTTTTTTTAATTTAAGTTCCCACACATTTTTGTGGCTGATCTTAATTATGAGTGGTGATTCTTCACCCTGTATATTTCTTATGGGACCTGGTATCTTTTATTTGTAATATAAAATGTTTTAAAATCCTGTTAAATGCTTCTGTGTCGCTTCTCTCTTCAGATTAAAGCAGTCCTTGTGATTAGCTAAACAGTCGGATGCTTTATTAATGCAATAGAGCCAGTAAATTCTTGCCTAATTATGTTTTAACAGCATTTCCATAGTCCAGTCATACTTTGTTTACTGGGCAAAGATTGAATCTGCTGTCGTGGCTCAGCGAGGGCAAACTGAAACTCTTGCTGGCAGAGGCAAGAAGCCTGACCCTGTAACCCCCGCACCCTCGCAGGGACCATCTGACCCCCATCCCACAGGTATGGTGAGCAAAGCTATGGGATTCCTTACCCACTGCTTCCCACAGAGTAGTTTCACAGCTCATTCCAGGCAAGCATTGAACACAAGTGACCCAAACAAGCTGGAGGGACCCGTTTAACTCCTGTGGCTGCCAGGGAGATCAGTGATGGCCGTGATGAACTCTTTGAAGTGAGGGCATGGGTCAGCATTCGAGGTGATGGAGCCAGTTCCAAGGAGATCCAGAAATATAAACAGGATTGCCAGATCTTATTATTTCAATGCAAACCTGAAAATACAACACACCTTACCTAGAATCTCAGCTCCTGAAGACGAGCAAGTGCAATTAGTAATGCTGTTTAAATAAAGGAGGCTATTTTTAGATTAGACCTTAGGAAGAAATTATTCACTGTGAGGGTGATCAGACACTGGCACAGGTTGCCCAGAGAAGCTGTGGATGCCCCCTACCTGGAAGTGCTCAAGGCCAGGATGGATGGGGCTTTTGGCAATCTGGTCCAGTGTCCCTACCCATAGCACGGTGGTTGTAGCTAGATGATCTTTAAGGTCTCTTCCAACACAAACCAATTATTTTACCTGACCATAATTTAGGCACTGCTTTGCTTTCCATCTGCATTCCTGCTTAAAATCAAGTGACATGAAAATAATAAAAAAAAAGTCACTATTACAATCCGTCCTGGCAAACATTAGCACTGAGTGGGATTTGAAATAAACAAACCAAAGACTCTAGACTTTTGCTTCTCTCTCCCTGCTTTTTTTTTTTGTCTCCATGCTGGATAAGGTCCCATCTCTCCCGTGGCTGCCAGTGTCCTCCTCCCGCAGACCCCTGTGCCACCTGCCAGCCCCACTGGCACCACAGCAAGGCCAGCACCAGAGCCAGGTTTGGGTGTGGGGTCAGACACCCATCCTGTCACTGAGCCAGAGCAGCTGGCCTGGCCTTCGTGGGCTGTGTCCAGCAGGAGCAGCAGGTCCAGCAGGCAGGGACTGGAGCCATCCCTCCCCACCCGAGACCCTGGTATGACAGATGACCTGCAAGGTTTCCTCTCGTGGGATGAAGCCCCCAGCTACAGCACCTCTGACGGGTAAACTAGGTGGTGGGAAGAGCTATTTCTCCAGCCTTTCTGGGGAAGGAAAATAGTTCTAGATTCCCCGTGGAATTCCATGTAGGAAGGTGTCTGTGGATGACTGGGGAGGTGAGAGGGTCTTTGCTTGCCCAAATTTCGAGAAATAATCCTTTGGAGATTGCACATGACAGACAGTGACCAAAACTCCTAAAAACCCAACGTTGTGCTGCTCAGCACAGTGGGGGACTGGCCAGGTGGCTGGAAAATTTGATAAAAATTATTGACTGCTACCGGAAGCATATGCAAATATTCAATGGCATGGTGAACTCAGCAGACCTATTTCTCCATCTGTAAGAAAAAGGAAGAAGTCAAAGCAATTACGAAATTTGGGCTTGAGGATGTCTGCTCAGAAGTTCTGAGGGGTTTGGGCTGCATGAGCTTTCATGCAACATTTCATAGTGTGGGTGAAAATGAGGGGGACAGGAATAAATGACCAGTTGTTATTAAAAACACAGCCCTATACAGTCTGTGTTGCCCGTGTGAATCCCGAGGTTGCTCTAGGGAGCAGCAGGAGCCCAGGGATTCCCACCTGAGCCACAGTAACAGGTCTCACTTCCTAACACTGCCTTTCCTCTGTTCATACCTCAGAGCAGAAGGCACTGCCAGAGCTGCCACCCCACGCTTGTGTTTGATGTGTAAAGAAGAAGGGCAGGTAAGCAGCAGGGATGGGGAGGACATCATCTCTGAAGACAGAAAGGTCTAAGATAAGATAACTCTAAAACCTCTCAACTGCATCACAGCTCCAAGGGGCCTGTGTACATCTATAAGTTATTAACATTTCATTGAGACTGTTAAGAGTCTTAATTTTTTACTTTAAGTGGGACTTGGTTTTAATATATCTTTTTTGGTTTGTTTTCCTTTTGAGCCCACGGTCTAAGGTTTAAGAGTTCTGTTGTAAAAACATTCTAAAGTACCTTTTCCATATGTAAAGATAACTGCAGGCTGCTGGATGCTACTGGGCTGGGAATGTGTATTTTATTCCTGTGGAAGGTTGATATGTTCCTTTTTCAGAGGTGCTGGATAGGTACCACCCATGACATTTGCCAGAGGTCAAAGACCTCATCTTCCCTAGGGATGGCCAAGGAAGCTGTGTGCTTCCTGAGGACAGGGTCAGCCTGGGAAGCTGGATGGCCCAGAAAGGCTGAGGTGATGGTGGTGGTGGTGATGGTGGAAGTAGGGTTAGCCACAGGCACAAGGTGCGCTCACCTGAGGCAGCTGGAAGAGTGGGAGCTGGCAGGTGGGACAAGCAGGTGGGAGTGCCTTTTGGAAAGGGGTGACCTCAGGAGAGGAAACCCAGAAAGGTGTGAAAGGACTGCAGCCTTGGGGGAGAGGGGTGGCTGTCCATGCGGAAGGAGATGTGACAACTGAAAAGGGCATGTGAGGAATTAGGTAGAGAAAGAAAAGGAGAGCAAGAGAAGGGAGAGAAACTGGAGAACATCAAGGCTGTGGAGATGAGAGAAAAATGCTCAGATGGGAACTAGTAGAGAAGCTGGAAAGCAGGGATAGCTTAGAGACACACAGTATAGAGTTACCAGGGGAAGTCCAATACACAGGGGCTGGAAAGAAGAAAAACACCAGGAAAATAAACAACTAGATCTGGGTTGCAGGATGCCACAGGAGGAACAGAAGTAATTTCACAGAAAATAAAAAGAGGAAGGGGTCGTGTAGCAGAGAACGAGGCAGAAATATTTAGGAAGGAGTGGAGGAGAGAACAAGTAAAGGAGAGACATGTAACATGAACACCTGGCATAGCTGTGGAGAGAAGTGAAGAAATGAGAGAAGATGGTAGCCAAAGGGAAGGAAAAGTTATTGTGCAAGGCAAGACCAGAAGAGTGTAACAAAATAGCAATACTGAGAAATTAGGCGAGAAATGAGAGAGGAACCAAAAGGAACGAGCAATGAGGTGTGACAGGGCAAGGACTTGCAAGGTCCCAAAGTTCCAAATCCTGCAGTATATCCCTACAGTATAGTGTTTGCATTTTGAGGGCAAGTGATCCACACATATACAATCCTAACTTTGCCAGACACCGACTTTACAGTTTGCAGTTCAGCCACTGAAAATCTTTTATTTACTACCGTATTTTACTAGCACCTTTGGTTCACAGCTTGCCAGGGCTCCTACTTCAGCTTTGTGCTCCTGTCACACTGTCTTCCCAGCAAGCCTGAGAAATCACTGATCTCAGTAGAGGGTGAGAGTTTCTCTAGTGTAATTAATGGATGTGTGAAAAAGCTTGCTGGGCTGGACAGCCTGGAGAGGTGCCAGCTACTGAGGGCCAGATCCAAATCTCAGTGGAGCCAAAGAAAAGACTCCAGTACATTTTTCCAGTTTTGGATGGGGGCTCCAGTGCACAGTGGGAATGGAAAAATTCAGTGGGGGCCTCCTAAATCATACGATTGTTTCACAGTTAGCCTTGGAAGATATCTGCAGCAGAGTATGAGCTGCAGAACTAGCATGGTGTGGCTGTCATTTTATGATGGATAAAATAAGGTGTGTGGCACCAGGCAGAGCCCCGGAGAACAGGAGCATGCAACAACAGTAATTCCCACCACTAAGAGGCAGCAGGTTTCAAACTGGCTGTGTAGACTGAGAAAGCAGGATGGGCTTTGGGGAGAGTCCACAGGTTGTATGTGACTGCCCAAAACTGCTGATGCCAAAGGCCATCCCAAGTTCCCTGGGTCCCTCTGCTCTATGATTTGATCCACAGCTTCAGAGGGTCAACGCCAAAACCCAGTGGGCCCAGTGTGACCCTAAACAGGAAGTCTGGCTGGGATGATCATGCCTATCCTTTCAGCATGACCCCGGCACCACTCAAGATGGGAATTATTAGGTGATTTTTGTTGTGTGATAATGATGCCTGTGAAAAATACCACCACCACAATGGGAGTTGCAGACCTTTACTTCAGCAAAGCACTGACCTTCCTCTTCTCTTCCCCTTCAACCCCCTCTGCCTTACCTCCCTGAGACCAGTTCCTCATCCCTCCCATGAAAATTCCGATACAGGTGGAGGGGGGGAAATCTCCCTCGTTTTCTAAAAGCTACTGAGTAACTAGGGGATGGAGCGGGGCTATTCCAAGGCCAGGGGGACACCTGGGTGTCAGAAATACAGAGCTGAACCGTATCATGATCTCAGAAGTGAGAATCTAATCAGCCCCTTTCTCCTCCCTCACTGCACATCTTGTTGTGTGTTTGCCTTCAAAGGCCAGTACTGAGAGCGGGGCCATCTTGGAAGCCTCCCTGGCTGTGACAGGGTCTCCTGCCCCACACGTGCACACTCACCTGGGTGACGCCGCTGTGACAACAGCCTGGTTTGGCGATGCCGACGCTGCCGGCAACTTGTCATCGGCTTCAAGGCAAATGGCGGAAAGAAAGATGGCACCGCAGCCAGGGGAGGCAGGCACCAAGGGCCAGGAGGAGCCAGTGGGTGGGAATACCCTGCCATGGGTGACCAGACCAGCTCCCGAATCCGCTGTTCCCGGGAAGGGGGAAGACCCCGGAAGAGGGACCCGACTCCTCGCAGCCCAACTCGGCATCCTCCTGGTCTGCACGGTGGCCCTGGGCCTGGCGCTGGCAGCTGCTGCCCGCTGCCTCTGCGCCCAGCGCTGCCACAAGCGGACGGAGGTCTCCTTCAGGGAGCCCGACCCCGACCTCATCACCGTCAGAGAAAACGGGGAGGTGATGCACTTCCGCAAGGTCCGGGAGAACAGCTTCGTGCTGGTGCAAGCCGAGTACAACTGGGTCAGCCCCTCAAGCAGTGGGAAGAAGACAATCATCTGAACAGTTGCAACGCCAAAAGCAGGCCTGGAGTGGCTGGTGTAGGCAAAACCAGCCTTGACTGCACACCATGGGTTATAGGAGGCAGTGGGGCAGTTCCTCTATGTGCCAGCATGTAGGTAAACACAAAGCAGCCAGTTCAGACAGAGATGTTAGTCAAAAGTTTCTAAGCTACAGCTGCTAAGAAAATAGAAATTGATAGATTGTTCAGTGTGTTACACTTACTGCAATTAATATTGTATATCTGCTCATTAGCTGTCACTGCAGCCATGACATACGCTTCCTCTGTTGCCTTACGGGTGTAGCCAAAAATAGAAATTCTTCCTCCATGCCAGAGTATTGTCTCCTGTTTAATCTCAGCAAAAGTTTCTAGTGTTACATTTCTTTCCAGGAACTAGAAACTGCTGATATATCCCCAACCATTCTCATTTAGGAACTTACAGGTTTGATTCCGTGCACTCGCTGTCCCTCAGATGACAAAAAATTTGCTGGTAGATTTTAAGTTTCAATCTGAAAATAAAAAGCAATAACTCATTAGTGGAGAACATTGATCCAAAGAATGCTGAATTGATCTACGGGAACAAAACACAGAGTGGCAGACACCAGCTTTTGGGGGAGAAACATGTCTCCTCATCAGGTGCAAATGGACGAAAACCTTTCCTGTCCATTTGCACCTGATGAGGAAGCTTGTTGAAGGCTGACAGCCGGCATTTACTTGGTCTTTTACTTCAAGACAGCTCAGTAACACTCTGTGCAGAAACATGCACTGAGAAGTACCCTTCCCAGGTCACTTTGGAGATCCCCACCACAGGCTGCCTGGAAAGTGAACAGCATCCTTGTACTCTGAGTTTGTGCAAACTTCTCCCTGGCCACGTAGTTTTCTGCAGGAGGCCACTAAAATAGCCCTTGGAAAACACGAAGGTCCTTGACACTTTCTAAGAAGGAGAGGTGATGACAGCAAGGGTAAAGGTTTGTTTTACTGCAGCTTTGAAAGAGCCAGAAATAGTCCTGATATCGATCCTCTTGAGATGTAGATTTTAGAGCCTTTCAGAGCAGGAGAGGTGCCTGACAACTGGAGGAAGGCCAATATCACTCCAGTTTTCAAAAAGGACAAGAAGGAGGACCTGGAGAACTACAGGCCAGTTAGTCTCACCTCTGTCCCTGGTAAGGTGATGGAGTGACTCGTTCTGGATGTCATCTCTAAACACGCTGAAGAACAAGAAGTTATTTGGAGTGGTTAACATGGATTTACCAAGGGTAAATCATGCTTGACCAATCTGCTAGCCTTCTGTGATGACGTCACTAGTTGGCTGGATGAGGGGAGAGCAGCAGATGTCATCTACCTTGACTTCAGCAAGGCTTTTGACACTGTCTCCCATAACATCCTCATTAGGAAACTGAGGGAGTGTGGGCTAGATGAGAGGACAGTGAGGTGCATTGAGAGCTGGCTGAGTGACAGAACTCAGAGGGTTCTGATTAGTGGAACAGGGTAGAGTTGGAGGACTGTAACCAGTGGTGTCCCCCAGGGGTCAATACTCAGTCTGATCTTGTTCAACATATTCATCAATGACTTGGACAAGGGGACAGAATATATCCTCAGCAAGTTTGCTGATGATACCAAACTGGGAGGGATGACTGACACTCCAGAGGGCTGTGCTGACATCCAGCATGACCTGGACAGGCTGGAGAGCTGGGCAGAGAAGAACCTAATAAGGTTCAACAAGGGGAAGTGTAGGTTCCTGCACCTGGGGAGGAAGAACCCCATGCACCAATATAGGCTAGGGTGGATCTGCTGGAAAGCAGTTCTGAGGAGAAGGATCTGGGAGTCCTGGTAGAGAGTAAATTATTCATGAGCCAGCAGTGTGCCCTTGCCACCAAGAGGGCCAATGGAATCCTGGGGTGCATAATGAATTGTGGCCAGTAGGTTGAGAGAGGTCATTCTCCCCCTTTACTCTGCCCTGGTGAGGCCACAGCTGGAATATTGTGTGCAGTTCTGGGCTCCCCAGTTCAAGAGAGACAGGGAACTACTAGAGAGAGACCAGTGGAGGGTGACAAAGATGAATGGGGAACTGGAGCATCTCTCTTATGAGGAAAGGCTGAGAGTGCTGGGACTCTTCAGCCTGGAGAAGAGAAGGCTGAGGGGAAGACCTTATTAATGCCTACAAGTATCTAAAGGGTGGGTGCAAGGAGGATGGAGCCAGACTCTTTTCAGTAGTTCCCAGTGACAGGACAAGGGGCAACGGGCACAAGCTGGAACACAGGAAGTTCCATTAAAATATGAAGAAAAGCTTATTTCCGGTGAGGGTGACAGAGCCCTGGAACAGGCTGCCCAGGGAGGTTGTGGAGTCTCCTCTGGAGATATTCAAGACCCACCTGGATGCAGTCATGAGTGATGTGCTCTAGGCAATCCTGCTTTAGCAGGGGAGTTGGACTAGATGATCTCTAGAGGTCCCCTCCAACTCTGACAATTCTGTGCTTCTGTGAATCACCTCTTCTGGTGTCCTTTTCTAGGGTGGAGTGGCTCAGATGGTCCCCAAGCCACGTAATGGGGGATAGACTTAAAATCTGGTTCTCCAGCTTATTTCATAACCTGCTGCAATCCCCCCTATAGCTAAGCAGACACTGATGGGACCCTCATGGCTCACAGAATCCTTCCTGTTGACAACTTCCCCCTCTGTCAGGAGGGTCCTGTAGCCATCTCCAGCCATCTGACTGTCTCCGTGCTTGATAGTCAGTGAAAGCTCTGCTCTCAGGTCCTCCCTTACCTGGCCATTGACTTCAGAGGAGACGGGTGGGACATAGATGAGTTCTCCTATGCAAACCCCTGCAGCATGATGAACATACTACATCTTTGGTTAATAGCACTTTCTATCAGTGTTCAGAAAGAGCTGGTTTCTGACCATACTACTGTACTGTGATTACTGACATGATGCTTTGCGCTATACACGTAGCCAAATTTCTATCTAGTTAACTTCTAGGTCTCGGGCAAAATAAATGGGTAAGGAAAGAAGTACACTCTGTAGCTTGCAGAGATGAGCTTGATGGTCTTAACCATTGCACTTTGAAGAGAAGGGTGGCCTCACCACGGCCCTTCCACTGCAGAGTAACCAAGGGTGGTGCTGTAATTGAAAAGATACTTGTTTTAGGACTCAAAAAGATGCTAGGTGAATGGTTTTGTGTTCAGTAAGTTGAGCTTAAGCACTACCTACTAGGAAGTCTACAGGTTCTTAAGTACAGGTCTAGACACTTACAATGGCATCCCTCTCCTGTGTTAAGTGCTTTAGAAAGAAATTGTGTTTCTGCAACCCAGTGTAGCTGAACTGTGTAGTGACTAAAGCAGACTGCATTCAACTCATTGTTAATGCAGCCAAAAAAATCCTAATTAACTGAGAAAATAGGTCAACAAACTCTTAAATATTTAAAGAACTATCACATATTATTTAAAAAAGTTTCTTATGATTGCATAGCTGTTTATGAATAAATTACAAATACGTATGGCCTCTTCCATTATCTTCCTAGGTTTAATGTCACCAGATTGGTATAGCCTTAAAACCACAACCTTCCTTTCCCCAGCACTTTCACTGTGACCCAGCACTGCTTCTTGCCAGGCTGACCAAAGGCCTTGTGGAGGTGTTTGAATAGGACAGCAGCACTTCAACACTGCTCTGCCTTCTGCCAAACTCTGCCTTCTGTTAAATTTATGCAGCTCTAGTATTATTAGTAGTAAAACCAGTAATGGTGAGCTCTGAGGGACACAGCTCCTTTGAATTAGTAATGAGTTTTGCTACTTTGCGGACTTGGCTGAGACCTAAAGTGCTTGTGGTTTTTTTCTTGACTTCTGAATGATGTTTCGTTTATTGTAGTTGCCATGACAAGAGGGATGAAGGTTTTCTCTCTGCTTAAGGCTGTTAAAAACATGAGCACTGATGAATTTATTAAAAGGCAAATCATCCAAACACCCCCCATTCTTAAGTGACTCACCTTGTATGAAAATTCATCTGTGCTCACATTTAGAACAGATTTAGGGGAAAAAAATTACAGAATTAGGAAAAAAACGCACTAAGCATTCTAATGTTTGCTGGAGGGACAAGTGAAAGACTTGCTTTGTTTCCCTCTCTAGGTGTGTGACTGTCTTGGTCACAGACATTGTGCTGGAACTGGGGGATCTTGGTTCCTCCAGCATGGGTAAGCCTGCAGCCATCTGTGCCTCACAACAGGCTGCCAACACTCAGCAAAGTGAGAGGGCTTTGGGTCAGAATTACTGACCAAAGGTGTGGAAAGCAGCTCACATTCAGCTCTAATGCACACATATCCCGAGCCTGTCTCCCCACCAGCCAAACAGGCATCAAATACAGTTTTGGCAGGGAAAACTCCTATGGCTTAAGTCCTCTGATGCCATTGTGATATTTGAGCTATCCTCACTCAAAAAAAAAAAAAAAAAAAAATTTAGACATAAGTGACTTGCATACAGACATGCCAGTTCATCATGGCCTTACTTGCAAACTCATCTTCCTGTTTTGTGTCACTGTGATTCCTGCTTTCCCTCTGCTCCACAAAAATATAAACCACTGCCCCTAAACCAGCAGTCCTATACGTTGAACATCTAACACCATCACTGATTCTTTCTGCTCTTTCCTGGTATCTGCAACCAGTTTGGTTTTGCCCATCTTCAAGCCCTCCCCTAAACCTGTTCCCCTCTGCTACGGAGAGGATGTCTCATGCAATGCTGCATCTGGTCTATCAAAGATACCTGCCCCAACAGCAGTTAGCAGAGGATGGCAGCTCTCCAATACATTAGTGGCACTAAATGTAAGGCAGAGAGGTTGTCTTAAGCAATGCAGTTGGCCCAAAGCTTGGTTAAGTCATCATGGACATTTCCTGCATTGGTTTAATTGTCACTAGTAAGCAAAAAACCCAGCTATGCCCTGATTTGGTCAGCTCCATAAGGGGTGATGAGACTCACAGGAGAAGCCACAGGGCCCTGTGGGCCCAGCTATGCTGGCCAGCAGAGATATGCAAGCTCAGGCTCTCTTCAGAAGCAGCACCCTCCCCAGAGCAGTGTCAGGGGAGGCCCCAGGCATTATGAAGATTGGGCTCGGTGGCTTGGCTGGCCCTTTAGGCACAGTTTCTGCAGCTGCTTAAGACCACACAAACCAAGTGAGGCAAAACAGCAAGGCCAGGAATCTGGACAGTAAAACATTCAGCACATCCTCCAGCAAACTGAGCACAGGGAGAGAGATGAAGCCTGGACTGAGGGGTGAGGATTCATCCTCTCCCTCACCCCTGAGGGTTTGCCCCTTGGCAAAAGGGGGGAGGTGCAGATGCATGTGTTATTTTTCTAATTTTGATTTAAATAAAATGCAGGTAAAAAGATGGGGAGATGCTCAAACAATCCCAGCAACATTCAGCTGCAAAAAGACAGCTGCTTACCAGCAAAAACTAAGGGCAAGATAGTGACCCAGCCTGTCCAGCTGGTGAACAGCAGAACAGCCCCCTCACTCCTCCTGGCAAGCTGTATCCCCTCTGCTGCCCCTGCCACGGTCTGAAGGTTCAGACTGAAAGCCATGGTGGCTGGGCAGCCCTGCAGGCCTCCCTTTCTTTCTTCCCCCTTCCCTCTCATGCCAGCTCCTCTGAGGCACCACATCACCTGCCAGAGGGCAGAGAAGAACCTGGGGAGTCATGACTGCCCTCATACCACGAGCTGCTCAGGAATCTATCCTGGCTCCCTCCTGCCACTGGATTGTTTCCCCTCCTTGGGTCTCGTCACAGCAGCCCTCTTTCCTCATTAGCACGTGTGTGACTCTCTCAATAAAGCATTTTGTTATATGATGTATGAAGGCTCATGTCTCAAACCACATTTTACTGTATATTTAAGTGCACGTTTGGCTGATTTACTGCTGTTCTAAGGAATGTCTCCCTTCCTGAGGAGGGCAGGCCCATAAAGGATATATCAGCTCTGACTAATGATTATTAGTACATCCCAAGGTTATGTACCACAATCAAATACCGTGTAGGAGGGAAGAGCGACTCCGGCTTACTCAGCTGAGGACAAAGATCACAGATAGTCTCTTTGAATCTTCAGATTGCAATATCCATTACAGATTGCCACATCCTAATGTCAAAGTATAATTTGTTGTTGAGAAAATGTGTTGCTATTTCACAGGCAAGTCAAAGATCAGCCTCGCTGTACATCAGTGTATGTACATTAGGAAGTGGCGGACAGGTACCAAGGACATTAGCCTGTGGTGGAGACGGAAAGGCAGAAGATGTGACTTGCTGATCTTTTTTATGCAAACACATAGGCCGAAGTGGAAAAATATTTAACCCAGTCACTTAGCGTCGTCAGTAGCTCCCAGGGCCTCATGTAGCACAAACACCACATATCAGAGTTAACCGCAACCTCTTACTGAAAACTCCAGGCTGAGCCACCCTGGCTGCTGCAGTTTTTGGGAAGGGATAAGGATTCAGCCACAGACAGGGACACGGTTCCACGGGGACAGCAAAGCCCCTGCCTCTCTCTCCCTACCCCGGTAGGCAGCACGTCCCTTCGCAGGGCGAACCAGGCGGAAAGCCACCCCTGACCCCCCCGCCCCTCACCCCCAAGCGTCCTAACGAACTCCAATAACGAGGTGACGCCCGCCGGATCAGCGCTGCCCCGCGCCGCCGCCTGGGGGCAGCCTTGCCCCGGACATGGCGCCCGCCCTCGCCGCAGCCTTGCTCCGGACATTGCGCCCGCCCCCGGCCCTACCAATCGGGCCCGACCCCCTTACCGCCGCCTTCTCCCCGCCCGGGCCCGTGCGGAGCGGGCAGCGTCGCGACGAGGAGCATTCGGGCCCGTCCGTCCCCGCGGTGCAGGCTGGGGGCCGCAGGTGGCCCGTGCGCCGCCATCTTCTCCGGGGGAGCGGCAGGGTCCCGGCAGGCCAGGGGGGACTCGGCCCCCGCCGGGCACTGCCCCGCGTCGGTCTTCAGAGCTCCGAGGGCCAGCGCGGAGCCCCCGGAGGGTGGCGGGGAAGGGCGCGGAACCTTGGCTTACCCAAGCTTCTCTGAAGACTTACGGGAGTCCGTCGTTTTGGGCAGGGAAACGGCCGAGGCCGTGATTAATGCACACCAGTTACCGCCAGTCTTCAAGCGTGGCTGAGCTGGAAGATCCCCAAGAAAGCAAAGGATGCGGAGACCACAGCGTGCGTTGAAATTAATAGATTCCTAGAAACTAAGAATTCGTGCTTACCAGCTCTCTTATAATTTTCTGAAGTGCAAACGGATAAAAATAAGGCCCAAGACAACCATCAGTCCAAATTTATCACTTGAAGTCAAAGGACTAATCTGACTTTTGCCTTTTAAAGGACAACTATCGTGATTTTTAAGCAGTAACATGCAGAAGAGATGAATAGCACACTTGGCGATCTGCATGATTTATTTGGCAAAGCCCATTAGTTCTTTCTGGAGCAAATTAATAATAATTCCCATCTGTTTGTCAGGGGGAATTTAATGTAGGCTAAAAAGTCATTGAGAGTTTCCTTCAGATGGAATTCTGTTCAAAACAGAACAAAAAAGATTAATTCAAGAAAAAAGCTTAATAGAGACTTTAAACAAAAATCACTGAAGGCTTGACTGTTAATCAAAAGAACATTACCTTACTCAGCATCATTGAAACCAGAATCCAGCAGCAAGTTTTAAAAAGGAACCCTTTTTCTTTACTGTTCTAATTTATAACAGCTGAATTATTGACTATAAATGCTCTTTTACTTCTGCTAATGTATTGTGCTTCTGGGATTGTTCAGAGCAAACCTTTTGTTGCTAAGACAATAAACACCTAAACTGGGACTTCTGAAAAAAAAATTCAAGCACATTCCAAGCAGCAGCTATTCAAAGAATACCACTATGCCATCTTAACTGACTAAATTTCATTTTTACTAGTATTGAAAAACACTGAAATTTCTCACTAAGTTTATTTTTTAAACATAGAAAGCTGCTGCTTGCAATACTCTCGAGCATATTTATGTATGCAACAAAGCTAAAAATTCAAACAGGATGAAACAGCAAACAGAGTTTGCTGTTGAAAGAGTTCGACAAGCAAAATACATTCTTAAATATATGTAAAAAAATTACTGAACATAGAAGATTAATATACATCCTGCTACAGATGGAGAACAGTTTTTCTATGTATAATATGCACCTTAAAAAAACCAAACAACCCAAAACCTAAAAATATTCCACAAAACTGGTACCAGCAAGATTTGAGTTTCTTGTTTTTTAAACAATGTCCTGATAGATACTTTAAATGAGATTATTTGGGAACATTGCTATGTGATAGTATAGCTATGTACAGCTCTTCATGCCCTTTATAGTCGGTTACACGTTAGCGCTGTGCATCACGAGTACGTGTTACAGAAACACGGGAAAAGTCAGGCTCCACCTGTTCACAGTTCCCCTGACTCACACAAAGCCTCACGTATCACAACTCAGCAATGTTTTTACATTTGTTTGGGGCCAGAAAGAGGGGAGTTTGTGAGCGCAGGGTGGAAGAACCCTGGCGCCCGAGGGAAGTACTGCTCCCACGCAGCTCTGGGATTTGGCTCTGGCTTGGGGAGAGATCCATGCACAATGCTCGCAGACGGCCCAGCTGAGAAGATACAGGCTTCCCACATTAACACTCCGTGAGCTGCATCAAACAGAGTTATCATATTAGCTGGCTGAAATTGTGTCATCCTCTTATTTTTAGCACACTATTATGCCTCTGGGATATTTTTATTTATCAGGCAATCGGACCTAAACACATGCTGTAGCAGCTTTCTAAAGGGGGCTTTAGGCAACTCACTGTGAGTTACCTGGAAGACTGTGTATGTTTTGGGGAAGGGGCAGAGTGAATGTGTGAGCCAAATAGTGTATGTGCATATTTTTTATCCCTGAGGCAGTGTTTGGAAATTGCAGTTAATTTTTCAGACAGAGTGATCTAAAATATTTCCCTGATAAAAGACTTTTTGTGTTATTTTTATAAAGAAAAATACTGAGGTCCTCCTGAAATGTCTCAAATTTAAAGCAACATTATGAAAGAGAACATGTGAGAATTTGCTGGAGAACTTGGCAAAACATATCACGCAACAATATGGGGTTGCCCAAAGGACCAACAGTGGCTATAAAGGCTCCAGTGGTGAGCTACAGGCCCGCATGCATGTGGGCATTTCCATCCTGGGGAGCTGCGAGTCCTAATGAGGTTGAGAACCTTAATTTGTGTGGGTAAAGTTCTTCAGTATCAGCACACAAAGCTGCCTTCCACTTCCCCAAGCAGCATCTTGGAAAGCTGCCCTGGTTTCTCACTCACAGCTATCCTGTCACTCTGCTATGGGATACAGTCACTAAGGAGAGAGCATCTTAGAGAAGCTCCCCAAGCAGATGAAAGCATCATCTTGGTGATGGCACCAACAGGTTCAGTTAGGGACAACTCACTAGGAGAAGTTAAAAAAAAAAAGTGTCTGTGAGAATTTAGGTTGAAAATAAGGGAAAAAAAGACATTTTACCACTTATTTCATCAAACACTGTTGACAAGAAGAGGGCACCAGGAAATAAGATAGAATTTTGTAGTGTCTTGGGTATGGGCTGTGCAGCAGACAAAAGACACTGATAGGGAAGGACTGCAGTCACAACACTAAGAAACAGAGGCAGCACAGAATTGCAAAAGCTTTTGTCAATAGAAATTATTGTCTTGGGACTCTCAAATTTTATTTCCTGCAATTCTTCTGGCAAAAGGCCAGCTCTTGCATGACCTCCACAATTTTTTAATCCTATCAATTAAATTCTTTCCTTCGAGGCAGCCCATTTCCTTCCCTTTTAAGAGAGCTAATTTCCCTTAGAATTCAGAACTATTTCATAAGGAAACTGACCATAAATAGTACATTTTCTCCTACAGAGATGAACTAACATCAGCAAGCTAACGTTACAATTACACAAGATGGAGCCCACCCACAGAGGATGCCATCCAAAGAGGCTTTTTTCCTCCTTCTAAACTAGGTGAAAAATGGTAGTGCCAGGTGGCAACTTTGAAGACAGGTAAAGAATGGACAATACACACCAGCAGGGGATCCTTGGGAGCTGCCTGGCCCTTTCTGTGTGCTGCAGCTGTTGGACATTGGCTGTCTCTCTGCGCAGGGATCACAATCCTTTTCTAATGTCACGCCTGCTTCTGGCCTGGGCTTGCAACACCGAGTCAGACTTGATTTGAACCTATCAGATAGCCTCAGAATACACAGGTTATGCTATTACTTAACAAATCCAGGTGTTGGGATCAACTCAGTGGGGCTCTTTCCTGCATAGCAATGCCAAAGGCTACCTGCCCTCCCTGCCCAAACCCGCAGTCAAGCAGGATAGGTGACACAGAGCAGAGCCTGATTCGACAGCAGCTATTGCTCATTTCCTTGTCACTCTAAAGGTCACTGGCTGGCAGAAATCTCTGTGGAAATGTATCTAAAAATATTTTGAAAACTTGGCCTCTGCTGATGAGAAAATTAAGTGGTGACTCATGCTCCCATCAGCTCCAGACTTGATTACTGCAATCTGATGGACTGAGAAGCTGATATTCCACCGAGACTGCAATTTGCTTAGGGGGCCCTTACTGGCACCGATTGCTTCCAACACATCTCTCTTGTCCTTTTAATCACTAACAAATTTAATTTCACTTCCCACTGAAGATCTCACTCTCCACCTTTCTGGCAAGAGAACAATTTAGAGGCTGCTTTCATGACCTCTGCTACAGCTCTAGATGCCAGCATGAAGCAGACCTGCCTGCAGCAGTGCCTCACACCTGCGTTTCCTGGCATTGCTTTCTCTAGTCCTGCACATCTAAAGCCTTCGGACGGTCCTTGTCTTTGCTACTCCAGAAGATTACTTACCATCCTGCAGGGTGTTTTCTGTTGAATGAGAATTTTACAGGAACCATACACAAAAAACTTCAAATAATTTAATTCCAAATGCCTCCTCAAGGAAGTCACAGTCTAATAATCACAAGTGATAATGTGGTTTGAGCAAGAAAATGGCAAAGAGGGGACAACCTCCCTCTTCTGCCATTAATATATGATGCTGTAGTTTTGGTCTGGGAGATTGGGGCTACCCATGGAAAGAGGGACCAAAGAGATATGGTTTGTTAGATGCTGGAAAGAGCAAGCCATCAAATCTAAAGTAACATACTCTTTTGCTCTCCTCATGCACTACATAATCACCGAGCTTTGTTAGAACAATGGCAGGGCTTTTCAAACAGCTTCCCTAGGGAGACTGCTCTGCAGCTTAACAGCCCTTTCACTGGAGATGTGCAAGTGTAACCGAGGGCTGAATTTAGTCTGTTGTCTATTTAACGTGTTTGCAAGAGACTGTATGTGTTTCTGGCACTTCATAATAATAGTAATATAAATGCATTTGGATTATAACAAAACGGAGAAACTATGATTTAGCCCTTTACTGTGTTGTAATTCCCAAATGCATCAACATCTATTTAAGTGCAAAATAGTCTACAGTTTACAAATACAATGCTGCAATTGTCTGCTGTAAAGGTTCTGTATGGGATTATGATTCAATACAAAACACAATTCAGTGTATGAAATTTCATTTTTAATGTCAGAATAACAACAAAAAAGTAGCTCTTTCTCCATATGCAATCTTGCAAAAAAATGTGTATCAGAGACTTGGTCCTTGCTAGTGAATTTCTACATATATACCTGCTCATCTGTTATGCACTTGCACATAAATAAATGTACTTGCAAACACACAATATTTCATTTTGCCTTCTAACCTCGTGCTGTCAAGATATTTCCACAGAAAACCATACACAAATAAAACTAACAGCTCCTCTTTTCCTGACTGCCCAGAATAACGTAGGGGACCACTTCTGTAAAAACTGCTGGATTACTCTCCTTTTGCTCTGTGAACAAGCACAACTGCCCAGCTGCTGCTGAGACTGCCTCTTCTGTCATAATCTATTTGTGCCAATTAAAGGATCTAGAAGAAAAAAACACAACCCCAATTTTGATTTTAACTACATAAAGAATGGTTTATCTTGGACCTACTACTGAGGTCATAAAAAGGTTCTCAATTTAGTGCACAAAAAGAGAAAGAAAATGTTTGAGTAACAACACGAAGTGCTAAGATTCCCTGTGACCTCCATAGTGCTCTGTTATTGTTTGGGTGCTTTTGTTGCACTATCATCAGATGAGGTTACAGATATGCAAAAGATAAGAAGGGTTGATGATCAAGAAAATCCTTATGTTTTAACATGGGCAAAGTTCTCCTTTGCCATCAGTTTTGCCCGAGTATTTTCAGTACCAGATTTCTCTCGGTTTAAATTTAAAGCCAAGAAGTTGAAAAGCTTCAGAACTGTTCTAACCCCCTACTGAAAAACTGGTGGAGTTCAATGAATTAATTTTCAGTTTATGATAATTTGCATTATTCTGAAGACTTTCTTTCCCCAAGTTTAGTAAGAAAATATTTCTGTGCAGTTCACATTTTTTTTTTTTTTAAAGAATAAGCAAACAGTTGAAAAGCTTACCCACAAAAGAACAAAACAGGTAACAGAGGTAAAAAGTTGACCTAGAGGATAAGTAATTTTATCTTGTTTTCCTATTAACAAAATTAAATTAAAAACCATTCTGTTTATTAAAGACATATAGACATATTAGCAAGTCATAAAGCAAACATCTTAACAGTCTTGAAACATAACAGAATTGATATGCATAATTAAGTTTCATTAAGTATAGATTTAAAATATGTATTTTAGTTTTGCTTTATATTTCCTTTAGACCAACATCATACACAATATTTAGGCTGCCTCAAACAATCAACAAGGACTTTGTAAAGGCTCTAAACAAAACTCCACCTTAAAACAGTTTTAAATATTCTTAAATGAAGAAAAAAAATGTAACGAAGAAAAAAAAGGATGTGTTCAGTGGAATCTAAGCAAGTTGTTGGATGTACTGAAAGCCGGAGATTCAGTACGTAGAGGTAGCTCAGTAAGGGTACTTGCAGTGTTCTGACTATTTAGCATTGACACAACCACAGTAAGTTACTGTATGCTTGAGCTTTTCCTATATATTTAAAAAAAGCTAGCCCTCTTTCTGAGCCTGTTGCTTTGCCATTCAAAACCAACAGAAAGAGTCATCGATGTCAGGAGGATTTGGATGAAGTCCGTCTATACTCTGGAAGTTCAGGTTTATGGACACTAAGCAAAAAGAAACGGTCCTAGGCCTGGACTGTCTCCAGGGTTTTTAAGCCCAGACAAAGGAATGTGTTCCCACATGGAGCCAGTTACCAGCTAGTGTGCTTAAGGAAGGAGAACCTTGAATTTGGTCCAAGAACATGCATGCTGTTCTCTCCAGTGACCTCGCAGGTTGGCCTGCGGGTGGATCTGACTATGCTATCTAGGGATGTGCTGACCAAAACTTTGAGATCACAGCCACTGCCCTTTGCATCATTGGCCAGTGAGAAGAGAGCACAGTCCTGGGGAACACGGGCAGTGGACAGTGTCCCTCAGCCCTTCTGCCTGCTCAGCGTGCAGAGCTTTATCCCCCTCCAGGGAATGAAAGAGTTGAGCATGTTGCCACCTCCCGTACTTTTGTTACACAGTCACTGTACTGGTGATGACAATTGTGAACACGGTGATGCTGTCAGCTCCCAGTCATTTCTCACAGAGATGGCAACAGAGCAGTTCTGCACTGACTTGACTGACCATCAGGTAAAGCACCAATGACTGGTACCAGATTACTTTGATAATGAACTAGGAATAACTGACTAGGTAAACCAAACACAGGTTTTTTTCACTAAGGCAAAAGGATACGAATTTCACATACTTGTTGTCATCCAAAAGATCTTTAGCTTGTGTAAATGGCTATAGCCTTATCAGGGCTACCATAATTTGCATCTGCTAAAGATCTGCTCCTAGGTGTTTGCACTCCGTTGCACCATTAACTGAGATATTAACCATGATACACGTGAAACTTCTGCATTTATATCAATCCCAGTTTGACCTATTTCTTTAATTCCTTTCAATGTTTTAATGCACAATTGCCAGCACCATTTTTGCCAATGGGTACACCTCAGAGTCTGGACTAGAGTATGCTTCTGAAATCTTAATCTCCTAGACAAGATGTAGTGCTGGCTATATGCTTAAATATATGACCGTGCTCCTTTCTCTTTAACACTCCTCTTGGAAATAGTATTTTGTATTTTTTTATTTAAGTTCATTAAAAAGAGTAACATTTTATTTTTTAAAAAGAGCTGTGACTGATTGTCAAATGAGCTACGATAGCATTTCTGTTATTGTAAGGATCCTTTTAATTGGCAAAAAAACTAATTGTCAACTATCTTGTCCTCACAAGCTATTATTCATTACCAGTGCAGCAATATAGAAAACGTAGCTTGGCTTACTACAATAAAGGCTCTGTTTCAATATTAGCATCTTAAATTCTGTCACTGCAGATCTCCATGCATTGCACCGGGGGAAGGAAAAGAAAAAAGATAAACAAAAATTTGTGTTCTTCAGGGGTAAATGATAAAAGATTTCCTAGCTGCAAACACAAATACTTCACTCATAACCCAAGCACCAGACCATTTCTTTGAAGAAGCTTATGAGGCATTTAAGATATACAATGGCACAATATCATACAATGGAATTGAAAGAATTTTCTTGAGAAACCATTAACTTTGAAGGAATGTCTAGACAACTGTGTCAACAAATGCAAATAATTCATGCTCCTCAGCTTCTATCCAATGGATGGCCCCATGCTGAGTATACACAAACTCAGAAGAAAAAGGCATGTCACAGTCATATGATGAGGAAGTGTAACAGAGTCACACAGAAATTCAAGTCAGTCTCAAAAAAAACAACACCTTTAGAAGGCTCTTCCCCAGGGTAAGCCAGCAGTGGGGTAGGCTTCTGGTCATCTTGGCTAATTTAAAACAGAGACTTACAGCTGCTGCACCCTGGCTTCAATGCAGGGTCAGTGGAAGAAACAGCTGTTAGTCATGACCATTCACTGTTAGAAAAATAAAAACTAAAGGACTCCAAAATACTGTACAACCTCTTGCAGCAACCAACAAGGTGGCTTCTGGAAACAATGCTTTTGCCAAAAACGCATCTGTAAGGCACTTAATGGGTATCTTTTTAAGATATATATATATATATATGTATATATAAAAATAAAATATGCACTGAAGCAACATTCACAAATACCCAGTTGTCTCAATTGTCTGTGTGTACAGTATAGTACATATATACATTCACTGCGACACAGGCCGTCTCCATCATTATACCTTCACAGGTGCTTTGGGTTGCCTGGTTAACTTCAGTGCCTGTGAACAGTAAAAAAAACAGTCACTGTTCTATATTCTTAAAACACAGCCACCAGCACAAGACAGGATTTTTATTTATAAGGGGCAACAAAATGCTGCGTGTACTTCTGCGAGGCTGAGTGAGGTACCAGTACGGGGCTGACAGACCACTCTGGGTTTTGTGATGACCTTTTAATCTCTGATAGCCCATCCCAGCTCCTCATACCAATAGCCTTAACAGAGGAACCACAAGGAATATGGCTGCAATGCCACTAAGGGATGCAGGTCTTTGATGTCTTTTAGAAAGCAACTGTTGGCACCCCACTCAGGAATCCAATTGCGGCACAGACATGAGAGCTTCTGACCTACTTAGGGGAAGATTGTGAAAAAAATCCTTATACTTTCCTTTCTGAGAAATTTTAAGAATAAGCCAAAGTCCATCAGTCCAGAGGTAATCTTATGCCAGGGGACACCTGATATCTTTGAAGCTCTAGTCTGCTTTTACAGGGGAGGGAATGAAAAGCCACATGCCTTTATTTGATGGCACGGTCCAGCTCTGTGTTCCCCACAGGACTGGCCAACTATGGTAGCTGAACTATTTATTCAGTTTGACAGAAGTTCAACTCAAATGATAGGAGATCATGCTTCTAGCTTGGCAGGAAGCTGCCTCTCTAACTTAGGAGGCAAATCTGACAGGCTTAAAAGGTGTTTGGTTTTCATCTGCTCCTGTAGACACTGTGAAGGATACCTGTTGGTGTGCTCTGCAAGAACAAATCTCAGTGCTTTCTTGCGTGGGCCAAATTGGTCTGAGCAAGAGGGCAATTTGTGACATCTGCAAAGTCCTGAAATTTGGAACCTCTGTTTTCCTTAGCCTTTTGGGAGAAGTGCCCTGACAGACTGGGATTTACCTGCTGACTGAGACACCTATGATTTCTGGAGAGTTGGCTAAACAAGCCACTTCCAGTCTGAGGGATGTCTGATGGGTCTTCTTGTTGTACCTATTAACCTTTAATATTGTACATTTACAGCTTGTAAGCACTGCTTGAAAAACACTCCAGCACAAATGTAAACCCTTAAAAAAATCCAAACCTTTAAAAATAAATAGGCTATATTCCCCTCAGAAACACCAGCTTTCAGAAACACCAGCATTTAGCTATTGTTAAATCTAGCCGTTTGAGATAAGTCTTTTGGATATTATTCAGCAAGAGATTTTGGAGAGAGACATCATTCCATATTTGTTTGGGGAAACAATTCTTTAACTTTGTAGTTTGGCAGATTCTGCTGCCATATTTACAAACTAGAAATACCTTAGAGTAGATGAACCTCTAAATATTTAAATTCAATTTCATACAACCAGATCACATGTACTATCATAATTAAGTAAGAATGTCACTACAGTTGAGTGCTGTGACTGGATAACCGTCTCCCTCTGCAAGAGAGATGCCAAAATGAAACCAAGGTGTTTATAGAAAATAAACATCAAGGGTGATGATGACATGTTTATTTTCAAAGCAGGAGACCATTATCCAGTCACAACATTCACTTCTATTATACTTATTGCAACTGTACCAGACCCAACCTCATTGATTTTTTTCAAAGAGTAATTAAAACAACATTTGTGAATAATACAGAAGACCAACTGAAGAAACTGCTGCAACAGAACAACAATCCCCCAAAGTGGTTCTACAGTCTGATTAGCACAGGAGATTTATTTGATGCTTAATGAATAAGAAACTAATGCTGGTGAACTGTAAATCTCTCCAGTACTTGTTGACTTTTGTGATGCCCTGTTTAAAAGCTGTGTTAACTTGCAGCAACTGACAGCAGCCCCTAAAGGCCATTACAGCCCCTCAGGATCAGGGAGGTGTGGAGGAGCTCCAGCCCCACTCCTGGTCTTGGCAGCAGAGATCAGTTAGATGCTGAAGAGAAGCCAGTATTGCTGGGACTGTTCTATCACCAGCAGTGTCAACTTTATCCTTCTGCAGGAATAGCACGGAATTTTCTTTGCACAACCAGAAATGTCTGCTAATAACCTCTGACAAAAAACAAAAAAAACACCACAAAAAAACCCACAACAAAACCAACTAAACCCCCCCCCCCCCCCCAAAACGAAACCAAAAAACCCCCCAAACTTTCAGGCTGATGGAGAATTAGCATGATTCTCAAATTTCCATTTTCAGATGCTAAGATCTTAACAAGGGCTGATTTCTGGACTCAGTTCCGTGCAAATTGAGTTTTCCTGCATTTTATGATTCAGGTAAACAAAAGTGGAGCCACATAAAAATCACTAATTTGGCAAATTTTAGTGTTCAAGTTAGCAAGGTGGCTTTAGTGAAGCCAGTAAAATGGCAGTGTCTTAGGTTTTGCTGAAAACTGGAAACATGGAAGTTATAAAGAAAAAATTTCTACACTGAGAAGTGGAGAATGCAGGGTGCTAGTTGTGTTGGGCTTCCCTCAGCAGACCTCAGCTTCACTTAAAATGGCTTTTAAAGACTGCTTCAGTTGCCACAGCTTCTTGATCCCTGTTATCTCAGAACATGAAATAGAGCATTAAAATCAGTTGCATGGACTAGCTTTCTGTGAGTTGTTTACTGCTGTTGTAAGAACCTGACTAAAACCATTGCAATCATTTCATATACATCACAGAATGGCTGTCAGATGCCAATAGCTTCAATTTGTACTAAAATATGCATAATTTGAATCAATGAGGCCAATGCAACAATCTCTAGGTTATAGTCAATAATCCTACAAGCTATCTCATGTCATAATTTTGGCATGAAATGGCATTAGACTCCTGTAGACTTCTTGCTATTGCAAAGGGTGACCCAAGTAGAAAAAAATAATAAAATGAAAAGTTTTCATCCTGCTTCAATTCAATTCAGAAAGTTCACTCATTTTACCTGATTTCCCCAGCTCTCATGCTAGTGGACAAATCCTTGTCACTTCTCCACAAGGGAGATCCAAAGGTGTGATTGTTAGCTAAAGATACTCCTATAGGGCATAATCTGAATTAGTAATTTGAATGAATTCATAATTTGAACTAACTGTAGAGGTCTAATTTTAAGATTTGAACCTTTTCAGAACCAAGGGGATAAGTTCAGGATTTTTAATTTGAAAACACTGTGGCTACCACTGTCAGAAAGGAAGCAAAGACACAGAAAAATCCCTACCATGGCATCTCCAAGGAGGAACCTGAGGTGTTTAAAATGTGATTAGGTATTTTTTGCCTCATAGCACACTTTTGATTACAAATCAAAACCAGCAAGTCTTACCTTTTGCCTAGAAACCATCCAAGATTTTATTGTTGGTACCAACAGACTGCCAAGAAGAATCTGAGCAGGATGATAGATGAGTAAGGGGATGGAAATTAAGGACAGGTGCTCATAACCCGCAAATACGATCTTCAGCATTGGAATCCCTGCAGGCAGAAAAACAGGAGACAGACTCTCACCTCAGACTTTGAGCTCCAAATAAAAGCAAAGCGTTTTATGTTGCATTGACTTTTCACCCCAAAAGAAGCCCAAAAGAAACAAAATAGACTCCCAAGTTTTATAGTTAAAAAAAATTCAACCCAAACCAGCAAGAACATGAACAATAAAAAATGCATGGCAGAGTAAGGTCTGTGGCAGAAAGGAAGGAGTAGGGGAATGCCATAAAAGATCTTTTCTAATTATGCTAATAACTGTCAAACTCCTGCTGAAGACTTGATAAAACATATGTTCTGCTATAGCATGACTGCTTGGTTGCTGAGCATACTTCTCTACTGCTTATTTACTATTTCCTCTCACTGTGCTCTGTTTCTTGTTTTCATGATTGTCTTCCATCCAGCCTGCCCGACTCCTACTTGTAACATTTCTTCAGTCTGTTCACCAGTGGAGGAGGGTTGTGTTTTCCAGGCATACTCCCTGCCAGTTGGTGAGTGCTCAAACAGCCTTCCTTGCTTTGACTGACTCCTGCAGTCAAGGTAGAGAGTCAAGTACTCTGCAGGGGAACGCTCATGTGTTAGAGAACAAAACTCTGCCCTACCTGCATGTTTCAGAAGAGAGACAGCACGAGAGAGAAAAGGTTCAGTGAACTGAGAGGGTAATATGAAATGGTCATGCCTATGAAGAGTTAGGGAGCAGCTGGAGTACAGAAGTTGCTAGATACTAGAAGAGGTGACTGTTAAAAACTAGAGATTGGCCATTTTTCCTAGGAGCCTGAATTTGCACTCAACAGTGCTAATTCTATAAGACATCTCCACGCATAATCTTCCCATTTGATGCTGTGATATGTAAAATTAAATTTGATTCAGTTTAGCAGTAATGACACTGATTACGTTTACTTTGAACATGTTAGTGTTCAAAATTACCTGTTTAAATCTTGGAACTTTGCTATCATCCTCGACAAAGCATAGCTATGGGCAAAACTTGCAACCATCTCTGTGTTGCTTAACCAGACATTTGCACAGTCACCAACAAGAGCAGCTACAATTCCTCAGGAGTCCCTCGAGAACATACCTTATTTTCTCCCTCATCTTAAATATCATTAAAGGAATCTTCTGCCAGCATCAGCCTTGCAGCAAAGCAGACTACACACAGCCTTCACAGAGCTCATCTCTGTCTCCTTACTCAGCAATGACAAAAAGCAAAGCTTTGTGCCACATGCCCTTCATTCCCCCATTAGTAGATGTTTCAGGTCAGCCAAAGTTGTCATGTTTACATAAACTTTTCTCTGTGTCTTAGATAAATTCCCATTCTCAACACCGTTTCAGGTTTCCCTTAATAAAAGCTGCCTCTTCCCTATATGAGGAAACAGCTTATTTGTTGAATACCACTCTACCAGTGCCCCATGATTGCTGACATGTCTAGGCTTGCTGAAATGTTCATCATGCTTCCACTGCACCGTTTCTTGCAATTATTTTGATTAGCTTCATCACATTACACTAATAACGATTTCATCCCCACACTAGTATTCTTTACTTATGTGGATATTTCCAGGGAAAAATTAAGTCAAATAAATAAAGGCTTGCATGCTTAATTTCAATATTATTACTACATTCACAACATAATGGACGTATCATGCAATAGGGCTGCTTGTTATTAACACTAATTTCTGGGGCTTGGGAATAAGTAGTATTTGGATACAAATTAAATGGGCATTTGTATTATATTAAGGAGTGCAATTTACTTCGAATGCCCATCATGCTGTTTTTGTAAACAGATGAAGGCTTTATTGCCTGTTTCCAAGTCTCAACTTGATGCTTGTGGGCCCTTTTCTATTCTCTGACCACAAAAAAATAAGCTAGAGTCTCGGGCTATGAACATGCTATATTTATGTTCATAAGATAGTACCTGATGTTTTGGTAGCACAATTTCATCCATAGATCCAAAAACACTTTAGTAAGCTGAACAGGACTTCTACAGAGAATCAGAGAACACTAAAACGACTAGCCTAAGATCACACAGAAAACTAACAGCAGAGATGTGAACAGAATGGATCCAAAGTGACTGAGACATGCTTTTAATTATTGTACACTTTCTGAAAGAAAAGATGAGAAATTCTAGTGTAAAAGGTAAACTCTCTAGAGGAAAGCTATACCAGTCAACTAGGAAAAGAAAATGAAAGTTGTCAAATATAAATACAAAATACTATAATTAGTGTGACAATATAATTAGATTACTGGGTGGAAAGAGGTTCTTAATTCACAGCTTGTTTAAATACTTGTCACAACAATAGGTTCCTGTAAGCTACTAATGTGCAATTAAAGTTCCTGTTATTTACCAGGAAAAACTGGTGAAAAGAAGCAGCACTACTAATTTTTGCAGGTTAGCATTAGTTCAATGGAAAGAAAAAGCCTTGTTGCTTTTTTATGCGCCGGTTTCTATAATTCCAACCTTGCCACTAGGTAACTCTCTCAGAAAATATTTTGTGACAGAGATCCACAGACTGCAGTCCCAAATGCATGTCTCAGTAATATTACCAGAAAGCTAAACAAATCAGGGTGGAGGTTTTATTTCTTTTTTAAGATGCTGTCTGAACTTTTTTGTAGTAATACGTAGTAACTGCAAGCATTAGCATGACTACTAATGGTTTCCAAATGCATAAAACTCAAGCAAATTTGTAATTAGGAAAAAAAAAATTAAGTTACTTCTCCCACTCTTAAAAAAAGATGTATTTTAAAAATATATATATATAGAAAAAAACATTTGGAAAAACCAAAACCCCAAAAGGAAAACCAAGTCCCAGCCAAAGGAAGAAAAGTGATGTTTTAATGCCCAGGCTGATGCTGTATGCTGAATCTCAGCCTAAAATGCATTTTCAAGATGAGATTGTGAACTAGCACTACTAGAAACTATGAAAGAAAAAGCAGTGACCCAACAGGTGCACATATAACAACACTAATAAAGTGAGTGAGATGAGTTTAAATCTTAGAGATAGATAGCAAGGCATGAAGGTGCTAAGCAAAATGGATCTGCTTATCTTTATTTGGGTTGTCCACTCCTCTTTTCCTCATATTTTACAGCATATTGCTTCCAGTGCTGATGGAGTATGACAGCTACACTAAGTCTAAGATAAATACAATTTTGCTCAGGATCAAATCACATATATTAAAACCCAGACTGCTACCTTAGTCTTAAGTTTCCTCAAAGGACACAGCAGCTCCTCCCTTCCCCCCATCTCCCAGTATTACTAGGGTATTTATTTGCCCTCTGGAGCATTAAGCCTGCTTTCACACATATAAAGAATAATGCCTGTTTTTTGTTTTGTTTTCACAGAGGCATTAATCATGCTTATCTGCATTTCAGGTTAATTTGACTTCTATGGGTCTTCATCTCGATTGACGCTGGAGAAGGAACACTTGTTAAGTATTAAGAAAACCATCATGGGCTGAAAGCTCATGCCACCAACACCCATTCATGTTTTTGCAGTTAAAGTTACAGGATACCAGCAGCTTTGTATCCTCACTCACTGCATATCACAAGAACTGAATGACAAAGTGCTTCTCTGTGCTTTGGTACCAACTGGAGCAGCTTTGCTCAAAGTAGAGGTGTAAGAAGCTGCTGAGTTGCCAAAAATCATCTGAACAGCCTTACTGCATGAAAGCATGCCAAACTTCTGGATCAGAGCTGACCAAATACTGTGACAGGTGCAAGTTAGGGTTGTATCCTATCCTCCTCCAAAGAAAGAGGAAATGTGGCACTCAGCTGGGTGAGAAAACACCTCACCTGATCAGGACTAGAGAGCTGTAGCAGAAGGGAAGAACCACTGAGATCATCCCACAGATATCCCTTACAACCAAGATCAGTCTATTTCCAGCTTTTAACCCTGAATTTCCCTCTTCTCCTTTGGCTATGTTTATCCTACCAGTGTGCCCCTGTGTTCCCACCTTCCTCCTTGCTCTTTGGCTTCAGCATTCAGAGGCTTTTTTACTTTTTCTGTATTTTCTCTCTTCCTCCTTTTTCCTCCTCCACTCCTGTGCTTTTAGCCTGGTTGGTTTTCCTTCCCAAGACCTTCAGTTCTCTCCCTTACAGAAGTGTAAATTTTGGGTACTAAAATCACTAAGCTCTACTAAGCCCAGTGGGCAC
Organism: Hemiprocne comata; assembly: GCA_020745705.1. NCBI lineage: Eukaryota > Metazoa > Chordata > Aves > Apodiformes > Apodidae > Hemiprocne > Hemiprocne comata. The sequence goes on from CM036589.1 coordinate 73,853,826, forward strand.
TAAAATCACAGTCTCACTGCAACTAAGAGAAGTGAGTTAAGCCCGTGATATGGAGAACATTTCATTTTTTCTTCCTGTTTGTGTCCTCACAGCCCATTTCACTAAGAACTTTGGAAACCTGAGGAAGAGCTAGCAAGAGAAAAGCTGTTTATCCATGACCTTCAACAACAGCAAGGAAAAATGAGAGGGCTGCTCTTACAATCTGCTATAGAAGAGCCCTGTTTGCTCTCCACTGCTCCAGGGTATTCCAGTTTGGCTCCAAGGCTCTGGTTTGTCCAACTCTGGTCGAAGGCCACTGTTTCTCTGGTAGCCTGCACAACTAAAAGTTATCTTTTCTCCAGATTTGCACCCAGTATAACCTCCAACATCCTCCCCTCTCCCCTTTGCTACTTCCACATTTCGTACTCACCTTCTTAAAAGGCCCATGAAAATATTATGCTGCACTTCACTACATTTAGTTAACTGTAAAATAATAATAATAAAAAAAAAATCCTATAAGATTTGAAGGTATCTTTAAGAGAATTTAAATATAGGACTCTTTTCATCTAGCTATCGCTGCAGTAATATAAATGAAGCAAATTAATTTTAATGCTCCAAGGTACTGATTCTGTGTCACTGTCACTGACAGGATCCAACTAGACTTTATGAGATGGCACTTGACTTTATGGAAGTGAGCACTATGCACGCATTTACAATTTTACAGGGACTTTAAGCTGTCATGCTGAAAAATGTTTATAAAACATTAATCAAAAAATGCCTCTTTAATACAATGCATTGTCTGAAAGATGTTAGAAGGCACATATTGTAAATGGATTCTTTTTCTGACTAAAGTAATTTCTACCAAAAGCCTTTCCCCACTGCTATACAAGTACACAGTGTGGAGAGATAAAGAGCACTTTCTCAGCACATTACTACCTGATCCAAACACTTGGGAAATCACTAATGTACAGCATGCTGTATTTCCATGTCACACATGACACATTCGTCTAAAATTACCCAACAGAGTTTGACATTGCAGCATCTTCCATAGCAGAGCTTTCAACTGACATCTGCCAAGTAAGAACTTCAAGTAGGAGCTTTCTTCTTCTAACAAGCAAGTAAGAGTTCTCTTTTATCCTATACCCATGATGGAAGTGATAAAACAATAAGTACTGGAAATCAGGGTGGGGTTTTTTTTTTTTCAATTTTAATATGTTTATTTTATGCTCGCTGAATGTGTAAGCTCTCCTCAAAGCATTGTTTCATCATTTGCTGTTTTCTATCACATTACAATGGGTTCAGAGAACTTAATAGAACATTTTTATTGCCACTGAAACATAGGCCATTATCTCTCACACCCAAAGCAGAATTATTGCTAGATGCTCTACTTAAATACTTTACTGTATAGGTTTTTCCCCTTCAACGTCCTCACAACAAACAATTTATCCTAAAACTTTATTGCTCACATTACTGAAACACATTCCAAGTCACAAAATGGTGCAACATTTCTTCTTAGGAAAAGAGGTTTGGGGCAAAACAAAAAGATAATCTCTATGGCTATGGAACCACCAGGCATTCAGGAATCAGAATGCCAAAGAACTCTTTGCAAAGAGGCATTGGAAATACCTTGAAGAAAAGCCTGAACCTCTGGATTTTCAGATATCCCTCTACTTGTCGATGGATTTCAGTAGTGCCATGATCTTTAAGTGCAATATATACAAAATGAATCAAGTGTATGACTGTAGCTTCTCTGACAATTTCCATGTTACTCTCTTTCTGAAGGATTCTCTCAGGGGTTGATGTGAAGGGAACATTAGTAGGTCAAGTAGCTATTTCTTTTTATTCAACTGAGAAAAAGCCTGTAAGGAGGAGCATATATTGCATTAAACTCCCCCCTAAGCTGCCAGAGCAGGGGGTTTCTGAGCTTATCACTGCAAATACAGTGCCACATGAGCACCTGAAATTTTACCACCAAGTTTCAGAATAGTATTGCAAGTAGCCCAGTGACTGCATGGTGGGCAAGGATGGTGAGATCTGGGCAAAATCTAGTTTAGAGGATTAGAAAAAGGTTGTTCATGCAGAAGCAGAATGGCAAGATGCTGCTAATCTCTCTCCCTGTTTCTTCCCAGGCAAATCACATTGCTGTGTTTAGTTTTGAGGAGACAGAAGTTTTTATATGCCAATCCTAGGCAGGGATAGGAGATGGTTCTAGCCCTTGTTCAGACTCTGTTATGACCTATTGAGATCACAACAGAAGAAGATACTTTTTACAAATTAACTGCTTAAGGATTCTTTTTCCTATATCCATGCCCTCTCCAAAGCATGCACTGAACTCCAGTTAAATGCTCTTCCTTCAGGATCTGTTTCTTTCAGGTATGGGAATCACTGTACGGTATCTGACAACCCACAACAACACAAATATTCCCTTGCTACTGAGTATTCTCATTTCAGCTGAAGATAGCACCTTCCAATGTAAGATGAAATCACATTACATTGGAGGGAGAACAGATTACTTAAGCTGAGCCTAAAACAGGCAGCCAAGCTCTTCCCCAGGTGAAAAATTCCTCAGAGGAAAATTTGATAGTCCTTTCCCAGCCACACTACAGCTGCAACTCTGTGATTTATTTTGCTCTTGGCCCTAACCAAGAGATCCTAGACCTTACAGTCATTCTGTACTCTGCAAAAGAATCACACAGAATCACTTAGGTAAGAAAAAAACCTTCAAGATCATCGAGTCCAACCATTAATCCCACTCTACCAAGTCCAGCACTAAGCCATATCCCCAAGCATCACATCTAGATGACTTTTAAGCACATCCAGGGATGGTGACTCAACCACCTCCCTGGGCAGCACATTCCAATGTTTGACAACCCTTTCAGTGAAGAAGTTCTTCCTAATGTCTAGTCTACACCTCCCCTGGTGCAGCTTGAAGCCATTTCCTCTTGTTCTCTCACCAGTTACTTGTGAGAAGAGACCAGCACCTACCTCTTTACAACCTCCTTTCAGGTAGTTGCAGAGGGTGATGAGGTCTCCCCTCAGCCTCCTTTTCTTCAGATTAAACAGCCCCAGTTCCCTCAGCCGCTCCTCATAAGACTTCTTCTCAAGACCCTTTACCAGCTTTGTTGCCCTTCTTTGAACACACTCCAGCACCTTGATGTCTTTCTTGTATTGAGGTGCCCCAAACTGGACACAGTACTCGAGGTGTAGCCTCACCAATGCTGAGTACAGAGGGACGATCACCTCCCTGGTCCTGCTGGCCACAATCAAGGCTGAGAAAAGTAATATACAACTTTTGCTAGGCTTTAGTCCAGAGGAAATAGTAGCATCAAGGTAAGAGTCCACCCACAGTGGCTAGACAATGGTTTACAATGGTACAATGGTTATTTGCACTTTTGGTTCTGTCACACCATGGTGACAAAGCCTAGTGTTACCATGGAAATCTGACTTTTGCCAGCAGGTATAAAGACAAATCATCCATCAGCATGACCCCAACTGCCTCCAGGTGATATGACACTGGTTTCTAATTGGGAAGGGTCTGCAACATTTGTAGCAGTTGAGATTACCTTCCCTTGCCCTTTTGCCCCCACATATGCCGTATGCAGACTTGTCCTTAAAATATTTTCAGGGAAAAAACCCAATTTTTTCAGTGTGTTTTCATATTTCAGGTCAGTGATACGTGTAATAGAAAGCAAAAAAAACAGGCTCACGAAGTGGGAAAAACAGACATCTGAGAAAGAAGTTTTCCAAGGAACTGGTGAGACATTAGGGGAGTCTGGAAGAGCTGCAGGGGAAAACTGTAGAATGCAGGGCTATCCTAGTTCTGTTTGGAGGTCTGCATGGACCCTAATCTTCAAAAACATTTTCACTGTTACCTGGCTCCTTGGGAAAGAACAAAGACTTCCCAGGATATTCAACAAGCCCTCGCATTAGGAGCACCTTGCCTACAAGGACAGGCTGACAGAATTGGGGTTGTTCAGTCTGGAGAAGAGAAGGCTCTGGGGAGACTTTATAGTGGCCTTCCAGTAACTCAAGGGGCTACAGGAAAGCTGGGGAGGGACTTTTTACAAGGGCTTGTAGTGAGAGGACAAGGGGAATGGATAAAAACTGGAAGGGAGATTTAGGTTAGACATTAGGAAGAAATTCTTTAGCGTGAAGGCAGTAAGACACTGCCACAAGGTTGCCCAGGGAAGTTGTGGAAGTGTTCAAGGGCAGGTTGGATAGGGCCCTGACAACCTGATCTAGAGGGAGGTTTCCCTGCCCATGCAGGGGGGGTTGGACCTAGATGATCTTTATGGTCCCTTCCAACTCAAACCATTCTATGATTACAATAAATAACTTACCTTTTGGAGGTCTAGAATTATTGGGAAGGCTCAGTACTGAATCAGAGTGATATGGTCACATATTGACCATACAGTTATGCTAGGATGCAGGAATTTCAATGAGACCCACACTACGTTGCAAGAGACTAGACTGGGCTAATATTTAACTAAAGCTAGAGGAAGAGACACAAAATAGTTTGTTTCTGGGTTTTCAGTGGGTGCATTCAGAGTGGAAGTGATGTGTAATGAACAACACAGGCAACCTTACCAGCTGCTAACAATGAAACATTTAACACCAACAACTGAAGACTAGTGCCTTAGACTCCAAAACACCTCCACCTGTCTGAAAACACGGCAGTAGTAATGAGTTAACAGGGAACTAAAGAATGAATTGAACCACCATAAGTCATATTTTGAATGTGAATTATCCTTAATTTGGCACCACGATGTGGGCACAGCAACATTGTAAACTGATCCTCACACTTTAGTCCTTTTTTTTTATTGCTTAGATATCAGTTCACTTTTCATGCACATAACATACTCAAGGCACAAGGTAAATTCTTCCTTGTAATTCACTAGCAATATCTAAGCTATGAAGTTTACATACATTGAATTTAAACCCTTCCTTCCCTTCTTTTTTAATTCTTGTAGCCAACACCTTTTTGTTTTAATAGGGCAGACCTACTCATGAAAGGAATTCTGGACAGAAAGATTGACAAACATCCTAAAAACACAAAACTGAAATTTGATTAACTTATTTTCTGGAACATTACTGCCCTTCCCACATACAGCTGAGGCTAAGGTTTCTCAGCATGAAAGTCTCGATTATATGGATTTGATTTACACATTATTTTAAAAGGCATTATAAAATTGTTTTATATGTGCTCTTGTTATATTTGTAAACACAAGCAGGAAAGGATTATACTCCAAACTGTTTCACACTATCTTTTAATGAGATTCTTGAAAGCTTTTTTCCTCCTGAAGCCTTGATGCAAAAGAAAACATGATACACAAATTCATTATAAATGGTAAAAAAAGAAAACACTTCTTTTCATACACAAAAAAACTATTTGTTAGGAATACTAGCATAAATTTTCCTTTAATTCTCTCTTCATCTGATTTCTGTGGCCAGGGAAAGAAGATAAGAGGCTGGAAAAGCTTTAATGCTCCAGTCATTTGGAAAGGCATTTTGAGAAAACAGCTCACTACCTAGAAATACAGAGGGATACTATTTCCTATTCTAAAACTCAACGGATTAGGGTTATGTGCTTGCAGTGGTCCTGGCAGCTTTAAGAGGAGCATCCCTCTTCCAGATTCCTAAGATCATCCTGTAATAAGAGATTTCTAAATGTTGCTGCTACTGTTGATTTTTCACATCCTTGCACCCACCATTTTAGAGGTGTCTGGAGTAAGCAGCTCAGACTGCCTGCCAGAAGGTGCACTGAGAGCAGCAAATGTAGATGCAGCTCTCTCCAGGAGACTCAACATCATCTTCAATACTCGCCAGATTTAGTATGGGTGACACTTGTAGCCTCTGCCAGCTTGAGGTAAAAAAAAATAATCTTGAGTCATGTCCAAATGTGGGTCTTCCCAAGGGTAACCTGTCAGCTATCTGCTGAATATAACATAGTTTCTTTAAGTAGATAAATTGACCCTAACTGGTTTAGGTGGGGAGGGAGGGCTCCCGTGTCATCATTTTACAGACGGATGCGTGTGTTTATTTTTATTTTTTATTATAAAGAAGTATGAGCTTGCTGTCATTAAAAACCTGCAATCTGGTTTTTAGTGTCTGATACAATTACATGTACATCTGGGAAGACACAACCAAATAATTGGAGAGGTGCAACTCTGAAATGACAATTGTTATTCATCGATCTCTTTCTGCAAGTCGAGATTGAGAGATGTAAACTTCAAGTGAATGAGATCTCCTGGGTGAGATTCTTCAGTTCAAACACAGTAAACAACTGTTGTCCTCTGATGCACATTTTAGTACTGCTGGAGGCAAACTTTCTAAATATTAATAAAAAACCTACTACTGGCAGAGGATACAGATGAAAAGGAAGCCCTGGGAGCTGGTACAGAATTTCTTGCCACATTCTAAGTCTAATCAAAGAAATGTATGTTTCCGATCAGAAAGAAAAGGAAATTCCCTAATTTATTCTAGTATTTTCCTTTCTAGAATCACATAGAGGGCAAAATTGAGTAAACGGCCATACATCAGACATGCTATATTGTGAATCTTGTGATGAAAAGCCAAGGGAGGATCAGGTACTCTGTGTCTGAAAGTCACTATACACCACTGGACTATGCCATTTCCTACTTTCAGATTGGCCTACCAGCACATTCCTTTCTTGAAAGTACAGCCCATAGGGATGCTCTGGTCTGAAGGAGGCAAATGGGGTGACTGCCCAGCCACATATATGAGTAGCAAGGGAAAATCAAAGAGATGCTCAGGCACAGACTAATCCAGCAACCACAGCCTACTCAAAACTGTCAGTTTGACTTCTCGTGGAGATGGCCCCTTCAAGTGAGTGGTGGCCATAGTATTATAGAAATGCTTACACATGCAAAATGGCATCTCACCTCAGGTGGATTTGTCTGTTCAAGCAGAAAACATTCATAGTATTCCTAATTACATAAGTAATTATAAATAAATAAGTCTATATTGGTTTTGCTAATATTCTGATATGGCAGCCATACTGGAAATAGCAGCATTTCCTAGGCATTATTTGGGGTCTACTGAGAAAGAAGATATGCCAATGACATGGTAACAACCTGACTGATAGTGTTATTTGGTAAGAAAAAAATGTTGGTCCTGGGAAGATTGCTCAGCTAGAAAAGGCAATCTACCTGCCCTCATATTGAGCTACAAAAAAAGATGCTGACATCAGCAAAGTGCAGTGGATCCAGGTGTTTCTGCTCTCCCTGCTGTCATCTCATGTAACACATATCCCCCAGCTCTTATTTTCCAGAGACAGAGAGGGGAAAAAGAGAAGGGGAATCACAGAGCAGAGGAAAAAGCCCAGAGAATCACTTGCTGTTTCTTCCAAGCAAATGCAGGGTGAAGACTGAAGAGACGAGAAAAATCTTTTCATTTTGACCCAAAGAATGACAGTATCAAAACTCACTAAAGGTTCTAGCAGCCAGTAAACCCCCTGGGATCTCAGCATGAATGTTTCTAACTCTCTGGCAGTAGTGAGGGGTACATATTGGCCCAGACACAGCCTCCACAAGACACTCATTCTTTTGAGCATATTCCTTCCATCAGCTTCCCTTCTGCCCCAAGGGTCAGCACCCACCAATTCTAGACAGAGAAGCAGCCAGATAATTTTCCCTTACATCACTCTATTGGACACCCTGGGGAAGAAATGAAACTAAGAAGTTTGTAACAAGTAAGAAAATAAAAAGTTCAAGTGCTAATAACACCAAGAAGTATGACATGATGCCAGCAGTAATGTCTCCTGTTTAAAACTCATACAAAAATTTTGAAAGGAAAAGAGACAGTATCAGAAGTCGTATTCTTGAAAACTTCCAGAGATTAAATAACTAAGAAAGAGTGGTTGGACACTGGAACAGGCTGCCCATGGAGGTGGTGGAGTCACCATCCCTGGAAGTATTTAAAAGAAATATAGATATAGTGCTTAGGGACGTGATTTAAGCACTGAACGGGTAGATAAAGGTTATGGTAGGTGGATTTAGGTTACGGTTGGACTTGATGATCTTCAAGGTCCGTTCCAACCAGGATGATTCTATGATTCTGTGATTTTCTAGACCTAGTCAAAGGAATTATTCAGACATTTATAGCTAGTCACAGTTAGTACCTTGATGAATAATTGCCTCATAGGACAAATCTCTGCCAGCAGCAGAGAAAAACCACCACATTTCAAAAATGGCATTTTTCTCTCTAGAAGTGAAAGCTGATTATCACCACACAATAAGCAGCATCTGCGCTTGGTTAGTGCAGCATTTCAGAGTTTGGGTATAGGAAAAAACAGATGAAGCAAAACCCCAGCTCCTATTTAACAACAGTGGTTTAGGCTGTGCAAATCTATTATTTATCTCTGAAAAAATCTTGTAAGGAGGTATCTGTAGAAAACATGAGCAAACTATATATAGCTGTGAGCAGATTGGAGCTATATGTGAGCACGATGCACTCTGTCATATTGTGCAGCTGGGGAACTCAGGGGAAGGCATGGGCTGATTAATCCATAGCCTAGATGATCCACTCACAGACAACTGAGATGTTTGTGAATCTACTTGTGCTTTACAGCAGGCTTTTAAGAATTGCTCAAGTACAGGCTACTAGTTCCATACTCGTGCAGTGAGAAGCTGAGAATTTAAAACATCAATTTGAATGAAATTAAAACAATACAAAAGAAAGTTAGCACTTTGGCTTTTATTTGCAAAATGAACTCTATTATTTCCTCAAAATATTTTGTGGCCTATGAACTCTGATTGCACTACTTCAGGAATTCCATTCCATTATCAATTTACATTGATAAATCCAAATGAGGAAAAATGAATTCTGCATCACAAACAATACCCTGATTTTATTAAAAGGTGGGGTTATTTTTGTTGTATTGTTTTTCATCAGACCTACAGCACATTTGTACTTGTGGTAGCCAAAATATGTAGCAGTACTCCATTGTTTGCTGATAAAATAATTGTACATAGTAAATACAACAATTAATCTGAAAATATTTTGTTTCACAATCGTGTCATTTTTATTTTGGAGTTGTAACTTCCAGCTAACAATTCACCTACTGCAAAAAATAAGATAATTTTCTGTACCTGGCTGCAACTTTTGTGTAAGCACAAGCGACAACTCTGCAATATTTTTTTAGATGAGCCACACTGATAGCTCTGCACTTCCTTGAGGCCTCTTCTCACTGAATGAACTCCAGGGAATGGCATCATGTTGGGCTTTCCAGATGGATTATGTGAAGCCATAGCTCAATGTCATTTTCAATAGCAAGGCTCATAATTAAAGGTCAAATAGTCACTTCATCTGCAATCAATCAATAGAAGAAGTACTAATACTAAGTACTAATCAATCAATGGCAAATGCACTAATAAAAGCCATGCATCAAACGTCCGCATATGTGTGTGCTCACATATATGCACAGTACATGTGAGTAGGGAGAAGGAGAGAAAGAGAACAAAGTGGCTGAATATGCCAGAGGGCATTGTGAATACTATATTTATCTTCACTACTTGCAAGTTTATATCCTGTTCCACTCATTAAGTGAAATACAAATATTCTCTGCATATGTGGTGTACTGTGTTGGAAAAAACTGCCAGAGCACCCACCTCTATGCAGAAATATCAGCTTCTGTTCTGCACTAAGAAACACAAAGGCACCTACCCTGTGTAATTTGTCCTTACACAAACATGTCCTGCACTCTGATCTTTGAGACAAAAAGTGTGTCAACTGTTCTGTCTACAAAATAAAACCCAGCATATGGGAACAGCACTCATCTCCGTGCAGAGCAAGCACTTATTCATGGATTCAACAGTGGAAGCGGCAGTTGGCCTCATGAGCATGCACTGCATGGGAATTAGTTGGTTTCATAATATGGTGTGGGAGAAAGTGACTTTTATAAGTCTTCTCATGCTTCTCCTATTACCACTTCTAAAGCTTTAAAGCTGTCAGCTCTTCTCCCACTTTAGTCGGCACCATTCTAAGCTCCCCTGGGAATGGGCCAGACGTACCTATTTGGAGTTTCACCTGCCAAGCTGAGAGAAATCAGTTTCAAAGTGAAAGAACAAGTGTTGGGGGGTCATTTATACACTACCACTGCAATCTTGAAGACAAACAAAGCAGAGCTCCACTATGGATGTGAAACCAGACCCTGAGCTGTGCTTGTACTTTTAGACACTGTAGTGAGAAGGAAAAACTCTCTGCTACAAGAGAATAGAAGGTTTCTGGTTGCAGGGTTTATATTAAGCACCCCTGAACAAAGAGAAATGTCACAGAACAACAAAAAATTATGGGGCAAAATGCGAAGATCAGTGTGGACAAGACTGTGCTGTGGATAGATTAAACTGTCCTTAAAAGAAATGAGATCTACTCTGCTTCCACCTGCAGTGAAGGAATAAATGCTAGGTTGCTCTGGTTAACATTCCTGTTTACATCATCAGCTCAGGGTCACGCCTCATTGCATTACAGCTTTATAAATCCTACCTATTTACATAAAAACCTATGTTTATGCAGCTCAAACTTATCTGGACCTGGTACTAATATGAAAGAGTTAACACACCCATGGTCTCAAAACCAGTCAGTTTGAAAGTGCTACACAGCAGGCATGCCTGTGCACATGCTGTGTAGGGGTGCACCCAAGAGCAGCAGGGTCCTCAGGCTTACCAAAGACAGGCTTCCCAGGGGCTGCAAAAAAAGAGCATTTCCCCATCAAGGTGCTCAATTCAGGACATGCTGCTGCTGGCCCCCAGGAAGACAAGCCTAGAAGCCTCAAAGAAACCTTGACAAAGATGAGCCCCAGGGATGGAATACAGCAAGGGAAGCACAGGTCCCAGCCACCCAGCAATCTCAATGCACGCCCTGAGCAGTAAGGAAAGGTAGTGCAAAAGTGCAAAGCCTACAAACCTGTGACTAGCCTCCTAGGAGGCAAACTAGCTTCCCATGAGACACCAGCTCTTCAACGATGAAAGTAAAGCAGTCTGCCCTGAGGCTGACAAATGGAACAGTCTATTACCAAGAAGCAGTCACAGAATCATAGAATGGTTAAGGTTGGAAGGGACTTTAAAGATCATCAGGTTCCAGCCTCCCTGCTATGGGCAGGAACACCTCCCACTAGACCAGGCTGCACAAAGCTTCATCCAACCTGGCCTTAAACAACTCCAGGGAGGGGGCTTCCACAAACTCCCTAGGCAACCTATTCCAGCAGCTTACTACCCTCATGATGAAGAATTTCCTCCTGCTGTCTAACCTAAATCTACCCTCTTTCAGTTTAAAACCATTACCCCTTGTCCTATCACTACCCTCTCTGGTGAAAAGCCCCTCCCCAGCTTTCCTGTAGGCCCCCTTTGGGTACTGGAAGGCTGCTATAAGGTCTCCCTGGAGCCTTCTCGTGTCCAGGCTGAACAGCCCCAACTCTCTCAACCTGTCTTCGTAGCAGAGGTGCTCCAGGCCTTTGATCATCTTTGTGGCCCTTCTCTGGACGCCTTCCAACAGCTCCACGTCTTTCCTATGCTGAGGGCTCCAGAGCTGTTCACAGTATTCCAGTCCCATGATCCTATGTTCCACCATCTACTTGTTCCATTTCAACTTGCACACTTACCCATGCAGCATCTGTACTGGCAGGGTAAAAGTATGTATGGGTGAGGAGAAGCTGTAGGAGTCCTTGAATTCAAGAAGGCCAAAGTATTTTTGTGTGCTTGGGCAATGAAAGCTGCAAAAGACAAAGCTTAACTCAGGCTGTGCTAATGGGAGCAGTAACTTGGAATTGGGAAAATGTGAGCCAAAAAGTCTAGGAAGCTAGGAACCTCAAACTAGGTTCTCCTAAAGGAGAAAATAAGATACAAAATAATTGTGTACTAGCAGAAGAAAAGTGAACTGACTCGGCTGTGTGCACAGGTCAAGACAACCTGCATGAGGATACTTGCTAGTGAGTAAAAGAAATTAAGAGTCTTCATTTTTTTCTGGATGACAGTAGGCCCCTCTAGGACTTAAAAAAAGTCTTTGTGCTTATTTTTTTAGTGTCATGGCAAGCTCCAGTGTTCAACAGAGCATAGACAAAACTATTTTCACTGGGGAGGGAAGGGGAGACTTACACATTTGTGCTGTTAAATACAACCAGCTTCTCCTCTGTAGTATCACAGTTGTGTCCTAAGTTAGTATCCACCTCCAAATAGCAAGTACAGTAGTGTGTTGTGACTTAGGTGTGGGGCTGCTTTCTCTAAGTACAAGTGTAACTGTTCTCCTGAATACAAGATCATTTATAAGTTGAAGCTTCAGTTTCATAGAACATTTGGCTGAAAAAGACCTAATGTCATTTAAGTTCTACTTCAAGGTAGGATCGACTTGAGCTATTTAATTCCTGTCTGAGGCCTGTCTACAATGACAGGAGATTAAAGACATCAATAAACAACATATTCCAAAGCTAAACTGTCTTACAGGTTTCCCTGATTGTTAGCTTAAATCATCATCATTGTAACAAAGACCTTCATTTTTCAAAGTCCACTGTGAAAAAGTTACTTTCTTCCTTCTTTGCATCAACCTTTTATGCATTTGAAGATCACTACTGTATTTCAGCTGTCTTCTCTCAACAACCCCAGTTGTTTCAGCCTTCCCCGGGGTCATGTTTTTGAGATCTATGATCATTCATGGCACTCTCCTCTGATCTCATTCCCGTTGGTCCACATAATTTTTGAACTGTGGAGTCCAAAACATCATGCAAATGTCAAAAGCCATAATGCTCTTACGCCATACAACTTTTGTTACTTCTCTGCAACCCACAGGACCTTGTGTGAAAGGAAATTAGGTTAGTTTGGTGTGATACGCATTTGACAAATCTACAGGGCTGTTATTAACTTCCTTGCTTCTTCCTACACTCTTAAAATAATTTAATTATTTGTTTCAGTAGTTGTCTACAAAATGAAGTTAAACTCACTGATCTGTAATTCCTCATCCCCTCCTGGTTTCCATTGTGAAAAAGAGGCATTATGTTTGCCTTTTTCTTGTCTTCTGGGAACTCCTTCACTTCCCACAGACTTTCAAGGGCACTTGCTAACAGTTGTGCAGCACAGGCCTGGCTGAAGCAAAGAACCCTGAGATGAGTTTTGCTATATCAAACTGACCTGGAAAACATTGCACCTAAGTCCCGACTTGTTCTTCCTGTTTCAGGCTGAGCTCTTACCTTTGTTATTGACACCAGCTGTGTTTCTCTTAGATATAGTCTTGAAAAGGCATCTATTCAGTCACATATGCTTTATCAGACTCATTTTCATATTTTGAAAAACAGTATGAAAATATTCAAGTACTAGTGGCTTCACTGGCTGAGCATAATGGATGAAGCAGTAACAAGTGGCTGCAAGCATAACTCATTTAGTAGTGTTTTGTGAACTTCCATCAGAACATCTTATAATCACTAAGGGGTCATTAAGTGACAGATATCTCAAAGATGTTTTGATGAATGAATTGATAAATAAAACTACCCAAAATATCTGCAGACTTAAAATAAACACATACATTTTGTTAATGTTAAGCAAAAGACAATACTGTCTATTTGTGATTTCTGAATACACTGCATGATTTGATTTTGACTTGTACATCCCAGCTTTTCAGTGTAAGGATTTTAGAGTGAGACTGGGCAGATATATCTTACAATGTTTTTTGTAACAAACCAGAAATGTTATCAATATTGGATTAGGCAACAGAATGAAAAATTCAGTTTTCCATAAATAAGGTGGTCTTACTGTATATACTGCTAAAATGTCAGCTGTACAACTATGTAGTCTGCCCTGTAATAAGCACTTATTTTAATCTGTGTAAGAATATTATGCTACTCTTAGTATCATACTGGTAGCATTACTTGTCACACTAAACCCAAAACCATTTAAGCAGAAAAAACAGCAACCAACAACAATTTTTTTCAACACAGCAAGGTATGAATGTTGCTGTGGTTTTGCTCAAAAGCTAATCTCCTGACTTACCCAGGGTGAGGGATTTATGTGTGGAACAGAAAACGATAGCCACTGTGTCTGCTGGTGTGAAACCAGAGTTATTCCTAGAAAAGAAAGAGTTTTAATAACCTTTGATAGCAAAAACCTTAAAACATCATCGATCAAATATATTACTTTGAGGATCCATATGCACATTCACATCACTTTGATCAGGTCTAGTGACAGAAGTAATTCTACCCACAAATGAACAGTAGTGTTTGATTTATTTTTTTTTTTTTTAGCAGAATTGTTCCTCACTTGTGGCAAACTCTCTAATGAATATGCTCCTGTGTGAAGGAGAGGAATTCTGAACACATGGTATGTAGGACATAACTTTACTCCAGCCAAAGTTATTTTTGCAAACATGCTGTACCACAGCAGTGACCAGCTTGCCTCTACAAAAAAAGAGAATGACCTATGATTTCTTTTTCTTGTATATAATGATAACAACATGCTCAATTTAGATAGTCTACACTATGAGCAGTGCTTCGAATATGCAACTATCTTCCACTTCAGAGAAAAACTGCATCTAAGGGTTTACACACTGGGAGTAAGGGTGGAAAAATGACATACAGAGGGGTGCTGGCCAATGGTTCACCCTTTGGTCCAAATTAGGCATAATTTTATGACCTTTCAAAATATTTACCCTAATGTCTCAGTCCGTTGCTACTTGAGGCATTTTAGATTATACAGTCAGGACATATCTTCCCCCCAGGTTAGGTCTAGAAGCTCAAAAGTTATTTTAAAATGCCTTCTAAGGTCAGGGCATAATCTTGTCACAGATTTTCTTGTGGCACTAAAAAAGCGTAAGTAACTCTAAGATATTGCACCCTTCTTTGTGATTTTCCCTTATGGATAGTGTATAATTATATAAATTAAGTGTCTGTCTGGAGTCTGCTGTATTGTGACACTCCCCATTCAGCAGAAAATGCTCCAGTAAGCCTAAAAGAGAGGACAATGGTGGATTCTCTGACCAGCCCAAGTGATGCACTAAGCCATTAGCTAACACCATTCTCAAGGTACTACTTCTTGAGAAGTGAATGTACGGTTGATATTTAAAAGATATTTAAAAAGAAAAAAAAAAATTAGCTCTACCCAACATTAGTTTAGGACAACTGCCTTTTAAGAACCACCACATAAATGTAACACATTTGACATATACAGAGTAGAGTGAATTGCCAGTCCAGCAAATGTATCTTGAGATGTAAAAAGTCAGACTGAGCTCGCTCTCTCATATGTCATCAGTATGTCTGCAGGGCAAATTATACCTTCAGTGACATCTGTGCAAATCCATTTTTTTCAGTGGATGAGGTATAGCAGTGATTGATTGAGATTTAACAACTCTGTAATTAACACACAAGAAAGGACAGAATTCAGGTCCTGCTCTCTCAGCCTATGAAACTCTAACAGAGAAAAGGCAGTAAGGACAACATGAAATACCAAAATGAGGTCACCCCTATTCAGAAACCTGCCCTTACACATTTGTATAAACTGTATCGCCCAAACCAAATATATCACACAAAACAAATACTCAAAAGTTCTGATTCAGCACACTAAATTACCTTGTAGAGAAGAGGAAAGTCAAAAACATGAAGCTCATCTGAATGGAAAATACTGGAAGAGAAACAAGATAAAATTAGACTTAGATCACAGAAGTACAGATCACATAAATCTCTTCAATTGCTGTGTTCATGCCTTTTGCCCCCATACAACAGGTCAGAAGCTGGACCAAGTCTAGCCAGAGAAATCCAGTGACAGACAACCTTTAAAGACAGTCGTGGCTGGATGAACAGTAACTATCACTACATCCAAGAAAGCTAGAGCTAATGTCATGGCTACACAAGTTCTTCCTGAGGTAACTCTTCTCAATCAAGTATTTCTTGACATGAAGAATGGCAAGAAAGTTCACTACTGGATGCTGCACATCTGTGTGCACTAGTTTTGCCCACTGGGTTGACAAAATCTCTCAGACATGCTCTGGTTACCAAGTATTTAAATTTAGCCCCTTTCTATTTAACAGTAGAAAGTACCATGTGTAAGCGTGATCCCAATAAATATTCTCACATACTGGGCATATCACTCTCCTGATGAATGATCACTATTAAGAGAAGATCATCATTTTAATTGCCTCTGAGAAAAAGGCTAATTCCTGAACTGGGCAGCGTAGGTCAGACAAAGCAGCTTTTGTTTGAGCTCAAGTCAGCTTTGTGGTGACTAAGTGTGGATGGTTTTTCAGCATCCTGAGGGGATCTCTCCTCTCTGCCCCCTCTCTTGAGACCCGCAGAGTCTTGGTCTGCAGAGATGTGGGGGGAAGCAAAGAGCTTCCCTGCTGTGCCCTGAGTAGCTCCTGTGACTGCAGAGCCCGAGCGTTGTGTCCGAGTGCAGGAACTCCCCGCAACGCTGGAGGAGGAACTCTGTGACCTGTGCAGACCTTTTCTGGGTCTTTGTGGGTTAAGGGGAAAGGCTTTCACTTGCAGCAGAACCAGGGGTGGGTCATCTCTCTTCCCCTTGCAAAACCTATGAATACAATGAGGCTAACATGCCCCATAGGACAGTGCAAGCCAAGAACATACATTTGATTTTGACCACAGTTTACAACTGGGCAACATGGCAGGGATATTAGCTATTACCAGGGACATTTTTCATTCTCTTACATACATTTCCTAGGATGTATAAATGTCACCTCAGCATGCACTTAATTCCTCCTTCATGAAGTAAGGAAACAAGCCATTGTTCCTGAATTACAATTTTTCTGCAACTAAATACATTAATTTAACATGCACAGAAAAAAAAATCCCTTAATACGTTTAATTCTGTAAAGCAATAAGCATGTGTTGCTACCAATTATCCCTGGTGCATATTTTGCTGTAGCTAGAATATTAACATAAAAATTACATAAAAACATTATTCAGCAGAATAATAAATGCAGGTTCATCTAAACTCCTTGTGCTAGTTTCACATCCTAGTATAACACAACACACATCCAGCCAACACCCAACAGCAGTAAAGAAACTTTTTCTAGAATACAATGTGCATATCCATCTCAACTTCCCTGTTTTTTTTGGTTTTAGAAATATTTTAGAAAAAAACAAACGTCTAATATATTCCAAG
Source organism: Hemiprocne comata (assembly GCA_020745705.1). Taxonomy (NCBI): domain Eukaryota; kingdom Metazoa; phylum Chordata; class Aves; order Apodiformes; family Apodidae; genus Hemiprocne; species Hemiprocne comata. The sequence continues at coordinate 73,870,916 of CM036589.1, forward strand.
CTGTTTCAGTGCTTATGTTAATATTCTTACTAAGAAACTCCAGTTATAGACACTGGCAATGAAAATGTATATATAATGATTTTCAGTGTATTGCACTGCAAGTGGTATGTATAATTACACATGGCACAAATGCAGAGCTGTCTTGCAGAGAAATAAAAGAAAGGACAAGAAAGGCAATGGAAGCAACCACTTTACACCAACTGCTCAAGGAAGAACATGACTTTTTAACTAAAAAAGATGTTTGGTTTTTTTTTTCAAAGCAGCGATCAGCACAGTAAAAAAATTACTTCATTCTGAGTTTCTCTGCATGTTAAGTCAGAGTTGAAAATTTCCATCTCTTTCTTGCTGACAACTCTGGACTAACTGAAGTGCATCTGGGATGTGACCCTTCTCAGGTGCCTATGTAAACAAGTATTTCCTCCATTAAAAAAAAATGCTCCTTAGCATGGCTTCCTCCTTCTTTGCTTTCAGAATAAAGTATTTATACCATTTATGCCATTTATAATTCCACGTAGTATTTTACACATGTATACACAATCCAAAAAACTGCCACAATTAGAACAGAATAAGAATGGACCCACAAAGGGCAAGGGTAAATTTCCTACTGACTTTAGTGGAGGTTGGATTTATAGAAAATACATTATTTTTATTAGACAGAAACATGTGCCCATACACTCACTTCAAGGTAGGTGATGCATTGATTTCTTGAAATGTAACAGTTTGAGAGTGTACGAGATGTGATTTATACTGTAGTTACCTCTTCCCTAAGCAACCTGAAACTCCTGTCTCTGGACAGTCTGAATCAAGACAGGAATTCCCTACTGGGAGAGGAGACAGTGCCTGTATACCACTGCCTTTCCCTGGGAGGTAGTGATCTGCAAGTGTATTTTTAACTGATGGCGAGGATACCAGCAGGCTGTTCTCATGTGTATGTTATTTAAGGCTGAGTGACTAGAGTGCTTCTAAAACAAACTCTGCAAGAAATGTGTTCATCCACAGAAATATATCAACACATTTCAACTCCCAGCTAGTTTCTAGGTTTATAATATAGTAAGGAAGAAATATTTTAGAGTTCCAACAGCGTTTTTGACTAAAGGCTTAAGCACAAATCTTTTCTTTCTATTTGGAATGCAACACCTGTGCATTTATGGTTGTTTATAACAAAGAAGCCAAAACAGAATGGCCATAAACACTTGGAAAGTAATATCCTGCCCCTTAAGAAATGCAGGCCGACTGAGCAATGTCAGGCTCACCTAAACAGTAGGGTTCATCCCTCCCTAAATGCTTACTCAGTCCCCTAAAACCATCCAGCCCCTAAGAAATCTGGTAATCTGGTTTATTAGATGCATTAGGAGTACAAGCCCTAGTCCTGTGCCAGCATCCCTGCAGCCTCACCCTTTCCAGTACATACAGCTCACTGCAAACACAAAACACAGTTAAAAGACACGCTTTAAGGCTGAACTTACTTATGAACACTATTATGATCAAGCTAAATTTATCAAGGTCAATATTTGGATTGGCGAAAGTATCACAGAAGGTTGTGTAGATGATCATCAGGAGCACACAGCTGCTGATAGTGCCAAATGGAAGCTTCTTCCTTTCAAGCCAGTCCTTGATGTATCTTCGGACAATCTGAAACACAGAAACCAACAGGTTGCCTCTTTTCAAAGATGCAGGGAGCCAAGTTGGGCATCACAAAGTGAATCTGACAGCGGAAAGACACAAAGAGAAGAGAGTAATTTGGATGACGGCCACAGTGGATTTCAAAGCTTCCCTGCCACACAACTCCTCTTCTGGGGAATTTAACATTTGTAGTGCAACTTCCACTGGGCGTCCATAATGAGAGTATATTTTCAAGTACATTCAAATCCATCCTTAATCATGCCAAATGTTCTTTGCTAGCTGTCACTGAGACATGCCCATTAAGCCTCCCCAAAGTTTATCTCCTCTGCTGATACTAATGGATGTATGTAATTATCACAGTCCCCTTTGCATCAACAGACAATTCCAAGTGCAACTTTGGGAATCTTAAAAATCTGACATCTTCAGGAATTTCATGACGGTAGATAATCGAAAGTGATCCATGGAACATTTTAATATTTAAATAGCTAGCGATGCACCAGAAGTTTTTAATTAAATTATAACTCAAGCTTGAAAAGCAAAAGTGCATGTGTTGTGGGAGTTTAAATAATTCAGACTCTGAATATCTCGAGTTTTTGTAAATCCAAAGACAAATGCCATTTGCACGCTTTTAGAATACCAGAATTAACACATGAAAACAAGGAAACCTACTGTACTTGGCAGAACTTTTGCACTTTCAGGAAACAGAATCTGTACTTGTTTTTCAGTAATTTTTTAGAAACAACTATACATTTAAAGTAACTTCAACTTCCAAATTATGCTAAATACTACAGGACTAAGCCTCGGCAGACACAATGCACCTATTTCAGCCCTGACTGGGGAGTCGCTTTTAGTTTCTCTCTTTACAGGGTTTGAAAAAACTTTTTAAAGCTTTTATCATACAGCTGCAACTTGTGTCAATTTTTCAGCAATCACATTATCTTGCCTAATTTCTCCCGAGACCTCCCAATGTTCTCTGTTACCATGCTCTTTCAGAAATAATAGCATGAGATCCCAAAACACTTCTAACCAGAGGGCTCTAAAGGTGTCTCGTTACCGTCCCATTAATAAACATCACCACTATCAGTTTAATAATAGAGAACATTTTAGAGGTCTTCAAGATTAATATCAAAGCATCATCACCAGTGCTACCATAGGACCTTTTCACACACTAACTGCCAAAGCTGTGGGGTTGACCTCAGCACTGTCAGTTTGCCTCATGGCCTTTTCCAGCTTGTTTGTGATCTCTCAATTGGGAAGGCATGGAAGCAGCTATCCCAGTGACCACAGCAAACAGACTTTATCAACGACATGGCAGGGCACATATTAAAAATTTGGCACATGGGGTTCACACAAAGGTGAGTAGGCTGAACACCAGCACTGGCCTCCCAGCACTTCTAAGCTTCCCGTTGATGAAAAATAACAGATTTACAGGAAAACAGGTAAAGGAATGTTCAACACCCCAGTGGAAACGCTCAACTTTAAAATTTCACACTTGCCAGATGTTAGAGAGAGAACACAACTCAGAATATGCAGTGAAACTTCTGAAAGAGCATGCAATGCATCTCCTTCAGCCACCTCCTTATAAGCAGCCACCCAGTAGAAATAAGACCCTGCACTGATGAAAGAGAGGGAAAAAAAGCTGAGTGAAGACATTAAGTGTGCAGTGTGAAAGATATCAAATGAGAAAACCATAGTAGTCTAATCTGAGCAGATTTGGGACTCTGTAAATATCAGAAGCAAAATCCAAATTCTTTCATTTCTAAAGTGAGGGTATTCTAAGGAAGTTAAAAAAAGTTCTATTATCCCCTAAATTAACATCTCATTGGGAGAAAAGAAAAGCTGCTTAACACCATCTATTTATTTATGGTCCTTCCAGAAGACTTACACTGGAAGTAATGAGATGAAAAAGAAAACTTTTCTTGAAAAAGAAAACTGATGGTTAATTATGCCACAGTACAACTTATACTGGAGGTATTTATCAGGAAAACTATAAGCTTGTGTCTGCACAAGATGTAATTATAACATACATGACAATAACAATTTTATACAGATATTTATTGTGGACTGACAAATAAGAGAGAAGAAACATTTAAAAAATGAAGCTGCAAGCAGCATTTCCTCAAAATCTTCATCTGATTGGTATCTTCTTTAAATATCCACCTCTATCTAGTCTGGAATTATTGTGAATCAACAACCATAAATACCACTATGACTTCTAATTGCACATTGTATTTTTTTTAAATTATATACTCAGACCCTGAAGAACTAAATTGTGGCTTCAGGAAATCATCGAATCAACCCAGTGTCATGCTAAATGTATAATGTTGAAACACAGACAAAATACATCCTCTCTAACACAGAATCCCATACATTTTCATCTTATCACAAGTTTCCAGATGATCTATAACTTCAGAGGTCAATTTGGCCTATGATCACAGTTTCAAGGCAATTCTTGTATAACTCAAGAGGGGAGAAATATAACCCTACAGGTATCTGCAAAAACTCAACTAGGTTTTTCATGTCAGTTGATTCATTTTGAATGAAAAACAACCCGTTTCTTACTTATTCATGACCTGCAGAAGTTGTTTCAGGACAAGGTTGATTTGAAAGCCTTGTAATCCTTAACCCAATTCTGTAACTTTTTAGGGTTAACACAGAACTTAAATTGTCAAGATTTGTAGTGAAATAACACTAAATCCCACAGATACAATAAAGACAAGATACAATAAAGTACAGAACCAGCCAGTGAACCCTGGTGTTGTGTGTTCCTCTGACAGGAAGTCTAATAGGCATTGAAAATCCACGAGCAACACAGGTTGAAATGATTAAATAAAGACTCTCCTAGGTAATTCAGAGCCTGGGCAGAGATACTAAGCTTCATTTGTCTGCAAACACACAAAAGCTAACACAACAATTTTTGCATGTAATGGCCTGTATGAAGGGCACCAGACCCGGGCACCTCTCAGTTGATATAACAAAGTCCAGTATTTTGAAGTATATACCAGTACAATGGGGGACAAGGCAGGGACAAACATCAGAGAAACAAGCAGTTAAGAAAATGTCTGAACTGATACTCCTGTAAAAAGATGCACTTAGAAGCTGTGGTAGAAATAGAAATTACTGACATCCAAAACAGATTCATCAGTGTGCCACAGTCTGATGCAAAAGAGCAAAAAGGGGAGCAAACACTCTTCAGATGCAATAATTTCACAGTTCCTAGTGAAAGGGAATTCCTCACACTAAAAAATGCAGTTAAAAAAGCAAACATCTAAGGGGGGCTGGGAGGGGGAGGCAGAGATATTGGAGGAATAATCTTTATGTGAAACCTGAAACCATTTTAAAATCTACTTTACAGGGGGATGTGCTGCAGGATGTTACCACATGGCACAGTTTTTAAGGTAAATCTCAAGGTACAAAGGCCCTGCAACCTGCATCCCTGCTGAGACTCCTGTAGAATTACTTCTGTGAGGAGGGCTTTGGGGCCTCTGGTCCTATGGTAGTGAACACATTAGGTATGATGAACTACAAAAATTTTTGTGCAGATTTAAATGCCAACCCCGAAGATCAGGTAATTTCTGGTGGCTGAGCTGGAGGTTGCACACAAAAGAACAGTGCATGGGAATGCTTACCTCAAACTGTGGTTCAGGGGAGAGAAGAGAGGAAGAGAAACAAAACTTCATAGTAGGTGCTATTTTATAAATCACCTGCATAATGAAAGATGCTGAACTCACAGAAAGCTTCAACAGTAAAAGAACATAAACATGGCCATCAGACAACTACCCCCTGGCAATCTCCAAAGTTTTTTGGAAAGGCATCAGCTCAGATTTGCTTCAAAGCACAGTTCCAGGCTCAAACTTCACTCTTGTCCAGGATTTAATTCTTAACAAAAGAATATAATGATACATGCATTAACAGTAGTGTCCCCATTTCAATGTAGTTCTTCTACCAGAATGTTTATATCCAGAGTTTTTCTTCCAGGCTGCTCTGGATCCTGCCATAACCTCCTTGTCTAAACACTAGCCTCCCTAAGCAAATGGGCTTATTGCTCATATGCTCAATTCACTTAACATCCCCTGTACAAAGAAACATGATCTGCTGTTCCAGGAAAGCAGGTAAATAATGCTCATCTGTTCTAACATCATCCATGAAAACAGCAGAAGATATATAATAGAAAAACAATTAACTTATCTAATTGTACCTTCATAACAGTCACACTGTATACCCAGAGAAATTTGTCAGTAAAATACAGCTATTCTGTTTCCACCTGCCTGCTCAAGTGCTGGACACACAAGATCAAAAAATGCAATAAACAATGCAATTCATTAATGTTCATTATTAATTAAACTAAATAGGGCAAGGAGCTCCCTCCCCATGTATATGGAACAGAATAATTTCCGACATTTGTAATACAGTACATCTTTTAAAAATTCTCCAGACCTTCAACTTATTTTTTTTAAACATATGGAATGAAAAGAAACAGGGGAAATGGTTATGAAATCATTTTTTCTGTTTCTATCATACACACTAGAGTATCTCTTGGTCTTTACATGATTACACAAAGTAGATTTTTTCCTTATTCTATCAACTGGTTTGGACTGATTTAATCTTTAAAAGTATTTACAATGTTTTTATTGTAGTTCTGCTCCTCTTGTTTATTATGAATTTGTATGTACTTCTGAATACCTGGAAACAACACCTGGGACTTTACCATTTCAACACAAGAAACACAAGGAATTTTATCCTTGTGTTGAAACACACAAGGAAACAACCTGAAACTCTGCTGGATTATCACAAGACCTAAATGCAGCTGTTACCTTTCTTACTTTGTCTTTTAAGATAAGATTCCTAACTCATTCTTAACTAGTATTATTACTATTTATACTAACAAACCTTTGCGATCAACTCTGCAATGCAAAAAATTTTCTTTTGAAAAGCTTTGAGCCAGGCCAGATATTTGCAACAGTCTGATAACTTCTCAGTGTCTCCCCTACAGAAAGATGGTAAACCAAGAAAGAAGACTGCATAGAATATTGTGAATTAGTTCAGTGAAACTTGGAAGACATGCAAAGGGAAAAAAAATGGGAAAAATAAAGTGAACTAAGATGACAGCAACTGTGAAAACCAGTAGAAAGAATCAGATGCTGAAAAGCAAGGAAGACTGTGTGTGCTGTAAAAATGTCATAAATAAGATGGAAGATCCTCGCAGATTTCTTCACTCTCCATATATCTGAGGTCTGCATCACAGTTCAAATGTACAAACTCTTTTTCAAAGCAGAGGTCAAAGCATTTCAGCCAGACCCTGTCCAAATAATTGTATAAGGAGCACACCTATATGAAAGCATGCATTCTCACCTTGCCTCTATACTGCTATCAAGTCCCAGACTTGGTGCTGGTTCACCTATCCTTCTATACCTTCTAGGACACCAACAAACGTCAAATCTATCCTTATTCTACAGATTGTACAACCTAATATTTCTTTTCTGAATATGAGATAGAAAAAACCCTATTTTTGCAATCTGGGGAAAAAAATATTATTTTTTTTTTTTACAAGCATCTTGGTTTTTTTCCCCTCAGCTTACCAAACTCCCCTAAAAGCTATCTTACTCAATTATGTCAGTCAGTTTAGTCCCAAGAGAGCTCCTGACACATATACACCTTCAAAGGAAGCTTTATAAACCCCCCACGAGGCCATTTTAAAAATTAACTTTCACATTTTGGGGTAATTTACAACTGTTGCTTTAAAACCTTCCAAACAGGTGCAATGTGGCAAAAATGTAAAGTGAGCCTGTAGCAGCAGTACATGGTGTCTTCCTATTTTGTATTTCCGTGGAGACCAGGTTCTGTTCCTTGTTTGAATCAAGCGTCAGAAGGGAGCAAACTGAGGTCTGAAGGCTGTTTATCTGCCATCTCAGTTTTCTGCAACAAGCTTCTAGAAGCGCTCATCTCCCACGGTACCACTCCTCCTCCCTGCAGCTCCCCGTGACTTTGAAGAGAAAACAGGGCTACTTCCATGTGGATTTAAGTTACAAGAAAGGATATGACACTGTTCCCTTTTTGTAACAGTTTCTTTACCTGTTGTTGCCCCCACCCATCCACTCTAAACAAACATTAGGCTTAGGTGAATAGCACCTTCTGCTCCCCAGCAACCCACCTTTCCCTTTCAATTTCTTATTCTCTAAAAAGAAATATATTGCAAAGCTTTTTAGTTTCAGTTTCACTGACAACATGCATTGCAACGTAGCACCCTTTTAGAGTTGTGTTTATAAGCACACCTCCCAAATGCTGGTAGGGCTCCTCTGGAACATTTTGGGCAATGATGCATAAGGGACTTAAAATCCTTTACTTGTAGGACACCAAGATTTTTTTGTGTGTGTGTGTGAGTAGATTTGGCAAGGATTTCTGTACAACTGGCTTCATTTTGTAGATTTGGAAAGAACTACTTAGAATTGTAACATTAATTTTAGCTTTAGTTAAGGTCTGTTTAATGTGAAGTGCCCACTTTACGCTGGCAGACAAATTACCAATGGGGCAACTAGAGAATGCATGAATGATAATGTACAGACAAGCTTTTTATTATTTATTCATAGAAAACAGTGGGTTTTGGTGTGCTGCTTTGAAAAATGTTCAAACTAGTAGAATATAATGAAAGCACAGTGAAAATTCTATTTCATTAACATTTAATCATAAATCGCTCTTTAATATAAAACATAAAATAAAAGTCTGTCATAAGCACTTAGGTATAGAGAATGGAGAAAGTCTGCAAAAAGAGGAAAGGAAATATTGCAGTGGTTTTCACTGTTCCTGTTATCTGTCACCTCAGAAGAAAAAAATAAGCAAAGAAACAAGAGTCTTCAGCTAAATCTCTCAACTGGTCATGAAGAAACTGCATAGACATTCTTGAAACCTTACATTTTGCTGGCTAAAAGTATTACCAACATCTATAGACAAGGAAACTATTATTTTAGCAAAGTCACAACAGCTCAGGAGCAGCAATCTTCATCAAAACTCTGCTACCCAGGAAAAAAAATCATCAGAACTTCAAGCTGCCAAAGCAAATTAAAAAATCTTTTCCTTGAAGTATCTATTGCCAGGTTTATTGTATAACAAGTATTCTCAAATTCCCCTTAAAGGTACACAAGAGTGGTGCACAGATAACAAGCTCATATGCACTACAGAGCTTCAAGGCTTATAGAAGATTAGATCTTTATAAAATACTACAGACTGCCTCTTTTCAAGACCTCATCAGAGAGGTCTTATTCCTTACTCTATAAATACAAATGCAATACTATGCTGTCAATACTGATTTGAGTAACACCATACTGTCAATTAGCAAAATGCATCTGTAGACACAGAGGATACAGGCCACCTTTTTTTTTTTAGGTTTAGACAAACTGCACATCTCTGACAAACAATAGAACAATTCTCCTCATTGAAGACCATCTGTCAGTAACTGCCATCTCTAAGACTTGGAGCCTTTCTGATAGTATCTTCCTCCTCTTCCTCTAACAGTTCCTTCTTTACCTAACAAATGGCAGCCAGCCCTTTACACATTTCATCGTCAAAGGCTAGAAAAGCATGTTTGACTCCTGTCAACAGCAGTCTTGCCACATTGGAAAATTGTTCAAGAAACAGTAGAAAATAAGCATCAATTACACTATTGCTACTTCTTTCTCCCAGCCATCACTAAAAATTCTGACGAGTCAGGCGAGAAACCAAAACTCTTGATACATTTTGCCATAAAGCAAACAAAAACCCCCGAACAAAACAAATCTAAAAGCACCTTCTCATCTGCTTTGCTTATATCCCAGGGGCTGCTCAAGCAGCCAGCTCTGCAGCCTGCTCAGGAAATGAGCGTTTAGGCAACACAGGTTTTCCCAGAGGCGAGATTTTTTTAAAGGAAAATAAAGCCCTTGGAGAATGCTTCCTTTAAGCAGCCTTCTCCGTTTTACACTGATGTGGATTGAGCATAAAGCCTCTGTTGATCACAGCTGAGTTAGGAAGGCTGAAGAGAAGCAATTCTCCAAGCAGGCAGGTTCCAAGCTCTTTTTTTTTCCCCAATCAAGCTCCTTGCTATCAGGTAATCTTACCAGGCATTCTTCCACTGACTTTTCTGCTGAACAATATGACTGTACGTGGTCAGGAATTGACATTGTGGCCATGAAATGATAAATTAGAAGTAATGGCTGAGACTGTAATTCATAAATTGTGGGCCATTATCTCTTAATGCATCTGGAACCCCAGAGTGAGCAACTTGCAATTCACAAAGCAATACTACATTGCTCTGCCCCATGTTGTGCAACAGTTCAGTAATTAGTGAGTAGTGGTCTACAAACTACACACTTCCCATTTAATCAGCACAGATCCATGCCACCTACAGATGAAGGGCAAGCAGACCCAGCACTGTATCTTTTGGTGTCAGTCCTTTTCTTACTGATTGTTTTTCCCTGATTGCTGCATGTTATTTTTGCACATGTAACTTTGAAAATGGTTTCTATTCCTATCTGAGCAAGTTGATTTACTTTTGTACAGCTCTACCTAATCAAGACAATCAATGTAAATGAAGTGACTCTTGGCATTTTTGATCTGTAGCTATTCTTAGCATTTGCTCTCTTCCATATCCTCTGAACAGATACAATAACGTGCAACAACTTTAGAAACAAAGTCTACATGCTTAGAGGAACATGAGCTATTTCTGTTGGCCATTCATTTATAGAAACTGCTTCAAACACTTCTGAAAGAGAATAATCTTTTTCTGGTTGAAGTGTATTTATAAAAAACAAACCCTTAAATAAATTTGCGATTGAGTAATGCAAGCTTTAAGATTCTCCTTTTTTTTTTTTCTTTCAGTCTTTATCAGAACTCCTAAATCTTATCTGTTCTCAGTTAACTCTCATGACAAATCTGATTTGGAACTTATGGTCACTCAGGGCACTTATTTCATATGCTTGCTGCTCACTTCATGTTACTTAGCCATATCTGGTGCAACCAAAAAACCCCCAACATTTAGCTCACATAGCAATTTCTTGTAACATCTTTCCAAAGGAACATGACATTATATATACAGATGAAAGGCCTCCTGAAATTTTCCATTCACTTTGTACAGCAGTTTGCCATCATCTTCAGACTTACTACATTGCAGTACAGATTCCTGACACTCCAACACTAAGTTACTTTACTGATAGATCTGCTGCCACATTATTTGTTTCCTAGAAATTTCCAACTAAGGCTTCCAACTAATAGCTTCCAGTTTTTGGACCTTTCTGGGCAAGACGACTTAAGTACTTTTGCTTGTCCATTTTTGGTGGAGTTTTAATTTGACAAGATAAGAATGTGATACACTGGTAGGTTCATCAGCAACCTTCTGTGGTCTAAAGAGATTCTTCAGATTTGACTGAAAGCATGTGAGCAACTGAATAGCCTTCAAGGACACAGAGATTTTGTCAGTTTTCCATATGTTATGGTTACAGTCATGTTATGCAGGTACTGATGCTGGTGGCTACTGTCATGCTTATGATGCCCATCTTATTAGACTTCAATTTTTATTTTTTTTTATCATGTAATAAACAAACTTCTCTAGGACTTCAGTAAGTTACGGTACATGCCAATTTTGAAATGTGCAATTACAGTTTGAAGCAAAACTGGCAGATATTCTTAAACTTGTCCAGGGTGCTTCTGTAGAGACTCCACTTTCATTTGCTTACATTTTAACCATGCTTCCAATTTCAAAGTCTGCTTTAGGCTAACAAAATTCAGGAAGTTTCAGCTGAAACCAGAGTTACACTGGGTGCTAGAATCAGCCACACTACTTCTTGGGAATGAACTACAAATCCCACTGATAGTCCCTTTGTGCATTCTGAATGCCTGAGAACAACAAATACAACTATTTAAGAATTCAGGTGGTTTGGTGTCCAAGCATAGTGGACATGTGTGACAACTTTTGGTCCTACTATTGCTATTTCCCACCATGATGTGGAAGAAAAAAATAAATATTAATTTATATATTAATATAATTTGTGAAAAAAACATACACCACATAGACAAGTGTCACAGAAAATCTTATCTTACAATCAATATCTTTACATTCAGTGAGAGATTTCTATTATATGCCATGAAAAATAAGACCTTGTGCTACAATATGAACAATGAGTCTAAAATGAAATATTGAACAGCTGCTCATTTCATGAATACCCTCCATCCAGTGTAACAAATGATAGAGGAGTCATGCAGAAAGAATAGTTTGCAGTCATGCAATTAAAACCCTTATCATAAAGTACATGCAAGATGGCTTAAGCAGCGCCTTAATTTTATGCTTTCTTAACTTCTGACTGCATAGCCCTTATATGTTTTTTTTTAAGTTGAGAATTTTTTTATTCCTGTAATTAACGGTAGATCCTACACAGGGAGAATTTCCTTCATCATCCAGGCAAAGGGCATGTGACAAAGGACTATACAGTATTCTCAAAGCTCATTTGTATGGGGCTGGAATTTCTCAGAGTCTAGGCTGCCGTTTCTCCCACTTTACGTTCACGAGCTCCCTCTCGATACGCAGCAGCGTATGTTTGTGGTGGTGAGGGACAGATGCTCAATCTCAACAAAGATCAATGTGGCTCCAGGGAGCACTGTAGCATCTTTGTTCTGATATTAGAGTTCACTATCCTGAGGCTGTTCCTGTGTGGCAGCTTAACAGGTTGCCAGTCTGTCTTTAAGATAGCTCTCTTTATCTTATTTTTAAAAATAAGAGTGTATATTTAAAAGACATACCTGTCCAATAATAAGGGGGACTACAACAGTCATAAACAGCTGTGAGAATATAGATGTAAAAGGCACAGAGGAGGATGATCCAAGCTACAAAATAAAAAGATACCATTAATATTGCACTTTTTCTTAGTATCTGCATATTTCGTGCACAGATATTACACATTAGTATACGTTTTATATTATGCATAAAAACTTGGAAGTACGTGCATGAACTGTTCAACTCTTAAGTCCCAATAAAGCATTTGGTATTCCAGAATAACAAAACTAAAACAACCTCTGGTTGACTATTTTACAACCTGCTACATATATAGCCAAGTCAACTATATAAGCATTTGTAGGATAATAATCTAAAAAGACAGTGAGTGAATCTTCCTAACTAAACAGTTAGCTCAACTAACCTTACCATTTATACAAATAGCAAGCAACAGAAGTTGCTGTGGTTATTGCAAATCAACCAATAGATAAATAATAAAATAGTAAAAAGATTAATATGTTTAATTTAAATGGTATTAAAAAAGAGATTTACTGAAAGTATATAACTATTATTTCATTAAGACAACTGTGATAGGCTTAATCTTCAAATAGGTGATCTCTTTAATTGCGATTGTAAATATTAAAAGTATGTTTTTTAAAGATGCAGGTAGAAAAGGTGAACAGTCAGTGGGGTTTTCCACCTATTTCAGAATGCATAGGAAAATTTTAGATATTTTTTACATTCTGATTGGAATTGTTTTATTCTAGGTCATTGAAAAGTTTCATTTAATGTATCTTTAACAGAGTATGCATTAAGAAATACATAGTAAGAAGATTGAAATAGCACTGTTAGAGCTTCCACATACAACTGTTGGCTTGATTATGAGGGTAAATGACATAACACTGAAGATTTCACAGTTCCACATTATTTTATATTTTGCACTTCACTTTAAAGATCCTCAAAATGATGACAGAATTCAGAATCTTTTCAGCTCCACCTAAATTATATGCTGATTTCCTAAAACATTCTCACATATGTAATTCTCATAAATTATACTCAGATTGCATTATAGTTTTTACACTTCTTTTCCTTTCAAAGCTACCTGCAGGTATGATAGACAAGGTGATCATACAATCTAATTACTTCCTATAACTCTGCCTAGAAAAATCAACATATGGCCATAAATGGCATTATTCTTCCCTACGATTGCTGTTACTCTGTAGTTCTGTAGCAATAACCCCGCCTAGACAGTAGTGCCTTTAATAAACCTATTGATTCTTAAACATTGTTTGTGAGTGTGACAGGGAGTGGTCCTCAGCCCTCGATTCCCTTTGTGTAGGGCAGTGGGTCGCAGTTTCCCATCTCGGTTTGCGACAACAAGTTTGGCATAAAACCAGTTTCTTCAGAAATTCGAAGAACGGAGAAATAAAAAAATTCACATAATGAAGTATTTTACTTTATTCAGAAATGTACAACTCCAACCTTTACCTACTGAAAATAATCTGATTAAAAGATGCCAATTATGCCACTTTTCCAGTGGTTTACATGTATATGTACTGCTTTTTGTAAATGCCATTTGCATATGCACTGCTTGGGAAAATGGAGAGCATGTCTACAGGGCTGTCTTTATGTAAGCTGAGCTTTTGGTTCATGCAAATGGCATCAGAACTGGGAAACAGCCCAAAACAGAATTAACTTCTGATACTAGGAAATCACAGGACATTGAGTGTTGCTTGGCCAGCTTAGAGTTTAAGAGAGTGGGACCAGACCAAATCTGCTCTTTCTTTAAACATGCTCCGTCACTTGCTTTCATCAGTCTCTTCCTGAATACGTTATTGGTAGAGAGCTTTGGGATACAGCTGTTTACTAGGAACCTTAACTGGCAACATCAGGGAAGACTCAGCTTGCCTATGTAACAAATTACAGCATCTCATCCCCATCACCTCCAATTTTAACAGTGTGGGCACAGAAGACAGTTGGAGGGGACCTGAACATGATACCATCTCTGAGACTTTTGGTCTGCAAGTCGGATGCAAGTGAGAGCACCAAGATTAAGGAGCCCAAATTTCTCATGAAGTCAAGAATGAGAAGCAAAGGCTTCAGATCACTCACATGAGTACCTGAAGTCAGGTAGTACAGCTACTCCATCCCCAAAGGACACAGGGCTCTCTGCCCAGTTCCTTGCAGAAAGTGGAGCAGAAAACTCCATCATACCACTCATGATCTCCTTGTTGTTTTAATTCTTGTAAGGAGTCTCTGAAATTTTAAAAGGTTCATAGTTTTTCAAACTGTATTTGGACTTTTTTGCTACATGTGGAGGAGCTAAAAGCATTACTTACTGTGTATTCAAGGAAGCTTTTTCAAGTGAAAGTGAAGATTTTTAAACTTTAAAATCTGCCTGGGTCTCAGAGGAGTGAATCTAACAAAGCAGTCTGCATGCCAGGCCCCTCTGCATAGCTTCACAACAACTATGACACTTTGGCAGTGGCTCTTTTTATAAAAACATTGATTGGACTTCTCTGGCTACTTTATGCTCAGTGGATGCATAATCAGTTTCTGAGTCAGGAATAAAAAAAATTGAAGAACAATATAATACACTGATGAAAAAGGCAGCCATTCAAACAGCAACTCTTCCCAGCTTTTTAAAGTGTTACTTCAAATGTAGTGTCTTCAAGCTATTGTGGATTCTGAAGTACTTGGTGCATATAAGGCTATGTTTTGATTTAGGTGTGGGGCTTTTTGGGGTTTTGGTTGCTGGGTTAGCTTGGTTTATTGCATAATTAGAAACTGAGTTACAGGTGCTGCGCTGGAGTGCTGAACAAATTTACCTGGGAAAAGTAAAATTGTATTCTTCCAAGAAACAATCTTCTATATCAGGATATCACCCTACCCATTCAGGCTCATCCCACTGTCACCTGAACCACCAAAAGGTGGTTCTGACTACATTTTAAACAAAACAGAAATCCACATATCAGTCTATCACTACCCCTCCTTTTGGCCAGAGGAAGCGAGTTCTTCAGCTACATCCGGTTTGCAACAGAAAAAACCCCTCTCCTTCTTGAAGAAAAAGTCAAGTTTTTCTGCTTCTAATATGACTCCTCTCCTGCATGATCCTATGACTGCACTATTTTTGGATCCATTTCAGTTGTATAGTTGAGAATCATATTATTCTGCCAGTCTCCAGCACCTTCATTACTTTCTAGAGAATAGTGTGGAGCTAGTTTATTTCTTGAGTCCTTAAGAGGTCCTAACATGTCACTATGCCACACTCAGGCAGAGGTCCAGAGCAGTGTCTCTGCTGGGCTCTGCCCCACCCTTTGTGCAAAGCTATGGTATTAGATTTCCTGTCCCACCTATGGTAGTGACATTACTTCTTCCAACAGACTTCTGAACTTTGTGTGCCTTCTGTATATTATGACAATAACTTTAGTGGACTGGTTTTTGATCAGAATCTGTTAGAAAACATCTATAAACTCTTGTATTACCCTGATCTTAAATCTGTTCCCAGAGAAGGACACAGAAGGTAAGTGGCTGAAGAAAAGGGAAGGCAGAACTTCTCAACCACACAAAAGAAAGACATTTTAACCCAGAATCTGGACATACAGTGGGCTAACCATGAGGAATCACAAGTGCTAAAGGACCCACAGCTATGGAGGATTAACCTGACCAGGACTGCCTCAACATTTTGCAATATGCAAACTTGTCAGGCTCACCAACATGCCTCGTGGACCCTCAGACACTACCCGAGTTCCAGGCTTCCTTTGAACTTGGATATGTTCGTTACATCCATTTTGACTGAGAAGTGAAGAACAATGGCAACAAAAAGCTTTGTATAATGCTAATCAAACCTTCCTACACATTGACAAACGTGAATATTCTGTCTGAACAAATAAATATGAATTTTCTCAGATTTCCCTCTCAGATTTCAGTCAGATCCAGCTAAGTTCTGTACTCCATTTGCTGTAACAAAACAACATTTAAAAAAAAAAAAGCCTAGATGATCTGCATTGCACCAAAATTAGCATTATGCTAAAATGTCTGATTTGGCTGACCTCCTTGTTTTAATGATCTCCATGCCTAAAAATGAACCTTTCTTCACAGGCAAACAAACAGAAGTAAGAACTAGTGTAGAAATACCATAGAATCAAACTGCTGATTTATAAGTATAAAAAATAATCTGTTTATGGAAAATAAAATTATCTCTTATGGAAAATAAAATCACAGAATCAGAATGGCTTGGGTTGGAAGGGACCTGAAGGAGTTCCACGCCCCCTACCATGGGCAAAGACAACTCCCACTAGACCAGGTTGCTCAAAGCCCCATCCAACCTAGCCTTGAACACTTCCAGGAAGGGGGCATCCCTGAGCAACCTATTCTAGTGTCTCACCACCCTCACACAAAAGAATCTCTTCCTAATATCTAATCTAAATCTCCCCTCTTCCAGTTTAAGGCCATTACCCCTTCTCCTACATGTCCTTGTAAAAAGCCCCTCCCCAGCTTTCCTGTAGCCCTTTCAGGTACTGGAAGGCTGCTGTAAGGTCTCCCCAGAGCCAACTCTTCTACAGGTTGAACAACCTCAACTCTCTTAGCCTGTTCTCATAGGAGAGGTGCTCCGGCCCTCTGATCATCTTTGTGGCCCTTCTCCGGACTCGCTCTGAGAGCTTCATGTCCTTCTTATGCTGGGGGCTCCAGAACTGGACACAGTACTCCAGGTGGGGTCGCATGAAAGCAGAGTAGAACGGAAGCTGAGGCAGCAATTCCTACATAACATTTAACAACAGTCTAAAAAGAGCTGGCAGATCACTAGGAT
The DNA here is from genome assembly GCA_020745705.1 of Hemiprocne comata. Classification (NCBI taxonomy): domain Eukaryota; kingdom Metazoa; phylum Chordata; class Aves; order Apodiformes; family Apodidae; genus Hemiprocne; species Hemiprocne comata. Next base: position 73,888,081 of record CM036589.1, read on the forward strand.
GTCCTTCCTACTCAGCCACTTTAACCGCATTCACATGCAGAGTGTTCAGATATCTTGGTAAGTAAGACAGAGAAGCTGAGTAAAAGACACTAGCTCCCAGTGATTGAACAAGAGTCACTGTACTGAAATTGTCCACCTCTACTGGGTGCTAACAGCAGGAGAGGGAAGGGAATGCATATAACTGAGAACAGAGCTTCTCTATTACGAGAAGAAAGAGAATTTGGCATTTCAAAAGCAAATAGGTTTCAGCTTCCCAGCACTGGCAGAATCGAAGGTATGAGAAAGAATGTATTTAAATTTTAAAAGAAAGATTTTAATTCTGCCTATCAAAAACTGCAAGTTGTCTCTCACCTCAGAGAAAGGCATTAAAGGTACGGCAGAGATCACATTCAATGGTTTGGCAGTCCTGCATTTTAACAAATGGATCTTTCATTGTTACTCTTAAAGGCAGACATAAGTCTCTAGTTCTGCCGAAAAAAAAAAAATAAATGTTCTGGCCTTATGGTATATTTTCCAAATCCTTACATCTTCAATATGCTTCTGCAGCCATAGGACTTGATTTGGCACAAACAAAAAAAAACAACCTAGCTGTCTACATAATCCCTCTGGTTTTGTTAAAAAAAACTAAACATCCCACAACAAAAAAAATAATCAGTGTTTCATGATCAGAATTGTGGAAAAAGGAAAGCTGATAATCTGTCAACTTTGTTTTTTTTTTCTGGCTTGAGCAAGAAAATATTTTGGGGTTTTCCTTGTTAAAGTGATCACAGATGCCTAATACTGTTCTGGGTTCCCCCATGACACATTAAATACTAAGCAAATCCAAACATACCTGTCAATTTTAAAGCCTTTTATAGAGCTGTAAAAATAACCATAGGTACTGTCAATCTGAAATATAACAAAGGTACTCTTCCACTTTACCTTGATACAATGATCTTGAGGGCTAATGTAAAGAAATGAGACCAAGCAGACAACCCAAAGTCACCTAAATGGGAGTTAGATGATTAATACTCTTGGAGAGCTGAGACTTAAGTACTAGTATCCAAAAACTCTGGTACAAACAAGGGGGGGACTAACTGGAAATGAATAGATTAATAAACACAGGAAAATTAGAAGCCATGAACATCATATATCCATGAAAAAGGCATCTGTGACGTACCAGAAGAAGTAAATCAATCAAGGAAGGGGATACTTGTGACATTGCACAAGGCCTGGATAAGGCTTTGTGAAGAACACTGTGCTGTTGTGCACAATTCTTATTACCTGGGCTGAAGAAGGAATTAAAACTGGAACATGTGCATGAAACACCTCAGAATAAGGGATTTGGTTTTTTTTGTTTTGTTTTTTGATGTTCGGGGTTTTTTTGTGGTGTGTTTTGTTTTGTTTATGTTTTAAAGATTAGAAATGCATGGCTTGTTCAGCTGACTGAAAATTAGGAAAGAGGATAGGATTGTACACTATGTTTGAGTCAGGGTGATAAATTCCAGAGAAGTCCTATTCAGGTGTATTGATAACACTGGCAACAAAGGCAAGTGGGTGACACACCTGTCACAAATACTCTACTGAAATTAGGCTTCTGCTCATCAGAGACACAATTTTCTAGCATGGCAACTGTGGAGGGAGAGCAAAAATTCATACTTTTCAGTTGAATTATGTTCAGTTTTGAGGTGAATTACACAGCATGGAAAAGAGGTTGACTGGGTGAGTCAGAACAGGATCCTCCTGGTATCCTGGTTCTGTGATTCGATTAAGACATGTGGTTAGCTTCTGCTGTGTAGAAGCAGAATGTGTACTTAGAAGGCTCCCCTATCATTGTATAGATGAAAATTTCAAGAGAAAACCAAGAAGAAAAAGTCCTCCACAGAAACTCTACATATTTTAGACTATTCTCCCAAGACAAATGTACAGTATTTTGTGTGTACCAGGAGGAGAGAGGGCCCCCGATATTCTCTGTTATTTGTATGCAATTTATATAACAAAGCCATAAAAGGCAAATTTGAAAAAGGAATAAAAAGCGAGTATTTCATGGCAGTCATAAAATTTCTGGGTAATTGTAAAGGGTTTGGATCAGATCAGAGAATTTTGTCTTCCCAGTTATTAAAGAGAAAGGAAACAGTGAGGTAAATACCCAGGTAGAAATAATGATACACTGTGAATCTTCCACATGAATGAGTTGATCTGTTAACAGCTAATGCACTATGCTATCCTTTCCCCCCCCACTGTTATCAGCCTTTTGTCACATACTAGTGAAATCCATTAGCTGCAACTTCCTTATTAACTTCCAAGGCTTTCCAGCTACTACAATATTTGCATATTTAACAATTCATTTGACTGGTATCAGCTCTCATTTACCAAGTGCTTGAGAGGAATAACAAGACATAGTGTGTAGAAAACCTGTTTAAAATAATATGTAATGACAGCACCTTTTAATAAAAAGATTTATCTGGAACACACAGAGTTGGAGAAGTCTTGGCAAAAATTTGAGAAGTATCAACAACTTGTAAAACAATCTTTTAGCTTAAGGATTGTGAATATAGGGAAAAACTTTTAACTTGAGTATTTTAATCAGCTTCTAGCTTCATTCGCGTCCTTATGCACCAGTCATTTTTTTTCCATTTTCTCTGTGATACTTGCTCAGAATTTCCTTCACTTGCCTACTCCTGAATTCTTTCAGCAGCGCTACTTTCTAGTACTTATGGCATTACCACTACAATGTCACCATAAAAATACCTACTACAAAATTCAGAAATCTGAGAGGGCATCAGAGAAGAAAATATCACTGAATAAATCAAGAAAAGAAGCAAGCTGATAAAGCCTTGGGAAGATTCGATTTTGACACAAATGTCATGGCAATCTTCTTTGGTGAAACAGCAAACATGGGAGCAGTGTGTGACAGTTACATGGAGGTTTTTGCCAAGTCTATTTTTTAAAATACAAATGAATTTTGCATTGGCTCTTTAACATTCCCTGTTAACTGCTTTACAGGCATGCTTCTGAAGAATGTGAAGTACATAACCATGTAAAACACTTATCTCTAGCATTTTCTTTGATGGCTTTCAATAAAAATACACAGCTTCACACACCTTGACTTCTGTTACTTTGATAGCTAACTGGCTGTGCTCCAAACAACTGAAGCGACCATGTCCATCAGGCACCAAGTCTGAACAATAAGGGTAATACCAAGAAGGTGGCTGACTTGGGAAACTGAACCATAAATCCCACAGCATCACAGGCTCCAGCAGGTGTGCAGATGGCTGACTTCTCACACTTTGATACCAAATACAAGCAACAAAATCATAACCCTGTGTAGCTTGGCAGAACTGCCAGTCCACGTGCTCAACTGACTAAGGACTGAGAGGGCAACTCTATCCCAGTGCAGCTGGGAAGGAACAGGGCTACCTTCACATGAGAAAGGTCGCTCTGCATTGTCCTCTTACGTGGTAGCACAGTAACTGTGCTCACTTTGCTTCCAGGGCAAATCCAAGAGACATGACTTGGTTGAGGCATCAGGCTGGCCTCCATCCTGTGCATATGAAGGTGTATGAAATCCCTCAATAAAAACAAAGCTGCATTCATACATATTCCTGTTTTTCATTAACAAGGTTACAACCTAAGAACACGAGTGAGATGATACAGCTACAACTGTTTCAGAGTGCAGTGCTACTGAAATTGTGTCTTTCAAATGAGACATCATAAAAAGGTGCTGACATCTTGAGGTTATTAAAGAGGTCACTGCACTATTAACTTCACAGTATGATGACATCTTCTGTTTAACTTTTAGTAATATAAATGTGCTCAAATGCAGTATACTTAAGAATTCAAATAATAAACTGAACATAGAGCACGAGTCCCATGATAAGTAACGATGGACAGTCATACCCAAGTGACTAACTTCCTCAGGCATTACTTAACCTATTCATAGCCATTATTTATTGACAGCAATATAGTTATTTGCAAAAGCAAAATTTAGCCTAGCCTTCCATTTCTATTTGGTGGGGTTTTTTCCCAAAATCCCTTTGAGAAAATAAAGTTTATTCCTCTGCTTTAAAAAAATTCATGATCAATCTGTTACCTTTGGCTTTAGCTAAGTATATGACCTGACAAGAGGAAGAGAGACAGCATCCTTCTCCGAATGCTTTGGTATCCAGCCTCCTAATCATCATTAATGAAACACTGCAAAATGTTGTGAAGAAATGTGAACAGCATAACCCCGTGCTAACTTGAAACTGATGTATCTTACAGCACTTTGTTTCAACACTCCCACCCACCACATACATGAACTCTGATCAGTTACATATAGTTTATGGGACATAGCCCATTTATAACATCTTTTCTGGGAATCTAACATATTAACTATTAATAATAAGGGTTAACATGAGAATCATGATATTGCAGAATAATGTATCTGGAAGCCAGATTCAATACCTTCTTATTAAGGACAATGTTAATCAGAGGTATCCATGGTGAAGGCAACTATTCTTTAAAGTTTAGCTAGGCATCCTCACAAGGATATAGTCTGGTAATTATGTGCAGTATTTAAGATTTCATTAAATCAATCAGAACCTCTTCAAATGTGGGGTTTTTTTGAGTAAGCTTTACACCAAAAGCTTCATAGTAGAAATACACTTTTCCGAAATGTAACTGACAATCTTTATGTTCAACACCATTTATTCAGGATGATAAATTATTTGCATTAAATGCATTATTTATTATAAGCGTCAACATGTCTTTATCAATGTGGTTTAGCCAATTTATATTTACATTACTAGACAATTATGAACAGAAAAGGCAGTTCAGAATATTATATTCTCTGGTACATATAGGGCAAAATTTAAAACATAACCACTACTGCAAGTTAAGCTACATAACAAAAACAAGGGAATGGAAAACAATGTACTGTATTTCTGGCAGCACTAAGGGGTTTTATGCACTGTATACAGGGACACTAACAAACAGGATCACTAACACAATAAAAAGCATTCAGACTATTGTGGAAGAGTTAATGCCTGTAAGTACCGTATTCAGGAATTAAAATTTACTGAAGGCATTGACTTCAGAGGTCCCCAAATGGTTTTAAAAAGCCCAGCTCAGCTACTGTCAAGGTATAGGAGAGTTTTATCTCAAAACTTGACAGTTCCACCCTTTATTAAGGGTGAAGTTGCATGACTAAACTAATGAACGACCCAGAAAAGATAACCAGGAAATTACAATCAGTGTTTCTCACTCCACAGTAACAACACAGCCCCACATGAAATCATCAAGCAGTAGGTTGTAAACAAGTGAACAGAAGTGTGAGAACTGTGTGCTTGAATCCACTATATGTTGAGGACATCAGATGTATCAAGGAAACTCAAAGGAAAATTAGAGAGGTTCATCAGAAGAAAAGGTTTCAGCAGTCCAAACCACAGACTGCCAATTTCCAGGAACAGTGTACCAAGGCATGTGTGTTTAGTTCACTACCCTATATACCTGCCACTAGATAAACTGAACCTTCAGAGAAGGTGCATATCATCTTGCCAAGATGTGCTGCTGGACCGACCAGAAGGTTGCTCTCTCTGTGTCAAGTCCTCTGCAAAGAGCTCAAGGAGTTTTAAATATTTATATACCCCAAGAGAAGCCCTCAAGTTTGGGGCTTTGTGACAAAAAAATGCAGCTTTTGTAACTGCCCCCATTCCCTAACTAGTTCATTTATCACTCTGATGAAAAAATAATTCATGTGTGTATTTTCCTCAAGAACAACAACTCCAAGTCATGTTACAAACTACACAACAATTGATGTGCATTTTACATAGTTCTTGTCCAAATGTCTCCTGGGCTGGTAGGAAGAACAGAGGCATATGCTTTGCCTTCTTGTTTTTGTACATAGGAAGTTTCACTTTTTGAGAAGTAATAGCGAAAACTGCAATTTATGGGACACGATATCTTGTTATCTATCCATAAAGCCACCAGAAGAAACATCTTTATCTTGCTTGAAAAGGTATCCAGATCATTCCTTAACATTTCAACTTCTACAGAAAATAGCCCTTTTGGCTATAAAAAGCACCAGAACTCAGTGAGGTGTTGCAGGGTTAAAGTTGCCAGTGAGAAAAAGTAAAAAGAGGTGAAGTTTCAGTCACTTAGAAACAAAGGCACAGGTCTCTGGATGAATGGCCTGTGGAAGAAACACGTTCTATACAGGAGGAAATATGACAGGAAAACAGTGAGGCAGACCATCTGGAAGCAATGTATTCAGTACAAAAATAACAACAGAGCCATTTTTCTTAGAACAGTTGTTTTTCAACCAATGGTAAGTCTATGGTGCCAGGTATATCAAGAAAGCTTTGCTGGTGTGCATTGATATATATATACATGATAAGGTCAAAGCAGTTCTTGTGTAAACATAGTTACATCAGATGAATTACAATTTGTTATAGAAAAATAAAAATCTTCCTACACAGCTTTACTGAAGCAGGAGTTGATAATGTTACAGCCACTCTCACAGTACTATTTATCTCAGTTTACTATACACTGCTATATTTGGATACAGTGCATATGCTGCTTAAGCATCCCTACTATAAACAGTGTGCCACTTGCATGCCACTTTCAAATTGTTTCAGATTAACTTCACACTTACCCCCCTTTCCCGGGTGCTGCCTTACATACAACGCAATTAGTAAGATAGATTTAAAAGACAATATATGCCTCTCCTGAAATCCTTGAAGTGCTTCAGCCTATATCCCAGCTCTTCACAAAGCCACAGTTCCCAGTAACTTGCACCTTACCATTTGTGCCAGCAAATCCTCAAGCACCAAGACTTCCTGACAAGGGACTTACTCAAGCACCATTACCCATGTGTTAAAGCCTCTTCATTGTACGCTGACCATTATATATCCATACCTCTACAAACATGGAGATAAAGCTTTGTGTTCTCCTTTTGCTCCTACCATGAACTGTAAGGAACCAATCCCTCAACTGTAGACTAACAACTGGAAAAGAAATCTTGACCTATCAGAAATGAAGCAGCATCACATTTAGTGACACACAGGGGCTCCAGTAATTTGTATTGCTGCTACTATAGCACTAATCTCTACCACAAAAATACTCACGGGCTTTGTTGCCCAAGGCTCTGTTTATCTGAACAGTGCTTTCCCAATAGGCCTATCATCCATTTTGGTTCAGTACAATCTTGTCCAGCTCCTGCATGTGAAACCTCTCTGAGAGATCCCCTAATGGAGTGATCACTTTACTTGGCAAGCGTTTGTATTTTATCCAGCCTGACTAATAACATATGGTTTTGTAATTCTGAAAGAAAAAAGGGTTTTGGTCCTCTTAGAATGAAGTGCAGGTAGAGTTTACATTCCTTGTGGCACACTTTGATGGCCTCTAGGAGGCAGCTTATTTCAAATACTGACCAGAAAAATCTTCCTCATTATTTGTCATCCAATCACCCAAATTTATATATTAAATATACTGCCTAATGGGTGCAAGAATACTCAGTAAAAAGACACCTTAAGATCAGGATACTTACAAAAAGCAGAAGCAGAAGTGGAGTTATAACAATGCCCTGGAAGAAACAAACAAAAAAAGTCAGTTAGTTATGGAAGCAGAATAGTCTTTACTTCCTTCTACCTTAGTGCATGGAAACACACAAACGTTATTAAACATCATTGGAATTAAGTAACCAGAAGGTCAACTTTGCTCTTCACTGTGTATGCTCTTTAACATCTGTACGCTGATCATTTCATAAACTATACTCAGTACAAAATATCTTCTTTTACCTCTAGCTTTTCCCATTTTGTACCTAAGGCCCTCTCTTCTAAAGAATGTGATGTACAGAAATACAGATAATTTATTTTTAAAAACATATTAAAGCTCTCCCCTCACTGTGCTGTATCTTAACTTCACTAAGCTGCTCCTCCTTAGAGAGAGACTTGTGACCAAGTCCCACGCTACCAAGTCCCAGGTCCTCTTCTGAGCAAAAGCCACATCAACTGTGATGAATGAGGTGTTGTGACTATGTAATGTAAACTGATATTCCCCAAGGAAATGAGCTGAGATCTCAAAACTCACTTCACTTGATTAGACTTTGCATCTCACTGGTGGAAGGCAAGTCTTTCATCTAATCTAATCACACAGGACCACCTCAGCTTTCCACATCCCCCAGGCAGATGCAAGCAAAAAGATTTGTTGTCTTCACTGACAAGGAACAGGTTTAAAGCTGATGATTGGACAAAATACAGGATTTTAAGTTTCATGAGAGTAAATCTTAAAACGAGTTGTTTGGGTGGGGAATTAACATGACCCACATCAGTTTCATAGCTGCAAATAGCAATTCCCCATCATCCTTCTATCTGACTTCAATATTTTATTATCGCTCAATAAACTGATTCTGTCACTTAATGCATGCTAATTCACAAAGCTTGCTCAGAACTTCTCTAAGCCAGGACTATTCTTCATCCAGATATGTCTCAAAAATAACTAGTCTTTCAGCTATTCACAAACTTTATTCTCTAATGAACAACAGTCCAAAAATTGCTCACATCCATCTAAAAGGATGCTTATTTTCTGTTTGTTTTTAGGCCCAAGTGAAAAACAATTTAACAACAAAAAAAAAGCAGTTGTTCCCTGCTTTTCAGTTAACCTTAAGTAACACAGATTTACTCCAATCTTTTGGAAGCTAATATAAAGAAAAACATTGTATTAATAGCTTTGTATTTGCTTTCTGGTTCCACAAAAAGTCACAGATCCAGACAACTCCTTAGACACACAGAGTTCCTATCGTGCCCTTAAAACAGAACGCAACAAGTAAATGCCACAAATGATAACAGACGAGTAGGATCGAGGAGGCAACAATTAAGCTGTACAACTTGAAGGCTCTGCAGAATTTAAAAACATATTTGAAATAAATAATATATGCCATATCTGACTGCCCCACAGCCTAGCTATCCATAATCATTTATCTTTTTGCAAATGTCACAGCTGAGATAGATCATAAAAGACTAGAAAGATAAGACATAGAAGCAATAAGAATTGCTTCAGGGAGACAGTCACTGTTTGCAGGGAGGCCTAGAGCAAAATACACATAACAGTTATGAAGAAAGATAGGTGATCAGGTATACCAGCTGTAGAGGAAGAAACAGAAGTTGAGGAAGGAAGGAGGCACCAAGAGCTGAACAGACACTGTGTACAGTAGCATCTATAATGCTCAGAACACAGAGCTGACATTAAGATCTTGATAATACAGATGCAACACAGTCATTCATCCGCATGACCAAACTCCAGCTTTTATGAACTACTACTAAGACGACATGACCCAGACTTCCCTCTTCTTCCCCTTTCCCATTGACAACTCCACTGCACAGCTCAAATATTACTAAGTGTCTGAGTATTACCAAAGCACCCCGTAATTTGGGGATTGCAGAACACCACTGCAGCAGGGTTCCACCTTCAGACCTTCACACAAGCAAAGAGGAGCATAGATGGAGTGGGAGATGATGGGCCAACAGCAGCCTGTACTCTTAACTGGCATGGAGTGTAGGGAGAAGAGAGGCTCTGCCAGCTGGTGAGTACACCCAGCTCTCTAAATCTGAAGGAACTCACTGAGTCAGCACCATCAGCCACTTCTTACATACTTCATGTCTCAGCATTTTTCACAGTGCTTTTAAACATTACCCAAAAATGTAAAAGAAAACAAAACAACCTTCCCCTTTATTTTGTTGATAAATAAAGATGGTGCCCTTCCTCTTTAGGATGGGACCTGTAACATGGTATGTATTTGCTTTAGAAGCTTGGTGATATTAACACAATAGGCAACAAGCACTGCTAATTCCAAGTGTATGCCACAGTCCCAAAAGGAAATATTACCTCTATGACACTAACACTTCTTCACAATTCTGTAAGCGGAGAGGAAAAGAATCCCGGTATACATAATAGATTCCTGATGGAGCTTTGTTGAAAACTTAGCATTCAAAAGGTCAATTATAGCAATTCTTTACCAAATTTTGCTATTAAACCTGGTGATTTTAATAATCAGAAGTTTCCTGTTGCCTCACCACAGAAAGGATTTACAAGGTTGAATTTTCCCATTTGCAACACACATGCAATTCCCTGGGAAGCTAAACAATTACCTGACAAAGCAGACAAGTTAATATTAAAAACTAGATGCTGTTGCTGAATCAGAGTAATTTGATTTTAATGTTTTATTTTGATAAGGAGCACTGGTTTGAAAAACCACAGAGATTACATTAAACCCAAGGGGTTTTTTTTCAGTCAATAGTGCTGTGGTGGCTGTGATGGTTTCAGGGCGCAAGCAAGACAAGATTTGTTAGGGGAGGGAACCTGTGTTACCAGACTGAATAATGGAGTTGCTGAAGAACAAACTTTGGGCACATAAATTCCATGTATGTGTTATCTCAAAACACTGACCTACTTTTATGTGCAAAAGCCCTTCTCTTCAGTTTTCTGTTCCAAATTTGAAGGAGGGTTTTACAGGACTAAAGTATTTTTGTCTAACAAAAGGTACTGTCTTCCCTTGCACACACTGCCTTGCTTCAACACATTACCTCTTCATTAGAAGCATGTTTCTCAATATGCCATAACCAATCAATCACATAACCATTATGTGATGTATCTCAACTCATACCCACTAAAGAATAATACACAAAGCACATTGAATCTAAAGCCTACTGATAAAAAATATCGATGACTATTTAGGCTTTGAAGGTAAAACCAAAATATGATTCGCTCAGAATAAAGATGGTCTATGCGGTCCAGCTCACACACCAGCAGAGGCTTCACAGACAAGCATATTCTGATACTGGCAGCATGGCTGCTTTCTTAGATTGCAAAAGAAGCTAAAAAATAAAATAAAGACTATAGTTTCTAAGTCCAGTGGACACTTACACTATCAGAGAGGAAAAAGTAACTAAATTTGACTGCGCTTTTCCCTGCCTTGCTTTCCAGGCAAGTGCTGTCAAATACATAGTGTGTGGAGATAAACAGATTGTAGATTAGCACTTCCAGTAGAAGCTGAGCATCTGCCCTTGAGAATGCAAGGTCATTACACAGTTTTAGCATCTTCAAAGTTCGGGTGGAGTGTTAAGCTTTCCAACTGCTGCCCACAATGGAGTCAAAGTTGTAAAGTGACTGCCGTTTGCTATCAGCAGAAAAACTTTCAAGAAATCCATTTACACCTCTGATGTGAAAGACTGACTGAATAGATTTCAATGATTTTAGATGAAAGGGAACAAAAAAAAAAAAAAACCCAGCCTGACCTGAGACACTGATACAACACAGGAGCCTGAATAGTCAGATACCTGTAAACACATTTCTTTTTACAGTAGAGACCATGAATAAAAAACTTTAAATAAGGTTTGTGTGTGCAAGCATGTGAATACATGTACACTTTAACAGGAAGGATGTACTTGCAGACTCATTTAATTGTTATTTGTCTTGTATAGATAAAGATGTTAAGAGGTTTTCTATAGGTTTCATCCAGTCCAGCATTGCTGTGGAGTAGATATTAAAAGGTGTTTATTCTCCAAAAGGATATGTAGAATCAATACATGTAACTGGCTGCCAAATTGGACAGCAAAGGGAAGTAACATAATGGATTTGAAAATACGACAGCAAATCACTAAGCAAGAAATTATGCAAATAGTAGAAGGAAGGTGGGCACAGATCCAGAGTGACACATGGTAGAAGATGAGTAAGGATTATTGTAATGAGGCATGAAATACATGTGAACTTTTCTTCGTTTCCTTTACACACAATTTCCCATGCAATTTTTCTTCATTCTTACAGGTCATCAGTATGACACACATGTGGCAATTACTAGTGAAAGAAAAAACCTTAACCAAAGTTATATCTGATTTGTCTTAAGAAGTAGGACTAGAAAGAGAAAGAAAAAGTTTTTGTAATCAAGGTTCTGAACAAATGTGTATTTTCTGAAACCAATTACCTACTCGTGCTTAAAGCTACAGATGTTATTAAATGCTTCATTGGAGCAGGACACAAGTAAGTGTTATGTTATAAACTGAATAAAGGTTAAGTAAAAAGCTAACTGGGCAGCATTTCCATTACTACTGATAGGGTAAGGTGTAAGAAAAATGGCTGGGAACTCTAGATAATTTCATCAGGAGATAAGCATGAATGAGAATGGAAAATCAGTCTTAGTTTTTTTTTTATAGCAGTGTTTCTCATATGGTTTTATTTCAAGAGTCACTGATACTTTTTGGAAAAGGTAGAGTAACCAAAAAAATTTTGTGCAATTTTTCTGACTACAGCATGAGAAATAGACTTTACCTTGAAACATTTATTATTTCTGTTTCTTTTTATGTGTTTTGTATCCTTGCTTTTGTGCTTGGAAGTGTGGTTTCGGTTTGTTGGGGTTTTTGTTTTGTTTTTCCTTTACTACGTTTTCGACAAACTTGCAGACAACTTTATGATATTTTTTACATTTCAAAAAGAGAAACCTTCCTCGAGGAAAGTACTTCTAGGTCTGATTTAGGTATGTTTGTGAGCAACAGACAGCTAGTAACAAAGTTCTGACAGAATATAGATAAACACATGTTCTCAAAAAATCTAGTACCATCACAGAGAAAAAAAAAAAAAACAAAACAGGCTCTCCTAAAGGTCAAACAGCTTATTGTTCAGTGTTTTCAAGAGCATTATAGAGATTGTAAAGACCACAACAGTACTCAAAGCCAACTCCTAGTTTATCCAAAATAAGTACAAGACTTCCACTTACCCTCACCCCTCAGTCTGTCCACAATTCCACATAATGACATGACACCTGTGTAAAACTGCTTATTAGCTGCAATACCACATTATGCATCATCTTCAATAAACTCATTTAAAGTATAGTCCTGTGCTAAACCGCTTTGCAGTAACCTTAATTTTAGACAGCATATAAAGTATAACCTCCCACTGCTGAAACAGGCCTGTCACATACTGGGATAACCAGCCAAAACTCTCAGATATTAGTTGCCTTTTCCCTTCTTCCACCTGTCCCCACTTAACTTCTTTGGAACTATGCAGAACCTCTTGACAGACACTACAGAACCAGATAAAAAACACCTATGTTATATATACTTACTTGTTTCCAAACCAAAAGGGCAAAAACCCCTAAAGTTAGGCTGGGATAGCCTGTGCAAGTCCTTGTGAAAACACTTGGTGTGTGCTGAATGAAGAGAGGTCAGAACAGAAATGGACCTGATGACAAGGTTGCATAGGCAACTGGGAATTTGACGTTTCTCCGTTTTCGACTACTAAAACTTTCAAGTCTGTAAATGAAATTATTTGGAAAACATTTCAGTGCATTAGTATTTGGATCATGTAGCTGCAGTAGCCTACTTGAAACAACATTTTGCTAGGTTCTTTAAAGAGTTTTTAGTATTTGTGTAAGCATGACTCTACAGACTATGTTGCTCATTTGATCCTACTTAAAGACAATGCTGGAGTGGATGAATTTTTGCGGAATTAGATGAGTTATATTTCCAAAATAAAACCTATGTTTTTCCCCCCTTTCAAACTTCATGTCCATGTAAATGACATAAATGTTTGTTTTTAACTCTTGCAATCTCAGAGAGTAAGTTAGAACTGCACTTCCTGGTGTGCTTGTAATGTTAGTAATTGCCCCATGATGTAACTTCAATGTCCCTGTGTTGTTCCCATGTGGACATCACAGAAGCTCCTGATGCCAAATAATCACTTGCCTTTTGTTCTCCAGTTTAATTATTTTCAAAGTCATTCCAGGTGCAAAACACAGGCATTTAGAAGTCTCCTACCATATATTCCTTTTCTGTCAGCTGCTCCAATGACATTGCTGGTTCTGAGAACGCTTATCCAACTGTAGGACTTCAAAATAAAATGTGTAATTTAGCTCTTTATTGTCCTGCTTTATATCAATGACTGATGTGAACGCTGGGAAGAACAAAGGCTTACGAATTGATGCTTTTTAGGATGCTAAATACACCCATCCTCCCCATAATAAATAATAGGAAAACCTGACATTTTCTTAAATTCATAAACACTGCACAACACCAAGGCAATGAACTACAACACAACTGAAAACGTAATTCTACATAAATCTAATTCAACTATAATTATAACAATTACCACAACAATAGAAGCAACTCATCCAATTAGGCCAATATTCGATTTTAATAACAAAACTGTGAAATTAGAAGCACTATGTCAAAATGGCTTTTGCTTTATCAGAGGGGACAAAATAAGCTAGATTTCATATCAGCTATAAGATTATGGGTAGTATTTTGTGAATTGTGCCAGACGTTGTACCACCTTTGTTCTGTTGTGTCAACCTAGTGGCCTCTACTGTGGGAAGGGGAATTTAAAGAAAAAAAATTAAAAAGCATACTAGCATCAGGGAATAGTAAAAAAGTAAACAGTAAAACAGTAGGCAGTAAATAAAACAAAAGCATTCCCACTATTTACTAATAATTACTAATTGCAGATGTTCCCCTCACACACATCTTATGCAAGTACAAAATTGAAATGAAATCAAAAGGAATAGAAGCAGCCAGAATTCAGTTCTTTCAGCACAACAGAACCTAGAAACTCAGAAAGGAAGTGATCTGAACCACAGGCTGTAACAATATTACACTTGTGACAGATTGATTATAAAGAATAAAACCAAAAGGAGCTAGCATTTTTTTCAGTAAGGTGGAGGGCTTAACAGTTAAGCGTGTGGAAAGAGTACTTCAGAAAGGTAAAACTCCATATAAGCCTCGTTTGCCTGGCTTCCCAGCAGAGGGCATCTTCAACACATTAGAAATTTTCTCTTTACACTGCAGCAGAATAGTTCAGGGCACACTAGTGAGGACCTTGAAGTTTTAAAGCAACTATAAAAACTTCTCAGGGCTTTGCAGGTGATACTGGAATAGTGTCTGGAATGACGCACAAAGTATAGGAAAAGTCTGAATCAGAGTTGGAAATGAGTGCTTCCATTAAACATCCTGAAACCTCGTAACCTATCTAAGCAGTATTTTCAGAATAACTAGATGAAATTCAGTTAGATGGGAGCAGTCTGGCAGAGTGTGGAATAGCTCTTACAGTAGGTAGGGTGTTGCTGCTGGGGAAACAGCTTCTGGCTGTACTACCCAAGTGCTGAAACTTCCTGCTACTGCAGCAGCTCCACAACACTGCCCATGACCACAGGAGACTTTGGTGGGCTTTTGCTCATGTATTGGGAGTGGAATCAAGTGATATTACCCACTCAAACTTCTAACTCCTCCCTGCAACTTTTGTCACTCTATTGTGCAACACGTTCAAGTCATCGTCTCGTTAACTTCATCTCATCCAATGACACTGCCGAGCCTGTAGCTCCAACTGTTTCCCACTTCCTCTCCAGTTGCTTTTGCTGACCACCATAATTCCTGGCCTCAAAATTTTCTTCCTCTCCTTTACCTTCCACCTAAATGAGAATATTTTAAAACTTCCTCCTACGCACAATACTTTTCCTAATTCCAGCTCATTAAGACATTGTCTCTTCTATTCCAATTTATTTCTCATGTGGTGTCAGCAGAGAACTGTATCACTGTAGTTCTGTACGCCAGCACAGGAACTGAATTTACACACTGCCATTAGGTAGGCCATCCCAAGAAAAGGCATAAAAGGGAGGAAGGAACTTCTCAGTCACCCACACCCATACAATTTTCAGAGCAATCCTCCTGTCTTTGCAAAAATAATTTTGACACAATCCTGTAATTTCTAGAATGTGGGCAAGTTCCCACACTGTATCGCATGACCTCAGTGGGACTAAGGGAGGAAAAACACACAGTTTGTAGGATTAGGGTGTCTCTAGATGTAAGCATGGCCCTTTCTTGATAAAGAGTTTAATGTATATTCAGGATATAATAAATTACGGTTACATGCTTGGGGCGTACGTTACATGCAAGCTATGTCAGTGCAGCATTAAGGATGCATCACAATTTCTTCTGTGTTTTGTATGTAGAAAACAAGAATACAGCAACATATTCCTATTTTAGAAGAAAAGTTATTTTTCAATTCAATTTTTAGGCCTGTTTTCTTGCAGAAGGAAGTTACAAAGGATCTAAATTTCTCCTTTATTTGCATCTATGTCGAGTAACCAGCAAATCTTGATTTTAATTATTAAGAAAATGTTACCAGGAAAGCGTGTAGCACCTCTGCTATCACAAAACCATTTGGCAATATGAGCGGACGGCACACTAGATGGTGCTGTGGGACCTTCCAGGGATAAGAACCTGCTTCTAAACTGAAGTTGTAGTGTTAAATTAGCCATATAGTTTATTATGTATTTTGAAATACGTTAAAGAGTCCTGAGTCACAACAAGAGAAACCAGAACCACAGAGATGGAAGGAATACCCTAAGCAAACATTCTTCTTTGACTGACACTGCTTTTTGGAATAGTTGAGTGCCCCTCTTCAACTGCAATGGCTCCTCACCTCTCCTTCCCTTCCCAGAACAAGAAAAAGGAGATTTAATGCTTTACATCAGTCTTACTTTAAAGCATTCTACACGTAAAACAGAACTGAAACAGTGATGTCCAAAGTCAGAGATCCAAGACAGTGCAAGGTCCCTACAAACTCTTTCTCTTCTTCCTTATGGGCTGGACCTAATCACCCTCTAGCACTCTATTTTATTCCATTGAGTGTTAAAAAATTTTTTTTCAACACTGTAAGCTTTGAATTAACCAAACTGTGAATTAACTTTACCTGCTGTGATAGTAAGTTGCATGAAAAAAAAAAACAAAACAGAAGCATAAGGGAAAAAATAGCAGAAACTTGAGAGAAAAGGTATGACAAATACAACAGAAATGAGCCGTTATGAGCAGTTCTAAGCAATTATCAACATTTATTCTACTTACTTATTTCTATAGCTTTCCTTGTAACTGAAAAATATTTAAGTACAACAGTTTCTGTTGAACACATCGTCACTATCAGAACAAAAGCACATTTAATTTTTTAACAAACTCTATGTTTAAATAAACTCTTATCTCCCTCATTTTTGTTCAAGCCAAGCACCTCAAGCAGTGCCAAGTATAAAACACTGTACAACCCCTATGACATACAAAAGAAGAAAAAAACTTCCACAGGAGTGTTGTGCCAATGAAAACCTATAAGGATTAATTATGAATCAGCAGCAGTAAACTACTTTCTTAGCATTGCAAAGGCCTCTTGGTGACCTGCTATTCAGAAATACCACTTAAAATGTAAACTGCTGCCGTAATTCTCACACTCACCCAAACTGTGGGTTTGGTCTGTGGTATCCATGAAATGAGATCTCAATCACCCCCAAAATCAAACCAACAGTATAGTTCGTCTATAATTATTGTTATATATAAATTGGCTTACACCGGTTTTGTCAGGAAAATGTCTCATCAGCCCAGGTGCTAAGTGCACTCTGCAAGGTGAGAAATGACCTCCAAATTCCCCGATGTAAATAATGCTCTGGATCCTTCAGGATCATTTCCAAGTCTGCTGGGAAGTGAAGCTGTTAATAATTAGTTTGGGAGTCAGCTCACTCACTTACACATTCTTTTTTTCCTCCAGTCTAAGTGCTCCGAATTGTTTTACTGAAATGTATCACAAAGCTCACTCAATCCGTTTTCACTATTATTCCCAGATATGATTTCCTCTCAGAACTATTTCAAAGGCCAAACCCAACCAAGAGGCACACACGCGTGTGTGTGTGCGCACGCGTATACACAACCCCCCAAAACCCAGCCCCCAATATGGTAATCTATATTGCTTGTGTTCTGTGCTGCCTGCCTGGCCCCAAGTCATCAATAATGAATAGAAATGTACAGCTACAGCAGTAGCCTGTGTCATGGGCTTGTCAGGGATTTTTGAAAAGGAACAAAAACACAGGTTTGCCATTTGAATGTGTCTTCTTTTGCAAACACAGGACAGACAAAACAAAGGGGCATTTAAAAAAGGGTAGTATGATTAACTCTTTTCATACTAATTGACAGTTTCTTCCACCATACAGAAGGGAAAATTATTTGCTCGTAATGCAACCAGTATTCTCCTTGGCCTGGGAATTCAACAATAATGTTGATTCTGAGCACAGGGAGGGGACATTGTTTCTATTTTAAGGCAATGAATACATACTCGAGAGGAGTCAAATACCATGGTTTAAATAAAGGGAGGAAAAAAATTGTGTTTTCCTAGGAATCTAGCGAGTTCAGTCTCAAATAAATTCTCTCTCAAAGAAAAAACTTAATGCATACAAATACATATACATGCAGTCAATGAAAGCAACAGCATTATTACAAAATATGCAGATGCTAATAGATGAGTTTGACAATGTTTAAAAAAGAGGTGATTCTTGTACGTATTATTTCTTTCCGGTGTTCCCAAAACACATTTATACAGACATCAGGACTGTAGTCTTACAGCAGTGATTATCTCACATTCTACAAACACAACACACCAGCTGGTATACTACCAATCCACCCTCCGGGGAGGGTGGGTGGCAGACTACAAAATGTCTTCAGGACACGCACAAACTAAACTGATTGAAAACCCAGTTGTAAACCCAAGTCTTTCTTGCCTTCTACATCTGCAGATGTACTGCATTAATGAAATTAATTAAGGAAAACATTAATTTCCATAGTAGCTTCTGCAATAGATGAGTAAATGTTCTCCACTTTGTAAGATGTAACTGAAGCAGGAGCCTTTTCTTCCAAAAGCCTGGAACTAGTTAATTTGTATAAAAAATGAAACTATGCAAAGCATCTACGTTCCACTGGGCATCAAAAGCAAGACATCTCAATTCAAATTATGTTGCCAGGACAGCTTTTCTAGAAGCCAGTAGCAAATAAAAGCACCTGGTTTAAACTCAACTAAGGAAAATTTTCACAAAGCAGCAATCAATAGTACCATTTAAACGGCCTGCCCTATGTTCTGACCTAATGTTATCTTGTGATAACTGTTTTTAATGGCTCGAATGGGATATTATAGTATTCAGCTGAACTAAACTGTGCATAAATTGCTGAACATTCATTAATCAAATATGTTATTAATGACTGAGAATAAAGAAAAAGGACCATAAACCACCAGTCTGTGGCAAATAACTGCTTCAAAAATTACAAGTATGCACTATAGCTAAGGTTAAAAAAACTCAAACCACAGAAATATCATTGCTTAAATTCATTAAATTAAGATAATTTACTTTAAAAACCCCACTTTATTCTGTTTGAAGAGTTACCAAATTATTTTATAGCAGAAAAGTTGTATCTCAGTTCTAACTCCAAATATATATTTCAGCATGACTAGACTGCTTATTATTCACTTAACCAATTTTATACAATCAGTAAAAACTGCTTCTTTTCTCCTGCTGACATGATTTTGTGGTTTTACAAGTGCCTCAGTGACCCCTCATCTAGTCTACTGTCCAAACATAGGGTTGAGAGCATGAAACTTCTGTGCTGTTTCAGATATCCCTCCAGAGTAGATAAACAGCTTAATACAAATTTTCATGTGCTCAATTTGCACATTTGCAAGAAGAAAATGCAGGGTTGAGTTCACATGTAGCAGAATGGGCCAAAAACTCTGCTCTTGTTATCAATGTCATATGAGTCTTGGAATATCTTGTGATTTTTTTTTTAACCATCTGCTTCAGATATGTTAATTTTTTATATGTTATTCACTAGATACAGATGGACATCTTGCATCCAAGACAGAAGAAGGGTGCATTTGCTCAATTGCCTACTATTGCTCAAGTCACAGATGACCTAGTGGGCCAAGGTATTCCTTACAGCAGCCTGTCCCTCAGCACAGCATCCTAAATTGCTCACTGCACCTGCTGAAGAAACTGACAACTGCTTTGAAGCATGCAGGAAACTGGTTGAATCTACAGTGCTGTCACATCAAAAGAGCTCTGCCTACACTGATTTTGAGCTGGCAGGTCCGAGGAAAATTCATCTCCCTGAAACTCACCTCCACAAGTCCATACTGCCTGGCTCACATCTACCATCTGCCTTTGGTAGGAGACAGGAGTCCCGCCTAGAAAGGCTCCTGGGCTGCCCAGCATTGCTGGGATCATCCAAGCACAGCGTGAGGCAGGATATGGGAATGAGACTGAACATGGCAACTAGCACCAAACCCCACAGCCACCACAGTGATTTTCTTCTGGACTCTCCTTTGACAAAGATGGCATGTCACAAAAACTGCAACGTCAGCACACTCTGGGTGTCCTGGAGCAGATAAGTTGTAGAAAGGTAGAAACCCAAGCAGAGGCATCCTAAATAACTGTTTAAAAAATAGGGAAAAGAAAGAAAAAGGGGGGAGAGGGGGCAGCAAACCAATCTTGGCTTTGTACTTCGATTTCCTGTATGGGTTATGCTGCTCAAACTTGCCCATCAGAAGAAGCCTGCTTCTCCCTTGACTGATAAGAATACTCTTTTTGCATTTAAATAAACTGCCCTGAAATGGAGACATTTGATTCAGTAACATAACAGAATATTTCCAGAGGGGGAAAATTGTTTCTGAAAACAAAACAGTCCTCGTCTAGCAGAGACTGCCTAGGCAGGGAAAGGAACTGGCATGTGGAACTGGAACCAAGTGAAGACACACTATTTCCCTCACAGCCCCCACAAGGAAAGCCTTTTTTTGACTTGAGCTCTCAAACGGCAAGACAGTATTAATTTGGAAGGTGTTTCCTTCTTTACAGGAGGTAAAACAGGGGAAGAACTAAAAGAAGTTATCCCAGATTTCTACCTACCCCTTTTCAGAGCAAGAGTCTTCAGTCTATTCTGTCCTCACAGACATCCCAGCTCCTGAGGTAGCTCTTTTCTGACACCTTTGCCCCAGCTCTTCCCAAAGAACCACTGCAAGGCTGGAGGTTCACAGTACAGCATTAGGCCATTCGTGTACTTAAATTTCTGAAGGTGCCAGTCCTCCATATGCAGAATAATTCTCATTCTACAAGTAGAATACATTCCTTTTAAAAGAAGTGAAAATCCTCAAAATTACTCAGTGAAATGACTTGCCACACACATTCACAGAACCTCATGAGCTGAAGGGACAAAACATAGCCCCCTAAGGCCCTTAACTTTTACTGAGGATTTTTAAGATTTCCTAAACAACAAGGCATTTGTGTTTATTTTGTGTGCCTAACACATTTCATTAACTGCTTCACCTGGCTGGTGGCAGACAGGACTTCTTCACATAAGTTGAAGAATAAATAAATCACCTTCTATCTCTAGGCTGAACACATATGAATTGCTGAGAGAGAAGCAAGATTTAACCCATCCTAAGATTAACAATTGACCAGATTTGCAAAGTAGCTCTCAGGTACTGTTTGCCTTGTTGATTAACAAAAATCAAGATATACAACCTAATAATTAGTGTTATTCATCATAGTGATCTACCAGCTATAACCATTTTGAAAATTACAACAACCAACCCACCATCCAACTCACTATGAGCTGTTAATAACTAACAGTTACCCATTACAGGGCAGTTTTAGTACCCATCACATGGAGGGGCTAAATAGCCTTACGCTGGTGTTAAACACAGATTCTACTGGTGTTCTGCAGTCTGTTCCTTACAAATAAGAAATACAACAGCTCCTGGCTGCCTGGGTATGAAAATTATGTTTCTTCAGAGAGGGAATCCTCATATACCACTTTGCTCATTACCATTTTTATTATCAGCCTTTTTTTGTCTTGAGCATAATTTCTGTGTGAAGACTAACTTTATTTCCTTTTTTCCCCTCAGGTTTTGCTACATACTCTCACACAGGTGACAGAGCAAAAAAAAGATAAATAAATTTTGGTTTCTATAAAGCAATTACAGTCAATGCAAATATACATAACACAGGTTTACATAACACTGCAGTGGGCAAATCAAGGCTCTATTATTAAAAGACAACAATGCCACCATCCCTCGCATTTCTGGATCAGACACAAAAGACATCAGCCTAGCCCATACACAGGGAAGAAATAACCATCCTGTAGGCTAAATTTATCAACAACTTGGTATGATTGCTCCCAATATTGCTGCTACAAATGAGCTACAAGTTAACTAAAGAGTTCAAAAGAGTCTTTTTTTTAACCACACTGTTACATGAGAAGGTACATAAAATACAGAGTTTCAGGATCAGTTTGCCAGCTGCCTGTTAGGGCTTTCCACAAGGAAAACAAAACAAAACCTGCTGGGTTATTTTTTTTTTAAATATATATATTTATATATATATAAAATGTAAGAGGGTTTTTTAATGTAAATATTATATTTAAATTAGCATTTCTGGTTTGCCTACAATCAAAAGCCTCTAACATCACAAATCATAGTAACAAGGTGGCCTAGCAACCTAGACAGACAGCCATAGGAAGTTCAGTCAGTCAGTAATAAAAAGCTTTGGCTGTCTGGCTTCAGGGAGAAGAAAATCGCTTGGATGATCACTTCAGTACTCTACTAGGTGATGCACTGTTTTATTCTTTCTGATAGCTGCAGTTTAAAAGAACTCAAAACAGTAAAACGTACATGTAAAGGCTGAGCAAAGATGTGGACTGAAGCTTTATTTTGTTTGGTTTCAGATTCACACTTTTGATAGAGCCTAGGGAGCCAGAGAGAGAAGAAAGGAAACTGTCCCTAAGCGCCTGACAGTATCAGAAGTGAAAACAGCTGCTCAAGTTGCAAGCTACCTGTAGAGTGGGCCTAGAAACAAGGGACTGTGCTGGGGGAAGTGTGTGTGTGGGGGGAACAGCCTTTGCAACATTAACAGGTGTCACTGCAGTATACTTACCAGCAAAACAAAACATTTATCAAGTCATGGTAACAATTAAACTCCTTGTTATGATACAAGAAAATGCACAGTCATTCTACTTGCCAGCAACTTTGTGGTAAATTTATATTGCTGCTAATTATAGAATCATAGAATCATCAAGGCTGGAAAAGACCTTCAAGATCATCAAGTCCGTCTACCCTACAACCCCTAACCACTAAACCATCTCCAGAAACACCACGTCCACCCATTTTTTTAAACTCATACAATTGGCCTGAGCCCATTGATCAAGCCTGTCACAGATGAATTTTTTTAAGAATTCTCATTTAATTTTGAGACGAAGAAACACCTTCTAACTTCTTTAGTAGTATCAACATTGAAAAAACATCAGCTTGTCTTTAGCCCCTCACAAGTACTGACTACTCGCTCACACCCTAAGCTGCAATGACAATTGGCAAATAAATCTAATTGGTGATTTATCCAGCAAGCACAGAGTATCAAGATGAACATTTCCAGATTTGACAAGTAATTGTTCTATTAAACATCATACATACAAGTTTCTCAGAAGCAGATGGCCCATCTATAGAATACTTACTTCTAGCAGCAATAACCATTCCAGATATAGGACTACTCACTTCCAAAGGTAACAGCATCTCCTTACATAAAGGGATATTTTTGGCACATTCTCAAGGTCTTCTTTCTTCTGCCCTACTGTCAGAACTCTAATCAGGTATGCACGGCACCTACAGTGCTCCTGCATACTCCAGGTAATTAGCCTTTCCACTAATCAGAGAGTATCTCTCATGGCTGCAAATGTACAGTATGTTGCTTGTTCCTTAACTCTCAGGTTTCCTTTGCTCATTTCTTAAAGAATCGACAGAACACTAGTTACCTTGAACTGTTCTTTCAATGCACACCATTTAGAGCTTTCCAAATAAAATCATTTTTGAGCATTTTGCTGGGAGCTGAATTTAAAGACAGGAATTATCGATGTTCCAGCTAAATGTATCCCTGATCTTTCCCTTTTTCTTCTAATAGTTAGGAAAATAAAAGCTCACAATGTGTTTCCTTGTGACCATCTTCACATGCCTCACTGCTTGAAAAATTGATCACTTCAGCTAAAAAACTAATTCACGCCCGTGATTTATTAAGACAAAAAACTTGTTTAAAGGGAAAAGGGCTGCAGTATAAGTGTCTGTGCTCTGACAAATGGCAAAAAATACAGCTGATTTAACAAATGAGTGCTCAATCAATGATGCACTGAGGCACATGACAAAGGGAAGTCAAAATCCATTACATTCAAGAACCTCCTTTAAATTCCACTTCAGTGCACTGACCCTGTTGCTCAATACTAAAGACTTTACAAGGTTTTCGGAAACATTTAGAAGAGCTTTTGTTTTGGCATTCACTCAGCTGCACCTCACAATTAACACTGCCAGACTCCCTTCTAATCAATTATTCATTAAGATTACTAGCATATCTTTTGAGCGCCTTAACTTCACATCAGAAGTGTGCGAGGGATGACACATGCATGTGTACTTTACAGAATAAAAGGCAGACTCTAAGCAGGTTTTAACGCTAAATGAGAACAAGGCTAAAAGAAGCGAAATCAACACTTTTAGTCAAAGTTGAGCTTCAGGCGAGCTGCAGGCAGTGCACAGCATGAGAGAACTTGGCTCCAGAAAGTGCCCATGTGTTGACAGCTGAGCAAGAGTTTGAAGGCTTAATGGTAAGAAATGTTCCGTCAATGATAATGTTACACAGTACTCACTCAGTTAACTACTCATCTTCTGCAGCCCTGCCAGCTAATGACGCGAGCCCATTCAACAGACACCTCACCATTCGCTATCCAAACACGCTTACTGCTGTTACCATGGCTAATATTTTTTCTGGTCAAACAAGAAAGATGGAAACTATTTTCAAGAAATAACTACGATACACAACTGTGCTGAGAAATTAAGAATGCAGAAAAAAACTGAAAAGCTGCTCTATAGAAAAAGAAGAAATTAATTCGAGCCTATTTCTACAAACCTAATAATATATGTGCAAGATGAGTTATTACCAATTTACATTATGATAGAACCTACTCTACTAAGCAAAGTTTGTTGCCAGGGAAGGGTACTTGACCCTTAACATTAAGACACACAAGTTAAACATGTAGGTTAGGAGGACTTTGTATTTAGACACCATCTGAACTCTAACTTGGGCACTTAAGTTGGATGGTGTAAATGCTTCTCCCAATAGTATACAGAAGACCTCTATTATCATAGAAACATGTAGCCTGGAAAAGACCATTTAGGTCAATCATTGAGTCAACCATAAAGCTGACTTTAAGTTTGCAGTCCTAGTTTGTATCTACCTGTTTTACCTGGGTCAGAACAAATACCCAAGCTAGGACACTAGGCCAAATGAGCCTAGCTACTGTAACACACTCAGGGCATGCAGAAGCACCAATTCTGCAAGACCGAGGTACAGAGTTGGCTAGGGGGTTTTCTGTTCAGCTGCATCCTGGGTAGTATTATGCAATGCACATACATGCATAGATCTTCAGACAAATATGGCCTAATTACCTGGCATTTGCGCATTTTCTAAACATCACAGCATGAGCAAAGTCTAAAGAAAAAAAAAGTATTAAAGAAGTGAAAGAATAAAATTATCGAAGACTATCAAAGGGTAGCGCCTACCAGAGTAGAACTGAGTTTCCTGAACCTGAAGTTGTACACCATAAAATCTCATAATCTCTCTAAGCTACAGCAAGTCTGTAGCTGCCAAATAGCATTGCCAGTAAAATGACAGAGGTGCCAAATATAACAGAATCACAGAATTACCTTGGTTGGAAAAGACCTTTAAGATCCCTGAGTCCAAGCATCAACCCAACACTGACAAGTTCTTAACTAAACCATATCCCTAAGTACTACATCTATACGATTCCTAAATACCTCCAGGGATGGTGAGTCCACCACTGCCCTGGGCAGCCTGTTCCACTGCCTGATAACCCTTTCAGTAAATAAATTCTTCCTAACATCCAATCTAATATTCCTCTATTCTGCATGCCCACAGCTGCTGCCATCTTGATAGGGAAAAGCACCTCTGTGTTTACTTTCTACACACAGTCGAGAGCACTTGTCTCATGAGGTTATTTACTAAAGGATGGGTATCATGTTCTGGTACCTGTTTTTACATTACAGAGTCAATAAAAAGTTTATCAGCAGTTGGAGGAAAGAGCCAGCAAATGACTCTGAACACCTGCCACAGATCCAAGCACTGCAAAAGATGTGAAATGATACTCCTCATGACCACACCTAGCTCCTTAGATTATCAGCAATCAAGTGGCTTAGATGGAAAACGCCCACCGACTGAATTTTTTGAAGCTACTTGGTTCACTGTGGTCAGACAAGGGTGCCTAGAAGCATTTAAATTAAAGAAAAAATTAAAAGAGAGAAGAAAGCTAATAATGCATACTTAAAATTTACAACTATATTCCTGAACTAATATTAATTATCCTGCATGCTGTAAATATCTGCAAAAAGTCTCACTGTATCACAAAGTATGCTTGAAAGCTTAACAGCAGAACTTACTGTTATCAGACCAGCATTACTGGCTCCAAGCCAACAACAAAGAAATTCAAATTGTCCTTGGAAGAACCAACACTTTACAGAATTACTTAACTGTTCAGTTAATTCTGAATGTACTTCAGAAATAAAGGTAAACAATTCAAAAATCCAGCCCTGGAATTACTATTTGTAGCTCTCACTGGAGACAGCAGGCACCATTCATATACAGCTATGGGCAAACATGTGAAAACATATGTTTCACTGTTGTGATGTTCCAGCTTTACACCACTGTAAATACACTGATTCCAATGGATTTAGAACAGGATTGAATTTGAATAATGGAATGCTGAAGTTAGCCCTGGCACCAATTCTCCCAGTCTACCAAAAGTTATGAATTCACCATGGTTCCCATGATTGGGACTGTACACAACACCAGTTTTTAAGGTGTCCCTTTTTCCAGTTAAACTTCCAGTGATTTCACAGGATTTGGCTTCTCAGAAATAAATGTTTCAAGCAGAAGTAAAATATTATGGTATTCCCCAGAAAATGGACTGGCATTCCTATTGAAGTACAGTCTAAAACCTGAGAGGATTTCCTTCACTATCCTGATTTTTAAAAAATCGTTCAGAAGTAGCACTTACCAGCAGTAAACAGACACTTGCACAAGTTATCTCTGCTTTTCAAAGAGAAAGTAATAACTTAGATTTATATGTAAATCCCATGTTCCTGCATAAATCTTCACAGCAACACATGACACTATACAGTATTATGATCAAATGTATAGTATCATGAAGAGAAAAAGAGAACAAGACAAAAGAAAGCCCTCATAAAAGCATTGAGGCCTCAGCACAAGCTACAGCTCTGCAACATAAAGCAGCCAACCAACAGCACTTTTGGACTGTTGCGTGTAATTTATTTCTGCTGTAACACAAAGGTCTACTTCAATGGTCAGTTTTACAAATGTTCATTGTGGAGCTCACCATCATCTATAAAACAGATCAAATGGGACCACTAAACACCCCTCCATTCTGTTTATAACAGTGAATGTAACCCTGTCCTCAGGGTGTATATGAACAATGTTTAAAGGAAAGCAATATGCACAGCTGATCAGACCAGCAGCTGATCAGTATTTAATCATCAAATCCAATAAGGAAACCAATGAGGCAGAGCACAGGGTAGAAAACAAAGGTAGATGGAAAATGTTAAATGAGCCACCAATTTATGGAAGATAAAAACACCCTCGGAAACAATTTACAAAACAATTTTCTTTTTACACGTTTAATAAACATTCTGTCAGAGTAAACCAAATCTCAGAAGCTGGAAGTTGAAAAAAATCAATTAAAATGAAGTCACAGGGAATAGTGGGGAATTGTTCCTGGCAGTTATTTGATATAGTATGGTTAATATTTCTAGTCAGGCAAATTAACAGTTTTGCTGCTGTAGACTTGCACTCCCACAATGCATAACCTCTGAGGGTTTATTATAAGGGTTACAGAAATGTATGTATAAATATTTTTATATAGCTACATTTAGATGTACAGCAACACTCATTTACTCTACAAACTTTTATATGGAGGAAATACACACTGCTAAAACCAGCTGAAAAGAATGTCTGCATCTAAAAAAGTAACAAAACACAATTCATTCCATGGGGTCCCATTTCACTTGTAAAGAACACTTTGAAAGCTCTTAGATAAAAACCTGTTTCTCTAGCCATCTATATCTGATATGCTTTTCTTTAATACTATTCTACTGTATAATTTGTATTGTGCCACACTCATATTGATTGAAGAATATTCAAGAGAGGCAGCGTCAGTTTCTGTTTCTACAGGGAAACCACTGAGCTGAACAGCAAGACACCTAAGGTCAAATCAGGATTCAACCTGCTGTGCTGCTACCTTAAATTATACAGTGCCAAAAACAAAAACAATGGTAAGCTTTGCAGACAGAATAAATATCAGCAATTATACTTTTTTCTTTCCATTATCCTATTAATATATCTTGAATAAAAACAAAAATTAAGGTTTTTGTTTTCTATATTCTTTCATGTATTCAGTAATTTAAATTTGTAAGCAAAAGCTGTATTTTCTTCCTATGCTTCAAGTCAAACTTTACTTTCTCTTCTGTGCTGTCAAGTGTGGCCACAGCGAGAAGTTCAAGTTTATTTAGTTTACCAGCTTATCTTGACATTCTGCTTAGGAGAATCTACTGTTCCTCAGCTTCTGCAGCTCATGTTTGCATTAGAAGTTTACCCACCTGGACTTCAGGTGCAGTAAGGAAGAGAGAAAGCAGCTTATCTTTATAACAGTGCACTTTGCAAACGTGTTCCATTTCACAGGGGTGGTCAAAGTCTGGACTGGCAAACTGATGCAACCTTGCCTTGCTCAGAGGAATGGAAAGAGAAAGAAACACAAGTGTTCCACATGCAGAGTTCATTTTCATTCATGTTTGACCTGTACAAGGTGAATGACTTATTCTGGGCTGTCATGGGACCCCCACTGGCAAATACCAGAAAGTGGAATATAGAGTACTTCTAGCCTGTGTTTGGACACTCGAGCAAGTCAGCAAGAAATGGGAGTTTTAGTGCTGCCCGGTCTTCAGAAAATAACATTCCCCCTGGGCCATTGAAGCCACAGCACTCCTGCAATGCTTGGGCATCCCCTCATCCTAGTTCTTAATCTGACTGCACAGATGCTAGTTACCCAACTCTTCTGGATCAAAACACTGAGCTAGTATCACGCTATGGGGTTTGCCCATATTTCCTGAGCCTGGCACTGTCTATCAGCAATACTTTTCCTTTAACCTACAAATATCTCAGGATTACTTAAAAGTACTCAGAGCCAACCAACACCAGCAAACAACTAGGAAGCTTCCTCAGTGTAGTACTGTATCATACATTTGCCTACACACATTCAGGCTTTCAAGCTTTAATGCGATGTTATGAAAACTGAGCTAAAGAATACAATGATACCAGGGAAATAGATTGATAAAAACAGTTGTATTTGAACCAAAGAAGGTGCAGACTGAAGAAACTTTTTGTTGGCTTGAGGTATTTCATTTAATCCACACTCTTTTTTCCCCTCTACAGATCACAAAACATAGACATGCAAGTCCTGTTAACACACACATGCTCAAAATAGTGACCATACACTGAAAGGGTCAGCAATGACTTTTAATAAGCACTCTGCTTAATTCTTTTTATTTTTAGTGATTGCTAGATTAAAAAAAACACAACAAAACCAAATGCTGTTATCTCAGCTTGCTTATAATACCCCAGAAAGACTAAACGAGCATGAAACAGAAAGGCACCTCCTATCCCAACAACAGTAAGAATGTCAGAAATATAGAGGATCCATCTATTGAAATAAAATCACATCTGACCTAGTTAACTTTGATTCAAAAGAGCAAAATAATTTAGTAGTCAGCAATGAAAACTTGCTAACCTTTCATACCATGTTAACAGGTGGCAGTGCATTTTTCTTTGACGTTTGTTCTGAAGGGAGATTCAAAGAACCTGTTCAGTTATTCTTTGTTACATTTGCACTCCCCTTTTCTATCAATAGCTGTATTTAAAAAAAAAACAACCAAACAAGAAACACTCCCCATATTTTTAACCTTATGGGATAAACTTGTCAAATGGTGCACAAATGCATTTCTACATGCGCACACAGTCACATCTTGTAACTTTTTTTTGAAGGTATACTTGAAATTACATACTTTTAACTACTGAAAGATGTTTTGTACAGAAATCTTGCTTGCAAAATCAAGATACACCACTGAAATTATCAGAAGGCATATATTCAAAGTAACTAAGGGAAAAAGCAGAGGAAGGACAGGTTACATACACAAGCCTTTGCCCAAACAGTTCCAGTCTGTTCCTTATCCCAAAAGCAAGACTTTGGACCAGTCTCCTGAAGAGAATGATCTCCTCAGCGAATGACAGTCCTAACCAAGAAGCAAACAAACATAAGTTTTTCGGATGCTCATCTCAAATCAGGTATTAAAGCTGTGCCTTGTTCCTGCAGATAGTATTTTTTACTTTTGAAGGCATTCAGAGAGCTGTTTTCCTTTTGATGTGTGAGCCACTGAGATACCAATGCCCTACTATTTCAATAAATTACCCAATGTAGCAGCTAGTAAGCACAGTCAATACACAGAGAGATGTCAGAACCTTCTGGTTAAACCTAATAGAAGAGCAATCATCCCAGACATTTCTTCCTTAAAGCCACTTATCTTTTACAACCTTGTTTGTAAACCTTGGTAGTTGGGTTGAAGAGAAAACAGGACAAGTTCACAGAAGATAAACATGCTGAAATTTAATACATATGCAGAAATTATAACTAGCTCAGGAAATACAGAGCTGGAGAGTGTGAGAACCTTAGGGGAAAGTGTCATATATTGTAATTCATTGAACTTTAAATGCAGTTTTCCTTAAATATCTGCCCTTGGCCACTGACAGAGAGAGAGAGTATTCGGTCAGTCCCAGTACAGCAGATTTTAAGTCTGCTGCAATACAGTCTCAGGCATCCATGTATAAACATTTTCTTCATTAAGAGAACATACTCTTTGTTTCCACCCAGACTCAACACAACTGAGCAACCACAGAATCTCTGTTGTTTTATTGCCTACACACTAGAAGAATTTTACAAAATTAAGATGACAGATTACTTAAACTGTACAATTTAATTAAATCTTTGAATAATGGATCCAACAGAAAGCTCCCTAATAATCTGCAGATAGAGCTATGAAGGAACAGTGAGTTAAAAAATAGGCTAAAAGGCCAAAGTGGCACAAAAGCTCCTTTTCCACTGAAGTCATCTTCTGAGTAACTCAGGCACAGAATATAGAAATACCTCCACAATACAAGCCTCAGTGAACATACCTGCAGCTACAATCTCCAAAACCCTCAGTCAGTTTGAATATTATTTGAGATATGTCACCTCTGTTAGCAATTAGATGCTTTTTGTTGATCCGCTGCCTCAGCACAGTGCATCAGTTTCTCAGGCAGCAAAGACACCATAATGGACACTGCTCTTCTCCTGAGTGAACACTTCCAGGCTACAGAGAAAACAAAGCCTACCCATTCACAGTTTTCTAATGAATTAAGATGTACTGCTGGTGGCTGAGGGATGTAAAATGTCCAACAGCTAGGAGAATAGCCCCAAGCTCTTGCCAAATTATGCACTTCAGTATTACAGAACTGCTAGCAAAATGTATCAGATTTTCCTCCAACATGATATTTATTCTTTTGGACAAAGAGGACAGTTAAAATTGTGGAACAAAATCTGATACCTAATAGAATAAAGTGGTGTTCAACGGGGAAAGGTTTTCAGGCACAGCAAAATACTACAGAATCTCAGATGACCAGGACACACACACAGTAAATGCAAATGCATTCACTGACATAAAGAAGTGTGGAAAAGTTAGAAAAATAAAATTCATTAATATAAACATAAAATCTCATTCCACTGCTGAAGCCACCTGAAAAGTTAACTATCCAGATAATGGGTATATACAAGACAAAAAACACAAACCACCATAATTTTTAAAAATGGCATGGTGAATGAGATATGCTAAAAGGTGCATTGCTTTACTGAAACTGTGTGACCATCCACAGTCAGCCACATACAGAGAACACAGCCATCTGCATGTTTTATTTCTTTATCACCATCTTTGGACATGCCCAGTCTCAAAATTAAGGACAGTAATAACTTGTGTAAAAAAAAAATCCTGAAACAACAAAAAAAAACCTCAGTACATTAATTACAGTATCACTTAGTTCTACATTAGTGCATCTGGATTAGGGGAAATGCTGCAGATGGATGTATGTCTGTCTTACTGACATCAATGCAATCCCATCTGAAAACAGGATTTTGCTTATCATATACTTGCAGTCATCTAAAGGGAAAACCTGTGAAGAGCTAGTTCCTTAGTCCATCTGTCCTTCTTATGCCAGTACAGTATAGACAATTATAGCAGCATTCCTTTCAACCTCTTGACTAAAGTACATTAAAAAGGTTTGATCAAATCCTCTTTATGCAATATATGTCACATTCAGTGAATACAAATTGATGACCTTGCCCTTTGCCCTGGCAAACTCTTTGTCTTTCCTCTATGAAATAGCATGCTCAAACACAGTATTTTCTTAAATGTTGCCTTGATTGCATATGGAGAGAACTCAGGCAGCTAAATGTTAATTAAAGGAATGAATCGTGTTTCATAAATGCTCTTCTTGTACACAATTTTAACACTCTCTGTCTCACCTCCAATATTATCTGTATAATGAAACGCCAGAAAGGAATATTATCCAAGTAGGTTAAAAGAAATGCCACAACCTCAAATTAATTAATGATACAGTGAAAACAGAAATCCTCCTTTTTGTACCAAAGCACCAACAAATTATCTTTAAAATAATAAAAAACCCCCTCAAGTACAGATTATGTTTACATAGATAAGGATAATTCATTGGGCTGCTGTGACTGAAATGGACTAAAGAGCACCTCTCCTTTTTGTTCAGTTTAGTATGCAAATGGCTGTCAAACAGCCAGAGTAGCCAGTTTCACTGATTTTTTTTCTACACTGCCAGTTAATCGGTCTCCTATTTCATCTGTATGCTACCTTCATACACATGTACAGGAGAAACAAAAGAATAGTAAGGAAGATATGAGTGCTTACCTACAAATTAACAGGGGACTCTCAGTGCTAGAACCCAGTTATTTGCATTATTTGTTTTACAATAGAGCTAAATGGTTAGACAACCCAATGTGCAGTGAACTGGACAAATTTATCAGGCACTCTCTTCCTCCAAAAGTCTATAACCTGGCTTATGAGACATATATTAAAAAATCCCTGGGGACAGAAAAGAAAGCCAAGAGACAGATAGATATATGAGGCGGTTTGCCTGGTTTGGTTGCCTTTTTTTTTTTTTTAAATAGTAATGGCATGAAGTGAACAAGGGCACCTAGCTGTTCATGTGCTCCAGAACAGAATGGATTCAGTAGATATTCGTGCAGTGAGTTCAAGCACAAGGTGTTGAGATCTAGCACACTTTGCAAGTGCACACCCAGAGCATTCAAAGCGTTTAACGTAACATTGTGTGTAAGGGGCTGACAGAGGTGCTGCATGAAGAGGAATTGTCAAACGCGCGTTGTTTCTGGGTTGACTGCCATTGCTTGAACACCAGGAAGGTAAAAGCTGTCATTTCATAAGGAGCTGATTACTAGAAGGAGAAACAAAGTATACTCTGCGTTACGTGCACGTCACACTTAAAATTAGCAATGAATAATACAGAAAAGACTGTTTCTTTACTCTCCATTTGGGGGATATGAAGACCTGTCCATAAATAAATGGGGATTGAGGATTCCCCCACTTTGCTTCATCAAGCAGCAGATAAGATAGCTAAGAGGTCCCCTCTGGAGCAGTGTCACCCACAACTCCACTGATCCTACACTGGTACTCACAAAAGACATTTCTCCTCTGCTTTCTAGCACAAAAGTCAGAAGAGTTCAGGTTCCATCTGATTTGAGTACCCCAGCAGGCTTCTTCTGAACCCTTTCCTGTAATACCCATGCCCCTCAGAAGCATTACAAAGTCTTAAACCGTGTGACATATCTCACAGATATTAAAATATGCCACTGGAACTTATGAACTTAAATAGCTTTAAAAAAAATTAAAAAGCAGTGTTGACAATATATTAACTGTGCTACTTGTATTTTTATCCCCATTTGGTGCTATTTGGTATCTCAACTTCAGCATTTGAGAATTCATGTTATCTTAAAAATATTTGCAGATGTTCCATTCAAGCAAAAAGGGCTTGAAAGCAGTAACATTTCTCCAGCTGGGAAGACATTCATCATGGTTACAGAAAGAAAGAATATTGTGTACCTGATGTGATATGTGTTCAAGGAGGGAATCCAGTAGAGCCATGAGAAGGACATTACCAGGAAGACTGTGTAAGAGTAAGTATATGAGCTTTTTTCCATTTTTCTAACCACTAACAGATCTCAAGACTGGAATTAAATATCATAGAATCATTTAGGTTATAGAAGACCTTTCAGATCATCTCGTCCAACCATTTAGAACCTAGCACTGCCAAGTCCACCACTAAACCATGTCCCTAAGCACCACATCTACACATCTTTTGAATGCCTCCAGGGATGGTGACTCCACCACTTCCCTGGGCAGCCTGTTGTAGTGCCTGATAACCCTTTCAGTGAAGAAATTCTTCCTAGTATCCAATCTAAGTCTCCACTGGTGCAACTTGAGGCCATTTCCTCTTGTTCTATTGCTTGTTTCTTGGGAGAGGAGTCCAACACCCACCTAGCTACAAGCCTCCTGTCAGGTAGTTGTATAGAGCAATAAGGTCAATATAAGGTTGATGAGAAAGAGATATGAAGCATTCTTGGTTGCTGAGAAAGAGATATGAAGCATTCTTGGTTGCTTTTTCCTAGCTAAAGCTTGGAATGCTTCAATACTGGACAAGATAAACTTCCAAATACACTACCAAATAACCTCCCAAAAAAACCTGTTCAAGCCCCCAAAACAACAACTTCTTCTAACCCTTGTTCTGTAGAAAAACATTAAAGAAACCTTGCACTTTGGCACCAGAACAGACTTTTCCATTAATTTTCATCAGGGCAGAATTCTACCTTTTATGTTTACACCAGACATGGCTTCACTTCAGTCTGCTCTAGCCAAGCTGACTAATAAACTGTTCTCCTTAGCCTCCTCTCCTTCATCCACAGTTAACCATTTCCTCTTCTTCAGGCATACATGAGTTCATTTCTAAAATGGATTACAGATACGATCCAAGTGGGGGAAATAAAACCCAGGTTTTTTGTTTTTAAACGCAGCTCATTTCACTGTCTAGAGCATGGCCCAAGAAACCAATGTCTTGGCACCTTTTTTTTGCAGCATGAGAGGAGCTGAAAGCAGGGTTGTCACCTCTGAAACCAGCTTCATCACCACAGAATTCAGTGAGGAACTGCACCTCAGATTATTAAAAAAAAAAAAAAAAAAAAAATCCTGTTTTGCTGGATCACACTTCCCTTTAGAGAGTGCTGTAAAAAAAGTGGCTTTAAAAAAATTCCTGGCAGGCACTGGACAGGAACATTTGTCATTCTGAGCACCCTGCCTCTATCTACTGAAAGAACCCTCAAAAGAAAGGGTAACTTGAAGTGACCTGGTAAACACATTTAGGAAAAGCTAACCCTGATTTAAAACATACAGTATAATCCCACACAACAGCAACATTTGAAGCACATTGCTTGCTTTATCAAAGCAGCAGAGCAAGCAAAGCAAGAAGTTTAATGTTCTTCAATGTTGCAAGGCACCAGCAACAAACTGCAAACATCTGGGATGCCACCCCTGAAACACACAAAACTGCCTAATGCCCATTTTGAACCACTTTGAAACCCATCTTCCTGCCTCCATTTTTTTTCCAAACAAGATTAGCTCCCAAATCATAACATTTCTTATTCAAGTTCTTATTTTGACCAGTTTGGTTTTCTTTTTTCATGTTCTTAATTCCATTAATCTAAAAACCTATTGAAATCAGTGCATTTCTAATGATCCCTAATTCATGGTAAAGTGCCTCTGGCTTGACTGACTACAGAAACTCTATTAAAGCATCCCACAAAATACCCCTCTCCCAGCCATTTCATCATTGTTCAGGGCTGTAGAAAATAAAACTTGCACCACTCAAGTCTCCTGCAGGACCCCATAGAAACATCTTACTGTGGCAGGTACCATAAAAACCAACAGCCTTTGACCTAACAACCCATAGTTTGTACTGACAAGCCTGAGCTTCAAACCTGCTCCCCAGCTCATTTCCTGAAAAGTCTGCTGTGTCTTTGTTAGACAGAAACAACTTTTAGTCACTCCAGAGTGACAGCAAAAGGCTTGACAACTCCCTAGAGAAGACATGAGACATCCAACGTGTCCTTTCTAGCAGGTACATTTTTTAAGTCCACTTGTGACTTTTTTGGAAGTGGTTCTTTCTGGTCACAGTTAACCTATTCAGTTTTACCCTTTCAGGCATAGTTTCAGTCCTTCTTAAGATGAAAAACTTCTCTTAACCAAGAAAAACATAATTCAAGTAGATAAGCTTAAAAAAATTTTTTTCTTCCAAATATTATGTTGTCCTACACCATAACTCTCCCAGTGGTTCTGTATTTCTTGTGATACACTTTTTTGCCTATACATTAAAGATTATAAAGAAGCTTCAATTCACAATCCGTGATGCTGCCACCCTGATGCTGTCCACCACCACCTTCTGGCAACACAACCAGAAGCCTCCCTGTGCTGCAGAGGCCTGACACCAAGTGGATGGGGTGGCAACAAACTGGACACTCCAGCGCAGAAGGATTCCTCTCGAGTACAACAGTGTATTTTCCACCAATTGTGGCATAGACTTTGGATTACATAGAGGCAGAAGGCTTGCAAAGGGAATACTGACAGTGGAGACATGGGCTGAAAGCACCACCCAATTTGCAGCACATAGACAAACCTAGAAATCAGCCAGTTTTGAAAGGGCTGGTCCTTTGGTAAGCAACAGAAGTCAAACAATGCAAAAAAAAAGAAAACACAAAAAAACGTCCACTGAGCCAAGAAGGCAGGAAAAACTGCTTGGCACAAATGAAAGACTCCCAGAAGCCATGACAGAACAAAGGAACTGGAGTCTCTAGTTTTTCAGGGGTAACAGTTGTTAGGAATTGTGAATAGGAAATTTGTTTTCTGAAGTCCAGCATTCTTTGCTTTCCTGACAAGTGGTTCTTGCTAAGAGTAATTAGAAAACTGAAGCCTCACCTCATCCCTAGATAAGGGGAGGGTGTGCCTGAGATAGACTGAAAACAGTCAGCATAGACAACAGGTCAGCTAAGCTTGGGCCAAAATCTTTGTAAGGGTGTTCTCTCAGGCTCCATTTCCACTTTAGAACTCAGATGCTAAGCCTGCTCACAGAGATGAAAGTCTGTTCAGAAACTCAGCAGCCCAGATCTGCTCCTTTTCAAGAGCAAGATGCTGATAATTCCACTTTTCTGTGAGGTTCTTGTAGTTTCTACCAATTGCAAATATTACTGGGAAACAGAAACTGGGAGCTGTCACTTTTCACAAAAAGATCTTACAATGCTGTGCCTCCCAGCACTTGACCTTGTGTGTGCTACTTGCATCCTTCTTTAGCAGCCATGTTGTATATTGCTGGTCTCTGGTCTAAAATCCTGGTTCCATGACATCAGGGCCAGGTTTACTCAACTCAAGAAGGACATCAAGCATAACCTGACTTGTAGCTGAGAGGATGCAAAACTAGTCACAGTCTTCATCCTGTGCTATGTAAGCCTGTGGGATTCAGAGACTGGAGCCAACCATGTCAGGCTGATGTCTACCCATGGGAACTGCAACTCAGACCTGCTCCACTTTAATTATAGGCTCAGGTCAATCAGCCTATACAGCAAAACACATGTGTTTTGTGCCAGTCACCCAAGTATTTATGAACCAATGCCAGAACATAGGGAAGTAGGATTCTTGTTTTCTATTACTGGCCCTAGGAGATGATTGGTGTTTTATATTTAACTAGGCTGTTTGTATCAGCTCTTTCTTGCCTGTGCACTTCTGGTTGTCGAAGTAGGTCCAAAGCTGTCATCTCAAATAACTGACATGAGCCTCTGCAGTGCTTCAGTCACAAAGCATCTGCACACACTCAATACTTTGAAAAGGCACATCATGCTAACAGTGACAAATCAAGCCTCTAATTTCACAAACTCCTTCTGAAAACTGTGCCACACAGTAGACTAACTGGCTCCTTCTACTGCAGACCTGAACTGACTTAATGAAAGCCTTTCACTACCACTTTAGCAGAATTAGCAAATAAACGTGAAGCACACCAATATTATTAGTAAAATACTGAGCTCAGACTTAAGGCCTCAGGGTTTGTAGACCACAGAGATAAACTTGTATACAATCTTTCTTACGGTCTGATTTCCTAAGTGAAGTGAAGTGAAGTGTTGTCTTCAGATACAAATGAGTTTTAGATGCTGCTATGCTCTTTTCTCTTCCATTCAACCTTTGACTTTTGTTCCCACATCCTAGAATACCATCTTCTCACTTAAGACAGCTGCATGATAAATCAGACTACTGCCATGCTCAGGATTTAAAACACAACAAAGCACAAGAAAGCCACATCAAACATTGAAAGGGGTATTTTATTACTCAGACCAGGTCTGTCTTCTAGCCCAGTCCCACTGCTAATTGTGTTAGGACAATGGAAGACACAGAAACCTGCAGGGTATATACATAGGAATGAAAAGCCCTAAGTGCTGCTAAGGAGAACAGGCAATTCTCTCGTTCTTTTCTTTTGCTTCCCTGGAATTACAAGAAGGCTTCACTTCCCACATCAATACAATACTGCCAGCAGCAGGAACCAAAGCAAAGCAAGATACCGCTAAACCCCACGGTAAATGAAAGTGAAAAAACCAAAATTTGTTAAACTCTCTCTTCCTCACAAGTGTTAAACTGATCTTTCACTTATTGATAAGCTCACTTTCTCAAGTGACTGCTAATCTGTGTTTATATTTAAAGACAATAGTCAATAAGAAAGACACTGATAGCCTTACTAAAAAAAAAAGTGAGCAAGCCCTATGTGAAGCAACTTCATAATCTGGGACTATGACTATACTTGCTGTGTGCCCCTGTAACTAATTTAGTTGAAAACTGGAACATACATTAAACCTACTCCTATTTAATGTCTATAGCTTCATATTAAAATGTCATTTATGCCAGTATATTAAGAGAAAAATGAAGCTTTTGTAAATGTTTTTGCTTAACTTGGCAGTGACATATTCAGTGTGAAATGGACTTTTATCTTGTTATATAAAACAAATTCAAGTTGTATAACATCACTCCAAACACTAAATTGCTATGAAAAAGAGCACATGAATGTGCAGATTTGAATTCAGAAATAAAATAGTGAAAAATCGTATCTCCTGAAGTTAAGTTAACCGAACAATAATTCTCTGGCTACACTCTAGCAGCTTCACCAGTCAACCTATCAGTTGTGAAGGCTGGGGGGAGGAAGGAGAGATATTGCATAAAGTGAAAATAAAAGTCTTCTCTCGTAAAAGTCAATACATCATCTTAAGCTAGAAAAAAAATGGTCCCTAAACATCCGTAACTACAATCAGTAATTGTCATTAAAAGCTCTCATTATACAGAGTAAGTGTAATTAGAGCATCTTGCCCACACAGGGTGCAGCACACAGAGAATGCTAGAAGGATTCATAAATTACTGCCAAATCAGTCTCATTCCCATCTACCACACAATCTGCTGTAAAAGAGAAAAATTGTATTTACACACATTAAGGCAAAGCCCACTGGCCTCTACAAAATTAGCCTAAACACAAAATGCAGTTATTTGAGGGACTCCCTATTTCATTATGTGTCCTAGGAATAAAGGGATAAAGTTTGCCATCAATAACGCTGAACATATCTGCTGAACCCCGCAGATTCCAGGGCATTAATAATTTAAACTCTTATGGGAATTCTGTCATGGTGGAGATAGGACTTGTCTGCAAACAGAGCTCAGGGGATGTTCAATATGATCTATTCTAGTATACACACACAATTGCTACATTTATCATGATGCAGAGTAAAAGAATGGTTCTCTCTTTTACTCTTCAGGAGTGTTTCTTCTGTAATTTACACAATAAAACCTTTGAGTAGTTCTAATAAAAAAAACCCAGGTTCTAAAAAGATACTGTCATGATTAAACTGAAAAAGTTTCTTCCCTCTGCATCTCTATTACTCGTGCATGTACGGTGGTGTTCAACACATTAAAAAATGGTATGGGAAGACTGCAATCCAGCTCCTGATAGGAGTGTTGTCTATGCAAGATGCTACTGCAAGCACAGATACTAGATGAGATTACGGCCTAAGCAGATAAAGCTGTGTGCTTTACTCAGATAATTATACTTTTAAGTGCAAATCTAATATGCAAAACAATCGGCTATGTGCACAACCGCTAGATCGCGGTACAAAATCCCTCTTTTGCACATGTCAATAGTAAGTATAGAAAGAACACATGCTTTTGAGACACTTGTGTCATTTCTTAACACAGACAAAGTTCAGGCTTTTGTGCAATAGCTCATCTAATTCTAGGTATGGATACATCTACGCTGTAACAAGTGCATTCGTGTTCTGATTTAGCATCATGATTTTCCTCACTTTCATTTTGGCATGGAAGTAAGCTCAGAGCTCAAAACAACTAGGCAGGAAAACCTTCCTTTCATAACCAAGCCCTAATTCTTAGAATATAATTTTCAGGAAAAAAAAAATTTAAAACATTTCTGTGCACATGCTTTTAATACACCCATATTGCATCTTCACTGTGCCAGGCATGCACAGCTCAATGTGCACCACAGTTCAAGAGGCAGAAGGACCAATGTTCCATTACAAAGTTCAGGTGCTAGAGAAGCTAATGCAGTACTTATAAATCCAGGAAAAGTACCTCAAAAATACTTCTTTAATTTGCTAAGTCTCTATTCAAATAGTATTTCAGTCAAGTAATTCATAGGTGATGAGGAGAATCTTAATGGCACAAGGCATGTCTCATCATCTCAGTCCTGCTGATTAGCTTTTCACCAGTATTTAAGATACTCCCTGTAAAATCTGGAGGGTACTGTCCAAAGGCTCTAGAAAATTACTGCCTGATTATCCATGAAAACTGAACTCCCTATGAATTCAGTTCAAGCACTTTATCATGTAATATCATAAAACAATTATTTTGCTAGTGGGATATTTGTAACAGAATCAGTCTGGAAAATCTAATTCAAAAGTTTATCACTGTAGCAGCTTTTACTTGATGTTAACACCCCGAAGAGCTATGTTCCCACCTTGGCTTAAACACGTTACATTAGTGTTGGGTCTCCTGATTATGTGGACAAGGCATCTTGTATCTCTGATGACAAGAAGAAATGACAGAAGCGAGAGCAACAGACAGGCAGAGCGTGTGTGGCAATTATGCAGAGGGAACATGTAGGACACTTGTGGTATGTGCACCCTTCTCCTGAAACAGGAGGTCCCAGGCAGGGGCTGCCTCAGGGTAACCCCAGTCCAGCCTGACCCAGAACTTGCTGTTCTTCCTTCTGCACTGAAGCCAGCACAATCCAAGCACTCCTCAGAGATCTGCCAACTCTCTCTCACTTATGCTTCTCCAATATACCATCTTAAATTTAGACCTTCCACTCTCCAAGGTTCTCCTGTCTCAAAACCCTTCTCCGTCACAAGCCTCTTCTTAATCTGCTTGGATGTGTCAGTACTTGCCTGAACTCTGATGACTGGTGAAGCTCCCTCTTGCTAGTTCTCCAAAGGGGAAGAAACGCCTCCTTACACTGACAAGGTTTTAAGAAATCCAGGTACCCAGTATATAACAAAGAATTTATCTGGACAGCCTAGAAACAGTGACTACCACTGCAGCAAAACATATGCCTTGAAGTCTTAACCTGTATCACTCTAATCTGGAGTGCCTGAACAGCTTTATGAAACATAGAAAAAGCCACTATAATTTTATCAATCGGTGATGGCCTTTTCTGCCCCTAAAAGAAACCACAAACATTATCTGGAAGAGGTTGTAGAGGGTTTTTAACAGCTTTTAAAGTTATTCCTATACCAAATTAAAAAAATTATACCTCCTCCCATATATTACAGACAATATAATTTTCTGTATATTATTTGATAACACCGGCTTAAGGTGTTCTCCACACAAGTTCAGCTGGCACTGGACTGTGCTGTTGTCTGAATTAGCATGACAATTTTAATCCTAGGAGTTTGAAAAATCAGACTGAAAAATAAAAAAGGAGCCAGCATAATGCTTTGCCAGCATTTATGGTGCAATAATAACACCACAACTTGATGCAGTAGGACTCTGATAATATATTTTTCCAAATGGAGCGATGTATCCCATTTTGACAGATCTTCATGAACAAAGGGAGGATCAGCCCCCCCAAACTCTGCTTCAGGGTAAGCAAACTGAGATAGTAACAATGAAATTATATTTTAGTTCTCTTACTTGAATACATATACACATTGATGGGATTTTGGAACTGGAAGACAAAATGGCAGATGGAACAGCTTTGCTGGGAAGCCCACACTGTACTTAGGATGGGACAAAAAAAAAAAAGGCAAGCACAGCAAAACCATACTTGTGTTTTTATTAACTGAGTGACTAAACTAAGCAATAAGGTATTACTTTATAGATACTAAGTTTCATCTAGGTATTATTATTTTGTGAGCTATTTGGGTTACAGCGATGCTCTTAGCTTGTCTTTTAGTTACCTACTAAAAATATGAAAAGCAATAGGAATAGATACATTTTACACATTAATTCATTTAGCAGT
Organism: Hemiprocne comata; assembly: GCA_020745705.1. Taxonomy (NCBI): domain Eukaryota; kingdom Metazoa; phylum Chordata; class Aves; order Apodiformes; family Apodidae; genus Hemiprocne; species Hemiprocne comata. The sequence goes on from CM036589.1 coordinate 73,930,730, forward strand.
TCTTTGTTGGGGACACTACACAGTCTATAAAATGAATCATCTGTAGTCTTTTGCTCTGCTTTAATTGGCCTGCAAAATAAGAAAGATGGATAGAAGCTGTTTCTCAAAGTCAATGACCAGAAAAATCTCACTGAAATGCTACACGTGATCTAAGGTTAGAGTAAAATTTACATTGTTATTTTGCTAACTACTTCATTATACTGCATCATCTGTATTATGAACACAACAAGTAGTCTTTCAGGGAACTTCATACCACTTCACATGATTTTGCAGGGTACTCAGTTCTGTAGCACAGGGAAAGACACAGTGACCATCACTGAAGGAACAAAAACACGTGTATCTAGAGAAACAGTGAAGTCCAGGTGCCTGTGGGTAGAGGTGCATGGAAAACAGTGAAACATCTGGGATTTTTCTGTTGTTCTTACAGAAAAAAATGAAGTAGATATATGCAAAACATTTTGAACCATTTACAGCCTTTTCAAATTTTAAATTATTGTTTTGCCAGCTGCATGCTATCTCCCAGGAAGCATCAGACAGAAACTTGCATATCTGTTCCACTCACTATAACCAAGCTTTCTCAACCCATATACAGGATTTATGGAATGTGGAGTAGCTCTGTGCAGCTGGAGCAGAACTCCTGCCAGTGCAAATACCACATCCCATAAGCTGACAGACAAGATGATCATCTACTTTTCAAAGAGACACTTAATTCAAACACTTATTGTTAGGCTACTGTGGGGACCCTACCACCCTCACATCAGTCCAAAGTGAGAAGAAAATTTACTATTCCTTGTCCTGAGCAAGGGCCTCCGTACTGCTCCTCGCTTTAAGAGATTCTCTCTCTCAATCCATTTCCAGTTCTCATTTATCTGAGAATTAGTCCTCCTACAGATTGATTACTAGCTCCAGGCACCTGATAAGTCATGACAAATTAAATTCACAGGCTAGTTCAGTTTATTAAGAGGTTACCGAGTTGCTGGAAGAAAACACTCTTCAGTCCTCTCCCAGTGTTCTCCTACCAAAACTCTAACAAGCTTCACACTGCCCACACAAGCAAGGCACCTGAATGTCATGAAGTGTAATATCCACACAAAGCCTATGAAGTCCAGAAAACAATGACCTGTAAATTAACACCTTATACCGTTTTGACAGAAGTGTACCAAAGGACCAACCACAAATTTCCCAGTGTCTGAGGATTTGTACAGCAACACTATCAAGATTTAGTATCCTTCAATTACAGAAATTGTATTTAACCACATTTGTGTGTTTGCATCACATGTTCCTATAAAACACCTAGCTGGCAAATAACCTTATACAGTGGATATATCTAGCTGCATCATATTCCCTTTCCACAGGAAAACTTACACAATGAAGTAAATTCTATTAGCTGCTCATCACGTACAGTTAAAAAGACTACAGGGAAAAAAAACCCAACATAAATGCAGAAGGACCTTCTCTCTAACTGCTGCCCCATATCACACAATAAAATTAATAATTTAATTATCTGAAACTTCACATGTGCAGGGCACTGCAAGTAGACCAGTGGCATTTTCACTTCAAATTTATATAGTCTTTAGTCAGTATGCTTAATCTGCATTTCTAACACCTGCTTCAGTCAGCTGTGAAGGGCAATGTTATCTATAAAATTTTCTTTCATCTTTGTACTGTCCATCTAACAAAAAATTATATGATGGTGGATAATTATTTGACTTTAGAAGGATATAAAACTTTTCACATGTTTTTTGATCATTTCTTGAAAGACATGTTCACATATTTGACATTCCATTTTATTAAAAGGTTGGAGGTTTTTTTTTAAACTCTGGCTTTCACATTATTCATGTTTTCTAATTCTATGTAATATATTTCTCCTTCATATAGTTAACATTTGCTTTCCATACACTAGTAAAAATGTGGGAAAGAAACTAGACGATAATTAAGCAATGAGGCACGACAAGGTGTGCATTTTCAGGCCATTAGTACATACCTCAAATGTACCAGGAGGAAGAAACTAGAATGACTTTTCCACTCAAGTGGGCATCAGTGCTAGCACCTCTATCATACCACAGTAAAAAGTGATATATAAGAGGATGCAGAAGGGGTAAAAACGCATGCAGCTTTCATCCAGTGGGTTTATGTCAGGTAGAAGAGCTGTTCCCAGTCTCAGTCAGCTGGTCTCAGTCAAGTTAAACACTAGGAGAACAAAGCTATCCAATGAAAGTGTCCAATGTAGAACTTTCAAGACATTGGTTGAAAATGAGAGGATAATATGAAGCCCATTTTATAAACGTAGAATCAACATCCTATCCTCACATATTAACACAGAAATTTTTGTGTTTGATGTAGGGTGGTCACCACATTCAGATACAAGCAAGAAGAATTATTTTTATTTTGATGTAAAAATGACAGATTTTCAAATGCTTCACTCTGTCAGAGCTCACACACAGTCTTTTCAGCACGTGACTCGCCTTTGTACAACATACGGAGTTTTTAATAGATAAAGTCAGATGATCATCTAGTCTGAACTTCCAGCAACTCAACAGGGAAAGGACATCACATAACCAGTCTTGCAACAAGCCCATACACTGGAGTTGACCAAGACGTACCTTCAGAAAAATATTTTAGAAAAGTAATTTTGTGATGCTTCTACTCTTTTTAAAAAAAAGACTGTACACAATTTACTTATCGTTACTGGAATGAAGGAGAAGGAAAGAAGATGGTGGGAGATTAATTTACTCATGGGCATGAGCAAGCCTGAGTCTCAAGGCAGGTGCAACCCAACCATCCAGTATGGTTTGGGTTTTGTTGGGGTGGGGTTTTTTGTTTGCTTGTTTTTACATAAAGTCATAATGAAAAATCTGTTTCACTGACAGAAGAGTGTTAAAGGAAGCCAGGTAATTACAGACCATTAAAATATTACTCCCTCTCCTTCACAATAACCATTCTTTTCAAACATGTGCCATTAAGGATGAAAACTGTATGTTGTTTTGATACTTTGAAAGAAGCTAAGGAAAAATAATAATAATGGGAGCTTCTCAGCAACAACACAAGTGCAGCCATTCAAAAAAATTAATGAACTGTTGCTGTCTCATGCTGAAGGATCATGAGTTTCCCAAAACTACCTATTAAAAGGCCAACAATAAATAATAAACACACATTTCCAAAGGCAGTTCCAGTTTTATGATAACCATGCCTTCCTTGCTAGTTGAGTTAAAGACTGCAAAAGCTTTTGACCTAACATCTGGCACTTCCCTTAAGACAGTATTTGTCACCCTGACAGCAAGGGGAATGGTTTCCAGTCACTCAGGTTATAGTAATAATGACATCCCTCTTGTTTTTATGAATAAATTGTTCAAAGGTTCGTAGCGCAAATTTTCACCTTTTTAAAGAAAGCTTGCAAATATTTCTTCATGTATTTGCCAGAAACAGATAGAGCAGCTTTTCAGTGCAACTGTTTTTTTAAAACTAACTTAAAGAAGTTACATGACATCATCCCATGAAAAAAACTTCCATGACTTAACTAGAAGTCAGAAATCTTGGTCTTTCTAACAGAACTAGTGATACTTCTTCCTGTTAATTTTACTTTCTCTTGGAGTAAAAAGACAGGAAACAGTTGCAAAACAGAAAACATGAAAGCATCACCAACTAGCACCAGGACCTTTTTAATATTATGATCTGCACACAAGTTGTGCTCTAGTGTAATTGTTTATTTCAAGTCCTGACCATTAAGAAAAAGTAATCAGAACCAGAAAAAATAGCCCAAACCAAGTATGTTCTTCTGACAAAAATACTATTTCACAGTAAAGAGGGCAATGATGAATTTTATAATTTATCACAACAGTGATATTAGACAACAAACTGATCACAGAATCGTCATGGTTGGAAAGGACCTCGGAGATGACCAAGTCCAACCATCAACACACAAAAAAACCCCAAACAAACACAACCAACCACACACACTCTACCAAAAAACACCCACAAAAACCCCTCCACAACCTCAGCCACTAGAGCATGCCCTGAAGTGCCACATCTACACGTTTCTTGATGTTATGCTAAGGCTGTGTATCAGCATAGATGTGATTTACACACTAATCCAACAAATTGCCTGAGTATATAATACCATAACACATACGTTTTCCTCCTCTAGATGTTCTCCAAATACCAGTTACCAAAGATACATACTCTTTTGACTCTGTTATTCATTAGCATTCATGTAAAATTGAATCAAGCTTTTTCTAAACTTCCAGTATTCAACTTCCATTAACAAGAGAGATGACTGTACCATAATGTGTCTGAGGGCACTTTCATTTCCCGTTTCCCTACACTATGTGATGAGAAGAAATCCACCAGATCATACAATTTAAGTTACTTTGAATGCCCAGTTTTAGATCCTGAAATTTCACTACCTTTACTTTGTAATTCATAAATGACGACTGGACTGGAAGAATAAAGCTGCTCCAGCTCTCTCAGTATCTTTCTGATTTGCCACAAACACACTGAATTCTGCCTCTGAATTTTCTCAAGCAGCTTCCACTTTTGTTGCTTGTTTTACTAACTCAAGAAATGCTATTGCACATGTATCCTCAGGCATTTCTTTCCCTGAGAGCCTGTTAATCCATAAAAACAGCAAAGATGAGGGAACGGGGATTCAAGGTATTGGGAGGATTCAATGTCCTGTCTCAAAAGCAGTCACCAAGTATCAAAGTCACCAAGCAATAGCATAGATGGGATTGCTGACCAAAAAGGTAGGTGCAAGCAAAAACCCTACCTACTGTCACATAAGGAAGTGGAAAAAGGAAAATACCCAAATATATTTATCTTTACAAATATAATAGTTAATTATTTTTGGGCTCCAAAGAGAATACAAAGAGCTGCATTTAATAGCCTTATTGCTTACATTGCTTATTGCTACATTAAAATAAACTTTTTTTGGAAGAACTGGCTGCTTGAGTCCCATAAGACCAAGGGAGATGAATTAAATGCTCAGTAGCAAAAGCTAATGGGAAAACTAAGAAAGCACTGAGACCAGCTGCAGCCCACATTTGGCAGCTGATAGTTTCATTTTTGTTATTATGTAATTTTAATGCATTTGCATCTTAGCTGTTAAAAAAAGGATACTTTTTTCTGATAACTTAATCCTACATTTTCTTTCCTCTGAGTTACTGTTACACACCCTCCTTCTCCCTAACACAAGGATAACCAACAGCAGGGCTGTTGGTTGGTAGCTGGTTCTCAGACAGTCTGCGCTGGCTGGCTGTGTAAATCTCTATTGACTTCATTGGTCTTTTAAATCAACTGTGTCATCACACAGATCATATGTCATCTAGATGTTATAGTACTCAGATTTTCAGTTATCTCCCATCTGATTTCTCCTAGTCCCTTGGCAGCAAGATCTGGCTTACTGCTTCTTGACTTTCTGATCATCGTACCTTTATACTTCCTCCTTTTTTATTTTAAAGGAGTTCAGCATTACTCAGACAAGCAAACTTTGTTGTGTTTTTTTTTTTTAAATAAAAATTCTGCATCTAAGTGGCACCCACTCTGTCAGTTTGGATTTTGGAGAGACAGGTAGAAAAATACTGCGATGGGTGCACATGCCTACCCATCCCTCAAAATAATAATCTTAGCTCTTTTCTTAAAACTAACAGGTCTTTGCCAAAATAAGCTTTGTCACTCTGCCTTGCTTGTATTAAAATAGTACAAGCTAACTCAAATTTAGGTATTAAACTGAGCATGCTATACACTGGAAGCACAAACACGCAGTAAGAATGATGGCCTACACATTTCAAAATGTTACTTTGCAGATCTGGGAACAGCTGATGATGCCCAAACTTACATTGAGATTTCACAGAATCACAGAATCATCCTGGCTGGAAAGGACCTTGAAGATCATCAAGACCAACCGTAACCTAAATCCACCTACCATAACCTAATCTACCCATTCAGTGCTTAAACTATGTCCCTAAGCACTATATCTATATTTCTTTTGAACCCTTCCAGGAATGGTGACTCCACCACCTCCCTGGGCAGCCTGTTCCAGTGTCCAACCACTCTTTTGGTAAATAAATTCTTTCTAATATCTAGTCTAAACCAGCACCCCCAGGTCCTTTTTGTACCCTGAAGCTTTCCAACCACTCATCCCCAAGCCTGCAGCTTTGCATGGGGTTGTTGTGACCCAAGTGCAGGACCCAGCACTTGGCCTTGTTAAACCTCATACAATTGGCCTCAGCCCACTGATCCAGCCTGTCCAGGTCTCTCTGCAGAGCCTTCCTACCCTCAAGCAAATCGACACTTCCTCCCAGCTTAGTATCATCTGCAAACTTACTTAGGAAGCACTCTATCCCCTCATCTAGGTCATTAATAAAGACATTGAACAAGACTGGAACCAAAACTGAGCCCTGGGAGACATCACTGGTGACCAGCTGCCAACTGGATCCAACTCCATTCACTACAGCTCTCTGGGCTGGGCCAGCCAGCCAGTGTTTTACACAGCAGAGAGTGCACCTGTCTATGCCATGTGCCACCAGCTTCTCTAGGAGAATGCTGTGGGAGATGGTGTCAAAGGCCTTACTAAAGTCCAAATAGACAATGTCCACAGCTCTTCCCTCATCCAACAGGCAGGTCACCTGATCATAGAAGGAGATCAGGTTAGTCAAGCAGGACCTGCCTTTCCTGAACCCATGCTGGCTGGGCCTGAGCCCATGGCTATCCTGCACTTGCCATGTGAGTGCACTCAAGATGAGCCCCTCCATGATTTTCCCTGGTACTGAGATCAGGCTGACAGGCCTGTAGTTCCCAGGATCCTTCTTCAGGCCCTTCCTGTAAATAGGCATCACATTGGCAAGTGATCTACTATTCCCTTCCACTCATGCAAAAAACAACCCAACAAACCCATCATTCAAGGCTGAGGTGGCTTCCCAAGTGGCTGATTAACAGGAAGAAGAACTTGCTCTGGAGCTTGAGAACTGCCTGAATCAGATTCAAATCACAAGCCAGCAGGACCACTGTACTGCTTCACAGAGGAAGAGGAGACCACAGCTCCTTCAACTGCGATGACACACCATAAAGCAGCTTTGGTTTGAAATTAAATGAGACTGAATCTAGAATTCAGCACCTGTTGTGAACAGACTTCCTGGCAAGATTTTCTTGTCAACAGCAAACACAGTAAAAAGGGAATCCCAAATTACTGTTCTACCCTTTTTCATACTGCACAGACAATTAAGAGGGAACAAAGAGGTATACAAACATTTGCCTGATTTTAGAAAAATATTTACAATGTTTATGCTACAAATAATTAAGCCAGATAAGCATATCTATCCTAGAGAGAATTAAGATTTTAAAAGCAATCATAAAAAAACCCTAAAATAAAACCAAACCATTCAACATCCATTAAGGTAAAATAAAGTAAATAAATTCAGCCAATTGGCTATTTCCATACGGGTAGATTTCTTTAAATAGTAATGAAATCATTGCTAAAAAATCCATTGTTATTAAAATAAAAAAGTTGGCTCAGCCTACCAAAATTAGATTTGTAAGTTGCTGGTCATTCCCATAATTAAATCTGTGTCACAAATTTGCAAGAAAAATGGACACTATGACTAATGCATTTACTTGCTACACTAGTGCTGTCAGGCTGTGTAAATCATTATGCCTGCTAAAGCAGTCTAGATAAGAATTCCATACATTTTCATTAACCAACTAGGCTTTGTGTGTATGTGAAAAGCTAACTTTCACATTTCCTGCTAGCTTTAACTTTCATTTTGAAGACAATGTAAATAAAACACTAGCCTTAATTCACTAAGCCAAGTGGCTGCTCCAAAAATTTTGAGTGTTTGAACAGTATGAACCAGCTCTGTCCCCTTAGAAAGACAGTCAGGTAAAACAATGCCAAACATAATTAATTGGGACAAAGGAGATTAATGAAATTATGGGGACCTGGAATAGGTTCCTTCCTGCAGACTGACACGTAGCCTGGACACATGCCTTACTTCATCCCATAGGTTTCAATAGAGGAGGCTAAGCTAATCCAAGACTGCATCTTAAGAGGTCTCAACCAACATCTGCATTTTCAGCTGCCTTTTACTCTGTTTTTCAGGAGTTCAGTGGTCACCAGAGAATAGTCCTTTGAATCCTCTCTTTTCCTCTTGATTTCCTGTCATCGCAGACCTTCAGATTTTGGTTGCAGTTCTTTGTTTAAGATGAAGCTAATGGCTTTCATACTGTTCATAGCCCCAAAGCACCAAAGAACCAGAAAACATTCACTCACGTCATAAGCTGGACACTCTCATGAGTTTCCAAGCCCACTTTCTTAAGCAGAAAGGAAATTGATGAGAGGTAGAAAGAGATCAGACAAGGCTGTTTCTGGTCTAGCAGTGCAGAGCATTTTGTTAGGATATCCTCTGCTAGACTTTAGGCCCTCTCCTTCCTCCATGCACATGATGTTTCATTGTCATTGCAAACTGAGCCATTGCAGCAAAGCACGTGTCTATGCTTCAGTGCAAGAACAGCCTCAAGGACACATTACACCTTGGGGAACTTGAAGTCAAGGAGCTGAGACTCCCAGGCAAACACCACAGAACAACCATCAGCACAGCATGTTTTGCAGAATCCCACCTACTGCTCTGCACTTTGGACATCAACAAGCATTATTTTTCTGTTGCAGCACAACTTTTAAAACTAGAAGAGAAAAGCTCAGGAAGCAAGGTAATGCATACAATGTTAAGAATTTCAGCAGACCCATACTTAACATCCCAGTTTCCTCAACCTTTAGGTGCAGAAGTATCCTCTCCTACAAGTGGAAGCAGCTACTTCAGTGCTTTGTATCCCAGCAGACCATAGCATTCACTTGCATGCTTTACAGTAGCAACCTTGCTGATAACCAACCACCCAGTATTAGTAAAACACTATCAGGTTTTATTAAAACCCCATTAAGAGGAAAAACTTAAATCACTTTTGCTCCACAGTTGTTGTAAACCAAACTGTTTAAACGAGGGGAGGAGATAATGATATTAACTACCCAACTCAAAGCAATCCTCTGTGGTATGATTCTAAATATTCTCTTGGCTGAAACTTATGTAAATTGAATTCATCCATCGTTAGTTATTACTAATCCAGCTACATAAAAACACTTTTCTGTAACAATTAATTCTTTAAAACACTGTGTTTTAATTAGACTTGGGACATTATTAAACTAAGTACAAATATGTACAGTATCATTCCATGCATTGTTTTGCCTGCTTATTATAGAAATATGGGCTTTGGTGGAGTTTAAAAGGAATTGCTTTGCGGTTGGGTTGGTAGTTTTTGTAAATCTCCTTACCGGTGAAAAAAAACTTCAAATGTTTAATCTAATAGTACTTCTGCTCATCAAGCCATATTTTGGCATTTCTAACTTTTGCATATCACAGTGGGTTTCTTATTATCAGAATAAGCTCATCTCAGTATCATTCTAACATTACGCTGAGTCTTTCCCTGCAGACATTCTGTTTCACAATTTAATTTAACTTCTCAAGGATCATTTCCTAGTCTTAAAAAAAAAAAAAAAAAAAGCCCTTTCAAATCAGCTTGCTTCACACTATCATACACAGGCACCAGCCCACAGGGCATAGCCTGAGAACTGACAACACACTGCCCTCTTGGCTTTGTCACAGCGACGCCCAAGTGCAGCGACCCGCCCATGTGCTACACATTGCAAGAAAAGGAACATAAGAAAACTTGGCAGCCTTGCCAATTGTCAGATCCTTCTGAATTATTTTCAGGACATGTGCACGATTATGGTCACAAAGGTACTTAACTGCATCTAAGCCTATCCACAGACAGCACAGCATCAGACACTAATAAGAAAAATGCAAATGTGATTTAGATTCATCATGAATTAAACATACAGGAAATAAATCTCCACCTATAACCAAGCTGTAAGGTAGGCACCAATATAAACTTGATGGATTTCCAAAAATACTACCAGGACCTTCCATTATCTTCTCAGAAACAGGCCAACTATTTTCATATTGTATAGAACAGTTTTGACTTCAAACAAGGAGCCACTCAGTTAAAGGCCCTGTAGACCTACAGCACCACGAAACTCATAAAATACTCTGGCTACTTATTACAGTCCCTGGCCTACTATCACCCCCTTGCATTTTCAGTAATAAGATTCATCCAATCAACTGAACCATTGGAAAACTTTGTAATAGCAAAGGTTTCAGTAAACGTATTTGTGATTTATTTTGTCATACATAGATATGCCCTACATAATTATGATTTCAAACTAGGACACCACAATAAGTGTCTAAAGTGTTTGTATATATTTGTTACTTAGCAGTGGCCACTTTCTAATTGTTTGGGTTTTTTTAAATCAGTAATTAGAAAAAAATCAGCTAGTATTGTGGTTTGATTCTCGCTCATCTTTAATATTTTTGCTAATTCTTTGCTGGGGATTGTTTTAAGATGATTGTTTACTGCAATACTGCTCCAAGATCTAAAAAAAAAAAAAAGTGAATAAAAAGTGAAATGAGGTGATTATATCTAAGAGGAACTTTCCAATGATCAGTTCATGGAACTAAGATCAAAACCAGAGTCAAGAGCATTCTATGAACAAGCAAACTAGCTCAGCTTCTCTAACTGAGATTTCTTCAAAGAGCTACAAACAGGTTCTAGAAATTAAAAGATACTTATGTTGCTTTACTAGGAATCAGCACTGTAGTCAGGTGCTCTGGGGCCCAAATTCTGATCTGAAGTCAAAAGACATTCTCCTAAAGACAGCTGAACCTGATGCCTTTGGGTATTCAAGGAAACCTCTTGAACTGAAAGCCAGAGATGGCAGAGAACATGGAGCTCGTGCCAAGCAACAAGAGAAAATGCCATGCACATAAACAGACTTAGAAGTTGCTCTAGCACTGGGATTCCACAGTTTAAGGCAGAAAGTACCTTCTTTCCATTGAAGGAGAACATGATAGGTGACAAAAAGGAACAAGTATTTGGGAAATGGTATTTTTTAAATGTGAATGGTCATCTATACCCACAAAACATACATTCACCCTCCTAACTTTAACCTAAGCCCTCAAAAAAGCAGCAGCACAATGCTTATATTCAAAATGTCATGCAAATTCCTCTCTTGACAGTACAGCTTTACATACTTAAAGCTCCCAAACTCCAGGTTTTCATAAAAGAAGTAAGAATCAAGTGAGTTATTTTTTACTTGCAGTTTTGATTTTAATTTCCTAATTCTTTTATCGTTCATTCCTTTTATACATCACCATCCCCTTTATGGGGACACCAGATTGGAATTGCAAAATGTATCCTTCTAAACGTGCACAAAATTTAGTGAAGAAGAACAAATTAAATTGTTAGCTGCCTGAATAATCAGTTACAGTAGCTTGCCTACATATAAAGTAATTTGTATTTAATATTCATTAATGTCTCTCTACACAACATATCAATAAAATAAATCTATTCCTCCTTTCTTCATAAATACATTTATTTAGTGTTCTTTACAGTGTCCTTTCTGAATCTTTGTAGACCACCAGATACTTTGTAAACCACAAATACTGTTTCAGCTTTTTACAGAAACAGATTTCTAGTTGGATTGATTGCTTTCCCATATCTAGCTATTTTAGTGTGTTCCTCAGAGACACTGAGTGGCTTCACTGTCAGTGAAATATGCTAAACAAATGACATGTCACTGAGTAAATTAGCATCTACTCTCTGATCAGCTGGGTCATGTTTTCTTTTCAAAATCCATGGCCTCTTGATAGAAAATAATGAGTATTTGATGGGCCTTATTAGAAAAATCAATATATTGATGCCCATGTCTGAAGCATCTGCATAATAATAGATTCTGTTAACCCATTAAGGAGAAAATTAAGATGTGTTTACACATTCTTAATTTACCACGAGCAGAGACAATTTATTCATTACTTTTCTCAAGAGTTTAGCAAAAATAAATGAAACTGTAAGATCTGTATTTAATGGCATGGTGACATAAACTAAAAGATTCTTCCAATTTTTGCCAGCTAAATGGCACAATTCCACCAACACTAATGTGAAAAGTACAAACACACCAATGATACTGTTAAAAATAAGACTATTAAAGAACTTGCTATAAATGCTGCATTACTTACCAAAAAACTTCCAAAAGCAGAATTAAATATAGCAGCTGCCTGAAGAGAGAAAAAGATAAATATCACCAATGGTAAAATAGCTATAGTACAGGAACAAAATGTTATTCCCCCCACCCAACAAGCTATTAGATTCTCCAAATACACACATACACAGAGACCATTAGGCAGTTTGCTGCTGCTTTAAAAATTGCCAGTGGCCTGTAACTTATGAAGACTAATGGGTTCTAGCTTATGCTTTCATAAATAATGTGCTGAAATGGACAAAAGCAGGAGGAGAAGAAAATCCTTGCCAGTAGATTTAAAAGGAATTCCACAAGAACTAGGAATATTACACAGAAGCTTGGTCTTACTACTTTTGCTCTAATTTGCCAGAAACGTTTTTACATATTGACTTACGTAAACTTCAACCTGATTTAACTATAACACTGAATTTTCAGATAATTAATATTCCATTTTAGATAGTTAAATCAGGCAAGCAAATTAATTTAAGTGTTCATCATAATAAAGTACTGACAAATTCAGAAGTTTCTGTAGTTTGACCAAAAAATTTAAAATAGGAACAACAAAAATAACTACAAGAAAAAAACCAAAACAACACAAAAATGCCACACCTCTGAGGCCAAAATGTCTAATAATTACTTTTTACTCCACAGCCTTCTAAAATAAGAAAATAAACAATTTTGATAATGACTTAAGAAGCATTTGTGCTTACCTAAACATCCAGGAAATATAAAAGTAGCAGTATTATTTCTTAACATTAACTCATTAAATTCCAGGAAGTTAAAACTTGAGTCTTGAATAGCTTTCCTGAATTACCAAGAAAGAACAGAAACTCTTGTATGGCAGCCAGTCTGATGATGAAAAGCTACACAGCAAAGGTAAAGGGAGTAGGGAAATCTACCATTTACATGAAGATTTAAAGCAGAGTCAAATTAATCGCCCTGGACACTTCCAGCCACAGATTAATAACAAGTGGATGCTAGCGAGTTTAGCAAGTTTGAATAAAGTCCAAAATCAGTGTAGGAGCTGTAGCTGAACCTGCCTTCTGCTCCGTAAGAGGATGCAATGAAAATGAATGGGTAATGAGATCCTTGGCTCTAGAGAGCTTAGCTTTCTTATTCAAGTTCATAATTAATTCAAAGCTTTGATAATTTCATTAGATTCCTCCTCTGCTGGCCCTATCAATAAAAGATGGCACTGGACCACAGCTCCTCAGCAGCCCAAATACAAACACAGACTGGGAAACCTTTGCTGACTTGCTTACTGACAGGGACAATGGCATATGGCACTCCATGTTGCGGAGGGAGCATCTGAACAGATACAGCTAAATAAAACATTATAGTTGACAGTTGTAAACTACAGTAACATATTTTAACACCTCTTCCTCATCAGCATGCCTTTTTTTTTTTTGAATATGAAAAAGAGGCACCAGTCCACACAGCTCTTCTTGCCAGAGATCGCAGCTGAAAGCAAGAGTACTACTTAAAACAATTCTTCAACAAGTGTGAATTAAATCAAGATTTTCTCCTTGTATTTGAAGCTGTGCAGCTGATACTTTCATGTGGCAAGAGAACGACACATTATACCCACGCACACAACGTACTGCACAGGATGAGTTTTGATACAGGAGAGATCCTCATAGGTAGCTTTTGTTTATATAGCCCTCTAAAGGTCCTATTAGCATTATATTAAAAAACCCATCAGCTTTTTGGTATTTGTTGGACATGTGTCATTCATTTACACAAGCTGATTGTATCTGATCACTTCAATCTGATAAAGATGCAGAAAGGTCCCTTTTATTACATCCAGCTTCTGCATCCATGAAGCAGGACCTAGACCATTTTTAAGCACACTTAAAAACCTCTTCCCTGCAAAACAGTCTTTGCTACATAAACCAGTGCAAATCAACTGTTAAGATCTGAAAGACAAGCATCTGGGCTCCACTTCTGTACCAGAAGGCTGGGAGGAAACTTAACAGTCCCCTCCTCCCCATGCAGATTTTGTGTGCAGCAACAGCTACATTTCTGTCTGCTACAAAGAACCCTATCATTCACCCTCTTCAGGGAAGGTAGTGAAGTCCACAAAAAATCGACAGGGAGCATAAAAAGTAGTCCTTCCTTCCCTAACATGCCAAACTTACCTCCCTGTCTCGAAAATATCTGGTCCTACCAGAAGCTGGGCTCAGGTCAGACCCTGCTGACAGTGCAAGTGAGCCTGCCAGACCATGTCTAGTGATGCAAGAGAAGTTAACTTTAGGGCTTGACAGCCCTCAACCATCTTCCTGGTCATTTCAACAAAATACAAAGAACAAAGCAGTAGCTAGCAAGAACCAGTACACTTAGAAGGACAGTGTCTATCTAGTTTCAGCCACATCAGTGGCTACTAATCCCAATTTGAGGATCATCTAGAGACACGAAATTTTATTACTTAAAATACACTGCAATTCCACTTCCAGGAGAAATTCTTTATCTGGAAAGGCTGTAAGGAGATGCTAGATGGTTCCAGTGGTATATATTTTGGCCATCAACAAACTACTTTTCTTCCTTCCTTCCTGGCCCACCAGGAAGACTTCTGCAGGTTTGGTTGGTTTTAGTATTCTCAAGTATGTAATAGGCACTAAGACAACAACCTTAGACAATACGTTTCAGGTGTTCAGCTAGTCATGTGCAAAAATCATAATCCACAACTAGTCCACAGCACACTAGTTTGCAATTTTTAATTTCCTTTCTCCAATGTGTCAGAAATTGTCCATGGCAGATGATTAAACACTCATTACAGGACAAAGAAGAAGAAGGAAAAAAAAATAATCAGGAAGATCACAAATTAACCTGTAATCATTCAGATTATTTGCCTCAGTGAGGGAGGACTTACATGTCAATCAATCTATTTGCAATTTTCTTTAGAAACATTTATCCTGCACAATAAATTTAGAATTTTTCACATACCCACAAACCTGGGGCTTATGTTTGTGATTCTGGTTCAGCTTAAACAAACTAGTAGCAAACTGAATCAACTGCTCTGATAAACATACCTAGTAGCATGACCCTGTAGAATTTAAGCACTTCGTGCTTCAACTGCCTTCTATCAAGAGGGATAATATTGCCTACATACCTCACAGGGCATTGTCAAAATTAATTCATTGCTTAAAAAGCACTCTGAGATCCTTAGAGGGATGATACAAATAAACATTAGTACTGACACATGATGCAGCTAGACTCTTCATTTTCTATTTTAAACATTTATTAGTCACTATTACTGTATAACTTTTTTTAGTGTTTGCTCATTTTATGCTTCAACAGATATCAGACTATCTGCAGTCAGCTTAAATGAAACAATAAAACATGGAAACATTTAGATGTCCTTACAATACTCCTAGTTCAGATTTGCATGTGTTTGCAAACCGTTCATTGCACTTATCGTTAACATGAGGGGAAATTTCTCTATAAAATCAATGGCAAGATCCTTTCAAAAGGTAAATACATAGCCATGTGTTGAAATGCAGGGTCAGAGCACATTCAAAAGCAGCAGTAGTAACAACCAGACCAATCACTCAAGTTCACATCAACTCAGAGACAACAAAGACTGAAGTGACTGCCAGTACTCTTAGCAGAGCTAGTAATGAAGAGAACATACATCTTCATTAGAGTTTAAAATAGTACACACTAGCTCCACCGAACAACTAATTTACTTAATATTAAGCAGGTACAATTTCAGTCACCTCAGTATGGCACCAGGCTTGAGGGAACTATCTCTCTGGTCTGCATTTCCAGGGAGGACTGGCTGGCCTGGAGCCCATTCAAGTGAGAAGTAACCAGCCCACCTCTGAAGGAACTCTACCTGGCAGTACTTGGCAGAAACTTTCCTCTTCCCATAGCTAAGCCTAGTGCAAAGCTTCAGCCCTTCATCTCCCACCTTATCCTGAAATATATAAGGAATATGTACAAAAGATGCTGCTAAGATTTGTTACAGTAACAGCAGCAAGACCCAAGACAGTCCTCATAGCAACAAAGGCTAGTAAAAGACAGAAGAAAAAGGCAAAGCCACAACCAAGGAAGGGGCTGAGCACTTCCCCATGGGCGGGTACCCAAATGCAGCAGCAAGTACATGCAGCATCCAAGTACATGTGACTGGGCAGCAAATCAAACAAGCATGCAAAGGTTTTGATAGTATTAAATATGGAATACATCCTGAACTCTGTTCCATTTCCTTTTGGTATCAAAATAAACTGTCTTGGCATTTATTAGACTAGATATCTTTTGATAATAATGTAGCAGGACTATATTAAAGGAGAAAAAACACTGGCAACATTTGGAACCCCTGGGTCAAAACCCAGTATTTCATCATTATCAGCAGATTTTGAATGAAATTGTTATGCACAACTCAACTGGAACAACAGTTTTCTTTACTGCAGAGTTACAAGGAAATAACAGCGCCTTATAGTTTTATATATGGATCATACAAAAAAGGAAAAGGCTTTTTCATTAATATGTATATATTTTTTTAACACTAAAATGTTTGATTCTTGAGTGTCATTTGGCAGCCTTTAGGAAGGTAACCTTCCTAACTGGATTCAATCCTACACTTACACAGGATCTGCATACCCTAGGCACCCCACAGCTGAGGCAGCACACATTGTGCATGCTAGGACCTGTCTTGCCCTGAGATGTCCCAACTCTGTGGAAAAGACATTCCAAAGCCAAGGCCACAGATACAGAGTAATGAAACTAAAGGGCCTCAAAATGTCAGAGAGGGAAGTAGCTTGGGAATCCTACAAAGCTGATCTTTGTATGCCTGAAATTACCTGCAAATCAAACCTTATAATTTTCAGACATGCACTAGTGGGATATATACCCCAAGTACCAGCTGCTAGACAAAATATCCTATTCAACACACATGGCACAATGAAGAAGTGAGAAAAACCCAGAAAAGTAGAAAAGATCAGGAGATAGACAAGGACTCTAGCAGAATTACTGCAGAGAAAACAATTTAATAGACCCATGCCCTCCTATTTGACAGGGAGAAACAAAATAAAACCAAACCAAACCCCCAAAAACAAACAAAAAAAGAAATCTGAAGAAAGTGATGGAAATGGGTTTGACCAAACAGGACAGAAAAGGAAATTTTATCTACCCAAAGAGATCAGTGTAGTTCGAGAAGGTGGAGGAAGAAGGCACGACGTCAGAAGTAGCTTGAATGAGTCGGCAGAGTCCCTTTAAACAACTCCTTCAATCTCCTATTTAAAAATAAAATCTCATGTGAGTGTTACCACAGCTCATGTCTTAACTGCTGTTTTCATTAATAGGATGTTACAGCTCTGTAGAAAGCTATTTGCCACAGCACTGCTACTGCAAACAGAATATAAATATACCTAATAAGGTTTAATCTGTGTTGCTGTTCATAACTATTCATCTGAGTTCAGACAGGAAAAAATATATATATTCAAGTTCCTGGTTTTGAGCACTAAATTGAATCAGGTGTCCTCTTCTCTTAAGAAAATTAAGTTGCTTTTGTGCAAGAGTGTTTTAATGAGAACAGAGCCTGCCGACATTGATAAATGGGAATGACACCAGAGAGAGCATGTAAGCAGGACAATATGTGCATGTTACAGTCTTACAGGCTATTTTTCACTGACTATCCTGAATGACTTCGCTGTTTCTTAAGGGGCCTATTAATCTCAAATTTAGTTATTACACAACGTTTATTTGAACATATATTCTGTGGATGATGACAGTTAATAAAGGAAATCTTTTACAAGCTGTATTTTTACATATTGTTCCAACTGCAGCTCCCAGTCATTCTACTGTATTGATGGAATAACCTAGTTATGATGCAGCTTTAAAAAAGGCACATATATTCAGATTCTTTTCTAAGCATATGGGGACTCTTAAATAACTGTTAAAATGCATATAAAAATACTGCTACAGCATGGCAAAAATAAAAGAGGTAGTGTTAACTGCTCAAGAAAATTTCCAGCTGCACAGTTGCCCCCTCAAAGGCAAAGCACATGCCTTTTTAACACTCCAGCACCACCTGAGAAACAAATAGGGCCTAGATTTGACCCTTTGAGATGTATATATTCTATATTGAATTCAGCAGAATTATAGCATACATCTTACACGAGTTTGGCTGCATGTGTTGTATATGTGATAGGGCACCACAACAGTGTGGTATTATAGAAAAGAAAAACCACTACCACCACAAAAAAAACCCAAAGAAAACCCCCCAAAACCAATCAAACCCCAGACTTTGATGATAACTACATTTTGAATCCAAAGAGGTCTTATAAAAACGTGAATTTCTGTTTGAAAAGTCTCTTTAAAAAATACTGCATTACTCTATTTTTTTAGTGAAGTGGATCTGCACACATGACTTTACCCTCTTAAAAAAACCCACCACACAACATCAAAAAACACACGAGCAAAAAAAACACAACACCCCTACACCCACCAACCAAAGAAACCCCAGAACACCAGCAGAAAAACACACCAAGATATGGAGCAGATTATGTTTTTATGCTATGTTCCCTGTGGCCCAACACAATTTGTTGACTGTGAAAAAGATATCACCTAATCCCCAACCTGCCTCTAGAGCTGTGCTGACAATATGGAAACATTTCTTTATTTCAACAATGTTCAATAACCATCAGTTTTATGGAAATTATGCTGAAAAGGCACCAGAAAATTAAAACAGAATAATGTGATTGGTTATATATGTGATTGGTTTGCATGTCAGCAGGGGAACATCATCCAGAAAATTATGTCCTCTAAAACACCTGTCGAGCTGTGGATCTGAAGCTGCCCACATTACAGATTTGTTCCAGGCTGGCTGAGGTTGCCATCACCTTGAGCCCAACTTTGTGCTGCTTCAGCCAGGCTGAACATTCAGCCACAAGCAGGGCACAGAAACAAGCTGGGGGCTCTGCTGGCAGAGAATTAGTCTCCTACCTCCTACCAGCCAAGTTCTTTCAGTTGAAAATCAGTCTTTCACTCCCCATTTTTGTAGCTCCTCATAACTATCACTGCCTGTTGGTAATAATATTTATAAATACAAACCCATCTGTCAAAAGGATGTCAAAAGGCGGGCTTTTTAGAAGCATTTATTTAGTGTATTTGGTGCTCTCCCCCTATTGAAGGATTTCTCTGTTTCACCAATAGTTTCAGCAACACTGAGACAGAGAAAGAAAACTATCTTGCTTTCTTTTTGTCAGAAATCATAACCTTCCCTCAAGGGAGTTCTGGAGACAGCACGGTATTGCTCCTTCAGTGGCAGCACAAGATGAAGACTAAAACCATGAGAGTATATACATTAAAGTTTTTCCAGACAGTTAAACCAGAATGCAAACATTTGTCAACAACTCAAATGGCAAACATTAGGCATTCAGATTTCAGGAATGGTTAAGTGTCAGTCTGCAAATTTCCACCAATACTAATATAGAGATTAGTAACAGAAATCCATGTTGGGCAAAGGCTGCAAAGCAACATCATCCTCAATGACTCCATCATTTTACTTCAGATTACTCATATAACCGAGTAGAATGAAAACAAAAGCTTACATGATCAGCATCAGAAAGATCACATGAAGGAAGCCAAGAGGGAAGAACCTCTCATGAGCTGGAATGTCCACCTCCACACTGAAAGAATTAAAACTTGGCCTCCTCAGGTACAGAAGAGATGAGATGCTTCATGAGACATAGTGTACAGTGCCTGAATAGCTCAGGGTATCAGCTGTTCAACACTGAGTCACTGTCCATAGTTTCTTTGCTTAATCCTAAACACCACAGATCCATCCATACCAGATGCCTATATAGCTGTGTAGCATACAAAACTGGAGCGATGCTCACAAGGCTTACCAGGGGAAAAGGCCTACCTAGGCCCTATCTAGAAACACAAATGGAGGCAATGCACATCTTTTGCAACCTCATGTCTATCCCTTCAGGATGCAAAGGTGGAGAGTTTTCCTCCTCTTAACAACCATGGTCTATTTCCTTTCACCAAAGAGACATGCTGTCAGCAGAGACACCCACCAGAGTATTCTCGCCTCATCCTTATGTGACACAGTCCTTGACCAGCCATATCCCCAAGCCCAGTGATACTCTGAAGTTGTAGTTTAACCTTCCTCTCTTCCCATCAGCTGCAGTACAAAACACAAGATCACACTCATAAGCCACAGTGCCTTCCAGTTTGTTCCTACATCACGCACTCTGATGGAGCAGTAACCTGAACATCTACAGTGGTCTTCTGAATACCAACATGAATAAACAGAGGCAGTTTCTCTTTTTCTCTCCTCTACTTAAAAATTGTAAATGCAAATATTAAGATTACTGACCAGTGCCAGTGTAAACATTCAAGCCAGCAGTGATTTAAAGCTGACAGACTCATAACAACACATGCTTTCTCATACCGAGTATGTACGCGCATAAATATCTGCAAACTCCTCGCTCTAGCGTCTGACCTACTCCTCCACAAACTTCATACAGCTCTGCCATGCCAGAAAGCTCTGGGTTCCCAGGAAGGCATATAGCCAAATTTTTGGTATGTATTTGTCCCCAAATGGAAAGCCCATTCCCGTAGTTCTCCTAGACATGGGGAAATGGAAGGTAACTTCCCCCTTCTACCTACGTACTGTAAAGTATAAACCTTAGCAGCCATACATTTGACCTGTGAAAGAGACCATGCTACACAATTACAGAACAAAAAGCAAACAATCTACAGACACTTTGGTATGAAAACTACCCACAAACCTTATGCACATCATGTATTTGTTAGTGACTAAAAGCTTATTACCTTAGCAGTGAAAATACTAACTCTCACACCAGAACAAACCATTGCTGAACAATGATTTAATAAAGGAGGCTCAGCTGAATAGCAGTGTACAAGTAACTGTGCCAACCTGATCTTCTGTTATGGTCAAACACTTCATAACTGTAAGTGATTTTCTCTCAAAAAAAAAATTACTGTAGAAGGTATCCTCAAAAGGATACAGAGCAATAACAACCTCCCAAACATACTTTTATTTAAGTTCACATTTTCTGAGATCTTAAGCTGTGATAAAAACACTTAAAGGTCTTGTCCCCTGATTCTCCTGGAGACACATCATCCATAACATGATTAGAGGTCTAGTTAAACAATGCATCCCACAACTCCAAAGAGTATTACTTCCCTGCTGAAGTGAAATGAAAGCGCAAGGCCACTTTTTAAAAGGTGCCCTTTGCATTAACTGTAAGGCTGTGCCTGCACCAGTATTTTTCTATAAATATCCCACTGTCATATTGCTTTCTGAGCAGTTAGTAGCAGAATCAGACATTTTAACTGCTTTGCCATCCAAACCAGCTCAGAAGGGCATTGTTATTAAAGTCCCTGTCATTACCACCACTGGGAACAGCTTCACCATTAGTAGTGCAGTGCCAGGAGATGAGAAATAAAACATGAGTGCAAGGAAGGCCACAGCACGGGGAGGCTGGCTGACGTACCAGCTGTGTAAAACAAAAAGTAAAGGGGCCCAGTGCACAGATCCATGAACCCCAACCTCTGGAGCTCATGTCAGAATGTGTCACAGGTCACAGTTAAAAGATACGAAGATTTTCATCTCATCAACAAACATCTGTCCATATCTCAAAGAAGTACAGTTCTGTTTTGTGTTTTTAACCTTGCCCAAAGGTTAGGTTCTACTGTAAGCCAGTATTGTATGGTACTGGAATTTCCCTTTTCATGAGCCCATCCAACGCTCTGCATGCTGTTAACATTGTGACAGAGGTAGAAAGAGAAGGCAAAGAAAAGTAGCATACTCCTAAAGAGACCAGCACTATAGCCACTGCCTGAACGAAAAAAGTAACAATCTTGACTCACGCAACTGCTTTATTTTAAATGCTGCTCATATATTTCTGTCATAAATTAAAAATGCCTATAACTAGAAGTTACACATACACAGAGTAAGAAAGTACATAAATGTGCATCTTTACATATTACATATCCCCAAAATTTGCCCAAGGAGTTCAGCAGTGGATCAGTAACATCTGAAGCTCCAAGCTTTTTTTCTCTGAAAACAGATTCACACCAACACTGGTATTTACCACCAACCTTCCTTTGAAACACGCCCAAAACATCTTTAAATTCTAACCAGTTAGCTGCCTCCATTTTCCAAGAGGACTGCTATATCCCCCTCCAGTCCAAAGGGGCAGGGTAGGGGAGCCAGTCTTCATTAAAGTGCAAGGATTAATACCCAAATGCCAATTATGTCCAGGGTCAGTGACTCGGTTTCACAACTACTTGGCCAGCAGAAGCAGTATATCATGAATTACAAAAATGCTGGAACTCTTCTTTGAAATTTTCATTCATGTATATATATTACATAAGCATATATATAAAATACATAGTGACTCAACTAAATTGAAGATATTTTTATTACTTCCTTGAAGTAATTTACTTTAGTCTCTAATGGGATGGAATACTATATAGCCATTACTTCTCTGAAAAGAAGGTGAAGAGGAAACATTAAAACCTATGGGTTTTGTGTACAGAATTCTACTGACATTGTGTGCAGACGAGAGGCTCACCAAGAGCTGTGCTGGGTACAAGCCTAAGAAATGCACAAGCTTGTTTCACTGCAAAAGGTCACAAACTTGCTGTCTGCATTGAACATGCTCTTTGTGGCAACATTCACTGAGCTTCTACAGTTTCCATTTACATCCAGTGTTGACTGAAAACTGGAATACCCAGTATTAGGGGTATTCCAGTATTAAAATTTAAAATCACCACTTTTCATACAGTGATTGACATTTTCTTTTTTAAATATTTTGTTTTGGTATTTTGCTGCTTCCAGCTGAACTGCTCTGATGCCTACTGGAAGATCACCTTTGTCTCTGCACAAAGCTTTTCAACTGGTCCACAATGCAGCATCGTTATTAAATTCTTACGATGTGCTGAGAAGGTACAGCCAGGGAGATCAGTTTATCAAGAGAAATGAAAGCACGGAACACCTAAGTTACACTGAAAAATGAGGATAAAGTAAAAACTATTTGTTTGCAAAACTGGCCCAGGTTAACCTGACCTGAAACAAAATATTTACATACAGATTTTCCTGAAAGGAAATAGACGCATTTCTACAAAGTCTAAATTGCATACACCAGGAGAAGAAAAAGAGAATGAAACATTTCCCAATTCAACATGGTTTGCAGCCCAACTTTCTTATTTCTAAAGCAGTTACTAAAAACCAAGTGCATATATATAATATGAAAGAAAAGTTAAAATGCAGTTTTTGGGAAGAACTTCAGCTGGAAAACATTTCTTTTATAACATGTCTGTTTTCCAGCATTTTGTGATTAAAACTATTCCCACCTTTACTGATAAACTGTAGAGACAAGGCCAACAGTTTTTGATTTGCCCACAAAGAACTCCAAGGAGAACTCGATAAAGAAATCAATAATTTTGTGTTAAGTACAAAGGCTCCAGCAGAACACACATACTGCTACTGTCTATTCCATGATGGTTATTCAACATGGGCACCCAATGAGGCAGGGGACATAGAAGGAAAATTGTATTCTGTCCTGCCGTTTAAGCCCAGAAAATCCTGTATCTACACAGTCAGACCAAACTGTTTGCAGAAGCAATCTAGACCTAGAATTCTTTTCCACCTTAAGGTAATTCAGTAACATAAGATGGTTCTATGATATGTAAGTGGACAAGACTACCTAAGAAGTACATTCACCACTGCCAGGTCAAAAGTGTGAGAGCTACAAACGTCCCTGCACAGCGGGAGGTCCCCATGCCAATACAGACACACCTTCTTAGTATCCCTGCAGAGCAGCAACACGTGAACACAAAACTAAGGAACAGAATTGGGATATACAAACAAATGTTTGAAGAGCAGAAAAAGTTGCCTTAAACACTAGAAACAATCAGAAATCACATCTTACACAAACACCAGTACCAGCTAAATGTACAAGAAAAGCACCTCACTTACCAAACAACTGAAAAAAACACTAGCTGCATTTCACAGAAACCACTCTTACTTTAAAAGGTTTAATTTAGGTTAACAGCTATTTCTTTAAGTAGTCTGTGAACAGCACTTTGGGGGTAAAATAGACAAATAAGGATCTTAGAAATCACATCTAGCTGGTATTTCAAGTCAAGTTTTGCCACTGATAAAAGCTTCATAAAAGGTAGGGAAAGACAGGGGGGTGGAAATCTGTTCATGGAATAGATTTTAATCTCTCACATACACTAATTCTAAAACTGAGTCACTGTTTAGTCAATTCTATTGCAGAAAAGAGCTCAGAAAAATATCACAATGTAGTCACCATCTTGTCAAATCAAAGTTCAATTTGCTCTAACACCATAACAAATACATTTCTGTAATCTGTATCTATCTCCTACTCTTGTGGAAGTAACAACAAAATTCAGAGTGATATACTTATCTACAATATATAAAAGACTCATATCACCTCTGTAAGCTGCAGTGTAGCAATATAGTGGTAGAGCATGAAACAGTAATCAAAGTCCCGAAAAATATACCATTGTCAGCATTGTACACTGGTATCAGTGTATTATAGCACCTTGGTTTAAAATAAATCAATCTAAGTGCCTGCTTTGGTAAGCACTTCGAATTCACTGTACATCAGCATTAGGGGGGGGTAATGCACAAAGAAACAGATCAGGAAACGGGACTTGTAAATAACAATTCAATTAGCAGATTTATACTGCTGATTTCCTAATCAACTTCCTATCCGCAGCTACGCGCCAACCCTCCCGCAGCCTTCCCCCCTTCATTTACATCTCTGTGCAGACCTGCTCTTTCTTCCTGCCAGCCCCTTTGCCCTTTCAATCATGAAGTATATTACTCCACTGTCAGAGCAAAGCAGTTCCTAACAACAGGGAGCCCAGCTGGGATAGGAAGAGGGCAGCAGGCTCCGGCATTAACATAATAATCCAGCCACGCTCCCCGGACCCTCAGGGCAGACAGCACATTAGGCAGGCCCCCCGCGCCCGCCCGCTGGAAGCCGGGGACCACCTGCCCATCAACCTGTGGCGGTGGCCCCTACCTCGGCCAAGCCCTGCTGCCCAATTACCTTCCCAGAAAGACACGCGTCCATTTTTCCGCATCTGCTTAACATATCTGCATCGTGTCCTCACCTCCAGCAGACGTGCTCCTGGCCTTCTAACTTCAGGGAAGTCGAGGATTTTGCACAGGACCTGCTGCTGCTGCCAGCAGGAACCAGACTCTGAACAAAAATTTCCAATACAACACACTGCTCTCCAGATGCAACTTCCAGCCTTACCTACCCTCTGGATTTTTTCCTGAAAAAAACAGCAAGGCAGACAGCTTTGCTATTTCTGTGCTTTGTCATCCAAGGAAATGGGCTCAGGGTTGGCTTCCTTTTTCATTCTGGGGTCTGTAGGACTGGAGGATTTTCAGCAGCAAAGCTATTTTAACGGTTTTCAGTACTAGGCCTGCCACCATGCATGACATGGCTACTCATTAATGACTAGAGCCCATGACAAGCTTTCAGCTGTACACACACCAGAAGTCTCCAAGAATCACCATATAATGCTGATTTGAGATGCAAGAGCCATTAAACCATCTGATTTAAAGAAGGCTTATAATTGTACTACTCTTCACAACTAAGATTTCTTAACAGCAAAGAAACATTCCCACATTTCAAATGCTTTGGATAGTCAATGGCAACTCAGAATACTAATTTGCACGTCCTCTCTGCTGAGCCCTTTAAATAAAGAAAACATATTTACTATGCCATGTACATCAATATGTTTCTCTAACAAAACACTTTATTTACAGTATACATGGTGCTTGCACAGACTAGAAGCTCAGATACTTAACAAGAAAGAAGAAAAATAAACACACTTGCCAGTAAAATATACTATTTTCTTCATATTATACAAGACAACCTCAAAGACTACTGGAAAAAAAGCCTTTGTTTCTGATATAACTTTTAATTTAATTAGAAAAATACATATTCCCCAATTCCCCTTTACAATGGCAGGCACAACAGAAATGTAATACAGTCTTACTAAAATCATGTTTCGCAGACTGTGCAAAGCCAGATTTACTTGATCACTTGTGAAGCAAAATTTCCCTAACCTCATTAATTTGCATTTATCCAGCCCTCTCAAAGAAGGAAATACTCAGAAGCAATTTCATATTTTATTTTAAATGCTTATATTATCGATACAAAGAAGTGTAATGCATAGTAATCCATGTCACAATAATCTGTCAGAGGCCAAGTAAAATAATGCTAGCTGTATAATTTAAATATTTTAGAAAGCAGTCCTCATGAAAGTTCTGCCTATTAACATTCCTTAACTACATAATAGTAAAAAAACCAACCTACTACACATTAGGAAAATCATGACATTTATAAAAAATTTGCTTACAAGCAATTAACGTTCACAATGCAGACATTATCTTCTGCCACCACAGGCATGATAACTTGTTAGCACCATGCCCCTCAGAACTGGGAGGGAGACACAGTTAAAGATAGCCCTTTGCATTGAATTTATTCTAGGTCACAAGGGTTACAGATAAAACACTAAAAGATCCTAGGGGTTTGCAAAATATTTTAATATAGTCAAGAGTCTTCTTACACAGCCACAACGACTTGAATTAGACTTCTGGAACCTGCAGTTTAGAGAAGAAAAGCTTTACCAACTATCTCCTGATCCTTCCAACCATCTCCTTAGTCCGACTAACCAATTACCATCACATTGGTGACATAAAATTGAACAGCACTTGGAATATTAACTACAGCTTTTTGCCTTTAGCATCTCTCTATATTAAGTACTTCAGCTATCCATAAACCAGGAACAGGAGGTGACTTTTTAATTACAAGAGATTAGAAGAAAAATCCCTGGAACACTCATCGTTTTCTAGAGGTTTGTTTTCATTAATTTCCTTCTCCAAATTCTAGGTCAAAAACTCCACAAACTAAAGTAATGGCAAGTTGTACCAGACATGCTGGAAAAACAGAAATTCAATAGCAAGAATTCTCTACCAAGAATTTGAGTATAATCAAGTCATCAAGTAACTTCTGCTGCTGATGGTGAATGCTTTGTGCTTACAGACATGTTGCCAGTGGATAAGAGAAAGCTGCAATGTTAGTTACATTGGTCATTTATAAATTTAAATGTTGTGAATGGAACATGTGAATAGAAATAAACTTCTGAATGAAAACACAGATTTTTCTATTTCATTTCATGACATGATCTTTAGATCAGATCCATGTCTCAGTTAAGTCAATAGGAGATTTTTTAAATCTGATTTTACACTGCCCAAGGTACAGAACATTGCAACAGCTCACATAAGTAAAAGGGAAGGTGTGGCTTAAGCATCTGATACAGGATGTGCTTGGTTTGTGAGGGCTGTTTAATAGAGTTAACACTTCTGAAATTACGAAATATAAAAGTTGTAATATGGAGGAAAATACATACCTGTTGTTTAAAACATATTTCATATGCCAACATCACTATAAAAAATCCCCTATTTTTCTTTGAAGTAACAAACTATGAGGTCCATGCCGACGATGCATTTTAATTTCCTTCATAACTTGTCCTTCACAATTTTACTTTCCTTTGCAAGACTCACCCTTCCTGACTACTTGTACAGTCTTTGCTGTACAAAGGCACAACTCCTATGTTTTTATTCTTAAATACCAGAGATAATTACATGAATGTTACATGAATGCAACAGACAATTTTCTTCTACACATAGCTAAAGCCAGCAGAACAAACATGACCCTGTAACCCCTGGATGCCCTAACTAGAGAACACAGATATTAAGGGGTAGTCTTGTTAGTTCATGTGTTTTTTCATTTACAAAAGGTATTTCAAATTGATACTCTCTTTTAATGGAAGTACCCAGAATGAAGCAGTATTAATTAATATGCAATATAACATCTTAATGTATTAAAATTTATTCCACTTGTATAACATTTACACCTATTTCTGGACTCTACTCAAGCACCTAAATTGCTCTAAAGTATGATTTTCCCTAGGTCGAATCAAGAATTGTTTCACAGGTTCCTAAGACATTTTGTGGTACAGAGAAGAAACATGATATATGAAAAAAAAAACCTGAGGGAGAATCTAACTGCAGGAGATATCAAAAATTTCACCAGTTCCAAACTCCAATTACTGGTTTAATAACCACTAGTGTCTCATAATTCATCCCTTAACATAAAAAGTAGCTGGCATGTGCCAGGGAGAAGTAGTTCTGCAGTGCTTTTCTCTGCTCCTGCACTGCATTTGAATCTCCTGCATCATCCCAGATCCAGTCACTTTTTTTACTTACACTGGAGGGGTGGTACTAGTGATCAGAATTCACACAGGAGTGTTACCAGTCTGAAAACAAAGAGGGAGATGGTAGTGCTTCTACTTCTATAAACTAGTATTTGGTGATTATGTCACATTCTCACTTATAGGCAGTAGCTGTGGCATTCTCCCAGAGTTTTAGGCAGAAAACAAAAGAGAATTAAGTGAAAGGCATTCCTATCTCAGGCAAATTCATCTAGCAGTGGCTCTCCCAAAACCTCAGCTACAGATTCACCACCTTCATAGGAAGCACCTTGCTGCCTGTGTGAGTTATCTTGAAAGAAGGTCCTACTGGCCTCTGCAGACACAGCTTCATAGCCACTTAGACTTTACATATTCCACTTCTGCCTGTGACCTTCAACAGAGCACTGCAGACAACCAAAATTGCTGCAACGTCTTCCAGATCAAAAACTGAGAAGGGAAAGTAAGAAAAAAAAAAAAACAACCCACAAGGGTCTGCAAAACAGAATCCACATGTTACAAAGAGCTGATTCCTTTACATTAGAATAACCAGCCAGACTCTTCCGAGCAGCATGTGCCTCCCAAGCAGTCACAGTGAGGACCCTGTGCCTGGATGATGGCACATGAATGGCAACAAAGGATCCAAAATCCAGAGTGCAACATCCATATGGAAACAGCTACTTACTTCCTGTGAACCACTCCTACCCAGCTCTCCCTTCCCTTGTGTCTCTGCAAAGCACACTACCTGTCTCTATCCTATGAAAATTTTAATGAGGTTCATCGTATTATTAAGACGATTGGCTATTCTTGCTGACAGCCTGAAAGGGTAAATTACTCTGCATCACCAGAAAACTTTGCCCTCACATTTATTTCATTCGGCAATCTTTAAAAAACCACTGCTTTGGGTGCAGAGCAAGACTGATGGGGTGTGCAACTGAACAGGAGCGGGGACAATAGAGCAGCAGTCGTGGCTGTGTTGGAAGATGCAGACAGCAAGCACACCTGTGTCAAAAGTGGAAATGTAAAACCACAATAGGTGTTTTTGGTGTCCAACAGGTCAGCTTTTGGGGTTTCTCGATTGAACAACATGTTTTGAAGACAGAGTATCAAGACTGAAATATACAAATCAATTCAGTTCTTTAAATCACTCCAGCAATCTTTTCCTCACTACTCACTCAAAGACATCTCTTAGAATTGTTAAATACATGTGATATAGGCAATAAACTTCAAACACATTCAGAGTGACCAGAAACTCATGCCCTCCCACTCAAACATACACACACAGTATTTACCTTACATTAATGTTATGTCATGTAAAAAAAAAAGTGTAATTGCAGCAGTCATAACGAACAACAGGTATCTCTGATAACTACAGTTTATTATTCAAAAGCTAGCAAAAATTGATTTAAGTCTTCAATTCTACAAAGGCAGACAATGTTATCATTTACTAAAAGACATTCCACTCACAACCATGGTATTTTCATCTGGAGGATAAATAAAAGCACAGAAGGCTGCAATCAGGTTTTTCTTTCTCTCTGGGAGCCATTCATTCTAAAAGCACTACAAGAATTCATTGGACAGAACTTACAAACTTGGTTTGTTATTTCAGAGTATATAATACAAACAAGCATTGATCATTAAAAATATTAATTAGTATGTAATTAGAAATATCAATATGGGAAAAAGCAGTGACGTGCAGACATCCTGCCTCTGGAATTAGATTCTAATTCATTTTAGATTAGGAAGCAATGAAGTAAAAACCACTACCCTGACAAGTTAACCGTTCTTATTGACACATTTTTGGATAGGAATAACAACAGTCCTCAGGATGGCACAGTAAACAAAAAGAAACTGTGCTAACTTCTGACATTCAAAAAATGACCACGGTAAAAAGGATCTGGATTAGTTCCACAAAATTGCTATTATGAGAGTATTGCCTTTAAAAAAAAACAAAAAAAAACAACAAACACAAAAAACAACAAACAACCTAACGTGATATGAAACAGTACCAAAAAGAACAAATAGTTATTACAGACAGGACAGTGCTGGCAAGAAAATTTAACCAACAAAAGGGTTAATTAGGGATACAAATTTTCTCAGACTGTTAATAATGGGAATGACACATAGTATGTGCCCATAAGTAATTCTTAGGTACCTTTGATCTTCAGCCCCAAGCGATTACTGTTGCCTACCATACCCTGGCCTCTGGGACTCTGTCAGAACCAGACATCTGGCTACTTTGTTGTTTTAGACTAATCTCATCCCAGGAGACCTCAAGAAATGACACCAGGCAAGGAGGGTCCTGGCAAGGGAAAAAACATTACAGTATCAGCAGATTTTTGAGTGGACTAGAGTAACAAAATTGTCTTCAAATTTCTATAGGGATCCTGTGGCTTCTCTGCTTTCATGCAGAACACCAGAATGCACGTGATCCTGTTTTAAGGAACTGTTAATCTCTTTGGAGAAGCTAATGAATGATAATCCAGGAAAGAAGGGGTGACAAAGGCAAACAGAAGTAAAAAAACTGCAATGAATGGGTGGATTTAATGAAGATTTTATTGAGAGGTCAGCACACTGCATGATCAAACAATGTTTTTAAAAGCCTACAAAAATTACCCTAACACCCAAACACTCAATTTTTTACTAATTCATAGGGTTTAGCTGCCAGTAGTGTTATCCCTGAAGTATGATCCTCTGACAACTGTAAAAGATTCAGCCAAGTGCCCAACTGGCTGCTCTGGGCTTAGAAACAGGACAGACAGTTCACAGTGTGAGGTGTAAGGTATGCTGGAAGGTTTAATTCAAAGGCAGGGCTCTCCTACCATCTGAGACGACCTGAGTTTTGCCACAAACACTGGTCCATCAGATTCCACAAACCACTACAGGTAACATCAGATGTGACCCTGGCAGCTGGACAACACTGTTTCTGGCAGCACTACAGGAGAAGGCCCTTTTCCTACACCAATGCTCCTGTGTCCTTCCTACAGCAGTGTTCCCATATCCTAGGTGTTCCCAGTGCACGCCTGCTGCCTGCACTCAGCAAAAGAAAGAACCAGGATACTTAGACCTGGAAGAAATAAAAAAATCTCACATTTGTTTTTCTGAGGGTAGTAAGCACACCCATACTACAAATACTATCCCTATCATGTACTTCCAAGCAGCACTGTTTTTAAAACCCAGGGGTGGCACTTAACAGCAGCAATAAGGAAGAGATCCCTTCTGTGTGGATGCCCTTTTTGTTTCAAATCGACCACCACACCTTTCCTTTCACTGGCAAGAGGCTAATGAAAAAGAATGGACACTAAATAAATTCAGATTCTAATCCTCCTCAAAAGACAGGACTATATGGTTTACCTTTGCCTCATTTCAGGATATTTTCAAACTACTCAGAACAGAGCTTTGGAGAAACCTTTGAATAATCTGCCATAACAGACCAGCTTCCACAGAAAATAAATTCCTGCCAAAATCTTTAAAAAGTGCTATGGACAGAGGCAGTTTGAAAATCGTGCACTAAAGTTTACTAGGGATCATGCTGTTACAGATGATCCTACTTTTTTTTTTTCATTTTTCTCACACCACAGCTATCCTGCGTTCTTCCAGCTGCAACATTCCCCTCTAAGTCATATAAACAATACTGAAGAGTTACACCAATGTATTTAAGCAGTTTCCTAATGCACTGTAACAGTTGGATCAAGAAAATAATCTGTGCTTCATTAGCTTTAGTTACATAATATTAACACTAAAAAAAACTTCTGAAAAATTGAGCTTACTTCTGAGATATTCAGAAAGATACTATGTAATTTTTTTCTGCATATGCATCAAGCAAATTCTCCTTTACTTTCTCACCAAGCAGATATGTTGTTGAAGTAAACATGGATTAGTCCAAATAATTAAATTTTAGAATACCAGTAGCACCAGGGCAACATAACTGTTTCATATGTTCTCTATGTACAACACATGCTCAACAAACATTTCTCTTAAAAGCTGTGCTATGATATCAGCCTGTTACAGCTTAATTAATAACTTATTGACTGCTGCAGCTTGCAAGTAGTTATGCAGCTTTATACAACAGAAAAAAGTCATACAATATTCCACACCACCACACTAAAAACCTATATTGTATTTATTAAAATGCCATAGACTGCAGAACAACCCAGACTGCAGTGTAATAAAAGCACTGTAAGGTAGAACAAGTCAAACTAATGTGTTTAAAAAAATAGCATGTGATTGTATGAGTGGAGATGGCATTAATACAAGTAGTCTGAAAAAAAATGAAGTCAAGACTAGATGGAATTGTAATTTTGGTATTTTATGTACTGTAGGTGCTTATTTATGCACCCTCTGTCTTCATCTGCCATAGAATTTGAGTAGTGTTTCCCACACACATTTTCCCCCACTCTTTCTACATCAACAACACACAATACTCTTCAAATGAACACCTAAGATCTACTTCCCAAAATACACAGGAAATAAACAGTCCATAAAGCAAACAAATCCCACACCAATTCTACATGTTAAATACAGAAAAATACAGAGAATTTAGGTATAGGTTCTAACAAACATTTCTCACAGAGTCTAAAAGCACATGTTACTACAGTAACAGCTTGGACATATGTATCATAGACTTGTTTTCAAAGCCATATGCCATAACCAAGACTCCAATAGCAAATAAGCAAATGCTTCAGAACACAAATACTCCTGTGTTTACTCAACTATTGATTTAAGTTCTATGGGTATCCAAACATTGGCAGCTAATTCTGCCCTACACTATCTATTATGAAATTACAGCTATTCAGTAAGGTTTTCTAACAGTAAGAAAGACTCCCCACAGCCATTCCAAAAACCTCAGCAGCTGGAAGAAGCCAGCACTGTAGCATGACAGGAATGCCAACATATCCATACAAAGGCAAATCAAATATGAAAACAAACTCCAGAGAAAAAAGGTCTTCAAACAAAATCCTTGTTAACACTTCTGCTAATTCGGAAATGGAATGGAGTAGCTCCCATTTATCTGTCATTACAGTGGAACAGAGAGAAAAAAAACATTTTGGGTACTAGTAAAAATACCTTGAACAACATCTGAAACTCCTCCAAGAACCTAGTCAGTCTATACCAAAATGAACAATATTTTAAGTGATACATGGTTCAAGCATTGATCTCACTGCAGAACCATCAATCCTGCCCAAGTACTAAATTCAATAGGACTGATTTCAACATATATATGAAAGGCTGTATATACAACTATGGCTTCTTTTTTCCTAATCTAGGACATTTAACAGTATAGCTCTACAGGTCACTGCTGACTATATGTACAATATGTGGTTCTTCATTATTTACATATTTCTGTATGTATGGACAAACCTCAGAGAAAACATTCATAAACTATTTTGCCTAAATTCTCCCAGGTTTTGGAGGCTGCCTTTACCTCCAGCAAAGGCTGGAGGAATAGGCTTCTGAATGCACTCCAGTACTCTGTATTTCCACATTTCCTCCACTATCAAAGCTCTGTTTCTTATCTTGTAATTAAACAGCTCGTCAGCTAATAAAATTACTTTATACTCTTTAATATCTGCATAAAGACATAGTAGAGGGAAAGTTAATTCATCTTTCCAGATGAATACACTTCCTAAAGAGAGATAAGTACAGTTACTCTAATTTAATTACATACACTTAACCCACAAATAAATCTTCATCTTTGGAAGCCTTTACAGCATTAACAATTCTGATACTTGTCTTCACTATTCTATTTTAAAAGTATGGACACAATTTGTTTGAAATTAAGACTGTATTTTCAAAAAAAATCCCAAAATAAACTTATGAGAATACAGTGGACAAAAACGCAGTACTGTACTTCTTTATATATCTGCTTAGAATTTTATGTCAACTGCACATTTTTGCATAAGGAGACCAGCTAAGACCAATTACTGCTTCTGGAAAGCCACCTACTACAAATCATACAGACCCAATTTTCATTTGTGACTCTTACCTACACTTACCCGCTCCACTGCTTTAATTTCAACAGAAGAATATCTGATTTGTACTGGCATAAATGAGAAGAATCATGCCCAAGTTTCCAGGTACTCTCACTGGTAGAACAGGTGTTCTTTTGCTGGTAGCAGCTGGCATGTGCTAATTAGCAGGAAAACCAAATTCAACTATTTCTAGTTTTGTAAAAACATCTAAGTAGAGAGATGGCTCAGAATAAAATCTCAGCATATTACAATATGCTCTACAGAAGAAAATAACCTGACAAAATGAAATTTTCCCTTGCCTTGCATCACACAATTTAGAAGGAACTTGAAGCCTGAACGACAGGAAATCTTTAAATCTGCTTGTATGGCAGATCTGCATTAGGCTGCAAAAAATTATTGGAGAGAATGAAAGACACTCTTGCCTCCCCAGATTTTTAAAAAAAACAACAACAAACCACAACCCAAAAGAGCTGGTAAAGAAACCATGAGCATAGCCTGCTGGAAGTGTTGTTAAACAAGCCATCTACCTCACAAGATACTGTATGATAAGTTAGCATAACAAGTGATTAACCTGAATAAAATAACTGCTTGAAATTTAGAAGCACTGACTGCTACTAACACCCAGCAGTCTGGGAAACAGAAGACTTACTACTGATTTCAGTGTTAGTAAGGAAGATAACAAACAACATGCTGGAACTGGCTGCTGATTTGAAAGAGGAGGGAAATTAAAATCAGTGTGATCACTTAAGCAACATGACAGGATACTTACACAATGGGCATAGTGACTTATTATGCAAGGATATTAGAGGGGGGAAGAATTGGGAGGGCAGTAATACTAACTATACTGCTAAGACAACAATAAATTAATTTTACATACCCTAATGACAAAAATGCACATCTGAATCCTGTTCCCAACTTAGAGCTCAGTTGTCAGACTCACAAAATACCTGGCTTATAAAGTGTCATTATGTTCTAGGATTTTGTATTTACATAAAACAAAGTAAATCAGCACCAGTGAAGAGGCTGCTATTTGGAACTTATATAATATTCTAAATTTAAATAATTTTTGTAACAAATATATGCATATATAACAAGATTTTATAACCAGGTAGGTCTTTTTTTGTTATTTGCAGAAGATGACTACTCCCAAGTTCTATCTGCTGGGAGTACCAAGAAGGTTTGAAAAACCAATTGTAGCAACATAGGCATTTGCTACTCAAGGGGTCACGACAGCAGACCGTTTATGAAGCAGAGATGCCTCAGAGTGACTCAGAAGGGATTTGAGGACAGCACTTTTCAATACTGTGATTTTAATGTGTTTTTCTGGGTATTTCATACCTACAAATAACATCTATTGTTCTGAGTTTCTCAGTCAGTAAATTGCAGAGAATCAAACCATGCAGAAATCATCGACATGGGTGGTACGAATAGCAAAAAAGTCCCAGTACCAATAGGTCAGAGACATTTATGACTATGCTTAGAAATGGATGGAAATGCTTTACAACTGTAAAAAAGAGCTTGCACCACTGGTTGAATAAAAAACATATAAGAGAGGCCATTGACTAAATTATTAAAATGTACACCTTAGAGAACATAACCTATATAGAAAGTCTCACTCAATACAGATATTCTGGGCCACGTGGATAATGACAGTACTGAAAGTATTTTTGAGATAACACATATGACATTAACATTACAGAAAAAAAATGTAACAGGATATATTTTCTGAATCTCATGATCACGTGCCCTTTTAAAACAGAAGCATAAAACACATCCATAGATCAGAACTGAGATTTTATGTCCAACTTCAATAGTGTAATTTCTTGAATTACAGGTAACCTATCACTCCAACTTATGCTTCCTCTTCTCGAAGGACTTCTAAGAAACCACATATATGGAACATATGAAAAGTTTCCCTAAAAACACATTAAGTTTGAAACACAGGATTTTGCTTCAGTAGAATAAAACCCAATAAAGCTGACTTTCTCTAGTTCCAGTTATAAAATCTTCTTACTGTAGAATTATTTATATTTTCAAATAAATAAAAATATCACTTGCAAAAAACATGTATGTACTTGTTTTTGTAGTTGTAACTCAGGGAGCAAATGCACCTTTTAACAAATACCTCTTCTTAAACTAGATGGAAGGATTTAAGAAAAAAACAAAACACTGAAATGTTACATTTTACCTAGAAGTGAAATAGCATGAAAACAGGACTAAACAGACTTTTCCAAATAAAATCGCAACAGCTGAAACCTTCCTGTAAATGTAATAACTTTCATGACAGTGAAAGCACAAATATGAAGGGTTTCATTTTTGCCTATTGTTGTTCCATATTCTACTTTTAAAAGTAGCACATCACTGGCAAATTTCAGCACTTCTGCAAGCAAACAAATTGAGCACTGTAAACTCTGTGAACAAGTGCATGGTGTTATCAGCAGGGGTATTTGCAAAACCATTCCCAAGATGCAGACACGGAGCTCAGACTCTCTACTATTAAGCAGATGTCCATTGCTCATTGGTATCACTGAAATGCATAAATACACACATACAAGTCTAGCACAAACTGTTGAATAAATAGGCAAATGAGTATCAATTTCTACATACAGTGAAACAGTCTGATAATAGTCTGGGCCACTAAAAACCTTAGTTCTACTTAGGTTTTTCTGCCCTGTTTCCCTTCAACATTTTTTCTTCCTGGTTTACATGAGCTATCAACAAATAACAACAGACACCATATCACTGCATGCACATGTGCTTTGATTACTTCATTAGAGACTGAAGATCATTCCAGTTTACTAAATCCTCTTTCTACAGAAGGATTATTATTATTATTAACTAAGGAAGGTGTTGCCTGTATGCTATGACAGAAACAGAGACAGCACAAAAGCTAGGGAATTTTTCTAAAAGTCTTCACAACATTAAAAAAGAGGAGTTTTTTTAAATCTAATAAGGTTGAAATAAAGGCACAATAGAAAGCAATAATTACAATTATTCTGATCTTCAGTATCCAGATTAGAGGCTGTAAACTCCCCATCAATAATGTGAAAACCTCAGTGAATGTTTCATGCCCTAATATTATGTCTGAGAAAGAACTTTTCAGACTCCATTATGGCCGCCATGAACTTGATCTTTCACCTCTAGTGAAAATCCTCTTATAACTATAATTCTAAAGTTAATGATGAGAGATTTCATTCGCTTTCCAAGCACAGATAAAACCTTTTTGAAATACACTCTCACTGCCATGACCTTGGTCTATGACTTAAGAGTTCACCACATGTAATAATTTACTTTGCCCCATGGGGCTCATTGAGCTTTCCTTTTAAAAGGTTTTGGATATGCAGTTGGAGCTGAAACACTCACAAAGTATGTATCAAAGTATACATCCCAGTGTACATAATAGATATTTTGTAACAATATCAACAAAATGAATTTAGATCATTACAAAATATAACAACAAAAAGGTCTAGCTAAGCAGTCATCCACACACTAGAAATTGAGCATTTTGGGAATCTTGTTACAACGATCCACAGTACCTGCTAGAACTGGGAGTTTCAAAATTTCATGGAAGTATTAATACATGCAAATGAGCAATCTAATTCAGGAAATACACTGTTGCTCTGGACTTATCTCAAACAATCCAGTTCAAGCACATTAATACTCTTTAGTTTATATGCCACATAATTACCAGAACTGCTGTATTGGACTAACTAGTCTACGGTTGCCGACTTCTTTGCAGATAAGCCATGCATGCAGTAGTTTTTGTTTGCTCATTTATTTCTTACTAAGCATCCCTCTATTATTACAAGTAAATAGATTAAGTCAGAATTAATGTATCCACTTTAATATAAGACAAGTTTTTTGTTCCCCTGATTCTTGGGGAAAATTCTCTCAGAAACATTATCTGCCTTAAATTCAAGGACTGGCTTGCAGCCGTAATCAAAAAGTACATAGCTACTGCCTCACAGTGTTAAGTGCACATCAAGGAATGATAACATGCTGCTAAGCACGACTGTGGCTCCTACCCCCTCCCACTTCTCCTCTGCCTCACACTGTCTCACGGAGCAGCCAGGCAGTTGGTGCTAATTCCCCGGGGATGTGTAGGAAGGCCTGCGGCAGGGCAGGATTCGGCAGCAGACAGCGAGGACCTTGAGAGGTCAGGCTGAGGGTGGCAGGGAAACTGGAAATGCCAGAGAAGCAAACGGTCTGGAAACGCAGCTTGTGGTTGGGATAGATGTGATAACTGAAGGGGTTGGCAAAGCTTCTATTTAATGGTAAAATTTCTTCTCCCCTACCAAACGAATAATTCAGGGCTGTTGTGCTTCAGGGCACCTGAGGTAGTGTGAATGCACTAATGCTCCTTTGCCAGTCTCCTGCCCCTTAAAATTTCCTAAATGCTACCATCTTCTCATAGGGGCTTCCCGTATGAGTACAGGGGTTCAAGCCCCTGCTACAGCTGCTCCAAGCGGTGTTGTTTCCCCTCCATCCTTGATAATTCAGAAGTGGCAGCAGAAGTAGTGGATTTCAGACAGAAAAGGCCATACACACAAGGGAACATTTGCAAAAAATCCTAGCTGAGCAGCAGGAGAGCATCCGGCTGTGAGGACTGCATGTCTGAAAAAGGGTTCCCAGGGGGCAAGTGGCTTCTCTTCAACATGTCCAGAAACAGTTTACCAGCAGCTTGCTGTTTTTGGATTTCGTAACGGGGCCAAAATTTTACAGAAACTGGAGCCTAAATAATGCTTTGAAACCAGAGAAAATTTGCTGCTCCATTGCTCTCCACATTTTTAGCCAAATGCTCTGACAAATAAAGGAATAAAAAGTCAGTTTAACAGAAAAAATACAAACTGGAAACACTTCTAAAATATCCTGTCTTATCATAAGAGTTCTATAAAAAGATTTTAATACAATTTGGGCTTGTTTACTTTTATATAAATAAAGGAATCTAGAAATTTGTTCTGTCTCTTCAGGCAGATGAGGTTTTCCCCACAGAATGCAAGACTTCTTAACATGTATTTAATATAATCATTTGACAAACGATTTAGAAGACAAAAACCTTCATGATGTTCTTTCATAGTCATAATGATGAAAAAAAAGAAAATCAATTTAATTTCCTTGAAAATGAAATTTAAATAGTATTTTTAACTGAAAAACCTGCTTAATGCTTTACAGCTATAATTTCCACAAACCAGGAGTTAATACTGCACACCCAAAAACTTAGCTAAAGAAAACAGATTACAGAAATATTGAATTTGCAAGCCTGATTGCTTTCTATCCTAGATATTATTATTAGCCACTAAGCAAATATATTCATCCCAGATAAAAATGTGCTTGCATAGAAACAAAAACTTTCCCAAGTGAAATACTCTAAAGCTTTGATTTTAACATGGAAAGGAAATATTTAAGAAAGGAGAAACAACATAACATTATCTCCCTGCAAGCCAGTGTTTAGAATTTGCACATTTCGGTAACAGTAATGCTATCCTTGACTAAATTCACTAAAGATATTCCTAAAGGGCATTTTGTCTTTTCAATAGACATATTTAATTTTAATTCACCTGCAGTAAGCTGGAAACAGTCAAAGGTATTCTTCAGATTTCAAAATATTAGCAATGCTTTACATATTATTATTCCAAATGTTGGGGTTTTTTTAAAGAAATACAGGATTAATTCCATTTTTTACAATCATTACCGTGCATGTTAGCTTTTGCCAATTTTATAAGTATTTGTTTTCGTTCCCAGTCCCAATATTGGGGCCACCAACAGCCATGCTGAACCATTTGCAGTAGTATTTCTTTGTGAAGGGGGATCCAGGTCCACAGAGACAGATTAACAAATGTCAACAGAACCTTCTTTATTGTTCATGGTAGAAAATGAACCACCAATGAGCAACAAAGCCAAGCAGTTTGTGTTCTGCTGTATCAGCAATTTAACACCAACCCTAACACATGCAATGATTATTAAACACTTCACTAACTATTAAAGTTAATATGAAATTAGTATTTGCTTTGTAAGCCAACAGGTGAGGGACAGCAGAACCAGAAAAATGTCACTGGATTTCAGTGCCAACAAACAAGTGCACTGCTCTGCCAAAATAAAGCCATTAGCAAATGACCCTTACACAGTGAACGCTGGCATCGTGCAGACATTCAACAGAATTAAGACTTCAAAAAGCCACTCCACTACAAACAAATCACTTGTAACTCTTTGAAGGTGTCACCTTCAGAATAATATTTGAAGTCTTCACTGCTCTCCAGAAGATACCCTTTCCTTTCAATGACAAAGGAAGGGAGAGAGGTAACAAACACATCTCCCCTTGCTATAAAATACCTGCACTCTCTCTTTCAAACAGCCATAAAGATAAAATACCAGAGTACAGAAGCTGAATTTTAGGGGGCCAGTAGACCTCACTCTCTGCAAATATTTTAATGAAAGTATTACTGATTTGTCTAAACAGTTAAAACCCTTGCTTTGCATAGGCAACGCGTTTTGTACTGTACTCCCCACTAAGTAAAGAAGGTCTTGCACACTATAATTTTACACTGAATTGACCTGCAGACCAAGACAAATACAAATCCACCCTGCTTTAAAAGGCCATTTTTGTCAAGCGTGAGAGCAGGACTCTTTTCCTGACCTGGCTTCTCTACGTCACAAACAGCTTTCAGGGTCACTGAATGTCCCATAGCAGACAAAAAAAACTCGTCTCCCAAGTCAAGTACTGTAGAACAGCAATAGCAAAGCACCTGAAAACACTCTTGTTAAACTCACATCTAGGCTAGCTGGGCAAATACAGTTATATAAACACAAGGCTACAACGATTCCAGGTAGTTTCCAGCCACAGCACAAGCAGTTTAGCATCGATTCCACAGACAATTTTACAACTTCCTAGATTTTGGCAGAGCTGCTACAGGCACCCCAGATTTGGGAAGGCTGAACATGCACGAGGCTGGAAGTTCTGTGTCATAAAAGTCGTTCAGTTAAGAGATTTAATATATTTTCTTGCACTTCCCTAATCTCTTACAGTCCCAGGAGTGTATGAGAGGGGCTATTTCCACCAGACACATTATAAGCCAAATGAAAGATGCCAAGTTAGCACTGGCAACCAGAGACAAAATTAAAGCGTTTATCACAAGTCTAACTCAATGATCGATACCTTAGGGTAGTAAATCAGTTACTTCTCAAAGGTGTTGGAAGAACCTGAAACTTTGTACAAACCAAAGTAAGGAGCTGGGGAGTAAAGTGCTCAAATATGGGGATTTCTGAAGTCCGTTAGCCTCAATTTACTTCCACTGAACTAAGAGCAGAGCTTAATGCCTTTGAAAATTCCTTCCATTCTGAACAATTTTAATAGTAGATCTGTATTACAACTACTAGTGATAAATGAAAGGAGAACAATGTGAGAGGGAGGGGAAAAAAAACTCAGAAGATTCCACAGTTGCTTTGGGTTATAGAAGACTTGAGAAGACAATGAGGAACTCTAGAGATATCTAATGGAGCTGCATGACTGGGACACATTATAGTGATGAAATTCATATTGTAAGTAATAATTTGGGCTACTCCTATGCACTGATGGATATAAAATGTACTCAACACTCAGGGAAGGAAAAACCCCTAAGTGTCAATAAATGGTTCAATAAAAACCATCTGCTCAAAGCACAGTAATGATAAAAGAAAAGTAACTCTTAGGATACATAAAAAATTAGACTGTAATACTAGAATAGAGTGGGTGAACTTAATAGCACAACAGCTTCTATGTACATACAAGGTTTATGCTGACACAGTTAATTCTTTATATTTGTACATGTGAAGCAGAGACAATCTTTCCTAAACTTGTCCTCTGGCACCCACAAACATTACCCAGTTGCATTACTTCACTATAGTATCCTACTGGTAGAAGTAGTTTCATTTTCATTTAGAGCTATTTAATCTATGCAGACAGACAAAATTTGTAACTTAGGAAATAAAAAAACCCCTCATTTTCATTATAGGTTTTTTCCTTTAGCAGTACCAAATTTAAAAACAATAGAATGACTTACCCTTTCATAAACAAAACTGAAAAATATTAATATTTTAAGTGCATTTTGGAAATCAAATTTTAGACAACACCACTGTACATTTTGACTTACATTCAGTGAAGAAAAAAATATATTATAGGAGACAACTAAACACCATGGCACATACAGTTTATTTGAAGATCTTCAATGATTTTGTTTCATAATGTTCATGTGTTACCTTCCAAAGGTAAACACTCTTGGTACACTGGTGCATCAGTCTATGAATCATGAACCATTAGAGCTTGTACTTCTTTTTATTCATTTTGTTTTGTTTTTTCAAAGGTTAATGTACATGTATACACAGTTCAAAGAACTTCAGGTATTTTTAGAGAAATCAATATCTTTCCTGTGACTTTACAGTAGTGTCAGGGTTCACTTTGTTTGTACTGAAAAAACACACCACTCTCAAACTAGGGAATTTTCCAGCATTCATTTCTCAGTAAATACACACATGCTTTTTATTTTAAAGTATCGGGTAAAATTATTGCATATAATTTGTTGGCAAAATGTTACTACTTTCCCTTGATTCTTTTCCAGGAAGGCTAGCTGTGGACCTTGCAATTTTATATTCAGTTATAAGTTTGACAGCTGTTTCTAAAAACAAATCTAAAAATCAATACTAGAATTCTTTTTACTTTACATTTTGTTCCATACTTTTCTAGCTTTCTTTGTTACAGTCTATTTTATATTATCTTATCTTGCATATGCAACACCTTGTTTTACAAAAGGCATAGCAGATCCACATGAAAGTTGCAAAAAAAAAAAACAACAACAACAAACAAAACAACAAACCCAAAACAGTACCTTGGTTAAGAGATTTTGTACAAGCTACAGCTTAACTGAAAAAAACCAAAACCAACCTCAATGGTTTTGTTGTGTATGAGACAGCAAAATAGCCAAAGTATTCTTCAATAAAAATAATTGTCTGCCATGATTTATCTCTACAATTCCATCACAGCTCTTGCCTGTTATGTTACATGTTTCAAAACTGTGTCATTAAGCTGCCATAAAAGTCATTGCAAATTGTTTTCTCTCCCAAACTGATAATAGACTTATAGATCTAATTTTCAACCTCTTTTCTTCATTACTTTGATTCTTAAGGAAAGTATGACATTTGCTGTCTAAATACTTTGTAGTAATATCTGGCATCTCTACAGCATTTCTGTCTGAGGATCTCTCTGCTTTTAATAGGTTTGTCTTTACAGCACCTTGAAATGCTGACATATTTGTCTCTCTCTTACAGAAATGGATAGTTAAAAGCAGACTTTTGAGAAATTTGGGTTACAATTTCATTGAGAAACTACAGTAGTTTTTGGAAAAATTACACAAATGCCTTCTGTGCTGTCAAACACTATAAAGTCACTAAAATCCTGACCCTCCACGGCTCAACCAAGAGCAAAGAACAACAGTGAGGCCTTCCAGTTTTCATTCCTATTTTTTTAACTACATAGACTGTCCTCTCCACAGATCAAGAGACTTTCTAAGCATTACTGATGTCAAAAGCAACTATGTAATTGAGAAAATATCACTAAATTAAAAATTACATTTTTATTTCTCATGGTAATCCCTCCTTATTTTTTGTCAGCATACATATGAATGTTTTTTGTTCATATAGGGCTTAATATGCACCAAATTAAATTCAGGACTTGAAACTAGCTTTGCTAATGAGCTAAATGTATTTGTGACAAAAGCTGGGAATGGGAATAGCCTGGTTTTCCCTCTGAAAGAGAGCTGAGAGAACAAACCACACATCATACAGAGACAGGAATTGAAGAAACCTAAGAACAGGTCTCAGAGTGTGAATTTGTAGCCATACTAAGCAAGTTGTTCATGACATCAAGAACAGCTACTTCCACCAAAAACAAAGATAGAATACCCATAAATCATCTTCCTCTCCTCCAAAAGCCAAGATACTCAGAAAGCACAGAAAGTTTCCCTCCCCACCGCTTACATCTCTATTTGCTAACACCTCTCTGGATAGAATGACACTTGCTCCTAGCTAGTCTGAATTACTAGCTGATGTAGACTCTCTTTCTAAGCACTTAACCAAATA
The DNA here is from genome assembly GCA_020745705.1 of Hemiprocne comata. NCBI lineage: Eukaryota > Metazoa > Chordata > Aves > Apodiformes > Apodidae > Hemiprocne > Hemiprocne comata. The sequence continues at coordinate 73,975,205 of CM036589.1, forward strand.
CTTAATAACATTTAATACCTTGCCCCAAACAATAAAATATAACTTTTACATAAGAGTTTTCAGCACTGATCAAAACACTTCACAAAGTTGCCATTCCCCATTCCTGCTAACCCCAGACACACAATACATCAGTTTTACCCAACAGATTAATGACAGAGCTAAAAAGAGAACCCGTGTTTCCTCAGCCCCCCGTGAGTACCATTTCTACCATGCCATAGTCCCTGACACTTCTTTGAGGATAACCCAAGTCCAAACTGACATTCAAGAGTCACTTTTACTGAGATAAAGAAAACCTAAACCCCTCTATACTGTCATAACACACCTAACTACCACAGCTCTCATGTGCTGTGTTTCAAGAAATCCAAAGAGGCCTTCAGAGCACGTATTGAGGGTGTGCTTACACTCTACAGCAGCAGGACACTTCTCAAACTAATTAGCTCATGTGGAGCTTCTTCACTACATTGCTTCTGAGCAAGTTCATTTATCTTCATATTACATTATTCAGTGCAGATTCACCCTAAGACAAGTCAGTTCCTCTAGGTAAGCGATACATGCTTGATGAAGTAAATAATCTCTCTTAAACTCCTTTATGAACAAATCTTCTCACAGTACAATCACTCACATTTCCAGTTGACTCCCAGGTTTAAATTCTTTCTATATAAGAATGGATTTAAATTGTAATTGGAAAAAAAAGCATGGTTCTGCTCATGTCAGAAAGAGAAATGCATCAGTAACAGCTTGGGTGAAATTTGGTGAGGAGAGATGTGAGAGGGTCTTCTCCCCTTAGCATGAGGGATGTGATTTGCTGTTTGTCAGAAGAAAAAATAAAAATAGTCTTAATGACAGAGAAGCATCAAATTCCAAAAATATGTTTGCATTGGAAACTGGCTCAAGTTTGGCAATAAATTCACCACATATTTTGTCTACACTGAGTGTGTTTAAAGGATGTTTCTCTTTTGCATACTTTCCTAGAGCCTGACTGAGAACTCTCAGTTCCCAAGACCCAGTTCTTGATTCACTCCATCTCCACTATAAGTCACTACCTGCAAAAATCATTAACAAGGTATGCATTTCTGCATTCTTTCAACACCCTTTTGGTACAGAAGAATTACAGATTCAAGCTTATTTTGTCAGTGATTTATACAATTACATCCACAAACCTCACATGATAGAAAGTTTCTCTTTTCCAGCTGGTATAAAATACACACACCCCAATCACCTCAGAAGAATACTAGCATAAAAAGGTGAACTCTAATGGTCAGGAAACTGAAGTACCTCTCTTACTCCTGCACACAAATGCTCTATGATATTCCCTTCAACAAAGCACTCATTTTTTCACCAGGATCTTTTCTGTGTTCTAAGGCTAGGACAGACTGTGCTAACACTGAACAAGTACTCATTCAATACTTCATTTTGCCCTCACTGTTTATTATGTGGCATCTTTGTATAATTTACAGCATCTACATCTAGAATTGTAACTAGAAAACTTCTGATTTATCCCTTCATCACTTTCATGTACCTGAATTATTTCCTGAATTATAAGTGGTACTCCACAGCACCTCCATTAGACAGTTTTGTGATTCTTGTTTGCAGGTAGCAAACTGGGAGACAGTGATGTGCATCAGGATTGCCCGTAATTAGAGATGCTTGACTTGAGATGCCTTGGGTCTCTCTTCAGAGGATACAGCAATTAAGCAGCACTTTGTCAGTACAAACTATGACTTCAATCTATTTCAGTGCTATCATGTGTTTTCAAAGCTGACATTAATCAGTCCCAAGAGTCTGAACTCAGAAAATGAGAAGTATACAACTAATGGCCATATTTAAAAAATGCAGTTGAAGTGACTCACCCAACCTCCTGCAGGAGCTCTATGGCTGAATTAAGATTTGGCTCTAACCCTCCAGAACAGCACCCCAGTAGCCCTAGCTTTAAAACCAATCTCTTTTAAGTGTTATTTTCTCCCTTCCTCAACTATTAAGCCTCATCCACCTTCCGCAGTTATGAGGAAGCAGGTGTAAAGGAAACAACCTCATTAATTAGCACACCTGGATTAATTTTCTAACTAGTCCTCCTGAAAACAGGCAGTGCTTTGTGGATAAATAGTCTGAAATTACATCAGCATATGCCATTTAAGGCAGAAATATAACACGACCAAACTGAGTTTGCACCAACAACTTCAATTCTGGCATTTCCTATCTGTTGAGAACTTGGCATTGCATCACTGTCAGAGAATTCCACATTCCCAAAGCTTTCATTTCATGCAGTCATAAATAACAATATAATTCATTTAAATGAATTTTTGCATCTCCATAATCACTTGCTACATTTGTAGCTTCAAGCTTGAAGAACTCTTACTATAGGGCCTCTTAATACTAAACACCATCCAAACAATCACTGCAAGGGCAGGTCTTCACCACAAAGCTAATGGTCTGTGAAATAACTAGTACACAGCATATGGACATGATAAGGTGAGGAATTACATTGCAGCAAACAAATCTCCTAACACCAACTTCTATCAGAAACTTTTCTATCACCTTAGAAAACTGAGCTTCTTTCAGTTTGAACAATACCAGCATGTAAGACTGTTTCCCTTGTTCAACACCAACACAATAGCCAAGTTAAACTCTAAAAGTTTTTACAAACCACAATAGCATCACATTGCAGTCAGTGTTTTGCTACACAAGCTCACCATAACTAAATATTTGTTTGAACTTTCGTTTAAAAAAAGCATTCAAGAACAAAATAAAAACTCACCTCATTTCCACCAACAGCTTTGGTTAAAATCACCGCAGAAGACACAGGAGGTGGCATGCAGCCTACTGTCTGCAAGCTGAAAACAACAAAAAGAAATGTTACATTCCTCACATGATGCAAACACTATGCATCCTAAAACCTTAAAATACCAAACAGCTGAGTAGAAACAATCATCACCTGTGCAGCCCAATCAGTTTGTGTTACAATTAGGGCCACAGCGCTGCGCCAGCTGGCAGGATTTCTATGCCTTCTCTTACCAAACACCACAGTGAAGAATCCTGTCACCATTTAAAAACCCAAACACCTAACCTCTCTGTGACTCCATTCCCCATCTAAAGTATTCTATCTACCACTCACAAAGGTATCTACACATCTATCACAAATGTAACTGCATATACAAGACAGGGTAGAGTTTGTAGTGTGGTTTGAAATACCTGTAGCTATTTAGAAAAAAGTAAGGATGCAAACCCCTATTTCTTGAAAAAGCTGCTCAGTGATAAAAACATTTACTGCTAAATAGAGGAGTAAGAAGAAACACACTCACTCCTTCAGGTTCCAAATACACTTTGTTTTTCATCAGATCCTACTAGAAAAATAATCACAATTAAGCTTTTTATTTCCTGAATATCAAAAGGCCATGAAATGTTTAATTTTAATACATGTTCTCACTTTGTGGTAAAATTACCTGACTTCCATTAATCAACACATAAAAATCTTTGTCCTGCATTTTGTAAGTCTAAAATACTTAATAATCTGTCGTTCTTTCCATTGTTTGTGCAGCAAAATTAGTAACGTGTATAGTAAATGCTGTTGCAAAGTAAGAAAATTGTGAGCTTTGTTTTGTTTTCAAAGACAGGCCAAAAAAAGTGGTTATTACAAAAATGAGTTGCATCAAATGTGTAATTAGAAACTACAAGAACATACCACAATAGATTACAGTTGAATTTGGGACTAGGTAAAATAGGCCTTCTGAAGAAAAACTGTGTTGACTTAGAAAGAACCATAAGGCATGAAATAGCCTGTAACACCCCCAAAAGAACAGAATCTACATATGTTTTCAAGTACTGGAATCTGAGACAGTATTCTAGTCCAGATCAATTACTAGCAGTGAACTGCTTTGCACTTGTAACTGTGTTAGTCCATGCCCAGGAAATGCAGTGTCAAAAAGCTATAGCAAACAGAAGTATTAAATCCAAATAATAGGGAGCACATTATAGTATGGTTTGCTGGTATGCTGCAAATATACAAAAAGCTTAAACAGAGGAAACAGATAAATGACAATGATGGTATTCAGTTTGTCAGCTACAGACACTGTGGAAAAGGAAAGAGACAGCCAATGTAAACATTATATAAATCCAATCAGAAAATGCCAAGCACCACCTTGGAAGTACATTGTACCTTCAGCTTGCAGTGAAGTAAGCTATGGAAGCAGAATTGTCAGCACTTAGGATAAGCTCATATTGAAAAGAAAAGAAATATAGGAAAAAGAAACAGTGTGAAAAGTTTGGAAATACCCATAAAAATGTACAGCAGACAAACACATGGCAATTCTATTGTCCATCCTCTACTACTGTTCTCTCTTCTATGTGGTCTCTTGGCAGTCAGCTCCTTGAACTTCTCACCTGCACTAATAAAGGGGTGGATTAAGTTCACAGTTATCCAGAGAGGTATGAAATGTGTGCAAGGGCATTCATCTCAGCTGACAGGGACTTTCCACACTATAAGAAAAAGGTTTAGTAACACAGTATCTGTGAGCCCTCTCAAATTTAAAATAATACATTTGGAAATTAAAAAATTAAAATCACTATCAAGGTATGGTTTTAAATAGTCTTCATATGAAAATATTACTCTACAAAAAAGCCTGGTACACACTAAATGGAAATGCTTTTAATCAGGTATATTGAAGCATGTACTTGTCAACTTTTTTTTTCTTGCTTTGTATCAACCACACTACTGATAGACAAAAAAATGCCTCTAATGGCAAACAGATTACTAAAGATAACAAACTGAAGCATTCCACTGGTTCATGCCATGCTATAAACACTAACATAAAGAGTCCAAGCACCTGCTGAAGGGTGATAAATAATACCTGTTCTACTAATACACTACAGACAATTGAGTAGTAGGGTCCAGAGTCACCTATTTTAGATATGGACCTACCTTGTACTAGATCTTTGCACCTCATGCCTTACCATCTGTGCTGTAAACACTATATGCTAAGAGGGGCAGAAGAGGTGAATCTGTGCAAACATTACTAAGTTGCTTCACGCTCCTTTCCAAAGAGATCTTGTCAGTGCAAAACTCAGCCAGCTAACAAAAAATTAACTTAAAAAATGCTTGGGATTATGTCAGTTTCTGCTCTATTTTATTAATTTCAAAATAACTGCAAAACAACAAACCTTCTAATACCATCCCAGACAGGAAAAAAAAACACCCAGCTATAAAACACAGATGAAAAGCTGGTAACATCTGAATCTGCCTCCCAAATACATCTACCTCAAAACAGACCATTATAGAGGATGGGAGCATCTACCACTCATTCTGAAGCAAGGTGTGAAATTAGCTGTGGACCTGACTGTGCCCTTCAGGCACAACCTTGAAGAGAGCTACCATCCCCAGAGGAGCCACCCTGCCAAAGGTTGCTGCATACCCTTGGAAGCATATGCCTAATTTTCCAGGCCTTTGTGAGGACTAACAAGTTCCCACTAAAAACTGTGCTAAACACACATGATGAGGAAATAACTTTGCCAAAGCCTGTCTTGTTCCCCTCCTGTTTAGAGTACTCCAGTGTTTCTGGGGAATAAAAACTACAGCTGTGGGGAATTAGGATGAACTCCTGGTTCCACAGAGCAGCCAAGGCACAGGCAGTTCCTCACATCCAGTCCTCACCCTCCTTTCACGTACCCATACAGGGACATGCAAGTACTTGCTTTAGACTGTGTTGTCCTAGAATTAGAACAGAGCTCAGTACCTTCTGCCCCTGCATAACACCAAAGGTACAGCTCCCATCAGGCTCCCTTTGCAGTGGGTGCCTTCAGAGCCATGCAAGGGTTACTACTCTGAGCATGTCCTGAACAATGATATTTATGGAGAAAGCATGCCTTTTAATAAAGCAAACAAAACCACACACACACACAACACCCCCAAACCTTCATTGAACATCTCAATCTTACAATTCTTTGAATGAAGTCTCAGTACAACAGAGTTACTATACTAAAAGATAAAAACCAGTCAAAACAGGAATAGTACTCATGGAACAAGCACTGGCAAGGCAGCTTGAAACACATGAAAGTACACAAGCTCACAGGTAAAATACAGACACATTTATGAAAAATGAGGCTGGTTTCGGCTCCATGTTTACAGAAATACATATAAAAGTTTCTTTTTAAAAATAAATACATATGTAGTTTTACACACAGTTTCACAGGTGTGCATGTAGTAGATTATGTCCCTTAAATACTAAGAACCAGAGTGGCATAAGTCATAAGAAAGAAGGGATGAGAAGTGCTTCAAGGAATAAAAACCACAAAAAATTGGTTGCACCTTGCTTTTCAGAAACTGAGACTCCTGTGGATAAGGAGGGAATTTTGGCTCACTGTGGAAAACCATGTCTCTGTTCTAGCTGAGGAAAAACTTCCCAATAATTTTACTTTAAAGAATAACCTTTACTATGAATAGCTAAATGCAAATGGACATTGCATAGCAACCTTGTCATTTCCTTGATGTACTTAATACTGTTACACAAAACAGTGCTAACTTTTAAATTATGTTGTCTCAATTTCACCTTCTCAGTATCATTTGGACCACTTTACACTTGGGGGAACACCTGAAGAAGCCTCTTAAAAACAAAACAAAATGCTCTTTTAGGTTTAGGCCTTGTAAAAACACACATGAGCAACTTTATCAGTAAACTTTTAAGACAGTAAACTCTCCCCAAGCAATGTTTCACCAAGCAGTAAGAAACAGTGGGGATTCTTTAAATAGTTTTGTAACATAATTGATTTGTGCATTCAAACATTCCAGTATAGCTGCATGGTGCTAGGTACTGACCTTTGATACTTTCAAAGCTTTTTATTTTTTTTATTTTTCATAACATTTATCACTACTCTACCATCAATGCAGCTTTGGAAGCACAAACTGGCAGAGTACACCAAAGATTTAAAACACATTCCTATCATGGTAACTTAGCTTCTGCTCATCTCTAAGTTCTTCTCCTATGAAAACTTTACTCTCTTCTTTTTTTCCCCCCATAATTTAGCTAGGAGCAGATACCAAACCCCAACCTGGACATATGTGAGTGATGCTCCATACAGACTCTTTAAAAACAGAAAGGAACATCAGTATGTGGCACACACAATATTTCATCACCAACTTATGGTTTTCTTTTTGCATTCCTTTTCTGTCCTCCTTGAGACCCCGCAAAGCACTTCAGCTGTGTTTTGTGAAAGAGAAAGCTAACATGTTGCATCTCCCTACAGATGAAACTAACTGACCAGACCTTCTAAAAATAAGTCTAGTTTCCTGAAAGGCTTATCTTATGCGTGTACTGTGTTTTTGACAGCAAAGTGCTGAAACACAAAAACAACCAGCAAAATCTGTTCACAATACAAGTCTTAAGACACCCACTGCAGGATAAGCAGCCCTTTAAGAAGACAGCTACAATTGTATTTCACTCCGTTATGCTTAAACATACCCTTTTAAAAGCCATTCATTTATAGGTGTGATTGATAATAGCTGAAGAAAGAGCCATATTGCTGTTGGGAAGAACACAAGTGTAAAAATCTGGACAAAAAGGTGTAGTTTCACATGCATCAAAGCACTTGTCAGCTCCTGCAAAAGAAAAAGAAGAGAGGAAGTTGCAGTCATAACAGCTGAAGTAAGATCACGTTTGTGCATTTAAAACTAGGATCATCTCTATAATACAAAGAGAGTGCATGTCAAAAAGGCAACTTTAGGGATCATCTGATCTCCTCTTTAATAATGAAGTACATCCAGACAACATAAAAGCTCCGTCTGCTCCTGGGCATTTTTCCAAGAGAACTGTCCACCACTTCAATAACAGTGCAGCTCTCATAACAGTAGCTTTACAGCAGGCAGCCTTAGCACTTTGTCACTGCTTCAAAACCTGTGCTAACCATGCTGACGGCCTGTTTACTTTATTGACTGCTGGTATCAAGGGGAAGGGCAACTTGTAGTGTCCACGTGATTTCAGGTTTCTCTAGCCTAAAGAGAGCCACAAACTGTTGATTCTCATTTATACCATGAAAAAGGGATGCTTACATTATGAACAGTCATCATTCGTGTTTGTTTGGTTTTTTTTTAAGGAAAGATTAACAAATATAAAAAGCAAAGTAAATTGTAGCAGATTTTTATTTTTCACTGTATCAACAGATTGTAAATTCATAGATAAAAATCAGGATGATGAAACATAGCAAAAAGAATATCAAGACCAGAACAAGTTAACAGCAGCTAAGCCATACAATTCAGAGAAATAAAGTGCAAACCACTGCTGGAGACTGAAAAAAGAAAAAAAAAAAATTGTCAATAGTGTAACAGCAGTGCAGAGAGGTAATAAAATATCCTTATGCAATAAACTCTTCAGTTAGCTCTCTGTCTGCTTCTGTCTTTTTGGGCACTGCAAGGATCTTCTACACAGTTTTTGAGCACAGGTAAAAAGCCTTGTACATTTCAGCTCATTTCAACTCTCATAGAATGAGAAGAAAAATGCCTTTTCCTCTCTCTCCAAATAACTTGAACTCTTTTCAGGTAAACAATGCAACAGGAAACGAACTGATAGCACTTTCATTCAAAACCTAATTTGCTAGGAGTCTCCAGTTATCTGACATCCCGGATGCATTTAAAAAAAAAAAAAAGAGCAATACAAAAAAGTGTATTTCTATGTACAGTAATGTAAAAGACTATCTTCAAATGCCACCCTCTCTCAGCATCAAAACAGTTGAAGCTTTATGAAACACAATCAAATATTGCATTTTCGACCATTCAAATGCACACTGATGTAATTATAGACCTGGAAGAACTAGCAACTCAGCACCCCCAATCTAGGCACCATCACATATATAGAAGTGTCCTTTTGATTCAATATTTTTACAATTGGAAAATGCCTTAAATCTAGATTTGAAGAAAACACTGTGATTCTTTCAAAAGCAAAATTCAAGACAAACTTGGAAAAGACTGGTTAAAGCTTCCAGGGAGCAAGAAAGTTGACTACAACAGACAGTTTAGTGCATGAAGGATTAGTGGAAAAGGTCTTTGCAGATCTAAATTACCAGTCTTAAAAATGTTTCTAGTGATTGTCTTTTAGAACAGTTATTCCTCAGACCAATTCATCCTAGAACAAACACTGAGACAAACAGCCTTCACTGTCTTAAGCAATCTACAAGGGCTTATCCCAAAATACATCCATCATTGTAGCCCTCAGAAAAGTTATTGGAAGCTGCCAGTTATTACTCTGTTCTTGCACACCAGGCAGAACAGGTTATCTTGTCCTTCCCAGTATTCCAGACCCTTTAGAGAGCTTATCCTGGCCTCTTACTGATCAGTGTGAGTCTCTGTTGCCACCCAGCCATACTTAGATGGTCATAAATGGATTCTTCCAGGAAAATACCCACACAGAGCAAACAGTGTTTTCAGTGCCTTACAAATTCCTCATTGAAATGGGTAACTCAAGTATGCAATTTAATTTCTGGGGCCCTGCAGGAGGTATTTGCTTTAAAAGAGCGTGCAAACCAGCCACCGAAAACTGATAGAGCATTACATTAAGGTGGAATCAAATATTCTTGTCATTTTTGGACACACACTATCTCTACAAACATAAGAGAACCTCAGTGATCCCTAGATTTTAAAACATAACAGGGCCATGCACAGACAGTTCCCCCTGAACTCTGCTAATTATTTTGTGAACTGCTTTCTGAATGCATGTTAGCAAATTTTTTGACCACGTGCTTTCACATCAGATAAAATTGCAAGACTAACCTTCAAAGATCATCAACTATTTCTAATTTTGTCAGATTTATCAGGTCTCCATTAACACAAAACTTTTTATCATTTCATAAAGCACACCATATTAGTTTTGATCTAACTAATACATTATCCAAGGCAGAACAGCCCACACAAAGGTCAAGAACTAATAAAGACAAATGCAGAAACTATTTACTTTGCGATCAAACAAAAAGATATATTGACTAATAATCAGTTTTAGGTTGTGCCTTTAACAATTAAAACATACCCCAGAGTATTTTGATAAAATAATGACTTCACTTCCTAACACATCTAAGGATTGTTTTCATGCATTTTAGAAAGTAATAGCAGGAGGCACAATGAGTGAAATTGTTTTCTTCCTCTTTATCTTCTATCCACATGGCAGTTATTCAGAAAAGGCTTAGCTTCTTGATGGAATATAAAGCTGGACGTACAGCACCAGCCCTAACTGATGCTTCCAAAACCATCTGAGATGGGCTACCTGGACAGAAACATCAGCTCCTGCAAAAGCTTCATTTACATAAATATATTGCTTTTAGAACCACAGATGAAAAAGAGTTATGCAAGTTCAAAGTAGGACATGACACGTTGTCCAGGAACCTGTCAGTCACGTCACTTTAACTGGAAAAAGTTAGATGTACATTAGCATTGAGAATCTAATCAAGACTTTGGCAATGCTACCAATTTCACTCACAGTTGCTCTACAAATATAAAGCTTCAAGGATACCAACTACTGAAACGAAAAGAAGTTTCACATGTTTAATCTGCATGCAAAGATTCCTAACCCTGAAAGCAGAAAACTCCACTCCATTAGTACTACTCAGGCTTTGAGTTTTTGGGTCCTCTGCTCTGTGGAAGCAAGTGCCTCTCCACAGCCTATTTCCATTAAGATTAATTACTGTCCCAGGCAAACAGATAACACGGTTCTTCCTGCTTCCCCATAAGATCACAAGGCTTTAAATAGCTGCTACAGAATTGACTAAAGGTATCCACCTAATTTATGCTGTGTCCCAGCAGAATTAGAGGCCCTAAGTGCCAGAACTCCCAGCAGACACAGGAGGAGAGGGCTGCCAGCAATTGAACCACCACCTCCCTTTGAAACTTTATCACTATAACCACGATACAGGTATAGGAACTTGTTTTAGTTGAATGCACGGTGTTCACCCAAATCCCAGTTTGCCCAGAAGATAACCAGTCAATATAGCATGAAGATTCTTTTATGCATTAGCATAATGCAACATGTGAATCACATCACCTGTTAGCACAGGCCACAGCGTAAAAAAAAAAAATCAAGATACTCTACTAGCAGAGATATGCAGTGTTTCCCTTGAACTCTGTCTGCTCCTTCTCTCCTTGGCATGGAGCCATCATTTCCTTTCTCCACGTCTCCTTAACACATCACTAAGAGGTTCTCCCCTTCATCTCTTCTTACTCCCAGATTGTTCCTCTTTGAAAAACATGTGACACAAAATTTGAAACAAGTGTCTGTCACACACAGCAAAGCGCAGGCACTTGAAGTCCACCTGTCCACAACTAAATCCTACGGGAAAAGACTGCCAAGACTTTGCACCTGCATATTGTCCTCTAGATGAGCCCTTTTGTGTTGATACTAGCTGCTGTCCTGTGCCTACCCAACGTGATAACTTTAAGCCACCATCAATCTTCAAGCTTGTATCAATCCTGTAGTGACTAGCCTAACCAGTTTTACTTAGAGAGCACACCAGCAGGTAAGATGGAGAGAGACACAGAGAGCTCACACTTGAGGCATGGAGACTCCACATAGCCCCTTTTGGCCTAGCTCCCTACAGAAGATTAACACAGTTTGCTGGCCCGTATCTCAACTGAGCAGTGGGGGAGTCAAGGTGCAGTAGGGGTGGCAGAAGGCAGGTGCTAGTGTGCTCCTGGGTCTCACCCCAGTTTGGGTTTGTGACACATCCAAGTTGTAGCTCCAGTCTCAAAATAATGCTCAGCACTTCCACTTAGTCAAAGCCCTGCAAAGTCAAGCAAGCCACTCTCTATGGATGGGTGAGATGCACTCACACTCTCCTTCTCATCGTGTTCATCACTTTGTGAAGAATTTTCTGAAACCAAGGAGTGGTTATTCCATAAATGTCTAATACTTATCTTCTCTTGTTAGCTATTCTCCCAGCATCAACAACAGCATAGCAATTAAATACTCCAATTACATTTAAACCTGATCAAAAGTAACACAAAACTTTTCAAAGCAAAACAAGAATGAAACAATGAGAAATTACAGTACCTCCGTTTTTAAGGAGAGTCCACTGTTAAAGAATATAGCTGAAACAGCAATGTAAGTTATGGTAATTTCTGGTTTCAAGGGTCCTAAAAAATACAGACATAGAGAAAAAAGAGAACTACAGTCAAAGACATAATTATATGCATATGTTATATCAATGTCAATTGAAAATACAGAGAAAAATACCTGCAGAAAATCTAATCATTAAAGCCACTATTAAAAAGAATGGGGTTTCTATTAAGTTACAGAAAGCATGCTATTCATTTTTTTAAATAAAAGCAAACCAGTGAGTGGAGAGTAAGATATAATGTCACATAAATTTGGCTTCCTTGATTACGGGCCACTGGGAGCAAACAGGTAAATTCTGGAAATGTGAAAACGGGGAATTTTTCACACTTCTGTCAACAGAGTATCCCTACAGCATCAGCAAACTCAAACCATACATTCAAATAAAACATTAGCTGCTCCCTCCACAGGGTCATCAGTATCACCCACGTATCTATCTCTCCTTCCCCCATAACACACACACCTGTCTGGCCACCTGCACAGAGGAAACCAAATTGTACCTTCCAATGATTTCCTTGGAACAATGCAATTCTGCATTATTCCCCCACAGCAGGCCTGTGGCAAAACAGTTCATTCCAGCCCTACAAGAACAGATTTCAGACACACTGGTGCAATGAGATCAGCAAGGGCAGATGCCTGTACCTCCAAGGGTTCTGCTATATTAAAGGCTTGCATTTGTATATATTTATATAGGTTTTTTTCAGTGAGATTGAAATACTTTTTCCACTCCTATAAAAATGATGAATTCTCTTAATACACTTTGCTTTTGGAAGCCACCAAGCACAAAATGTATGTATACACTCATTTTTTCACAAGCACTCAACCAGTTATTATATTAGAAAGAAAATACTAGCAGGCTGCTTAGGACTAAAGTAATGTCCTGACTCCACAAGTGACAATAAGTTGTCATGAGCAAAACTGCAGCAGCAGACAAACAAGCCTTTACTCAACACTCCAGAAGAGAAGGTCCTTTCTGCTCTCTTGGATGAATGATACATTTGATGGTCACACTGGAGCAAGGTCAACGATCTTTCAACGAGTACACTGAGTCTACTCAAAATTTACATCTCAAGCCCTTTAAACCCAAATCCTTCTCTCAGGGAGGACTCTGTTGATGAGACACTAAAACTGTGTGTGTTAAATACAAAACCTAAACCAAGCAACCCGCATCAAACATAATGTAAAAATAAGCCATGAAATGCAAGAGTTAAAGTTGCAACAAAGCACATGGCTAATTGCAAAATTGTGGCATGTTAACTGAACAACCAGGAGGGGGGAAAAAAAAGAAAAAAAGGAGAAAAAAATAGAAATATATATATTGTGATACAGAAAAATACATTTTTATATATATATAATTATATAATTTTTCTAATCTTATAGAAAATTAAGAGCATGTATGTGCATGCACATGCACGCCGGGCAGACAGGCAGTGGGTAGGTAGTCTGGCTAAGAGAGTGGATCTTCTAGGACTTAGTTTTTCTTTTGGGGTTTTTCACTGGGCTACCTGAACCCCTTTACACAGAAGAATCCTCTATCACTAGAGCAACCACACATCATGGAGCACAGGGAACTCTGATGAGAATGGATCCCCTTCAACTCTGGTGCAAAAGACTGGTCAGGAAAGCTCTTCTCACAAAGGAACTAAATAGGCTCATTCATCAAATAGGAAAACACACAAAAAGGGCTTGGCTTATGCCCTGAAGGTGACAACAGCACAAATCTTTGTTATTTGTGGCACAGTGTTCCACTGGTATCCATGCTGGGTCATCCATACCATTCAGTAAGGCCCTGCAAATGACATGGCATGGTTTTATCAGCTGGAGGATGACAAACCAAGGTTTTTTCATACACTGAAATTTTCCACCACCCCACCTCTTTTTTTTTTTTTTGCTTTTTTTTTTCTGGTTTTAAAATGAGCTCTAAGATCACATAGCTTCAGAAGAGGGATACGACTTTGGGAAACTTGTGCTCACAACTTTCAATCAATGCTTACAAGATTTTTCAAGCAAGTTGCCCCAGGAACAATACCATGTCACCTCCGGACATCTTCTTCCAGTAGGATAATTAAATGAAGTGCTCCATCATAGTGCTTCCATGCAGGAAGTAAGCTCAGGAAAAATTATCTCTTACTCTAGTTAAAAGGATCTCCCACATTGCTGCTAACAATTAGCATGACGATTAAACCAGAAAGCAACATACCACCTGATACTATCAATTTAAAGTTGTCTTTTAAGGTCTGCTGAAGACACAGCATGGATCCTGCAAGAAGCTCCATGTGGGTCCTACTCATCTATGCAAAACAGCACACAGATGTTAGAAGGGAACCTTGCACAGCAGGAATTTGCCTACCCTGAACTCCATGAAGTCCCAGAACCTTAGCTGCCTCAGCAAGTGTTCAGAGCCATTTTTTTTTTTTTAATTACTTTATTTTATTCCAGAGCCTAAGGGGCAGATAAAAAGGCTATCTCCTCAGTGAGAAGCTGGCTATCCTTAAACTTCACTCTGTTAAGAAAAAAAATTATACTAAAATAATCTATGCATATAAAAGCTAGATTCTTCCTCCCCTTCCATAACATGAACCGAATTCCTTTATAGTAATTCCAAGCTTTCTACATCCTTTTTCTTAAATCTTCAGAGATTTTATATATATATATATATATATATATATAAAATTTAATTCATTCTTGAGAATTGTGGACATCTGGAACAGAAGTTACAATGGAAACTAACCAGAAGATACTACCAGCATTCATACTAAAAGATACAGTTATTTTAAAATAAACACTGGGTGTTTCTGCAGCTCTTGTTGCAAGAAACATACAAGACCTCACTGCTTAGAAAATGACAGATCTTCCTATTTGTTTCCTGTGAGCATTTGACACCATTTTGCACAGAATAATTTTCAGTTTTCCCTCCTCTTTCAAGATGAGCTAAAAGTGGACCAAAAAAAAAACCCTGTCTAAAATACAAGTGTGCTATTAAGAAGTAAACATATATATATATATATAAATCACCTGGCTGAAATATAGTACCTAGTATTTTAACACAGTGTACACTAAGCTACACCTCTCACGCAGCTCACAGACAGCAGACATTCGTACACTGAACTGCAATGGCTTTATGCCCATCTTAGAGTTCTTGAAGTTAATACAGGAGTACATTCTAAGTAAGTTGCTATCCAGTTTTCATTACTACCAATCAAAAACGAGTAGGGTATTATTCAAGCAACTGGCGCAGTGCCTAGCAAAGGTACATAAGGGAATACACCTTGAAATATTTCTTGGGTACCTGAGAAACAGTGACTGGTTAACAGGGCGGCAAGGCGAGTCACCGGGGGTGCAGGGACCAGAAAAGGGCCGGGGATACGCGACTGTGCTCTGCGCGCTGCAGCACGCCCTCCCGCACCCCAGCAGCTCGAGTTGCCAAGTTTCTGAGCGGATGCCCTGACGGTCGAGGGACACCCGAGCCACTCTCAGCGTCCCCGACAGCAAAACGGCCGGCACCCTCCACCCGTGGACCCGCAGAAGGGCCGGCAGCCTCTCCCCCGCCTCCACACCCCAGCAGCGAGGCGGCCCGCTCCCCACCCTGCTGCCGGCACCCGGGCCCACCCTGGGCAGCACTGGGGGGCGGGAGTTGACAAAGTACCGGTGGTCCCCCCGAGGGCTCCCGGGCTCTTGGGCGGCGGCTCCGGAGGCTGACCCCAGCGCTCCCCTCACAGCCCCGCAGCGCCCGCCGAGCTGCCGGGGCACACCGGCCCCGGGAGAGCAGCGACCAGACTCACCCCCTTTGACGCCGACGGCGGGCTCCAGCCGCGCCACCGCGATAACCAGCACGATCCCGAAGATGAACCACTCCTTCCGCAGGCGCTCCAGTAGCCCCATGGCGTGCCCCGCCGCTCCCCACCGCCCGGCCCGGCCAGGCGCGGCGCAGCACGGCGCAGCGGCGGGGCGGGGTGCAGCCCCACCGCCCGCCGGCAGGACCAGCCGGATCCGCTGACAGGAAAAGTCTCACCCACCGCCGCCATCGCTACCACGCACCTCCTAATACACACGCAGCATCAACGCCGCCGCCCGCCTGCCTTCCCGCAGCGCCGACCCCCGCCGCTTTCGGTAGCCCCCGCCCTGCGCCGCATCCCCGCGCCGCATCCCCGCGCCGAGGCGGGGGCGCTGGCGGCCACCGTGGCAGCGCGGAGTGGGGAGACGGGACAGCGACGCCGCCGCTGTTGCTGAGCGGGCCGGGGACCGTGGCCTTCCAGAGCCGGTCCCGGGGAGGGGGGTGAAGCGCGCCCCTGCGGGCGCGGAGCTCAACGGGCGCGGCGGGGGCAGCGTGCGCGCTGTTTTGGTACATTACAACGTTTGCGTGGCGCCCGGCGTTTGACGCGCGGGAGGGCGGGCGCGAACGAGCTGGCGGTTGCGGCCGTTGGGCGCACGCGGCGGGCTGGTGGGGGCGGCGCGGGGTGTCCGGGCACCCCTCCCCCAGGTGTGCGGACACCCCGCGCTCCCCGCTTCCACCCGCCTGAGCTGAGAACCGCCGGGGAGGGGGTCGGGAAGGGAGGTGGGATCTCTCCGTCGCTGCGTTTCGCTGTGAGGTTGGGGCGCGGGCTGGGGCTGGTGGTGAACGTAGCGACAGTTAAAATCCTGGAAGGCGTCTTGCGGAAGCGAGGAGCTGCGGGCAGGCGGTGACTGCCGTGTCACACGCGTACCGCCTCTGTGTACACGCACACCCGCGCCTTGTCCCGTTACTGCGCCAAAGCGGCGGGTGACAGATCGTTCACAGTCGCCCCGGTATCGCTTGGCTGCTAGAGGAAGGTGCCCGCCTGTCCGGTCTGAGCCGGCCCAAAGGTATATCTGCCCTGCCCGCAGGAAAAGACACTCCTATCGCGACATGCCGACGTCGTCTCCCGCGGTGTGTTCCCCGAGTGTCTGCTAAGCCAGGCAGCTTCCGAACTGGAGACCGTTCTCAGTGCGGAGGTCGGCGGGTTCATTTCAGTGTTAAATAGATTTCCATCAAAACAGCGTAAAAACCTCATTCTGGTGCTCGACCTGCGCTTCCCATTTCCGATTTACCTCGTCTCGCCTTCCTCGATGGATTCATTAGCCCAGCCTCTGCCCGGCCACGACCCCCTCGCACTAAATCACATTAACAAGGAAATTATAAAGTACGAAACGCTCCGTCATCACAGCTGCTTACATCAGTACTGCCACGGCCGCCTCGTTCCAGCAGGTTTAAACACATGACACTTCTGCTGGGTGGTTTCTAAATATTTAGGTAAGTTTATTCTCCACGGTCTCTGTGGGTATATTTAGGCTTCAAAGAATAGCCCTGCCACATGCCTTCTGCTCTCTGCTACCAAGTAAAGAAATGTTTATAGCTTGAAGCTCAGCTGTGATCTCACCCACTTCAGGAAGTGTATGTTGCTGTATGTCCTGTGAGGTTTATTTGTATAAACATACATCATCCTTAATTTTTTTTAATATGGAGGAAATGTGCCTTCTTTCAGCTGCAAGGGGATCCAAAAATGTGAGGTTTAAAACGATTATACATTTCACTGCTTTACTATGGAGAACACGTTGGACCTCTCTCAAATTCGAGTACCAAAATGCAAAACCTCGCTGCATTTGCCTGTGCGACTGCTACAGGATGACTGGTTTTGAAGAAAACAAATACATAACAGCTGTTTTTCTAGAGCAAGCTGTGATTATAAGAAGCATTTGATTACTGCACAGTAAGGATAAGATGCATCATCTAAAGATGTAAAGTTAATGTTTATAATATAAATTATATTCAATCTTTGTGTGGGTACTCATTCACAGGTGAGGTGGCTCTAGTTCTATGACAGGGGTTTTATCTGCACCTTTCACAGATCAGAGTGCTTAGATCTTTTCCGATGTGGTGCTGAAAGCACACTATCAAGGGCATAGGCCCTCTGATCTGTGCACAGCAGAAGACCAGGCAGATGTCCAGTGTGTCCCAGGTCATTTTGTTATGAATGCATACACAGGTCTGTGGGTTCTAATAGACAGGGGGGCAGGAGGCTTTGCACCCTCTGCCTGGTGGTTCTGGGCCAGCTAGTTCATTACAGGATGCAGAGGCCTCACTCTGCACCAGTAGGGCTAGAAGGCAAAAACAGCTTCAACACAACTCAGGAAAGCATTGTTACCAAGGAAGAGCAAAATGACAATCCGTTCAGGCCAAAAGTTAAGCCCTCAGAAGCAGCCAAATTTCATAGTGAATGAAGCTGTTGCAACATCAATTGCTGCAAAAGCTGTGGATGGATGCAGAGGGGCAGGTACCGAGGACGCTCAGCCTGGGAATAAAATTCAATCCTGCAGTAAAGTCAGCAGTTTCTCCCTGCTTTTCCAGCATAGTTTTTACATGGCACTAATCCTACCCCTCTTTGCAGGTGCATACTAATCACACATTTCTAATCTTACCCACTGCCCAGGTTAATTCTAGGCTCATTTTGCCAACAAGTTTCAGATGTGTTTGCTCACGCAGATCTAACTGGCTATAGTTTGAAACCTCAGGTTCAGCCTGGGCTCTGAAAGATGCTGCTCTTTTTCCCACAAGGGAACAAGCATCACTCACTCCCTGTGCTCTGTCCCAAGCCAGTTGCTCCTTCTCTAGGGAAGAATAAGCAATCTCATTGTGTATTAGATTTAGAACAGTTAAAAATATTCTAAAAATAATGGTTTGCCAATGGTCATCAGATAACACAGAAGAAGTTTAACTTTTTTCTATACTTACTAAAGGAAAAGATAAGCTTTAATAAGGCTCTGTTGCTTTGAGTGGATGCTTTGCCTGGAAATTGATTTCCCAGAGATTTGAAGTTTGTAATAAATGCCTTTAGCCAACAAAATGCATGGATTCATGTAGCTCTTGTCTTGTGTAATCTTTAAGATCATATGCAGATATTCTAAACTGTGTATTGAAAGGCTTGTACAAAGGTACTTTAGCTGGTTTTGTTTAAAAGCTGTTCTTAGATTATTTTGATAAGCATATAGGTCTTTTAGATGAAATAGATCAAATTGTTCCTGCTTTTGAATAAGAGAGCACTCTGTGAACTCCATGCTGCCCCACCAGAGCAGAACAGGAAGGAAGAAAACAGCACAAGTGTATTGTATTGTATAATTGGCAGGACTCTCACATGTCCTGCATTTGTTTTCATTACAGCATCACAGTTGCTATAAAGCAGTTTGTAATCCATATTGAGGCATTTGGTCAGTATTCAGGAGGGACAGTTCAGTATCTGTCATCAAAACTGTATCCTGCAACATTACACTTTCCTCATCCAGTTCCCATACAGATAGTATACATACCCTGATTAACGACTAGGACTTGACCAGATCCCTGAATGGTCTGGCACATGTGTAACTGTATTCTCCGTTACATTGTACAAAACCATTTTTTTACATATATATGTACAAAAATATATTTAACTGTGGCTTAGAACACAGTACAGGAACAAGTGTTTAGCTTTGCTCTGATTTCACATGACCAAATTTTAATTTTTGTTCGACTGCAAACATACCTCAGGGCTTCCAGATGCTTTCCTGCCTCTAAAGGCCCTCCTGCTTCCTTCTGCATAATAGAAAAGCTTCATGACATGCATAGCTATGCAACACCAAACCTTCATTGCTCACAGGTAGTCTGTTGAAATCAACAGGACTGTTGATGTGAGCAGCGACTGGTTTTTCATGTCTGCAAAGAGGCAGAAGTGGACTGGACATTTCTGGGCTTCACGTTATGAACAATCAGTCTTACGTGGTTTGTAACTGATGCCGAGATGTCGGCTCCTCTTTGTGCCATATGGAGCCTTTTTCTTTTGTGCAACCAGCCTCTTGTCTGCACAACATACCTTACTGTCTAATAACTACACAGTTAAGTTATTTTAAGGAATGTGCTGGGATTTTTGAGTTCCGTAGTAGCAGATGTCATCTGATTATGCATGTAGACAGGAGAGATTTCAATATAAAGGAGAGGGGAGCAAGAGATAAAGGGAGCTTAAACGAGAGGAAGAGATCGTATTAAATAATTTAGTTTGAAAAGAACAAAGATATTCAGAATGAACAAGATAAAGAGAGGTGTTAATTATAAATAGGAAAGTTGAGGAGAAAAAGTGGAAATATATGGGAGACAGTTTACAACACATTTATATTTCTCACAAGCACTTAGTGCCATGACCTCAGATTTTCTCAGCGGCTTGAAGAGATTGCCTTGCTGATCCCATTAGCTGGTTTTCCTTACGGAAATCGAATTTGCAGCTCTTATTCTGTCCTGGCCTAGGTGCTTATACTGTTTCAGACATCTGCATCTTTTGGTTGTTGCTACTGAATATTATTAAATGTGTTCACAGGCTGCAGGACTTACTACCAGTAACGTAAAGCAGTAGTAGGAACTATGCACCAGTTCAGTTTAGAACAGTGCTTAATAGGACTTAAACACATGTATAGGTATTATTTTGTAAAGAATGCTATAAAATGATAAAAGGTTTTGTGGATCTTGTTTTATTTCTATAATGGTATGATTTTCTTTCTCCAGAGATTTTAAATGGATAGTGTCTTGGGGTTCTTTTTAACTTATAATCACAGGTCCAGCAAATAAGCAATTTTTCTTTTACTGAAGATCCCAGTGTGAAATTTTCATGCACTAATCTTAGGCATTAGGAACAAAATCTAAAAGGCAACAAACAGGGCTTTGCTGATCCCTTTACTAGAACCTGCTTGTTTTTAACAAAGAAACAGAACCTGGCTTAGTGCTACTCCACTAATTATATTATCTTGCCTTCTCCTCCCAGACCTCCAAAAGAACATACAGATTGGAGAATGTTTCATGTTTTGCACTTTTTCACAGAAACATGGTTTCCCAGTAGCTAGCAAGACTATAATGCACTCAGAAGTTTGGATTTAAAAAAAAAAAGGAATTGACATAATAAAGCTCTGCTTGAAACAAATTACAGTCTTCTTTAAAAGCAATTTAAAAATACAAGAAAACATTTTTTGAAAAGAAAAACAACAAACAAAACATTAAGAGTTGTATATATTTAAACCTGAAAAGGGAAATCAAGAACATGAAATAGCTCCTCTGGATGATTTCACAGAGAACAACTGGATTTAACCTGTTAAGTAAGACACTTCAGAGATAACACGGTGATACTTTTGTATCTTTCTTCCTACGCCTATAGAAGTAACCTTCTGGTATTACAATAATCATACCAAAACACCTAAAACATGAGCAGTTTCAATATAAGAACCTCTTCTGTATTTTTATAGCGGAGAAGCAGCAGATTTATTCCTCTGAGTGTGCACGTATGTGTGCAGATACAAACATTTTACAACAGTTTCAGAGTAATTAACCACTCATAATGGGAAGAGCATGCAAATCACAGAAAGCAGAAAGAGGAGAGCAATCATCCCACCTGTGATACCTGTCACAAAGGTCAAGTTTGGAAGAAGCAGCCATTGAAGAAATCAGGCTTGAAAAAGAGGCGGCTGCAAGAAGGTTTTGTCTTAAGGTTGCTGAAAGCTGGCTTCTGGAAGCTTAAGCTTTATCTTCTAGAAGAAGGAATAGCAGGGCTTGTCCAAGAGAAAGGACAGCCCATGCTCCAAACTTTGTATTCACTCAGCTGGATGGAAGGTGGGGCCTGTTTTCTGTTGCATTCCTTTTGATTTTAGTATTACCAAAGAATTTAAAGATACAGAGAAACAGGGCAAATTCCCTGGCTTCTCTGAGGGAGAATGCCAGAGAAGTTGTCTTTAGATTTTCTCAGATTTGTCAGTTTGACTTCATACTATGGTACCTGTTGTTTCCTACCTCTTGGACCTTTGCACATCATTGCCATTACCTGTCTTCACCACAGGCCAGGATCCAGCCCTCCATCAGTCTGGAGAAAAGCCAAGTGCATTCCCCAGACAGCTACGATGAGCTCTGACCATGGCCAATGTGGACAAGTAGGAGACTACACGCTCAGGATCAACATGATGTGCAGTAGAAAGAGGCAAACGTAGGCACATCTTTTGTGCATAGCTTTGCATGTTGACTTCTTTTGACTGCTTTGAACATCAAGCCATGTTCATAACTCACAGCTTGACCACCAGTCCTCACCAGCCACTACAGTTTCCCCCTGCAGGATGGAAGCAGGTGGAAGCATCCCCCAAGCAGCTTTTTATGCTTACTAGGGTACAGATTTACAAAGAAAGGTTTTGCCTGCCCTCCCCTTAATAAACCTGTCTGAGTGCCAGGAAATAGGAGAGCTTACAGTCATACAGCTTGACAGTGCTGTCCCTTACCTGCATTGAAGTAAATTCCACATTATTTGCAAATCAAGTTATTTGACTCCAGCCTTTATCAGTTTTTTTTTATTTAACATGGACTAGGAAGTGTCCCCACAGAAACCTAAGTGCTTCTATGTGCTGCATACATCAGTGCTGAGGGAAAGGTGCATGTTCCCACCTGTTCACGTGGCACTTGTCCTTTTTGCAGTGCTGGAATTGAGCTACTCTTCTTTTCTTTCTTTTTTTTTCCTAAATTCTTTTTTATACCAGGGCAGAATTCAGAGATCAGACTGCAAGGTTTCCCTGCACTAGGTATTGTGCAAGCATAAACCCAGGCATGTTTACACTGC
Source organism: Hemiprocne comata (assembly GCA_020745705.1). Lineage (NCBI taxonomy): Eukaryota > Metazoa > Chordata > Aves > Apodiformes > Apodidae > Hemiprocne > Hemiprocne comata. The sequence continues at coordinate 73,997,907 of CM036589.1, forward strand.
AATCAAGTAACTGTAGCACATAGACACATAATGGACCTCACTGTAATGTAGCCCTCATTTGTACCAGCTGCAGTTATTAATACCATTGGTGCCCTAACCCTGGAAACATTCAAGGTCAGGTTGGACAGGGCTTTGAGCAACCTGATCCAGCTGGAGATGGCCCTGCTCATTGCAGGGAGGCTGGACTAGATGAACTTTAAAGGTCCCTTCCAGCCCAAACTATTTGATGATTCAGTACACATGGGAACCACCAGGCCAAGCTGTCAGGAGGTCCCCACTGGTGCTACTCTGAACCGAGTGACAACTCCAGCTACTCCTCCACCTCTCTTCTTAGAGAGGCATGAGAGCACATTAATAGATGGGGTCTGATATGTCTGATGTTGATTCGCCTCACTTCTGCCTAATCCCTCGAAGTTTCAGAGTTAAGTGGAAAACTTCTCCCAAATGTGAAAGCAGAACCTCCCCTCCCCAAAGAAAAGTGGAGTCAGGAAGGGAGATAAGCCATTAGGAAATACACTAAAAGCTTAGGAAAAAAAAAATTAACCAGAGAGGAAGACATCCTTTAAAAGCTATTAATAACAAATCAGCTATTTTATCTGCCAATACAGAAAAAATGAGGATGTTGACAACTCTTTATCCCACGATCTGCAGCATTAATAAGTGATGAAGTATTAAAAAAAATGGGACACTTTTTGCCTATAACACTAGCACATCAGGACATGGGAATAAAGCTGATCTAAAACAAAGGACATGATTGTGTGTTGCTGGCAAATAATGACATAAAGGAAAAACAAAAACACGGAAACAAATACAGCCCCTCCAACTATCAAATATAAGGAAAATATGACTGCCTCATGTTTTTGGCTGTAATCAGATACAAATAAAGAAATCAGCACTGTCTGATGAAAGTTTTAGATGCCATCATTATTCCAGAACTGTCCAGCCCAAACTGCTTATTTAAACAAAGAGAGAGGAGATGGGATGGGAACCAAAGGTTAAATTGAAGCTGAGGTAAGGGTTTTGGGGTACATACCATCCTAAGGTAAACAGCACCATGAAGGATATGGTCTGAAGGGAAAGCCTTTTATACCCAAGCCTACTGTCATTCTGCTCTCCTTCCATCATGAATTCATTTCCCTCACTAACCAAGAGGCAAGACTCTTGCACCTCTGGCATATTCAGTGTTCGAACACCCACCACTTGTTTCTTTGACACAGCCAACACAGTTGCTGAACCCTCTCACTCCTCCCTTCTCTCATGCTCAGCATCTGCCCCACGCCCTTAACAGAACATTGCTGAAGAGCTCTACCCATGGGACACTGCACCCCCTCCTTCCTATTCCCAAGGAAAGGAAGAGTTACTCGTTCGTGAACTTGGAATATTCCTACAACATAATCAGGTTTCACAAAGATTTCCAAGCAGCACTGCCCACTGCCTGACACCTATCCAAATTATACCACACAAGTCATCTTAGGTTGATTTTATATCGTTAATTTCACAGATCTCAGCCAATCTCCTCCCTTGGGTTCCCGCTTTAATGCCAGAACCTTATGCTGTAGTAAACAAGGGAAGGAACTCAATTTTTTTGTAGGTGCAAGTCAGTCATGAAGTGCAGTAGGGAAGCTAGAAACAAGAAGAGCAGAGATGGGGAGGGATCATCTGGTTATTTTTTTGCAGCAGAACCTAAGGGGGCTGTATTAGGTAGGGCCTTGTATTTCCTTCAGAGGATGTACATTAAGCAGAGTTCTGCCCTGATCCCTTTAGGAAGCAGAAGAGTTATGATGGTGCCTTTTCCCTGAGAGCATTTCTAAGCTTTCCTCATAGGAAGCTTTCCTTGTGGTGCATTCTTAAGTAGATCAAATGTAAAGGAAAATCCCAATTCAGAATTAATTGGCATACATTTTTTCAGGAGCTAGAGGGATTTTTGAATTTCTTCCTTCTAGATGAATTTACAAGTCCTGCAATCCCACATTTGAAGTTGTACCTGTCTGTGGAAGCATGCAAACACAAAGCCTGCAGCAAAATACATGTTTCCAGTATTACCTCTTCACTTTGTTACTCAAGACAGTTGCTTTCCAGTGTGGTGTCTATGGCCCATGTTTACTCCAGCTTGTTCTTGCAGTCTTTGCTTCCTTTGGTGATGTTCTTGCTGTGGCCACAGTAGCACAGGAAGAAAGTCGTTTTTGGAATTAACCATTTCCAGCATCCCTGCACACCCAGTCAGCAAAGGAAACAGATGCTTTGGTGCTGTAAAAAGACTCCTTGTTTAAGAGGGTTGAGAACATTTCACTTGAAAATGCTTAGTACCTTTGGCTCCAGGCTCATTCACACCATGTGCTTGCCTTCCATTACTTTATGAAAGAAAGCAAAGGTGACCATGACAGACCATTGTCCCTGGAGTCATGCTTTGCTCTGAAAAAGGGCTTACTTCTAAACATAGCCAACCAAATGGCACATCCACTGCCTAAGTACCACCACTCTTTATCCAGACAGGTATTCACTTTTAATCTCCTGTCCAGCAGCTATCTGTGTGTACAGCAAGCTTCATCTGAGTCACGCAGATGAATAATCACTGCTTATATACAAGATCCCTTGTGTACTGTATATTAATGTCTGGCTGGTAATTTAATAGCACCTCTAGGCATAAACAAAAGTTTATTAAAACAGTAAGTAAAATGTTCCTGAAGACTGGCCTGCATTTTTAATTTTCTATTCAGCATTCTAAAATACAGAGCCAGCCTTCTTATGCAAAAAGAAAGCTACAAAGTTAACACCAAGTAACATCATTTTGCAAAAGTTAGACATAGCACAGCCTAGAGCAATAGGATGCTTCATTTATATTCACAAAGCCCTTCTTCTCCAATTGTATTGGGTTTGCCTGGTGAGGTTTCGGTAGTGGGGAGGGGGGGCTACAGGGGGTGTCTTGTGTGAGAAGCTGCCAGAAGCTTCCCCCATGTCTGATAGAGCCAACGTCAGCCAGCTCCAAGACAGACCCACCGTTGGCCAAGGCTGAGTCCATCAGTGATGGTGGTAGCACCTCTGGGATGACATATTTAAGAAGGGGAAAAAACTTTGCAAGAGCAACAGCAGCTGGAAGAGAGGAGTGAGAATATGTGGGAGTGACAACTCTGCAGACACCAAGGTCAGTGAAGAAGGGGGTAGGTGGTGCTCCAGGCACCCCAGCAGAGATTCACCTGCAGCCCATGGTGAAGGCCCTGGTGAGGCAGGCTGTCCCCCTGCAGCCCATGGAGGTCCACAATGGAGCAGGTGGATGTCTGAAGGAGACTGTGGCTCCATGGGAAGCCCATGCTGGAGCAGGCTTGCTCGCAGGACTTGTGACCCCTGGGGGACCCATGCTGGTGCAGTCTGTTCCTGAAGGACTGTACCCCATGTAAGGGACCAATACTGGAGGAGTTCACGAAGAACTGCAGCCTGTGGGAAGGACTCACGTTGGAAAAGTTCATGGAGGACTATCTCCCCGCCAGAGACCCCACCCTGGAGCAGAGGAAGAGTGTGAAGGGTCCTCCCCCTGAGGAGGAAAGAGCAGCAGAGACAACATGTGATGAACTGACTGCAACCCCCATTCCCCATCCCCCTGTGCTGCTCGGGGGGAGGAGGGAGAGAAAATTGGGAGTAAAGTTCAGCCCAGGAAGAAGTGAGGGCTGGGAGGACAGTTTAGATTTTATTTTTCATCACCCTACTCTGATTTGATAAATAAATTTATTTTGCCAATTTGAGTCTGTTTTGCCCATGACAGTAACTGGTGAGTGACCTCTTCCTGTCCTTATCTCAACCATGAGCCTTTCATTATATTTTCTCTTCCCTATCCAGCTGAGGAGGAACATGATAGAGCGGCTTTGGTGGGCACCTGGCGTCCAGCCAGGGTCAGCACACCACACTGATCATCTGTAACAATGACAGCCCAACAAAAATTGAGATTGATTATTAGGAAATATGTAGAGGAAGCAGCAGCATATTGATTAATGCCCAAATTACTTGTCAATTTTTAGATAGGAAGCCATATCACAACCAAAACCTTAAATTCCAGTAAGTAGTTGGCAGCACTTTCTCTAGTTGAGAGTCACGCTTTGAACATGAGGCACTTAAAAGTGAGACCATGCCCCCTCCCTGCACTTATCTCTTCATTTGCATGAGATGCTTATTTTATACAAAATGTAGTGCTTTAAAAACCAGCAAGTTTCATTTTCTTTTATCATAAAAGAATTCCTTGACCTCAGTAAAATGCACATAATACATGTGTCAGCTATTACATATATTATTACATACTTAGAGTGGGCAAGTAGGTGGACACTTTTTTTTTTTTTAACAATATTTAAGCAGAAACTTGGACTGATTTTCACATTCCAGGTTAAGTAATGGAGACATGGAAATTTTCATGGACAGAAAATTTGTCCATGGTGCAAACTCACTGTGGAGTAGCTGACAAACAAGAGAGCTTTGCTTCTAGCAAGTCTCATTTCAGATCCCAACCACATTTCCAAACTGGAGTGACGCTCCCTCTCTGCTCCTCCACTGTAATCTAGCACACACTAAGGACCCTGAAGCACTTCCCAGCTCCTGGGACATATCACCACATACCTGCATGTTGAAACAAGACCCAGAGCTACCAACTCACCACTGAACCCCTTGGAATGGATCGGAGCACTAGGACTTTGGTAGCCTACAATAAATACAGATGTTGCCAGCACTTTGCTGGGAGCCTCCATACTTTTGTCATAACCTAGAACATTTGCCTACTTGCCACAATCAGGGGACTCAGACAGCTGAGAAGGCTGTTGCAAAGAGCACCAGCAAGAGTTAGCAAGGAGGAAAAAGACTACAGGTATCTCGGAAGAAAAGCTCCCAGAATAAATCTTTTAAATGCCTGTATAGAATAAAAACTTTGCTAGTAAAAGATAAAAGCATTCATGGCACATCAACTGCTTTTTTGTGGCATTCTTCAATGTTATACACAGTTCAGCTTTTTTATTTTTAAAACACATTTTCCTTACAGTAAAGAGAGAGCCTATTATAAACAGGTTTGCTACTGCTCTGGGTAGCCTTACCCTGCAGAGATTGGTGGCCTTTATAGCAAGATTATTTTAGTTTTTTTAAAAAACTGACTCTTGTAGTTTTTACTGTTTTTTTTAAGATGAGACATCAAAGCTTTGAGAATTCAGCACTAAGTGCAAGAACCTAAGTCTTGCACAAATATCTCAGGTGTTTTGTGGGGTTTTTTTTCGACTATCAGAAATCAGTAACACTGTTCATGTGAGAAAAAGCAAAAGATGAGGGTCAGGCAACAATACGAGTGTAATTGTTGTGCACAATTTGTGGTATTTCACACTGACAGATAAAACATCAGGCTGATATGTTATCTGCCATAAAATGCTGCCATGAAATATTCAGGCATAATGGACTATATATGCAAACTAGAGCTTGCAGTGTCTGGCCCAGAACTTAAAATTAGGCAAATTAACACTGCCTTTGGAGCCTTCAGATCCAATGTGTCACTAAGTCCCCGAAATCCTCACTAGAGGTCAAGGGGTCTTCCACGTGGGAAGGGAATTCTTATTCAAACCATTCCCTCACATGGGACATTCATTATAAGGCTCTCTTCTCGATGTTTTTCCTTCTAGAGATGAGGATGACTGTTTAGAACCCTCACCATTAAAGGCAGAGTTCATTCCCATTTTAATATTTTAATCTCCATAGTTGTGATTTATTAAATTTTTAATATTGCCCTGTCTATGCACAGTCCACTTTTCCTCTCCCCTCCATAACAGCTGTGAAGATACAAGGGGTGAAATTTTAGCCCCAGTTCAACAGAGCACTTGCACATATATTTAAGGTGCTGCAGCTGGTGAAGAGGCTGATTTACTTAAATGCTCTGCTGAGTTAGAGACCTATGACCTTGTATCACCTGCAACTTTAAATTGTGTTAGTAACTGGTTTATGTATGCAATGAGATAAACCACTGTTTTTTTTTATTCCAGGAATAGAAAAGAATAAGGAAATGTTGGTCAGAGCCTGGAAGCTTTGCATATTCATACTTCTCACAGTTGTTAAGTGTTTCAAAATTCAGGTAATGAGCATACAATACTCTGGCTGCCTTTGTATTGCTTGGGGGTTTGCTATTCTAGTAATATCTCTACAGAAACCATTCTATCAAGTCAATTTTTTTGCCCTCAAATTGAATTAGCACTTGTACAATGAAGTTTTCAACATCACCCATAAGATTTTTCGACTTGTCAGAAGAATCTGCATGGTCTCTAACCATGAATAAAAATGATTTCAGGTATCATCTTTATTTCAAGTTTTATTTCCTGGGATTAATTTAATTGATTGTGCTAGTGGCTTGTTAAACAGCTGCTGAAATAAACAGACCATTTGTCTTTCTATGTAAACATATGAGTACCTGGCTTAATTATAGTTCATACCAGTGTTAACAACAACAACAAAAAAAAAAGACAGAAAACAAGAAATGCCCTCTGTTTTCTAAATTGACACAATAGGCCTGAAATTGTAAAAACTCTCTCACAGCAACAAAATTTGGCTCATTTTCTTCTTTCTGATTTTAATAAATTTTTATCATAAACAATTTTTATCAAAAAGAGGAAAGTTCAGTAGATGATATCTAACCTCTTAACTTTTTTTGCACATATCCGCATGCTTACACAAGACATCCATGGTTTTCTCCTTGTCTGATATACACAGAAGTAGCCCCATAAATCTTTACTTCAATGTCATTCTCATTTTATGTGCAGCAGACCTAACTCTGGTTTGTATCCATTATTACAATCACATTAACCCTGGTTTATGGAGGTCTAAACCAAAACTGTAGATAAAATAAAATGGCACACCCCCCCCTTTGGCTTTAACACACATTTTTACTTGCCCCAGGCAGCTCTAATAAAGGAAAAAAACATTGCCAACAGAAAATTAACGGGATAAATTGCTCTAAATTATTCTTCTTAAACTATTTTGTAGTAATTATTTAGTTCCTTTAAGATCCCAAGACATAGTGACTTTCTTATCTATTCTTATAGAATCAAAAAAATCATGGTCTTACATGGAGGTAAAGCAAACAGAAGCAAATGGAGCCTCTAGCACTGGAGTGGAAGTGGGCAAAAAGAATCACTTCTATCATAAGAGCCTGGAAACTCACAGGTACATATAGGATCAGTTGCTAATAGCCTTTTTTTATGCCTAGATAACCACCATTCTTAGCAGTGTGCATGTGCAATACAAATGAAATATTAATAAGTAGCACACAGTTGTGTCCAAAGAGAAGGAAAGAGGCATAGATAAGATTTGTTCCATTACACAGAGCCTTACCTTCTCTTTCTCTAATATCCCCCTCCAGCCAGAGCACGTCCCCAGTTTCCTGTACCAAGCTTTCAATGAAATGAAGCACACTTACACATGATGCACAACAGGTCGAGGAGGGAAGCAAAGCTAAGACAGCTGTCCTGAAACACCCAACAAGAATGGGAGAGAACAAGTGACCAAGTGAATACTTCATTACTAGCTCCAGTTTTGAGGCTGTCAGAAGATCCTGGAAAGAGAAGAATAATGTCAGTATAACTAGCATACGCAAGGTGTGAAGAGCCAGACCAGAAAAAAAGTAATCATTGTCCCTGCACCACCAAATGGAAACCAGGGTGCTGAGTTATCTCTGTGCAGCCACCACTGCTTAGGTGACATTATTTACTGGTGGGAAAAGAACAGGACTCCAGCAATGCAACCTAGCCTTGCAATTGCTCTCAGAGGGAGAAAGAAAAGAGGAAAGGAAAAAAAAAAAATTAAAAAAAGAGTAGGAGCCTTACAATTTCATTACATAACAACAGCCATCAACCAACAACCATCCTGAGCTTGAATTCAATAAATATTCACTTTGTCCTACAGTATCCTGGTCCATCATTGCTTTTAGAAACAAAGACCATGCCTTGGAGGCTCCACATATATGTATCTACCCAGACACATTCAGACAGCCAAACTTCAGCCCAGTCTCCTCACTGAGATCAAGATCTTTTCCTTGGGAGAGCTACTGAGAAAATTAGGATAGCCACACCTGTAATATCTCTGCTGGTCTCAGTCACATGCTAGATTTAGGAAGCAAACCAAAGATTTGCTTTTAAATTATACATGGATGAATATCCTACTTCAAGTAAATAGAATGTGGCATTAGTAAACTTATCACCAAACTGCTAAAAAATTCAGAAACACAGCAAAAAAAAAATCAGAAGTGGCTCAATCATGTCATTGGCACTGGTTGCTGAAAGTAGTTATTCATTTAATGACAAAAGTAAGCTATTCCCTTTTTCTCAAATCAGTATATAATTTGGGGGGCTGTCTATCTTGGGAGAACCTATTTCTACCCTTAATGGAGGAACATAAAAATTCTCATCAGTTTTCAAATCTCAGGGGCTGAAAGAGAATTTGCATTTCTGCATAAAGAAGGACCTGGTATAGAAGAATAAAATGGGACTGATTTGGATTATATGAACTGAGGAAGGATGCTGCTGTGGTCAGTTCCTCAACAGGATTTAGCACAGTTGGTAAGACATACTTTCCTTCTACCCCTCTTCTGGAATGATGCCAGCTGTAATTATACATTATAATGAGCAAGAATCTTGAATTCACAGTAGAGTAGTGAACTTGTTTCTCCTCACCTTCAGTAATGTATTTCTGCCCTCCTTCTTCATCTTTCCTGTGTTGTTTTGTAGTTTATGTCAAACAAGCCTCATTCTTCTCATTACAGACAAAAATCTCTGCTCGTTGAAGTGCTGAGAGAGCTAATTCTTGTTGTTCTCACTTGTTACAAAAAACCTCCTGCCAAAGGAACCGTTTGGCTTAAAACATTGTAAACAACCTTTCCTCCTTTACCCGCCACCACAGTTTGCTTTTAAGAAGTCTGTTTTCATAAACAGTATGTCTTGTCTGTTCAAAACAACATAACTAGGAGTTGCCATATCAAATGTTGAAGACAGCAATAAATGAACACCTTGACAGACTAATGATGACCTCCCGCAAGCCAGGCACTTAAAAGGCTCACTTTCCTGCTTAGAAGATTAAAAAGTAATAACTGAGTAGCACAGCTTCCACTCACTTGTCAGGTGTAATACCTGCCCTATGGGCTCCTGTGAAAATAATAAAAAAAATCCAGCTCACCACAGAGATGGCTACAAATAGATCACTGACACTGTGGGACATGAAAGTTAGTGGCAGCTTCCACTGGACACTAGAAGAGACTGAAGGCAGACTAGAGAATATGGACATTCTTTTTCCATTGCTGACCTTGCTGGAGCCTATGGATTTCTATAGCATTTCTTCCAGTTTAAAACCAGGGTGACAAGAACCAGCTTTAAGGAGGAGGGGTTGGCTTTGCATCTGTCTGGGTATTTTTCTGATGCCTAAGCAGTAGCCTCTTGCACACAGCTTCCCATTTGAGTAGCAAAGGCAAGTTTAGAGAAATAATTGTAAAAATGAGAGAGCAGTACACTCCTAGCAAGAGCAGAAACGAAAATTTAAATGGTGAGGAAGGCTAACTTGGACGGCACTTCACAGAGGAGGAACACCTGGACTGCTGCAGAACTGCAGCTAGGGCTTTGGCACCACCTTCACTGGGTTTGTGAAAAGCTGCCTGTGAGTCCTGCAGAGTTGTTTGGGTGGGCAACACTGCTCTGCCCCCGCAGGTGCCTCTGGCAGGAGGGAGCAGCCATACACTGACTGCAGGGCTGGAGGCACAGGAGTGCCCACAGGCACCCATCACCTCCAGGTTTGCCTCTCTAGGAGCTCATGTGCTGCCAAGCTAAGCTCAGGAGGATTAGGTGTGTTGCTATCTCCTCCACATATCAGCTGTAACTTCTCATTTCACTGTATATTATATTCTGTAGAGATCCCATTGCATTTCACATCACATAACAGGCAAATAGAAAACTGTTCTTTAATAAGTCCTTATATTCCTTTAAAATTATTTGACAAGCACAATGAAAAAATACAACTTAAAGCTAGCTAAATACTAGCCTCTTAAAATACAAATGCACACAAGCATGAAAGCTATTAAAAAAATAACTGCAATCATTATTTAAACAGGTCTATGTAATTCATAATGTAAGTAGAAGGGGTGGAAAATGCTTCATGCCTGTGACTTAGAAATTCACTGGCCCGTGTTCTTGCTCTAAGAGTACCATTGCTCAGCCTAAACACTAGAATTGGAGGCAAAATGAAGTTCACTTTTTGAATTTGATTTATTCTTCCAGACTTCAAAGCCGGGCAGAAATGCTTGGCAGAAAAAGGTGAGGAGTGAAATCTCAATTCTGTTCAGTTGAACAGAGAAAGCATCCGTGAAGTCCCAACCTCACTGAAGTCCCATTAGCATTTCTGAAAGTAGGAGAGACCAATGTATTTCTACTAAAATAACCTCAGCATTCAAGCATGTGGGTTTCTCATAGGGGTCCCACACCCACCAGCTGATGCTGGGCTATGCTGAGGCTGAAATTAATTCCTAGTTGGACAAAACTCATGCTGACACTCTTTGAGCTCCTCCTCCAGGTGGGAGTAAGCAAAGTCATCCACACCAGGTGGAGCTTGGGCTTTTCCCCAGAGATTACAATTAGTGCTTTAAAATGGGAGAGCAGAAGTCTTGCCCTAAAAAACATAGTTTTACCATATAAATGGGGCAAGGGGGGAGGGGGGGTGGGATAAACAAAAAAACCACCTAGACCAACTAGAGTGATGGTAAGTAATTATCACAGTGGTGTACTTGGCATCCAAGACACTAGTGATGCCAGTAGCTTCCAGATATTTATATTTTGTTAGGAGGATTTGTGCTTGTTGTTTATTAGCAAAAATTAAATTGTCACTTTTGAGTGAGGTACATGGGTATGTCCTAGAGGGTTGGCTTTTTTCTTTTCCACTGGAGTGTTTTGAGAAGTCTCCACCCGTGCTTTCTATGCTGCCTGCTATATTTTCCTCCACCTCCTGAAGCTGCATGGGCATCACTGCTTTATTAAGATGCAGTTCAGGTTTTCACCTGTGTTGTATGTTTTGCAACCATGAAATATGGATCTAAGATTCAAAAGACACAAGAGCATAAAGAACCTTTCAGACACTTTCTACTTTCTGAAGAAACCACAGCAGATCCAAGATACAGCAATGCAGCACTGTTACCTGTGACCTAAAATAGCTTCTAATATACTGAATTATGTTAGATTTCAATACTGTTATGCTGGAATAAATATAGAGCTCTTACTACATTTTCATCATGTTCTGATAAAATCCCAGGTCTGACAGTCTATCTTGACGAAAGAGTTCACATGAAATATGTTGCTAATTATTTATACACCTCTTCAAAGGCTCAGTGCTTCTACTTGCACTTCTCACTGCTCTTACCTTCCCAGGCCCTAAAGCTGTTTTTCAATCACCGAACTGAAACTCCTTAGAGTAACAAGTTTATAATAGAGGTTCATAAACCTGGCAGTGATTAACAGCACAGGTTAATCAAATGAGTGTAGAACAGGTTTTTCTCCCCCTTTTCTTTAAAGGAAACTGGCCCCAAGTGTTTTTTCCTTATTGCTACGTGGAAATAAATTTGCAATTAACTTTTACTGACTGGTGTCATAGCAGCCTCAGAAGACCCCAGCCAGAAGCAAGCACTGTTGTGTTTTTCAGCACAGGAATGCATACCAGAAGACAGCAGTGGCTCTGAAGAGCCAACAGCCCAACACCATCCCACAGCTGAGCCCTAGTGATGCCCACGGGCCAGACACGGGCAGAGCCCCAGCTCTGCCAGGACCTGTCCCTGCCTGAAACAGAGCAGGCAGCCTCATGCTCATGTGTCATCCCACTCACTAAACAAGCTGCTTGATGATTTAAAATAATTAAGAGGAATTATCATCCACTGACAACAGTTGGTCAGCTTCTGATGAAAATAAAAAGGATCAAATCCACCTACTGCCAAACCTACTATGTTCATTTTACTCCAAGACCAACAGGACATAAGTCTCCATCATAGTCCACCCAGGAGATTAGTATTTGATTTCAGCTGTTTGCAGTCAAACTCTCACCAAACATGAAGTAACAACGGGAAAGGTGGGTCCATGGCAGTTAGAAGGCTGGATGGCAAGTGGGCCTATGCTGTCTGAACTTCCCAAAACCTGGAGCCATAAAGAAGCTTCAAGCAGAAAACAGCTTTAAGTAGCTGCTTTCTAAATCCTGAACACATTGTGTGTTAGTCATTAGCCACAGCATTTTCTGGAGCATGATCTTGAAATGAATGGGAATAAAATCTTGATTTAATTCAGTTCTGATGGGAAGAAAAAGCAAATTCCTGGACGGAGTTAGCTAAGTGCAGAGATGAAAAATAACTTTTCAATAAGTACTGAAATGTATTATAATTGCTTCACATCTTTGAGTAAGTGTTTTGTTTTCTTGTGTTAATTGCTTCTGGAAATTACAAGCCCAAAATGCCCAGAGTCACTGTGGCTAACAGACTGAGCCTGGGCACCAACATCTTCTCTCAGGACTCTCCCTTGCAGTTATGACAACTCGTACTTTTTCCAGACTTCCTCTGTTCTCAGCTGAGTTTCTAATAAGAAAACCAACAAGTTAACCCAGAATAAACTCATCCTCCTGCTCCACAGCTCGCCCTTCTCTCGAGGTGCTGGTGGCACATGAGCAGCACACACACCCCTCACCTCCTGCCTGCATTCAGGCCCAGTGAGGTTCTCTCCTTTCTCTCCTGTCATCACGCTTGTGCTTAGCAGAGGCAAAGATTGATGAAACACAAACTTAAAAACCCCATTCCCTACAACACTAACTCACAGCATCAGAAGAGCAACAGTCTTCATCCTGAAGACAAAGTGGCCTACTTTTTTCCCCTCTAGTCCTTGCTGTCCTCTACTACTTCTTATCCAAAATGAAGACCTAACTAAATAACAAAAGTTAGCCTCAGAATGTGTGTGCCTCTCGCTTGCATCCTGCACTGCCATCACCCATGATCCCACCATTCTCTGTCTACACTAAAATGTTGTTCCTGCTCTTCTTTTCATGATGGATTACAGCATTTAGGGGCAGATAAATAAAAGGTTATTTACACATAAGCTTAAACTATCAGTAGACTTCAAGCAAGTTCTGAACAGCACAGGTTTACCAATCTGAAGCAGACAGACAACTCAGACCAAAGTTACCTCTTTCTCAACTAACCACAATTTATACTAGCATATGTTTTGGAACCATAGTATAAGAACTATGAGCAAATTAGATTAAATTTCTCATTTTTGTCGTTGCCAAAACTGTGGGGGTGTTTTATCCAAAAGGTAACGTTGCCCATTCCTTGCTTCTACTTAGATGACCTGTCAAACAGGGAAGCAAACAAACTTGTGGCTTTTACACCAGAGGAGTTGGCAAGAATACCACAAAACCTAAAATATTGTCTTTGTTGTAGTTAGTGGGTTTTTTACTACTGGAAGTGGTTCAAGAATTCATGTTACAACCCTGAACTGAACAATTATTATAACCTGAAATCTGAATATTCTGATATGTGCCAGTATAATATTTAAAGTCCAATTCATATGCACATTAGCTAACAAACTAGGGAAGTACTGACATACATGTGAATTGCTGCTTGCATAATATAAAGAGGGATGATGATTTCAAATGGTAACTCTGTGTATATACTAAACAACTAAGTTTTTATAGTCTCTGGCTTGTCAGTTACCTCTTGACTTAACCCCCCCCCCCAAACAAACGAATGTCCACAAAAACAAGATTACAAATGTCACTTAGGAGTTTATTTATTTTAGTAGTACTAGTACAGCCTAAGTCTCTCCTCTAGTTTCGGATGAAACTCTGATTTGATGGCTGGTCTTTGAGTTGGCAGGAGCTTTGCCATAATGAAGCCCAGCTTTTGTCATTTCCATGGCTTTTGCTTTGCAGCTGCCTGTAGCACCCTAAGTGCACACAGTCCCTGAGTAAGGGGGAAACCAGCCACTGTTCATACAGATAGAGAGATCTGTTGTTTTCTGCCATTTTATGTGTTAACAGCTGGATTTGTGTGAAAACAGTCATAATTACAGTGAAATAAGCAGCTATGGCCATACCATATGGAAACAAAGGGTGAATACAGCCCATCTTAAAACCAGTTGTAACATTGGACTGCCCCTTTAAAATAGGCATCCTTGCCAAACAGCAGTACAAGAGGCAGCATATCTCAGCTCTCAGAAACAAGCTACCTACCTATTCCCAGGGCTGGCTGAATTTTATAAGAACATTGAAGTGTTTGGAGCATTCACACCTGTATTAATTCAGCAAAGATGCTTCCAATTTACTCAGTTATTTCTGACTTAAAGTGGAATCAATAAAAGTGAAATCTAGCCACATACCTTTGCTGAAGGAGTGTTTCTTCCCTCCCTCTTTGTCCAACTTGACTGCTTCATCCATGCATAGCAGGCTTGATAAGGTCAGAGTTGACACAGAAGCTCCTACCATTGCCCAATGCACTATTGCCACCTCTCACACCTCTATATTGCACGTGTAAAATCATTATCAAAATGTTACTGAAAATAAATTATGTAGATACTGGAGTTAGTCTGCTATCCCCTCAAAGATCATCCATTTTTATGATGTCACATTATAAATTACGTTTTTCATCACGTATCTTAGACATAGAAAATAAATGCACTAACCCTCTAAAAATAAGATCCCTCACTAAAACCCTCCGTGGAAGATACCAGTCTAGAGCACACATTTACAGTTATGTCATAAATCTTTGGAAAAAATGGGATTTAAAAAAGCTGTGCTGACACAGCTTATCTACACGATTGTGTGTAAAGAGCTCACCCCTCACACAACCAGATGAATATTGAACATCAAATTCTACACAAGCCTTCTGACTTTTGCAGCAGACTCCAAAGTATCAGAATTACTAACCAGCCCTGCCTCCTTTTCTCTCCAAGAAAGGGTTCATCCAGCCCATGGAGCACAGGCTGTCTCCCACAGCTGGAACACAATTTTGAATCAAAGAAAACAAAACTCTTTTCATCACCTTCTTCCACTCACTTGCCTGCAAGAAGATACTTTTTCTACCCACCTGTTCTTGTTTGGGTCGTGTCCTCCCCCACACCTTTTAGTATCTAAAGCAGCTGGGCCTTACTAACTGATGCTTGGGCTTCTAAGCACGTAACCCCAATTTTACCCAAGGAAACATGGACCAGCACTGGATGCCACCAGCCCCTGCCACCCTAAAGCATCAGCCAGGGCTGCTGCACCCTGGAGCCAGGGGGATGGAAGAAGGGAAAGGATCCTGAGCCTATGCTCCCAGTGGCTGGGCTGCTTTAGCTTCCCAGGAAAAAAAAAAACAAACCAAACAGCAGAAGAGCAGCCACAAGCTGCCCTGAATTTCCTCTCTTGTTCCCTCAGGGTGCCCCAGTTGTATTCATAGGGGTGAGGTGGCACTAATTCAGCCACCTCCACCCCCTCCTGCAATGGCAACACTCAGGGGTCACCAGTGTGCAGGGTCTGACAGATAGAGGGACAAACCACTGACAAAAAACCCCTGCATGCTTCCCTCCTCTTTAAGAGCCATTCCACAGCTGTCAGCACTTTAAGCAGATGAGTTTTAATGCTTGTGAAGCCCCCTTATTCAAAATATCCACAAGCATTACTAAAAACTATATCAAGCTCAAAAAAAAAAAAAAAGAAAAAAATCCCCCAATTAAAACAAAAACAAAAAACTACAAAACAAAAAAACCTGAACAATTAAAAAAACCCGAATAACAATAAACACCCCCTCCCCCCATTTTGTCCTCCCTTGAGCTACAGAATCTGGACCCAGACAAGTTATTTTCAGAGGCAGGTGAGCACTCTGCGAGCCCAGGTCACTGGGAAAGACAGGGATGCTGGAACCTGTCAGAAAGTGTTGCCTCTGTCTCATGGGTGTGCAGCAACAAATTCACTTACTCCAAGGAAAGACCCTGTCCTAAACAAGAAAAACAAAACGTGTTTTACTCCAGTAAGTTCACTATGTCTGGGTACCTACCAGGCAACATAACTGTTAAGGAATTAACAAGTAAAAATACAACTCAATTATGTATTTACTATAGATACACAGCAACAGACAGATACACAGACATATGCAGCTTGATTATGATATCTGAAAGTTTTAAAATGACAGCCTCTTCGGTCTCCCACGTCAAAACAAACACTAAAGGAGTTAAACACAGGTTTAGTACATCCCAAGTCAGCAAAATAGTCAAAATAGGATGTGTAGATGAGAGTTCTTCCAAGTAAACGCCCCTGCAGAAGTTTGTGTCACAGGCTATAAAATGAGTTGTCTGCATTTTAAACTCTGTATTGGGTAGGCTATATATGTCAGTCGATTATTAATCTGCTGCTTTTTTTTTTTTTTTCCTGGGTATCATCCCTTCTCTTTCTGCATTTTTTCTTTATTTTCATAGTTCCATTTTCTATTCTGGCCTCTTTTCCGTGTGTATATTTGCAGCTCTTTACACAGAACCATTTAATCATGTTACTGGCAAAACTCCCATTGATTGACTTGATTGCCTTTGGTAAGAGATTCCACTGGAATTCAATTGCTGTCTCAGGGCTGCGAGAGATACATGATAACATAGTCCTAACAGGCTGTTTCCAGTAGGAAATGTTGATATGAGCTGCAGAGCCATTTCACAATTTGATTTCATTATATCAACAGTCTTCAGAACATAAAATATTTCATTTATGAAAAGGGATAGGAGAACATAAGCAGATACCTGCCCATGCTCTGTGTGTGAAGGGAAGGGCTTTGCTGTGTGCCCAGAGATTGTAGGAAAGGTGGAATGCATTTCCACTGAATTGGAACAACAACAACAAAAAAAAGGGGTGGGGGTGGAGGTAGGGTGGGGGTGGGGGAAGGACAAAGTTGAGGATTTGTGATTAGTTTTGAATAAAAAGTAGACAAGCGTCTAGGTACACATATAAGGTGGATTGCCCCCAAGCATTATCATTACTCTCACTCATAGATGTATCTATTGGGGAATTAAAGCCTGGTTTTCAAGGAGGATGAGCCAGTAGACTAGGTCTGTGGTCAGTGTGCCTGTATTGCAGGGACTAATGCACCAGTACATATCTAGTATTTCTAGCAGATGCTGGTCTTCATGGGCCTTCCTCACCAGCCAGGGTCAAGTCCCGACATGCTCTGATTGTGTGGACATTGACTCAAAGGGAGAAAACAACAATTCACAGACATTTTCTGCTACCCATTCACGAAGCAGGGTGAGTCTGTGCAAGACATCATCAGAACCCTGGAGGCAACTGAAAGCACAGAGCTTACCATGGTGCACAACAAATACCACAGATGTACATTATACACCTCTCACACAGGGCTACAGGACCCTGTCTACCTAAGTAAGTATTCTAGCACACTATTTAATGGCTCTGAGATACAAAGGCCAATCCAGTGACACAACTGTTAAACCATTTTAAAAATTGCATCTAGCCATTGGTGACAACCTGCTCAGAAACACGAGGTTTTCATTGCCTTTTTCAATGCTTATCAACTGTCATAGTTTTTTTTCCTGGCTGGTTATGCCTGGTGAATCTTGGGGACCTACAAAGAGATCAGCCAACACCTCACATGGTGGAAGCAGGAGAAAAGGAACTCAGATTTACCTTGAAAACACTGCAGAGGAAGATGGTGGGCTCTGAAAATTTGGAAAGTGTTAAAAGCTCTGAGCTCAGAACACACCCATGTTGACGAGCAAACAGAAAATCACACTATTTTCTCTGAGTTAGAGCAAGTCTTGAAAGATAGCTGACATGCAAGCAATGCCTTTTATCTCACCAAGGGCCTGCCACCAGCCTCTGGACGCTGGCCTTGGCTGTGAGACAGTGACAGGCTGAACAGGCACATTCTCACTGCTCCATTTCAACGGCATACAGAGGTAGAGAGGAATTTTGTGCTTAATTAGGGAATGTGTTTGGAATATGATTGGTGATAATACATCTATAACAAGAGGAATTAATGAAAATAATTAATGAAGGGTAATCTGAGATACCAGGGTTTTGTCTAAATCAGCAAGAACAGAGTCCCAAGGACATCTACCATGTGATTTATAGGATTTTTTTTTTTAATGATCCATGAGGTCTTAATGTTTTCAGTGCAAGAAGTGATTGAAGAAGCATTTAGGAAGGGATCCCACCTGTGAGGGTATTTGTAAGATAGATTCCTGTGAGAGTTAAATCTGAATTTCTTATCTTCTCTGTATTGTCCAATGGTTCTTTTCCTTTAGAAGCCACTGTATGTCTGTGCATTTATTTCTCTCTTCACAATTTTATCTCTATCTGTAAGGAAAAGCAGTGAAGTTTGCCTCATATCCTTTGATTTTACACAGTGTTTGGACAGCAGGTGTATCTCAAAAAAAACCCCAACAGAACAGAAACACAGGCAAAAATCACGACCTTGCAGGATGCTCAAGACCCTTGAGCTGTAAAGCATACGGTGGAAGCTTGAATTAAAATGGATGCATTAAAAATAACTTTTGTGCAGAGCCATGGCAAGTCAAGCAGATGATGTATGGTGCTGATATCAGCTGTTGTTAAATAGCATGGCACAGCATGGGACAGGAGGGTCACTGTTGCCACTGGTGTTAACCAAGGCTATGGATGGAAAAAGCCTTTCTCAAGGCCTCCAAGGCTAGCAGAGCTTTGTGAGTGCCCAGGGAGGCATGCGGGAGCCCTTGGTCTCCCCTGCAAGACTGGGCCCACCTCAAACAGCAACTCCAGCAAGAAGGAGGGGTTGAAATCTGTACCATAGACCTGTCAAAAAGCCTCACACAAAGGCAGGACCTGCCCTCCACCACCAGCCAGCTTTCACCCTCCCTCCTGGAAAAGTACTTTCTGGATGGTGCTCTGGGTACTGTGGGGAATGTGCAACACACATGAGCAGAGGAGAGGCAGCACGAGCTGGATGGCTCCTGCTTAGCAGTCTGCTCACATCTTTCTCCCATGAAGAATATTCAGCTTCCTTTGTCTAAAATGTTGAGTGGTTATGAATAGTAAGGATAGACTATCTGTAATTATTTTTAAATTATTAATGGTTTTGTTAGATCCCTTCACTTTTACATTAGGTTTCTGTTAATGTAAGTTAAATCAAAATGTACTTCAGTTTCCAGGCAGCTCCCAAATGTATTTTTCATTCTTTCATAACATTACTTCAACTTCTCAATGAGGTGTCTATGATAAAGTTTGCTCCCGACCCGGCAGACTCCCAGCCCTAATGAATTCAGCAGAAGGCTCACGGAGCAGGCTCGCATCAGCCAAGCTAGATGGCAAATGAGGAGGCCATCCCTGCACTGCCCGTTAATATACTACCCCCAGCTAGCAGGTGTCATACCCTATTCATAAGAAGGACTGTGGAGGCCACGGGGGTATCGTCAGAGACAAGGGGAGAGTTTATCAGAATAACTGAGTTATTTTATGGCACTTTCCATTACACTTAGGAGACTCGAGTTGTTACGCCAGACACTCCTGATCAGAAAATATCTGCCAGGCGCCTCGCTCAGCCCCGGCAGGCGGTGAGGAGAGGTACCGCACGCCTCCCTGGCCGCATCCCTGCCGCGGGAGATGCACTCACCCGCGGGGGCTCAGCGCCGGGCAACCCCCAAGCAGGAACGCGGTCATCTCCGGAGCACCCCCCACACTCCTCCCCTAGCCGGGCGGCGTCCGGGGGGATGGGAGGAGTGGGGGGGTACGGGGGGCCGGGGACGAGCCCTCCCGTCGCTGCACGCCTGCCGAGGTGAGAGGCGTCGGGGAGAGGAGCGTGCGGAGTTAAACGCGTGCATTCAACACAAACGCCACAAAGAATGCCTGGCTAAATTATGCAGAGGGATTTCTTGATTTCTTTCAAATAATTAAGTTTCGATTTCTTGCATTTATTTTAGTGCCAGGAAGCACGAGGCGCCACGGACGGAAAAAGTCTTCATTGATCGTTCCAGGCTTTAAGTTTGACTTCGTGACTTGACTCGGCTTGCGGCGGCAGCCCGGCCCCGGCGAGGCCGAGGAGCCGGCGGGGCCGTCCCGCCTGTGGAGGCGACGGGGGGTGGCGGCGGCGCGGCCAACGGTGCACCCCCCGGTGCCTGCCCGACACCATGCACCAGCCCCCAAAACCAGATTTGGAGCAGGGAGAGTGGGAGCCGGAGCCGCTGAGGGCAGCGATGCCAGACTCGGGGGGAGCGAGAGTGCTGGGGGTGCGGCCCAGAGTGCGGGGCTGCCCCGACGGGGCGCCCCAGCCCGGTGACTGCAGCTTTCCGCACCCGCAGTGCGTCCGCGGACGCGGGACCAGGTCGCCCCCTCGGTTCCGAAACCCCGGGGAAAGGCCCGGAGGCGGCGAGGGTCGGGGACGGTGTGGGACACCGGGGCCGCCCCTCCTGCAGAGCCGGGGCAGGCGCTGCCCTGCGCTCCAAACAAAGGTAGAGTTTGCTCAAAGTGTAGCCCGCATCTTAATTGATTAAAAATTCATAGGGCGCATTAGGTTCGGTAAAATATGAATGCGCGGCTTTAAATTTTAATCGTAAATCAGAACATAGATACATAAGAGGCGACAGTGATTTCTCCCCAGATGTCTGCGTGGGTCAGGGTGTGGGCGTGGGTAAGGGGGAGGGGGGGGATATCCTTTTATTTAGACAGCCCACTGGTGCGCAGGGCAGGCTGCGGGGCCCGCGGCCCCGGAGGGCCACCGAGATGCCGCGGGGCAGCGGGGACTCTGCGCTTACTGTGGCTCCCTTGGCGCCCCTCCCGACAGCGGGCGGGGAGGCGGGGGGCAGCTGGGCATCCCGACGTGTCTTTCCATAAAACAAACCCAACCCAAATCAAACCAAACAAAAAAAAACATACGAAAAAGGAGAAAAAAGGGGAGCTGGGCGGCGATGCCGCGGGCAGGGCGCTGCGCGAGGCCGGGACCGGCGGCGAGCTCCGCCACCGACGGGCGCTGCCCCCGCGTGGACCCCCGGGGCCGGCCGGGGCCAGCACCCGGGCCCGGTACCGCGGAAAGTTTGCCCAGCGATTGGGGCACGCTGTTCCTCACTCCGCTGCACCCCCGTGGCGGCCGTTCGGAGCGGCGATAGGCGCTCAGCGTTTTGGAGATCGGTTGTCAGTCGCTATTACAATCAAGATTAATTCGTATTAACGATATGCATTCTCAATTCTCCCGTGTGACAGCATACATTAGAACAACTATTGCGAGTAATTAAACTCAATGCGGGAGGGGTTAAATGTATAGTGCGGGGATGTTTCCTCCTCGCTCTTCTTTCCGCCAAAGTTCAGCCGCGGAGCCGGAGCGGGCAAAGCCCCTTCAGCAGCTCCGCGCACGGGCAGACTGGTTACCCTCGGACTTCCCAGCGCCAACGAGGTATTCTTCTTTTTTTTTTTTTTTCTTTTTTCTTCTTTTTCCCTGCCGAAAGTGGGGGACTTTCTTCATGTGCCCGCGCTGAAGTGCGGAGAGTGGCGGCCGCTGCCGGGGAGGCGGAGGCGGGAGCGCAGGGGCGGCCCGGCGCGCCGCAGGGACACCGGGAGGAGGGCGGAGAGGGGGGGGGGAGCGGCCTCCCCGCCAGCCAGCCCGCGCGTCGCCGGGGTTCTGCCCGGGATCTGCTGCACACCCGCGAAAAAATGTTATTGATGGCTTTTTCTTGGGCGTTGGAGATACTTCGATGCTTTAGACTAATTAGACAAGCCAAAAGCCTTTTGAAGATTAAGCAAATTGGACAACCCTTGTTAATTAGAACATAATTTAAAGTTTGAAATTATATCACTCATGAAGTAGCCTAATTAGTATGACGATATGTTAATAGCCTACTGAGACATAGAGCGCGGAGGTTTGGCATGAACTCCTTAAAGGCTTGCAAGAAAATCCTCTTTCCTATGTTGTCATTAATAAAAGATTTCTATAGACTTCAGCCTTTCAACGGTGACATACAATTTATAGTACACACAATGCATTAGCCCATAGTGCTGCTCAATTTTTTTACTATTATGAAAACTAATAAATTCGTCAAGCTGAATTAAGCATACAAATCAGATGAGGCATAACAGATTACATATTGAAGCGCTGTGTCTCCCGAGCCTAAATGAAATTTCAATCTAATAATTCCTTCCTGGCCCGGCCATAATTTGTTTAGAGATGTTGTTCTACTTCTTTCCAAGCGCTATTCGCACCATAATTAAATGATACTCAAGCTTTTAACTTTGATTTATTTCATTTCTCCGAGCTGGCGACAGTGAGAGCTGATACAATGTAATTTTTTTTTTATTTCCCTTAAAATTACCAATTCTGCTGTTTAGGTGAGAAATTAAACACCTAAGCACTTATTTTAACCTTCCTGCTCTGAAGTGAAATTCATGGAAATAAACCCGGCCACCTTGCGTAAAACTGACTTTCCTCGATTTCTTTTCTCTTCCTCTTTTTTCCTCCCTTTCTTTCTTTTCTTCTTTTTCGAAGAGAGAGGCAGGGGAAAGAGAGGAAAGTTGGCGGGACAGCGATGCGCTTTTTGTAGGAGGATCCCGCGGGATCTCCGGCAATGGGGGACACCGGGGGGGGACAGACCCCGGCCGCCGCTCCTTGCATTTCCCTCGGCGGCCCCCGCGCCGCGCCCTGCGGCCAGAGCCCCCGGCCGCCCCCCGCCCCCCCGGTACCCCCGATGGACCGGCGAGCCGTGCCGGGGCAGCGCCTGGGACACTCTTTGACTTCGGGCTCGTTGTGAGCCTGAACGGGACCTTTTTTTTTTTTTTTTTTTTTTTTTTTTTAATGGAGGGTGGATTTGAGCGGCGGGGGCGTCGCTTTCCCCTCCCTTTTTATTTTTGCTTTTTTGGCTTTTTTTCCTCCCGAAAAGAGGAGGGGGCGGCAGGGCGCGGCGTGGCGGTGAGTGTGGGAGCACGCGTGGGCGTGGGCGCGGGGGCGGCGGGGAGCGGGGGGCGGGCAGGGAGCGGCGGAGGAGGGGGCCGGGGCCGAGGAGGAGGCAGGCGCGGAGGGCCCTTCCCGAGGAGTTGGGCTGTAGTGACAGGCGAGAGGGGAGGGGAGGGAGGGGAGAGAGTAAAACCCACCGGCGCGGCAGCGGGGAGGGCACTTCGCGAGAGGCGAGGGCCGGCAAAGGAGCGGAGGCGGACGGGAGGCAACTCGCGCATCCCCCGCGCATCCCCGGCTCGCGGGAGCCGCCTCTCCCGGCCGCGTCCTCCCCAGCGGGGCTCGGGCAGCCGGCTGGGGGGCGAGTGGGATTTTTTTTTTTTTTTTTTTTTACGGGGGGTGGGGGCGCTGGGGGCGGGCCGGACCTTCTGCGGCTTTCCCGGGGCGTCCGGGCCCCTGGCCCCCCGCCCCTGATCTTCTCCCGCGGTCGCCTGCCGGCGGGCCGGGCCGCGGCGGCGGCGAGCACCATGATGATGTCCCTGAGCAGCAAGCAGCCCTTCGGCCTCTCCCACGGCGGCAGCGGCGGCGGCAACGGCGGCCTCCACGAAACCAAGTACTCGGCCCTGCACACCGCCTCGCCCTGCCCCTCCGCCGGCACCACCGCCCCCGCCGCCAGCTCCCCCAGCAGCACGGGCACCGGCGGCTCCACCGGACGCGGCTCCGGCTCCGGTCCTGGCTCCGGCTCCGGCAGCGGCGGTTCCGGCTCGGGCTCCGGCCCTGGCGGCGGCGCGGAGGCGATGCGGCGGGCCTGCCTGCCCGCCCCTCCGGTAGGTGCCCGCCGCCCGCCGCCCCGCTTTAAGGGGAGCCCCTCGGCGGCCCCCCGCATCCGCCTGATGATTTTTTCATGGCCGTGCAGCAAATCACCCGGCGCCGCCGGGCGCTCGCCCAACTTATGCATGCGGCGGCTCTTGCCGCCAGTATTAATTTTTATGACCTGGGATGCTGCGTGCGGCTGGTGCGTGTGTCCGTCTGTCCGTCCGTCCGCCCGCCAGCCCGTCGCTGGCTGCCTCTGTGCGAGCGGCTGCGCGCCGCTCCCTCGCCCCGCTCGCTCCCTCTTCTCCTCTCTTCTCTTCTCCCCCCACCTCCCCCCCACCCCCCCTTCTCCAGGATTTCTCTTTTAACATGCTGGGAAGGTTTTAGTGGCACGGCGGAGTGCGCGGGGAGGCGAATTCCCTGCTGAGCGTTATGTGTGCCTTCTATTTGCAATTGCAGAGCAATATATTCGGCGGTCTGGACGAGAGCCTGCTGGCCCGCGCCGAAGCCCTGGCAGCGGTGGACATCGTCTCCCCGACCAAGAGCCACCACCACCACCCGCCGCACCACAGCCCCTTCAAGCCGGACGCCACTTACCACACCATGAACACCATCCCCTGCACCTCGGCTGCCTCCTCCTCCTCGGTGCCCATCTCCCACCCGTCCGCCCTTTCGGGCACCCACCACCACCATCACCACCATCATCACCATCACCACCAGCCCCACCAGGCGCTGGAGGGGGAACTCTTGGAGCACCTGACGCCGGGGCTGGCTTTGGGGGCAATGGCGGCCCCCGACGGCGCCGTGGTCTCCACGCCGGGCCACGCTCCCCACATGGCCGGCATGAACCCCATGCACCCGGCGGCGCTGGGCATGGCCCACGCCCACGGGCTGCCGGCCCACATGGGCTGCATGAGCGACGTGGACGCCGACCCCCGCGACTTAGAGGCCTTCGCCGAGCGCTTCAAGCAGCGCCGCATCAAGCTGGGGGTGACCCAGGCAGACGTGGGCTCGGCGCTGGCCAACCTGAAGATCCCGGGGGTGGGCTCCCTCAGCCAGAGCACGATCTGCCGCTTCGAGTCCCTGACCCTCTCCCACAACAACATGATCGCCCTCAAGCCCATCCTGCAGGCCTGGCTGGAGGAGGCCGAGAAGTCCCACCGCGAGAAGCTGGCCAAACCCGAGCTCTTCAGCGGCGCGGAGAAGAAGCGCAAGCGGACCTCCATCGCCGCCCCCGAGAAGCGCTCGCTGGAGGCCTACTTCGCCCTCCAACCCCGGCCCTCCTCCGAGAAGATCGCCGCCATCGCCGAGAAGCTGGACCTCAAGAAGAACGTGGTCCGCGTCTGGTTCTGCAACCAGCGCCAGAAACAGAAGCGCATGAAGTACTCGGCCGGCATCTGAGCCGGCAGCCGGGGAGCATCAACGGCATCGCCATCGTCCAACAAATTAGAATTAAATAAACGACGACGACGACAACAACAACAACAACGAAAGGAAAGGAGGAAAAAAAACACCCCAAGCCACCAGCTCCAGCTCACCCCACCGCCGGCCCCGCACCCAACTTTCGGGGGAACTTCCCCGCGGAGCCGCCGTCCGGACCCGCCCCGGCAAGTACCGCTGGTTTTTACTCTTAACAGACCTCTCCTGGGGGCACGGGCGAAAGGTGGTGCCCTTCGCAGCGCTGTGTCCGCACTGCCACGGTGTTCTCGGGACCCAAACTTGAATCTAGAGTTGAGGCTTGTGCCGCGAGAGACGTCTCAAAAGTATTTTGATTTAAAAGATAATGATTAAAACAAAAAAAGATGGCAGATTTTTCTGCATTTACACTGCGTATTATATATATATAAATATATATATATTTTTACTGTGGTTATTATCTTTTTCCTTCTCTGAAGTTATAACGCTTAGGGAAAGAGCTGATCCTGCTGTGTTCACTGGTCTTCAAAAGCTATTATTAGATTACTGCCAAACAACCCCTTGTAAATTATTAATTTATCTCTCTAGCAACTTCATTTTGTGCTCATTCTAATTAATTACACCTCTTTAATCTAAGTCTTGGTAAAAGTAAAAAAAAAAAAAAGGATAGTGAGGATCAAATATTTTGTGTTGGTAGGATTTATGAACGTGAGGTTTTCTCTTCTTCTTCTGAACGTCCCTTTTGGCCATCTGTAAATTGTCACCTGAACCTAAGGTATTTCTCTGGCGAGTATTCTTATTCGTAAGGCGTCGGCACCCTATAGTAGATGTCCTACATTATTTGTGTAGCCTGATTCACTGTCCGAGGTATTTGTTTACCGCGTTACATATTTAATGGGGATTCCCATATTGTCCCCACCACACGCTGCTCCCGAAGCGAGAAAGGACGTGGCCGCCTCGGTGACAGCGTAGGGGGGTTTGTCCCTTCGGGTTTCTTGCCAGCACAATATCCATCTTTCTCGATTTCAAAGCTGTATCGCGACCGTGTTTAGACCGGCTCGGTTATCTATCTATCTATCTATCTATCTATCTATCTATCTATCTATCTATCTATCTATCTATCTGATTGGTTATATATTTATTTATTTATTTGCTCGGTCGGTTATTTATTACCTTTGATTGCAATACTACTTTACACGGAGGAAAGTCCCTTTTAAGCGGTCTGTTTGTAGAAAAGCCAAATTTAAATTTCTGGGAAAAAGGGGACAAGCGAGCAAGGCTGCATTGCTTGTAAATTCACAAATGGTTTGGTACATTTCTTTTGAAACAACAACAATAAAACCAGGGTGCTCGGTTGGGTACCTGTATGTATTGTAAATATTTCATTGGCGTTGACGCACATATAGATATATTC
Source organism: Hemiprocne comata (assembly GCA_020745705.1). Taxonomy (NCBI): domain Eukaryota; kingdom Metazoa; phylum Chordata; class Aves; order Apodiformes; family Apodidae; genus Hemiprocne; species Hemiprocne comata. The sequence continues at coordinate 74,024,444 of CM036589.1, forward strand.
TTACAGATTCCGCTGTATCGCTGTTCTATTCGAGACTGTTTGAAGTCTTAAGTTCTGTACACGACCCGATTTCGTTGGTTTTTCTTTTGGTTAATAGGAGGTTTATTTATGCTAGTAATGTACTCAGTTATTTTTAAATGTTGTTAAATCGTCTTTCATTAAAAAAAAAAAAAAGAAAAAAACAACAAAAAAAAAAAAAAGGAAAAAAGGATTTTTAACGTTTCCTTGGCAAAGCGCCTTTCCTGCTTCTTGTTTTCCACCCTCTGTCCGAGTTCCACGACGCCTCCGGGGCTCGGGATTCGTTCTTGTGCCCCCCCCCTCGCCCCCCCTCCTCAGCATGGGCGAGGGGGTATGGGGCGGCTGGTGCCCCTCCGGGGCCGGGGCGCGGAGCGGAGCGGAGCTGTCCGTGGTGAGGAGTCAGCACCACGGGCAGCTTCCCTGCCCGCCCAGCCCCGCCCGCCCAGCGCCTGTCACGGGTGACAGTGTGCGTGGCTGTTATTGTGCGTGGAAGGCAGGGGGTATGTTTGGAGGTGCCCCCCACCGAGCCCCCCGCTACCTGAGCCGCTTGTCCTCTCGGCATGGGGGGAGCCTAAAGTACCACGCACACGCGCAAAAAAAAGAAAAAAAAAAAAAAGGGGGGGGGGGGAAGTAATTTCCTCTCGTGGCGCTCACAAAAGCCGAGGAAACCCGACGGCGACGGGCGGGGGGAGGGTGGGGGAAGAGGAGATCATACACGAACCGCTATTAAATATTCATATTTTCGCCCAGCCACCAGCTCCAGCTGCATCTTCAAAGCTGCCTGGGCATTCCAAGGGTGCCGGCCTGCTGGCACGGCCGCGGCAGTGACTCCGCGGGAGCGGAGGGGCGCGGAGGCATCACCTCGTTCCCCCCGCTCCTCCCCGGCCCCCTCCCTGACCAGAGCTTGTCGCTGTTGTTGCCGTTATTGCTACCGCAACGGTACTGTACAGTCCCGCGGGCGCGCAGGACTCCCGCGGGGGCGCAGCGCGCCTTGTCTTCTCCTTTAGCCGCCGACGGGGCTGCAGGCACGGGGTGGCGGTTTGTGAAGGGGTGTTGCTGTCCTTGCACGCAGCCCTCGCACCCTGCGACAGGGCAACCGCCGGGGCAGTGCCCCACCCCGAGACCTCCTCTCGGGGTGGGTGGTGGAGGGAAAACGCCTCCCTGCCCCCTCCCCCGGCCGCGAGCTGAGCTGCCGCCCAAAGTCCGCGGGCGCGGGGTTCATTTTAAGAGGAAAGGAGGGGGCGGTAAGCGGGGCTTCGGGGGGCCGGCCTGCGAGCCAGGCTGGCTGAGACACGGGCCAGTCGGACCCCCGAAAGCAGCAGAGAGCCCCCCAAAACCGTCCGTAGGAGCAGGCAGCAGGCGGCGAACAGCCCCCGAACTGCCGCTTCGCCCTCTTAAATGAGCCATTCACTTAAAGGCTATTACGGGCGAATTAATAAATTACACAGCGAATTATTAAATCCAGATAATTACAAGGAATAAGTAAGTAATCATTAGTTATCTCAGCTAATTACTGTGGGTCAGAGCGAGCGAGAATGTGAAATCCTCCTCGGGAATTGAAATTAACTTTGCACAGTGAGTCTCTCTGCTTGACATCCCCAGTCTGTAGGCACATGGCAGCTCCCCTGTGAGCTCGGCTTTCTATTTAACTTGGAGAGAATGGAAATAAAATTAAGTGGCGATGTGATAATAGGAAGCTGCTTAGAAAGCAAACGCGGTGGGTTTTATTTTCAACCTTTTGCTGCCTGGAGATAGACTGCTCTCTAGTTTCCCAAATTGAAAACCTGGGGCAATAAGTCGACTTCTTCCCGTGACTGCCTGTCCCACACAGGCAGATTATTAACAAACGAAAAGGCACGAAAGAGCTGGGGAGGGAAAGGCAGAGGCTCCTAGGCTCCGAGAGATTCGAGCGGGCACCCGGGCAGCCCCTCTGTTGCCGCTCGGCACCGCCTCCCGTGACGGGAAGGTCTGAGGCACCAGCACGCTTTGTTTTGGGAGACAATAAGATGCCGAACTCTAATGAGGGTCTCTGTCTCTTCCGTTGATCTTTCGCCAGATCTCTCCAAGAGCTAATGTTCCCCTCCCCATTTCCCATCTATAACATAACTTCCCGGCTTTCCTTTACGTACATCTTTTGTAAACAGCAGATCTATAGGTGGAGACGCTCACTCTGCCCTCTCCGGGCTTTACCCACGTTAAAACAACAACAAAACAACAACTGCTGTGCGTGCGCGGCGAGGAAAAAAGATCTAGGCTTCTCTGCCTTTATCAACTGCAATTAGGTGGACAGTCTTTCCCCTCTTTCCTTGCTCCAGTCTGGGATGATAATTAAAATTTAATGAAGCCTGGGAGTAGCAGAGCTCTGTCTGGGGACTGTGGAATAGAATATTTTAACTGTACATTTACACCAAGTGTCTGGCTTCAAAGACGTGACTGCTTTTAATCTCGAATTAGAAAACCACAGACCTGAAATTAAATATTAGCCACCCTCGGCTCCCCTTCCTTCCCGCCACACTGTCACGCCTGTGTTTTCCTGCCTTGTCCCACGACACGCACACACACCCACGTCCCGGGTCTCCAGTTACACTCGCGTTAATAATAGATGGCTTTGAGAGGGTGCGGATTTTTTCCTTTTTTTTTTTTTTTTTTTTAAATAGGGTTAATGCAATATTAATTGCTCGTAGCTGCTATAAGAATGCGCCGCCTTTTCCCAGGAAGAAATCGATGGATCGGGGCAGCGAGCGCGGAGCAGGAGGCGCAGCCCCGGGGCTGCTGGGGTGAGTACAGCCGCCGTGAGCTCCAGCGCCCAGGCCCGGGGGTCGCTGCACGGAGAGGCGCGGGGAAGGATGGGAGGGTCGCCGTCTATTTTCTGAAAACATACCCTCTCGAGGGGGGGAGCTGTTGGTCTGAAGAGGGGCGGCCCCCTCGGCCGGCGGGTCCCCCCCTTAGCGCGGAGGTGGCAGACCCAACCAGCCGCCCTGCTCCCAGGGTTTGTGGCCCCGGCGCGGAAAACGAGGGTTTAGGACGGAGGAATAACATTCCACACCCTCCCCCCTTTATTGTTATTGTTATTTTGGCAGGTGAGACCCTTGGGCCCTCCCGGAGGAGGGAGCCCGGCACCCGGCGGCGCAGGAGGGGAACCTTCCCGCGCGGCCGCGGCTTGGCGCGCCCCGCAAAGGTAAATGCTGTTTTTGGAGGGAGGAGGGCACGCCGCAAATAAGCGGTGCGAGAAGGAAAGAAAAAAAAAATCCAAACCCATCAACCAGAAAATCCCTAGGAAAATTCGGCAAGTTCCCACAGACAGCCGGGACCCCCCTCCCCAGGGCGGGGGTGTTGCTGACCTGCTCACACGGCTCCTCCGTGGCAGGGGCATCGCGAAGGCCGGGCAGGTCCGGGGGCAGCCGCGCGTCCCGGGCGGACAGAGCCACGGCCGCTGTGCTGGGGGGTAGGGGGTTACGCCTTCCGGGGGCCGGCCCCCCAGCTGGCACTTGTTGCCAGAAAATTGAAAGAAAGAAAAAAAGCCACAACCCCCCCAAATCTGCCCCAAAACTCAACACAAACCCCAAGTCAAAATAAAGGAGGGGGAAAAAAGGTGCTTGTAGGAGCTCTGGGCAGCAGCTGGGACAGCCCTGGGAGGTAGCGTGTGTGTACAGGAGCCAGCTTCGCAGCTGGGCCCCCGCCTCTGCCCTGCGCCAGTCCTCCGCGGAGGCCGCCGGGGCGCAGAGCTGCCGGGCCGTAGAGGAACTGGGCCGCCCCCAGGCCCCGCGAGGGTTTGGCACTGTCCTCCTCGGGGGGCACAGCTGCCCCCTCCCCTCCGCAACCAGCCCCGGAGAGGGACGAACCTTTGGCCTCCTCCTCCTACCCCTCGCAAACCCACTCGGCCGCCGTGCGCCCGTGGGGGGGCCGGTGCCGCTGTGCCGCAGGGGGGGCAGGAGGAGGGGGTCGGGGGATAGGGTCGCGGCACAGTCCTTCGGTGTTTCCGGGGCTGGCGGGGCAGGGGGCTGCGGCCCCGTCCGGCTGCGGCACCGCTCCCCAGCGCGGCGGGGCTGGGCTCGCCTCGCCTCCCCGTTTATACAGAACAGGGTCATTTACATAAAGTCCTTAAGGCAAATAACTGTTGGGGCTCTAATTTATATCTGATCGAAAATTAGCCGTCATTATGCGCTCCATTAGCAGCGTCTTTAATGTGCTTCTAAGCACCATTTGTCAAGCGGCTTGTTAATATCCTTCAAGTCTTTAAAGTTGAGAGCTCATTAAAGAGTGCGCTCTGTTATTGATGTAATTTAGATGAGTTTGGAAGAGCGAGTGCGCAGCGGACAACCTGGAGGGGCGGCGAGAGGCTGGGGCTCCCCCCGGGGCTGAGGGAGCGGCACCCCGGCGGGGCGGCCCCTCACCGTGGCGCCGGGCCATGGCCGGGGGCGGCCCAGGGCTCGCCTCTGTGCTCGGGCTGGGGCGCCGGGGGGATTCTCCGGCAAGCGGGGGCCGAGGAGGAACCTCTTTTGGCTGAGGCGGAGTAAACCCGCTTAACGATGTGCAGGCACGATGCCGCCGTCTCCCCCCACTCCATCGAAAGAGCATAAAGGCCAATAAATTACCTCCGCTGCTCATCCGAACATCCACATATTCTGTCGGGATTTTTTCCCTCCGCAGGCGCACATCGCGCTAGTGCAACATGACGAAGCCTCCCCGAGAGGGCGGGCGGGCTGCAGGGAAGGCCTCTCAGGGCCCCCCCGCTCCCCCCGGGGCTGCCTCCTCCCTGAGCGGCGGCGGGTCCCGGCGGCCTCCGGAGGCTTGTCCGGCCCGAAAGCCTGCTGAAAATCGGGCGGTGCATGGGGAGTCCCGGCTGAGCCGCTTGTCCAACCCCCTTCCCCGGAGTGGAGCGCGGAGGGGGTTTGCGGGGAGGGTCCTTCCCTGCGCCGCCGTCCCCGGGCTTCCCCCGGGCGAAAGCAATAAAGCAGGTAATTAGACTGCTAAAGACGGATGTAAATAACGGCGAGGAGGCGGCGGTGACAGCCGGGCGGCGGAGCGGGAGCCCCCCGGGGCAGGGACACTGAGCCGCGCTGCTCCCGCCCCGAGGCCCCGGGGACGGGCGGCCGCTGCCCCGGCGGCACTCGGGGCGAGGTGGGGAGGGCGCCGGCAATTCCCTCCTGCAGGAGAGGACTCTCAGTACCCATCGGAAAGGCCCTTATGCCCTCGGAATCGCCCCCAGCGTGCACGGGTCATGGGCTAGGGCAAAGGGGGCTGGGGAATGACGGTGCAGGTATCAGCAGCTCTTCAACCCAGCTGCAGCCCGGCAGCCCCCAAGCACACAACGCCCCGCAGGAGCTCTAACTGGCTTTACACACAGGCCTGTATCAAAGGGCTATTTACTGCACCACAGGGTTATTCACCTCTCTGTAGGGGCATTTACCTCACCGAACGGTCCCAGGGACACGGTGATACCCCTGGGGACCTTTATCTCCTCTCCAGCCAGGAGTGTGGCCTGTAAGCAGCCTCACTCCGCATCCAGCCCTTCTCTCCTTTGGGGCAGTGAGCCCAGGGTAGGCCCTATCTGCGAGGTTGGATGCATGCAGTCCTGGCCCCCACATGAGAGGGGGCTGCTCCTGAAGAGCTGGACACATCTTCCAGACATTGCAGGATCTTTGCCAGCATCTAGAGCCACCACCGCTATACTGGTCTCAGATGCTCTCTGGGCAGAGGAAGAGAAAAATGCCTTCAGGATGACAAGTGAAGCTATCACCCTGTTCCCTTCCCACCTGACTGCAATTTAAACCACTCTGTTTCATCTTCCATCCATAGGCAGACACAAGGTGGATGTTGGCAGTGGACTGGGGCCAGTGGAGGGGTGACATGTCCGGTCCCTGCCTCTCTGCCCAGGTTAATCCCTGTCTGCTCAGGAAGGCTGGGGCCTCCCTCACATCCCACTGCTGGGGTGGTTGTGTTTGGAGAGGGGTGATGGTTGATGCGGCCCAGGCTGCTCATTGCTGCTGGCTCTGCTGAGGACACTATTAAAACCCAGTGCTGGGGCTTGTGGCAACACCTGTGCCACAAGAAGAGTGTAACCATCCTCCCAGTACAGCCGAGGGGGTGGGATCCTGGGAAGCCACTTTGTGCAGCCCCCCTCAGAGCCCAAAGCAGAAACAAAGCAGAACAGGGGGCACCAGCCTGGCCACAGACAGTTCTGCCTTTGCTGTGCTGGCCAGAGCTGATACCCACCCTCCTGGCAATGCTTGGCCATGGGCTGGGGACAGTATCTGCTCCAAGCAGGCAGTTTGGTTGTGCCCACACAGTTTTGGGGAGGGAGGGGAAGAAAGGAGGGGAATTAGCAGTCATGCAGTTCCATATGGCCCCAGGGCTGGAGAACGGTTCCCAGCTGGTTCTGAAGACTGGCAGGGACACAGCCACCAGAGACCACCCACCACTTACTTAAGCTTTTTCTCTTTTATAAAGCCTCTTCCTCTCTGGGGAGGTCAGGCTGTGTTTGGCTTGGATATGAAAACCAGCACCTCTACCCCCAACCTGCTGAGCCACTTTGTGCCCCTGAATTAGCCAACATTACTTTTAACTCATTGAATAGTCTGGATTAGAGCCAGCCAGCCAATGGGCTCTTGCCCAGATGCAGGTTTGCAAGACAATGGCAGCAGGACTTGGTGAGGTCCAGACCTTGCCAAGGATCTTATTGCTCATCCTTTGGACAAGCCCAGAGCAGCCCTGTGTGCCCGGTGGCCCCTGCAGATGTGCTGATGAGCAGAGATGGGGCAGGCGTGGGCTGGAACCAGGGAAGCCAATGGGGATGGTGCACCAGGCAGCACTGGGAAGATGGGGAGGGGGTTTATACTTTTTTAGACAGCTGTTAAAATGTTTTCATTTAAACAGCCATGGTATGTACATCTCAGTTAAACAGCTGGCATCTGAGTAGATACGCAGGGATGTGCAATTTTGATTCCTACCTTTCTATTTCAAAGCTGTCGTGTTTTGAGCACTTTCATCGACAGACTAAACGTATTGTGGCATATTTATGTAGATGACATTTTCATTCTCCCCTTTATTTATTTCTTTTTGCAAAACACGTGGCTTACAAGGCTTCCAGTGCCAAGACGGCTGTGCTCTGCGAAGGAAAACATGGTCCAAACTCCAACCCTGCATTGTGCTGTAATAGTGCCAACTCATGCACATTGCAGGCTCGAATTGATAAAGCAGCAGCAATGTGTGAAAGAGAGCATGCAGAGAAGGGAAAACCATGCTGGGAGTGAGTGACAGTGTATTTCACACTGTGGCCCCAGTGGACTGGCTGGTTTTTGTTTGTTTATTTTGTTTGTTTTTCCTTTTCCCCTAGAGTTTTACAATTCTTTCTAGGTCTTTTTGGCAATTCAGTGCTTTAACCCCTCTCTCTAGTAGTATCAGAGTGCCTCGTGGTATTTAGCATGCTGATTCCCACAGCATCCCCAGGAGGCAGGGACATGCTGCTACCCCACCTTACATCAGAGGAAAACAGATGTTTGGGATGGATGAGGAACAGTAAAGAAGTCTCCCAAGGCTTAGGAGAGCGCTCAGAACAACGGACCAGGCCTGCCCCATTTACCAGCACTTCTGAAAGGCTGAACCAGTAACATCCCTGAATATCTTACTCCCAGGACACTGGGAGTGTGACATGGCCAATGAAACACCCATTCACCTCCAACTACAGTGAGCAGCAGTTTATTTCCCCAGCAGCAGCACAGCAGCCATTTTGAAAGCTCGGCCTCAGGGGGACCATAGCAGGGAGGCAAGAGCAGCAGCAGAAGACTGAAAGACAACTTCCCTTGGATTTGGGTCTTTTGGTTGGGTTCTCTGGTGTCAAATAAGGCAAAAACTCTGACTGACACTTTTCCTGAGAATAGAGCATTAATAAAACCTCTTGCCTGGGGCAGGCTTTCTGGTATGTGTGTGATTTTCTGCGTTTTCCCCTGTGTGGGACACACATGGGGTCTGTCACCTCTGTCAGCTGCTTCACTGCACAAATTTGTGGGGATGTATTCACAGCTAAGCCCTTTCCTTATCTGAGCTATAGGTTTGAAGTGGGCTAAGGGTTTTAAAGCCAGTTTAAGGCTAGAGGAGGCACAGACAGAGATACAAACAGACAGGGACAGCCAGGCAGAGTGTGGCCCCCTAGGCCCTCCCAAGGAAGCCAGGCTCCCGGCTGTGACTGGGCCACCTGCAGAAGAGCCCATGTTCAGGTGAACATTTCAACACCTGGTGTGCCTTCTTCACCCTTTCCTGCCCCCCAGACTGCTGTGTTGCAGCAAGTCTCATTCTCCTGAAGCAGCAGCAGCAGCAGCCTGAATGCAGCTCTTCTGCCTGAGGCTGCTTTTAATTCATGGATCCTCCTGCACAAGGACACGTGCAAACACAAACAGCCTCGTTACCCACATAGAAATGAATGCTTTGTGTCTGTAGTAACATTTTAAACATCCTCACCAATAGTTTTAGAAGGTCTTGGACTACACATTAGAAGAGACCTGACTGATATTAAGATTTAACTCAGAAAACTCAAAAGGTTAAACTGGAAAAAACATTACTCATTAAAAAGCAACAGAGGCACTGCCAAGGCAATTCAGTTCTCACCTTTAGAAAACACTCCTTAATTCATACACCTCCAAACTCCCTGGGAAGGAAGCACTGACACCAACCCTTCCTTCACTTATCTAGATCCCTTCTTCCCTCCTTTGCTCTTCCATATATGCCTATGGTTGGTTGTGAGCAAGTTTTCTTACCCAGAGGAAATCAGCAGCTGACCTGGCTACTGGTACTGGGCTCCAGTAGGAGCTGCTCTGTTAGGTTTTGGGCCAGATCTCACCCAGTGAGATCTCAACCGGGTGTATATTTCAGGCATGACAATCTTTAAACTGCTCTTGGTCAAGTAAAGAAAAAACAGAAGACATTTACCACACAAATGGTACCCTGCACATCTGAAGGAGGAAAAACACCTGCAGTTACAAAAGAAGGAACCAAAATAAGAATTAATACGGGTAATTTTCAGTCCAGGCTTTCTAGGAAGAAGATGCTGCTCCACCTTTCTTCTCATTTCAAAATTACAAGCCTGTCCTTGATCTGGGAAAGCGCTGTGCTCAGATTAAGGCCAAATATGATAGACCAACATCTCAGAACATGTGTAGTTCTTTATTTTGAGGTAACTGTAGGCACTTTTGGCTGGCATTTCATCACACCTCAATCTTCTTTCTACTGAGGGAGAATCACTCTCATACACTGTAAAACAACGTTGCTATGGTACACTCTAGGCAGTAAGCTGTAACTAAAATGTGCACATGCGGCCCGACCTTTTTTTTTGTGTCAAATATCTCTGCAACAGCAGCTGTATAACAGTGTCACACATATTGCCCCAGGTTAGAAGTATTCCACTTTTCTGAAGCTGAAAATACTCCTGGATTACAAAACTGCCAGAAGAAGATCAACCGCCATTACACATCTAAACTAAATATGCAGTATTTTGTCCTTTTCAAGATTACATTTCTGTGGCAAGTTTTTCCATTGTGCATCATTCAGTCATGTTGGGATAATTTACTAAATAATGTAGGGGTACTTCATCATGGAACAACATTTGAGGTGATTTACAGTTCTGTCTTTTAGCAGCACACCTGTAAATTGCTATAAATAATACTAACCCCTATTAAGGAGACATCAGGGTGCTTCCAGGCTGAGAGAATTAATGAGGAGGCAGTTGTGGATGATACTGGGTAAAAGCACTATTAGTTTACAACTGAGTGGGTTGCTCCGATATGCAGATCTGCTGATGTGCCCCACAGCCAGGCCTGAAGATGAAGGTCTGAGTTTCTGAAGGGCAGGGTTTGAAAAGCATTTAGCAGCAGGCGGGTGTACAGGGATCAGTGATATTCTAAGCTTAAGTACCTTCGTTTTTCTTGAGGGCGTAACATAACTTTTACAAATCAGCTGCTTGCAGCAAATTTTAATTAGGAATAGCTCATCATCTTCACTTCTCATCTGTATCAAGTCTTAATTTGGCAGGCATACAAGGTTAACAATGAAGGAAGGCTAGAAGCAAAGTAGACGGACCAAAATCCCAGGCTATAGTAACACAGAGTAAACCCTGATGTCTCAAAGGCTGCTGACAACTGAAAACTGGGGAAAACAGTTTTGAAGTCCAGAATAAACACAGATAAACAGAAATTAACAACTTTTCATATGCACAATGCCACAAAGCCAATTATTTTACTCACTTCTCAGCAGACAACAACATTTTCATTTTTCCTAGCAATGTGAAGAACAGCACAATAATTTTGGGAGACGTGACTTTCCTTTGGTTAGTAAGCGGTTTCAGACAATCAGAGAAAAGAGATGGTGGTTCCTTGTGAAGAAGAAACTGCACACATCAACTTTTTGGCAGGTGATGGGAGGGGTGGGTGAACGAGCTTCTGCAGAACCCAATGTTGATCAAAATTGTGAAGAGAGAGGGGAGACTTTGAATGAAGGCGAAGGAGGAAACAAATGTGTCAAGGAAAAGTGGGGAAGAAAATGCAAATGGGAAAGGAATACTGCAGGCTCAATCTCAGTTTTACTGTAATTTGTAGTTGGGTCTTGACCCAAAACCCTTCTGCTGGGGAATGGGATTCTAACTTAGTTCTGCTGTGAATATCCATCCATTTGATCAACAGATTATTAATTTTTTTAAGGCTGCACTCTTGCATGTGGGAAAAGGGTGAGAAAAGAGGTTTAAGCCCCTAACCAAAGAACTGGTCATGGCAAACCAGACAAAAATCATGGGAAGTACTTCCCCCCCCTCAAATGGGTGACCATTATGCAGGGGTGTAAAAGAACAGCTGAAGATGGAAGGACCACTTTAAACTAAGAAACAAACACTTGTGTTTTAAAGGTGCTGAAGATGAATTACAGGTAAAAATCAAAGGACCTGACTACAACCATCAGGAAGCAGAGGTGTGAAGACACATAATTTACGGCTACCATATTCAGATTTTTAACTCCACTTGCAATATTTGGGGAGGCTTTGTAGCCTTTGCTTCAGAAGTCAAGTGATGACCTAAGAATTGCAGCTTCCATGACAGGAGAGCCGTTGCAGGAAAGAGCCTTAGCATATACCCCAAACAAGCTTCAAAGGCTCAGTAAAAGGACTTTAGCCTGTTTTTATTGAACACAGCTCTTAGGAGGCCTTCTTGACCTATGCAATGATTTGAGACAACACATATGATAACCATATTTAAAGCAGACTATGTACAGGCACAGGTCTAACAAGAGAGAAAACATAGACTATGACATGAATATTTTTGGCCATTCATACAGCTCTGTGGAGCCACTGTAGCAGTACAAAAGGCAGAGGAAAGCTTTGCTGTGTTGTGGAGGATGAATTCAATCAGAGGCAAGAGTCATGCAGCACAGCCTTGCCACTGGCATAGGCCCTCTCCTCTGCTGGGGTGTATCTGTTACTCACCAGATGTGGCCACCCCCAGGCAGCTGCGTGCTGGGCCAAATGCTCTGAACTATGCCTGGGATTTGGCTGAGCTGAACTGGCTCTGTTTTAGAGGTGTGAAAGCCTCTTTCTGGCTGACTTAGTTGATACCATGACAAGCTCATCATGTGCAGCCCAGGAGTCTGGCCTTGGTTTCACATGATCTTTCAGCTGATGAAGACCACTATGTATTTCCAGCATCTTTTTCCTTTGAAAAAATAGTTAACTCCACTCTCACTCACAGTCCTGAAGATATTTCACTCAGGTCTGATATTAAGAAACTTACAACAGGGACTGAAGAAATGAATCACACCATCTGATGGTGTGAGATTAAACCCAGCAGCTTTCAAGGGAAGTGCATTGTCTCACTTGATGGAAATACTGCAGCTCCCTTCAGTGGGACATGGGATCTGTAAGAAACAGGCTGACTAAGGCAAGCACACTTTTTGCAAATATATTAGTTTAGGGGGTTTTGTTTGGTTGTTGTTTTTTTTTTTATTCTTTTACTTTACTCACCTTCACAGCCTGCTTTTTATTTACTTTGCATAAACTGCCAGGTTTTCTGGCACAGATGGTCTCAGAAAGTAATCTTCCAGGCATGTTCCACTATCCTGCAATTTTCTAATCAGGAAGAGGAGGAAAAAAACCCTGTATTGTGATAGAATACAAGTGACCCCAACCCGCAACACTGACTGAACATCGCCTGCTCCGAGGCAGTTTGGCATGTATGTGTGTGCACAGCTTGTGCCAGCACAGCACCCCTGGTCTCTGACTGCTGTGCCAAGCCTGGTAGGCACAAGTTATCCCAAAGATGGTTCCTAGTCCTAATGTCTTACAGTCTACCTGGCTCCTACTGCACTTAAAATATTTCTCTTGATCCTGGACATCTTTCCTGCCCCTGCCAGAGTCACCTTTGCAAGTCTGTGTTTCAGGAGATTGAGCCAGCTCGGTCCAGGCTGGCTTCACACAAGGGTTATCAAGCCTGGCTCATGCTAACTTCCCCTACAGGCACATCAATACGACCTGTTTGTGGTGTTCTCCCTTAGTTTCGCAGTGTACGCAGTGCCAACGTGGATTGCATTGCTTTTCAAGAGCCCCACACTCTGGTGGCGCAGCAGATACGCGGCCACTTGGCTGACCTGCAGCCATCATTTAAATAAAAAAAGCATTTGCCACGTAAGGGAGCTGCTGACTGCCGTTAGAGCCCCCGTACAACCAGCACAGGAGCAGCTACATTTCACAAGCCTGCGTGGGTGCCCACTCACCCCTGGCTCTGTGCATGTGATCTACCCTGTCGTTGCTGGCAAGGCCAGCTGCACCCTTCCCTGCCCCCCACGAGAACCTGTGCTGGATTTCAGTGTGATGGGAAGAATCCAAAGTGCTATAAATCCTCCCCCCCCTTTCTGCTCAACTGTCCCCATCTCAAGCAGTTGTTTAGCCACTTCTGCCAAATGCACTGCAAAATGTGAATGCATCGGTGATACTGCTCTCCCTGAGCACAGGTTTGTAAAGGCAAAGTAAAAGCAAAGGCTCTAATTCATCAAAATATTCTAATATCACAGAGCTCCTCTGAGAGTATCAGGGCTCAGCAGACGCGAAAGCTCATTGCAGCTCAGAATGTAAAAGTCAAAGGGGCTGCTGAAAGAGAGCAGGGCCTTGAGACAGAAGCCAGGTAATCTTGAACTTCCCTTATCATAAATAAATTTTGCTTTAATCTGTACTGCGAGCCTGGCAAGAGTGCAATCTGCCCAGAAAGCAGACAGCAGTGCCAGGGAAACTGATTTCCTGGTACTCACGAGGAAAGGGAGAGTGTCTAATTTTCTCATCCAACAATGCTGAGGAGCCAGGAGGCAGACAACTCTTACAAAGAAAACGGGAAAATAACAGTGACCACAATACTTCAGGGAGGACTCTTTGAAGATATTTTTAAAGGCACTGCTGTGGTTAAGTCCAGATTCAAGCCACTTCAATTACAAATGGTGAACTTGTGGCCAGATGGGGCAATGTTTTATGAACATTCCAGGAAGACCAAGCAGCAATATTACCAGGGATAGAACAGCTCAATGTAGGAGGTAGCAACCTTTCAAAGGTGATACACCTCTGTATGTGGATATGTATTACCCACATCAGGGGCTAGATGTGCCCGGTATGAAAGCTGGTGTTGCAGAAAGCTGCCTCCTAGAGACAAGGCTTACATCTTATCAGCCTGTCTGGGGAAGGAGATCTCAGTCCTAGCTGGGTTCAGAGTTGAGTGAGAGCCAGGAGCAACTGCTGCTCCCACATGCTCCTCCTAGGATGCTTAAGATCTGAGCCCCTAGGTCTTCTGTGTACTACTGAAAATCTTCTGTCCACAGGTTTTCTGTCTACCCATACTTCAGGTGGCTAAGGGGCAGAACTCAGCTAGAGAATGGGTAGCTGATGGGACAACTTGAGACTTTCCCCCCTCCTCTCTGTGATCTGACAAAGACCTGAGCAAATATTCTGAGGCTGCACCCCCTCAGCTCACAATGACTTCGGGTAGGGCCATCACCAGCTCTTCAGATGCACACAGGTCAGCTGTGTGTGAAAACTGCTCTTGTTGCACAGTTGTCTGTGTGCCTTTCATGTGGCAATGAAACAGGTAAACTTCACTGTTAACCTTGGAGAAACAAACCTACTCATTCAGCAGGGATGGGGACAGGGGATTTTAGTTACTAAATTGCTTTCTCACCCATTGCGGTTAATTCCTCCAAGCCAGCACTGCAGCAAGTTGGTATGAATCTGGGACTCTGTCCATGCCACAGATGAGCTAAGATTAAACAGCAGGCCTTCAGCTGAGGACACCTTTCCATCTTTCTCCTCCTCTGCTAAAAGGGCTTGAGAGCTCACTCAACCAGCAGACATTCTGGACTTCTAAGCTGTAGTTTTAAAAACTAAAGGAGAAGTTTATCTCCTATGGTTGAACTCCCGGCAATGTCCTTTACCATCACAGCTGCTGGGCTTCCTCATGCTCAGCATCACTCTTCAGTCATATGCCTGGGTCAAAAGAAGACTTACACATGGAAATATTCATTAACATGTTTATTTGTTTATCTTCAAAGCACATGCATTCTATCTATTCATAAGTGTGGCAAATAGGGAGATACTAGGAAGTTATGCTGTCAAACAAGACATGGGTCTGAAAAAAAATTGTCTTCCTTCACTTCTTTGTAGGACCTCTCTTCAGAAATGCCTGATTGAATCTCAGGACAAAGTCCTTGATGTACACCACTTCTGAAGGCCGAGTTCCCACCTCGTGTAATAGCTGAATCTCACGTAACTACTTCAGACTTAACCGGTTTCTTGCATTTTGACATGTATATTATTGTTTCTTCCAGTTACATTCTACTTTTTCCTAGTAGGAAACTAAAGTGTGGCTTTAGTAATACCTATCATCAATCTTATTTATTCCATCTATTTCTGGGTAATTATATAGAGTGTATTTCTTAGTCTATATTCGGATGGCCTATTTAGAGATGAATGGATTCCTTCTAGAATGGCAATGACCTTTCTGTGACTCAAAACATTAATTTTCTAAATGGCTTCACAGGTGAAATACCTTATATATCATAATAATTAATAAGATATACCCTATTAATGATCAGAAAACATGCTTTTCATAATTATAAACAGAATCCTTTCTGAGGTACAACCTTCCTCTCTGCTCTGAATTGTTAGTCAATACCACCTGATATATCCACAATGAAACCTACTAAAACCCTATTTGAAGAGCAGTCTTAATTGTCAGTCTTGCATACCTTAGGTACCCACAAGATGTACATTTGAGAGATGTCAGTATACCTCAGAACTATTCAGAGATTCATCTGCTGTAATACATTTGACAAGCCTTTGTTTTGAACCAGACAACTGGCATTATAGGCTAAATTGATTTACCTGCTTTTCTAACTTCATTAAAGTCAACTATGCCTATAATTTCTCAGAGCACAGAAAAACTTGCAACTGCAATTCATACTCTCCCATGAGTCCTCCTTTCTGATTGCAAAGTCTTAAGGGGATTAGAGGCTTTCTGGAAAAACTTGGAGGAAGAATTGCAATTATAATGAACCAGGCAGAGTGAAGAATAATTCTATTCCATATGAGGAGCTCCTTAAAGAAATTAGAGCATCTCTCACATGAAAAGACAAAGGACAAGTGTACAATGCACTAATTTGAGCTCTGGTCTCAACAGATCTTACGAGCAGGACTGTGCTTGGCAAAAGATCACCAAATAAAAGTGATGCTGGAAGAAGCAGTGGCAATTCAGAAAGTGGTGATAAAATAACCCCAAAAGAAATACTGAGTTGATACTGCAGCCAAGTACCAGTGAGCACCATGCTTTCAGCGGAATCACGCCAGGCTTGCCCATGACCTGTGGAGCTCTGCCTGCTTCTGACACCTGAGAGGGTTATTCCAGGATTCTGTCCAAAGTAGAATGTATGGAACAACATTCTGCCTAACCTCCTTGCCCCATTAACTTGAAGGGGAAAGCAGAGCCTTGTCTTTCCCCCTGAAAAAGTCTGCAAGGAGCAGAACAACACCTGTGTTCTGCCAGACAGATAGTTACTCCTCAGACAAATCATTACTAGGGTGGGAGGCAGCTACATGTAACTCAATAAACAGAATTCTCTCCTGAAGCTTCCTGACTTTGAAGAACACAACTTGCATTTACGTAATTATAAGATAGAAGTCCCCTTATTTTTATTAAAAGCTTTATGGCTAAAGAAGTATCATTAAAAAGTATGGGAGAGCTAATGCTCTAGGGGAATAATTTGTGACTGTTTTTTTCATCAGTGTACAAAAGTTATCACTTAGCAACAAGTGCAGATTGGCAAAAAATAGTGATGCTCATGGATGCTATTTAATATAACTGCATACTAACTTTTGGGACACATACACATAAAGTTCAGCTACTGCAGATATGTATGTGAGGTTCAAAACCCATAAGAATTTAGAAACTTGCCCTTGAAAAATTTATAATAATCTTTTCTGGTATGTCTGTTTGGTTTCTGTTATTTTATTTATTTTTTACTATGAAGGATAAACCCAAATGCACTATTTCTTTTGACAATATTCTGATAGAAGAAATTCCAACTATCTAAAAATAGCAAGCTCTTACAAGCAGTCCTGCTACACTCATCGAGGTTAGAGGAGTTTGCAGATTAATGTGATTTTCAAATAATATTTGCAAAATTGTTCTGGTGTTACAATGTTTTTCATATTTTATACCAACAGCATTGAAATATAAGGCGTAAACTGGATACTTTTAAAATATTTAATTCACGGTCCTGTTTGTGTTCCTATTTTTCATAAAATGTTTCTCTCTTTTTAACACTCAATAAAGGGATGCTTATGGGTGTGCATAATTGCATGTGGGAACATGCCTATACAACTTTTCAGCCTTGTAAAAACACTCTAAGTTACCATTGTTGTAATAACCTTGGCGTTCAGACAATAAAGACCTCTAAGTAAACAAACAAAATTATTGAGGTATTTGTATTTACATTGCATGTCCACAGCATCTTGATCAAAAATGGTCTAACAAGAGGTAGTTAATGCTACATTTTTACCATACCTCAAGAGGGAGAAATCCTATTGGCACATGTCAACCAGCTACTCAAATTGCAATCCCAAAGAGAACCAGTGAATTATGACTATGGCAAAAGCTATTGCTTGCTCAAAGACTGCCATAAAACCTGATTACAGGTCTAATGGACCTTGCTTCAAACTCTGAATCTGGAAACCTCCACTTAAAGAAAGGAATTGTCAACGATTGGGATTCACAAAGCTTTGTTTATGTGGTTTGAAAGAGCAGGTTTTCTAGTACATAACATTATTAAAGCTTGCATCACTTTTCCTAAATAAAATTCAAAATTCCAAATCCTGCTTTTACATGTATTTTGCAAAGGGATAACTGCCATCTTCTGTCCTCTCTCTCTTCTTTAGGCCAACAGTGATGGCAGCTGAAAAATGTCCTCTGAGGACCACGGGAGTCAGACTGCTGTGGGGCATGTGGGGAACCCACCGCCAAGAATTTAATGAGCTCAAAATGGGAGACAACTCTCTTCACACACTCCAAAATCAGTGCCTCAGATTATTTACCAAAAAGAATCTAGGCAGAATGGTAGTTTATCTGATTGTGTGAATGAACACAGGCTTTGCTAACAGGGGAATTTTGGGTTCAATTTTGAAAATGTGACATACAGGTATTCTGCCAGATGCACTTTCATTGTTACATATAGTTGTTTCAGCTGTACCTATAGATGGATGTTGCCCTTGAGACAGTCAATGCTTTGATTGTGCAGACTTTCAACAGTTTCATGAGTGTGCTCAAACAGACTTTAAACAAACATAGTTGTGTTTTGGGTGCAGCCTGTGTTATAGATTAAATCAAAATTGCACCATAGTGTGTCATCCAGGTGGAATCTATTCTATTCAAGTTACAGGTGAACTGCAACTGTTAAGCACAGATGCTAAAATCACTGATAGGCCTATGAATAAGGCATCAAGCTTGTAGTTTATTTTTTTTCTGAAAGGAACAATAATCTGGGATTTAAAGAAAACTCCACACATACATTTAGAACCTGATCATACAAAGATCAAGCATCTTGAATTCCCAGTCAGTAGGCATAAAGGATGTTTAATGTCTTAACAGGAGGATCTTGATACTTTGGAAGACAATAAGCATTAGGGGCACAAAGTGCAAACTTTTTATTTTATATTACTCTTTTTCTTTTGTATTTATTTCAATGACATGAGATGTTTTTGGTAAAAACATGTAATACATATTGAAGCCTCACTTCAGTCATAAAAGAACTTAGAGCTCTCAGATATTTATACTGCAACACTGTGCTCCCATTTAAATGACAAAATTCATACCAAAATTCCTATTTTGTTGCATGACTCTTCAAGGATCTTCCTGTACTTGCTATACATCCATCAGCATCTCTGTAAGTCAGCAGACATTCTCTATAATGAAAAACAGCAAATAAAAACAAAAGTAAATATTGTAAGTTTATCTATACACTTTCATAGCTACATGCTTTATATTTGGATTCAGCATCTGGTTAATAGCTTATTTCTGTAAATTAAAAGCAATTACATGATCAAAGGCAGTTACATTCAAAAACTGGGAAAGCAGGTAGAAAAATGTGAAGGAAGTGTGAACATGTTCATTTATGATTAGGGAAAATGTTATTTGGACAAAGTAAAACAGAGACGATGTGCAATTGCCTGTCAAAATCGGGTTACATTTTGAAACCAATGACATTTTGCAAAAGTCAGAATATTGGTATAATGACTGTGGATTAATAGCAAATACTATACCAGGAAGGATCTAGAACTGGTGTCTTTGGAAGAAGATCACAGGGGCTTGAAGAACTTGGTTCTTTATTGAGCTCTGTTATTAAAAAAAAAAAAGCAAGCATTAGTGCTTTAGATGTAGAACATTCTTAATAGTAAAAAAAGCCTAGAAGGTGTATTTAAAAAACACTTAATACAGTAAAAAAGTCACAAGGGAAGGAAATCTACACAGGTGAGCCACATAAGATATAATCCTAGAATACTGAACTGACAGGGAGTTCTGTTCTTATTTCTTGCCCTCCTGTGAGGCAGCTCTCAAACACGCCATTTTTTGCCAGCTGTGGAGCCAAAAAGATGCATTTGGGAGAAGATGATGGCAAAGACAGTACTGAAAGATGGCAGGCAGTAAGAAGACTATCCAGGAGAAGAAGTGAGCAGTGCAGAAGGCAAGAGCAAGGTGAGGAGGTTGGCTAAGTAAGGTTGCTACTTCCCAGTGGGGTCCTCCCAATGGGATGTGATCAAATGAGCAGGTGGCTGGAGGGCAGTGGCTCAACTCTGCAGCTTTTGGCAGCCACACACTTCCTTTGCTCCCTTGATCTGTGATGCTCAGCCTTGCTCCTTCCTCACTCCATTCCCACACCAAAAGCCCACCTCCTAGCTGCACTTTCAGTGCTGCTCCCAGTGGCTCTCCAGCAAAACACCTCCCTCTGCCTAGTTGCAACCACACCATCCCTGGGGGATTCTTTCCTATTTTGGGAACTACTGATCTGGTTCACCTCCTCAAATGAAGAAAGTGCACATATATCTAGCCCATCCCTGACATCTATTTGTCAAATCTATTCTCAGAGGCTTCTGATGAAGGCCATTTCACAACATCCCTAATCTCTCTGTTTCAGTGCTTCACAATCTGTTTCATAGCTCAGTTTCTTCCCTAAATCTTAAGATAAATATTTATTGCAAATTAAGCTGATTTTTTTCCTGTTCTACCTTTGGCAGACATGAAGAGCAAAGGAACACCGTCCTCTTTTATAATAACTCTTTATGGCTTGACAGACTGTTTCCCTTCCTTTAATCTCATCTTTTTGCAGCTAAGCAAATGCAGTCTTTCCAATATTTGAAAGGAGCTCATATTTTCTGACCTTTGTGTAATCCTTGGCTGGATCCTCCTCAGTTTGTCACTACCTCTTTGCACCGTGATGAGTAAAACTGAACTCTGTCTTTCAGTCACAGCAGTGACTGGTGCTTATATGACATTTTAATTTAATTCATGTCCAAATAAATACATTAATCCAGCTCTGGTGGAGATGACAAGTAATGTTCAAAGCAATGTCTCTGCTGGTGCAACGTTTGGAACAGATGCAAGCTACTGGACCACTCAAGACTCAATAAAATTTATGTTTTGTCATATCATGGGCTTTTATTAAGTATAACTGCTAACTAGGACTTCATCCATAGTTGTATGCAGATAAGAATAGGATAAGTAAATCTATTAAGAATACCTGAGAATTAGCATAAGCTATCACATGACATTTCATTTTGTACAATGGCATCATGTACCTCAGTGGTTTAGTCTGCGTTTAACAACTTAGTTATTCCAGGTAACATTTTTGGAAACCAGGCCTAAAGTACATCAATAGAAATTCCTTTACTAGTGGACCTAAACAAAAAAATCTCATAAAACCTAACTGAACACAAGGGGCTCTGCTCCCAGCTGCACAGTCTATAACTTCTCAGTTTGGTTTAGGAACTCAAACACAGTGAAGCAGCTGAGAGCCTGATGTGATGCAGAAGTGCTAACAAGGGCTCTGAACTACATTGCCCCACCCCAGCTTTACACCAGTGAAGCATTATTGCTTTTTCCAGTGGAAGCTCTTTGTTGAAAAAGTGGTGCAAGACACGTGGAGACTCAAGGCCAAAATTTGCCTAGGTACGTGTAATAACATATGCACTTGCAAGTAAATACACATAAAAGTGTGTCTCTGACTGCAATGTATCTTACATACACTGACACATGCAAAAAACGGTGGGGATGTGTACATGACAGATGGGGAAATTAGAGTATAAATTGCTTTTCTCATGCACCTTTTGGCCTTTTGCCTTCACACTTGGATACCGAGCTATTATTGTCTGATTAACAGTTGTGCCCTCCCAGCAAATATGAAGCATATCAAGGACAACTGATGGAATATTGAGCCATAACTGTGTTCTTGGCATTTGTTTGGCCTGTGCTATCTGGGAACAATAAAAGCATGGCATATTCATAATGATAATACATATATACCACCACAGATCACACCATCAAGCATTCTCCTTCTATCTTATTTTGTTGTGCAAAATGCAGAGATAAACATTAATATTTATTAATAGTATGTAAATATAATTAATCATAATAGGATGTTCCTGACGTATTGTAACTGCTGTTGATAAAATATAATTTAAATTGTCTGGTTGAATTTTCAGTGCAGCTAGAACTGGCATCTCTGTTCTTGCCATTTACATGTGCCTATCTAGAGATGGTTGCTTTTCTAAAAATCTCATTATTACCCTATGTTCCTGTGAGAAAGCTAAGCAGAACTGCTAGTCCTTTACACAATATAATTAGTGAAACATCATACAAAAGAATGAAAGCCACACCTACAAAGACTGAAGCTAAAATTATCAATAACTCCAGAGAGGAGAGGAATTTTAGGCATCATTCTGTCAAAAGAGTATAAAGAAAATGAAACACTGGTGCTCCTGGGCTTGCATGCCGATGTGATGGGAAAACATTCAAATTTTGCATTGTTCAGAGACTCTTGGACTTTATTAAACAAGAACTCCACTGAAAAGCTCCATGAACTGATGAAGAATCATAAGAGGACTATTGTTTTTGCGAGCTGAAACTGCTTTGGAAAAACAGGCAGTATTTTGGGAGATGAGAAAGTAAGAATGAGACTAGGATGCAGAAGGTGAACCAGAAACCATTTTTAACTGTCTGTTTTGATAAAAGAATGATATCCTCAGTATTCAGTAGGATATACCGAAAGTAGCAGGTGGTTGGCTTGGAGACAAAGGAAGGGGTTCTTTGTGCATTGTCAACTCATCCTTGGAACTCCCTGCTGCAGGATGCTGAGGATGCCCTAATTTTCTATGGGTTCAAGAAATGACATGGCAAATGAATAGGAGAAAAGTCCATCACCTCTTCCACTAGAGCTAACTTGCTTAAGTGGCATAAAATCCTGTCATACAACACCTCAAACAAAAGACAGCAGCAGTGCTGTTATGGTTTTACATGTATTTAGGTACATGTCACACAAGACCATATTTGCAGCTGCTGCTAACGTAAGCAAATTCTGACTATGTTGTACATACAGAAGCAGTAATATAAGGCAATGCAGTGGTTTCATTACCTCTCTTTTCCTTTAATAAAACTAATTCCATGTATTCACACTCACTATTAGCCAATGCTGTACTTTTGTCACAAAAGGGAGAGAGAGAAAGCAAGACTATCTCCCCACATGCTTTATACCTTCCCCATGCTGGATTACCAAGTTGGCATAATGCAGCCAATGAGATATAACCCATTACTGTAATTTTAAAAGTACTTGTATTTTTAAAGGTCGTGCAGCTGTTTTCAGTTATATAATCTGTAGAATGATGTAATGGAGTAGGAATAAAGATACAGCAGCAAATAATATGACTGCCAACAACATGCACGTCCCACACTTATAGAGGATCTTCCTGCTTCTTTCCTGTCTTGGTAAATGAAAATTGATGTAATGCTTTTTAAAAAAAAAGCATGTTTTTTTTTAAAAAGCATGTTTAGCCATGTATCCTGACTAGGTTCACTTGGAATGGAGTCAGTTATACTTGGAGGTTTTATGAATATGAAGATTAATGAATTTGTACAATTTGGGCATGCAAAGCATTTTTATCAGGCATATTCCATTTAGAATAAGCAGTAAACCATATATAAGGGTTGTGTCAAAGTTTACTGAATAGGGCCCTTGGTAGCTAATGTAACATTTCTCCAACAAATCAAAGGTATTGTTCTATGCTCACATGAATATACAGTAGCCATTACCTTAAATTTAAAACTCACTGTGAGCAGCAAACACACTGTGGGGATATGAAGGCCATATTGTATCGGTGGAGTCTGCAGAGATTTTCTTCATATGGCTTTGCCTGGTTGAAATATATGTTGCAGTTGAAAGCTAAAGGGATTACTTTTGAATAGTCATCACAAAGGTTGATTATATTCGTATATCATTTAGCTGGACCCTGCAGGCTATTATTCCATTAGCTGTGCTGGCCCTGCACTGTCAAAAAGTTGATCATGTAATGTAAAAAGGTTACATGCTCTGTTAAGGTATGTGAAGCAACTTGAAACTGTAATCTTTTAAGAGCACTACAGCTTTGTACTTGAAGGTAGATTGCATTTAAAATAAATCCTGCAAAATGGAATAAATACAATAAATCTACCTCTGTTTCCTATTTTTCCTACTTTGAATAGGCTGCATATATTTTGAGTAAGTTAATTGTAGCATGTAAGATACTGGCTATAGAGTATTTTTCCAACCTCAAATCCAAATAAGTATACCTCAAAATAGCAGCGTTTCTGGTGCAAAGGATTTGCTGATTATGTTTCCCTTGCACATACAAACACACACACATTTTCTTTCAGTGCTTAATAAAATGGATCTTCAGACAGTTCCATTATGTGGATGCCTTAATATTATTTTATGCTAAAACATGGACAGTGCATTAGATTGAAAGCATCTTACTGTTCCACAAGGCAGAGTAATCACGGACTATCCCTAGATAGCAAATGTTCCCATTGGGGAAACAATATCAACAACACAGGCTAATGAATCACAGTGGTTATTAATCATGGGCATTTGTAAGAGCCACATGTAATAGAGATGAACTCTCAAGATTAGAAAGGTTGGAAGGTGAGACTGAGAAAAGGACAGGAGATCACCCAATTGCATTTCAGAATAAGTTTATGGGCGAGTATTTGCTTCAATACAATTGTGCCCGTGTTTGCTTCAGTCTTTCTAAGCAGGCAGAAAAAGAGAAACCGTTTAGTCAGCTTGGTTTTCCTAGCTTTCAGATCCTTGTAGGACAATTTGGCAATAAATAAATAAATAAATAAATGCACACATACAAGACTCTTAGGGGTTATGGCCTAATTAGCAATGAGACAGTGCTTCTTTTATTAGACAAAGTTGTCTAATTTAGATTGTAAAAGTGAGAGTTGGTTTTGTTTTCAGTATACCATGTGTCTTACTCAGGGCAATGGATGAGTCTTTATGAGTACAAATGGGAGCCTTTCATGAACGACAGCAAGCATTTGAGCAGGTAGGTTTCTCTGAATAAAGGCTTCACAGATGGGTAAGTTTATGAATGAGAAGCAGAATTTATTTTATGTGCTTTTAAAGAGCCTACTCAGACTATGGCACTATAAGGAAAGTGCAAAGTTTGGCTGGTTTGGCTGAGAAAACCTAACAGGAATACGATTTTTTTTTCTCTGCCTAATAACTTCTGTTGTTTACTTACCATCTACAACAGTCCTCAGACAAGTTAATCTTCCTCTCTTGCATAGTTTGGGCATATGCCAGACATTTGTACAACAAGGGAACTTATGTTTTTTCAGTTCTATTCATGGTGAAAATTACACACTAGTCTGTGACAATATAGTATAGCAGCATCTTTTTCACAAACCATTTGTTGAGTATCAACTTGAAGTAACAGCTCTGTCAGGTCAGATTGTTGACTGTAGGTAGAAAAAAGGGATTTTCTCAAGGCCAAAACATGACATTGTGTCTTTTTTGTATCTGGGGGTTAGAGATACATCACAAAAATTCTACACAGATTTTGGTGACACAGAAAAATCTGCTTTGAAAAACAGTAATCAGGAAGATAACTTCAAACATGATTAAACCTAAACGAAATAGAAGCCAGTTTTTAATTTATAGTTTTACCTTTATTGTCAACAAATTTTACACGTTATCCAAACTATTAGTTTAAAGTTTCAATACAACGTCTCACCTCTGGCTCTACTCCAACCCAAGGTAGGGAGAAATTAGGGACATCAGAGTCAGTATCTTGAAACTTTTTCAGTCAAAGGCAAAGTTTTCCAGCAACACAAAGCAGGCTGAGCATCTGCCCAGCTGGTTAATCAAGGTTTCTACAGTGCAAAGGACAATTCCCAAAAGGCCCAGGGAAGGGTTTCTTCTCCTTCACCCCCCACCCAGATGCAGACAGAATTAAGTTCTTAATTAGAACCTATCTGCTCTCTCCTAAAGACAGGACAAGCCTTGGGGAAACTTCCTGAGAAAGCAAAGTTCTGAGCAAATGGGGGGCAGCTCGCTCTCATGGTAGAAACAAAACTCACCCTTGGCTACCCTGAGGAGCTGGTGAGGAGAGAACATTCAAGCAGTATAAAAACACTGCCTCTACCTCTGCTGAGAACCATGAGCCACCACTAAAGATTGAGTCCAAAAGCTACTTGGAAATCTCTGTGAAAGGAAATCCTTATCCTGCTCACAGAACTGGTATGTTTTAGTCCTCGAGAACTTTTGCCAGCATTTTAGAAGGTATTCCTATAGGCTTTTACAAAAATGTGTATATCATAATGATATCTGCATGGAAGTTTTTAAGACAAAAACTTTAGAGTTATGGATGAAATCTAATCTTGTTGCAAAGGAGCAGTAAGTGGACTGATGCTTCAGACAACATAAAGATCATAACAGAAGCAGCACATTTATTCTCAATTTGTGTGTAGAGTTATCATTGCTGCATTTGTTGTAAAGCAAATCAAGGTGGATCAGCTGCTCAGTAAATAACAAGACAGTAGATGTGAATACACAGATTTCAGGCACAGTGATGATTCTAAGACAAATTCATGCCCAAATCAGCACGCTAAAACATTCTTGCTTTCTTCCTGCAAAGCACTACAGTCCTTGTCCTGTACAATTTTTAAATACTCTGCTTGAGAGCCTAGTTTATGTAATCACTGTGCAACCTTCTTGCATGGCTACACATAAAACCTCTTACCTTTACTCATATAGACATACTGCATTAAGTCTGTTAAGTTGTTGTTACAGATGCTTCATTAAAAACTGCAAGACAGGATAGCAGGATAGTTCTTAACAGCATTTTGTAAACACCATCTTCTACCCATTGAACAAAATATGTCACTGGACTGAGAAGCTCAGTATTTAAATCACTGCTAGCGTGTGATAGTTATTTCTGAATATGCAGCTTGATGTGTCTTCAAAGGATTTGGCTGCCAGAGAGTGCTTAACACCCCTTTCTCTGAAATTCAGGTCCCTCAAAGGTGTCCCAAAGGGAGGGAAAGCTGGAAAGCTCAGACTACTTAAACACTTCCTCTTGCTTAATTATATGCCATTAGGATACTGAGGTTCAAATATAGGATCAGACTGCTCTGATTAGAAGTATCTCCGATTTTAGTTCTTTTCGCTTTTATCTCTGTATTTTGACATGAGTGCTCTGTGTAATTTTGTTGAGAGTTTCTTGTCCTGCAGATCTCATTATGTTCTGGTTTGTCTCTGCTGTGTTCTGGTGTCTAAAGGAGTACCTTCTCTTCTATAGTTCTATGCAAGAGTACTTCATGGTAGAGACTTCTTCATTTCAGCATCTCCCGTGACTATTCTGCCCAGTGGCTCACAAACTGTTTATCATCTGAGGCCTCTATAAAGTAGGTTTTATTTTGCCTGGGAAACTATCTTCCAAAAGCTTAGCCAAAGGTACCTTGTGGGTACAGGAACTGAAGCCAGTGAAGTAGAGAAAATCCAGCAATGCATCTGCTACAAAAAAATAGGATGCCAGGATTTTTTATTTTTTTTTCTTCTCCTTATCTGACTTTAGTTCTACATCTTCTAATGCATCTTAGGCATGAGTGCATCCTCTGTGGCTAAGGAGATGTAGAGGAATGATCTGGAGGATTAGCTTCTTTAAGAAGATACAGAATCCCTTATGAAAGTATCAGTTTTCTTGTGACTAAGGTTTTCTGGGGACACCACCAGTCTCTGTAGCAATTAAAGTCCTCCTCTAAGATTGATGCAAAGTGCTTTTACTTCTCTTAAAAAAACCAACCAACCAAAAAAACCCCAACAAACCAACAAAAAAAACAGCTGCTGGCAATGAAAGTCCAGGTTTGTGCACAGTCCTTGCATTAACATGTGGTGACACAGATATAATGCTATGTGAGATACCTCTCCCACAACACTTTGGAGAAGCTTCTTTGTCTTAGCTTTCCTTGCTTATTTTACCAAGAGGTCTTCATCAGGTATCAGGAACAAGACTTTTCTTGGTCAAAGCAATACTAAGTGTTGGGTTCCTCCCTCTTAGTTTTTTGACTTATGGCCAGGTTCTTTCAGACATGGGACAACTTGAAAGCCCACTACTTGTCTTCTCCCATCTTTGCAGCTAAGTAGAGAACTCCAGCTTTCAGGCCAGTCATCTACTTCTTTTGATGAGAAATAGATGCGCATGAAGAAAAGATTACACTGAATAATGAAAATGGGTTTTCTGTTCTATTGGCAGACAGCAGGAGACTTGTGAGCTACTTTATAAAGTTATAAAACTACAGAGATTTTTGAAGAACATGCCAGTAGAAGCTAAAATTTAAAAATAAATGCTCTTGCTAATCTGGGCCCAATCCTCAAGTGATGCAACAAATGCAGCTTCACTGAAGTCAGTGTGGTTATGTCAGCTTTGACAAAATTCTTCAGAACAGGTCTTTTTAGAAAACATTCAACTTTTGTTATTTTAAATACACTTTGAATTGTGTGATACCACTCAGATTGCTTTGCCCTAGGAACAGCAGAGCTTAGAAACATCCACCAGGCAAACAGATGTCTTCATATAGTAAAAGATGTTGCTCTACCACTCCGCTTCTCAACTGCAGTGACAAAGTTGAGATGAGAACCACCACCAGATACTTTCAGTGTAGCAGAGACTTAGTGAGGCTGAGGGGAGGCATGGACTTCTAGGCCTGAGGGAAGGAGAGCAGCAAGAGGTGATCCAGCTTCGTTTGGACCTTTCCCCCAACCATGACACAAGGGGAGAAAAAGAAACAGCTGTTTCTGTGTAGCTGCCATAGGTTAGACTGTTAAGGGAAGGTTTGACTCTCAGTCCTGTCCCTCACAAAGGCATCACTGAGTAGAGACAGGCACCATTGCAGTTACAGCTGCTGCCAGTTTGAAATGCCTTCCTAAATTGTGGTAAACTGTGCAAAGTCACCAGCTGAGAAACAAGGAAAGATTTTTTTTTCCCCAGGGCACAAGTTTGAGAGGGATTCTGGCAGATTTTTTTATTTTTAAACTGGTTTCACAATCCAGGAAACATGTTTTGAAATTAACGTAGGATTGAAAAGATCGGAATTTCCCCAAATTCACAAAGTCCAT
The DNA here is from genome assembly GCA_020745705.1 of Hemiprocne comata. Lineage (NCBI taxonomy): Eukaryota > Metazoa > Chordata > Aves > Apodiformes > Apodidae > Hemiprocne > Hemiprocne comata. Next base: position 74,052,671 of record CM036589.1, read on the forward strand.
ATGGAACTTCAGATTATTTCAGCTATCTGAAACTGCTAGAGACCTGGGGACCCCCTGACTGTGCCATCATCCCCTTCATGGGAGGAACTGAGTCTGTTTGGAAGGTAGATAATTTCCAACCATTAGGTAGAAGACTCTGGGCAAGAGTAATTTGATAATTTAACACCAGACTGTACTCAGATGAGGGTTTGGTGCAGTCACAGGAAAGCAGGTCTTCCCAATAAAAACAATAGATGTGCAGCTTTCCCCTTAAAATCCATGCTGGTATCAGTATGTTCCTATCAAATTGCGTTCCCACCTCATCAAAAAGCTCACAAGGCATAAAAGAGAAATTTTCTTGCTATAAATTACAATAAGACACCCCTGCTTGGAGGTTTAAGAGTCTTCAAGCAAAGTCTTGTTCCATCAGAAAAAATATTTCAAAGGCACAAATTCTGATGCCTGCCCTTCTTCCAATAGCAAAGCCCTTGTTTGATCTTGGTGTGCAAATTGATTAATTAGGCATAAAACTAGAAACTGTACTTTGGCTTCTTCTGGGTTCTGTTTAGATTGTACCTATTACTTCATGAACCAGCTAAGAAGAATGTTTGTAGTGTGAAAGAATAAAAATGCCAGCCTTTTGCAGAGACTTCATTTGAGCTGAGCATTGGTTCGTGGGGAACTTGACAGACTGTGCTAGAGCAGCGCCAGGCCAGCGCACTCAGTAGCACCAACAACCTTAACCTTGACACGCAAGAAGCGTGGCCAGCAGGTTGAGGGAGGTGATTCTCCCCCTCTACTCCACTCTCGTGAGACCCCACCTGGAGTACTGTGTCCAGTTCTGGAGTCCCCAGCACAGGAAGGACATAGCCCTGCTGGAGAGAATCCAGAGGAGGGCCCCAAAGATGATCAGAGGGTTGGAGCACCTCTCTTACGGAGATAGGCTGAGAGAGTTGGGATTGTTCAGCCTGGAGAAGAGAAGGCTCCAGGGAGACCTTATAGCAGCCTTCCAGTACCTGAAGGGGCTACAGGAAAGCTGGGGAGGGACTTTTACCTCAGGTTTGTAGTGAGAGGACAAGGGGCAATGGCTTTAAACTGGGCAGATTTAGGTTAGACATTAGGAAGAAATTTTTCACGGAGAGGTTGGTGAGACGCTGGCACAGGTTGACCAGAGAAGTTGTGGATGCCCCCTTCCTGGAAGTGTTCCAGGACAGGTTGGAGGAGGCTTTGAGCAGCCTAGTTTAGTGGAAAATGTCGCCCATGACAGGATGGTTGGAACTAGACAATCTTTAAGGTCCCTTCAACCCAAACAATTCTGTGATTCTATCTTTGATCTTCTGTGATCACATAAACTTGGTGTGCACAAAAGAAGGATGGTGGGTCACACGTGAGCCTGTCAGGCAGATGGCAGTGGGCTAACAGTCTTGGATAGGTTGACTCACCTGACTGCAAATCTCTCTGTTGACCTATTTAATTCTTAATCTTTGCTTCTCTGTTTAATCGCTAGCTTCTTTAGAGACCTGTTGTAACACAGCAGTTAAAAAACATTCACAGGTATGGTTGGGCCTCCCCAAGGAGCACTAACTTGACATGTAGGCCATGGCAGCTGGGCTTGGACTACTAAGAAATCTAATCCAGGGTTTCCATCATCTCAGTTGTTGCCTTTCTTTCATTACAGTTTGACTCAGCCCCTAATGGATTCGGCTTTATAAAATCAGAAAAAGAGGAAAAGAAAGCAATTTATTCATGTTTCACTAGAGCTCACAGAAGACATGAAATTTCTCTAAAAATGCAAATTATTTCGTGCCACACAAGTGAGACTGGGCAGCTAAAGCTCTTAGAGGAAGGCTCTTTCCCAGGGCTAATGTTTTTATACCCAGTGATTGAATAAATCGATCCCTTTATTATCACTTCTACTTTATTCCCCTTTTTCTTCAGAAGAACGTAACCAAAGGTGCCAAAGTGCCCTTTTTAACTCTAGGAAAATTGATTATGCGTGTTAATTTTGTTTTTAATCCCTGACATATCAAAATAAACACCATAGACATGTGTAGCAGAAATCAATATCTCTTAAGCATCAAGTTGGTAAAAACAAGGATTTAGTAAGAATCCAAGATGTAAAAGACTCATGTACAAACTAAGCCCTTATTTATGTAATGTGCCTTTATACAAGCTCAATATAAACGTGAAAGAAACTATTTCAGAAGAGCAGAAATGGTTTACTTGCACTGCATCAAAAATGACCCTGTAAGACCTCCTTCACTGAGATAGCCCAGATATTTAATGTGAACATATGTTTTTAAAGGATTTCTTGTCTTATGTCCAGTCATTCTTGTTAATTCATGGGACAGCATACTGCAGATGTGCTCTTTTTTATGTTATATAAAGCAAAAATTACATTTAACAAGTGTAAGGTTGGTCATAAAAAATAAATAAAAATAGACTCTTAAAAGCTGGGAAATCACAAAGTGAAGCTATCAGTCATTCTTATAGAGAAGGGTGAGGACAATGTGAAATAAAACCTGCACATCTGTGAACAGACATTCCTAAAATGCCAGCACTTGGCTGTTATTTCACATTCTCCATAGGTTGCTTTCGTTGGTCCCATATTTCTTCCTTTAGGGTAAGCTGCAATGCACATTGTCACAGGACACATTTTCTAGTCACTGACTTCAATTTTAATAATACTTAAATTAAATATTTTGAAACTATCTGCAGGTTTGTTTACTTGAAAGAATAGGAAACAAAGTCAGTGTTATTTTTTGCGTGTTGTACTTCTGAGAAAGAGCTTTTCATATTTGTTTTAACAGTAGTATTCTTCATTAGTGTGATTGTTTAACATGCAAATAAAATAAGTTTCACAATGATTAGTTTTCTAATACTAATTCAAACCTAAGTACCAATATGTGCACCTTACTGATATGTTCACTAATCACACCATTATTAGTGGTATTTGACTCTGTGTGGCTTTACTCCTTCCTGAGTGCAGATGAGATAAGTGATACCTCTTCAAAAAAGGAATATTCTCTTCTCTATTTTTACTGAGACTAAAGATCTTAATCATGCATACATCACTTGTAGCCAAATATTGTTCTCCCCAAAACCTCTTCAGTTGGCATATACTGGCATATTCAAAGACTTACTACAAGGAATTTCTAATTAGAAGCTACTCTTAGAGATTTGGTACTGGCTAAATTCAAGCCAGGACATGGAACCAAAACGGCTTTTTAGTCAGTGAGGTCAGATTTCCTTTTATCAACACAGAGAAGACAGAGAAAAATCGTTCCTTTGGACCACTCATCACCATTTGACACCACCAAAAATTGCTGTCTCACCTCAACAAGATGGATAGAGTCCTCAGTAAGTGAACAGGGAGACACTAACACAGTTTGAGTTTTTCCCAGAAGTGGGCACTTCTGGAGTTATATAATCCCAGCACCAACCCTCTTTATAAAGTTCCACAAGGATGAAGTCTAAGTTTAGTTCTTCGTAACACCTGGGTACAGTCGTGAAGGGGAAAGATCAGATTTGACAGAACCAAATGCCAGTAACATGTGAGTGACTTGCACAGACCAAGAGATTTTGATTTGAAAAATAACTGAATGTCTAATTTGATGTGTTATTTATGTTATTGATAATGTGACCTCGTTCAGACCAGAACAACTGCATCCATGGAGGCACATCTGCACGTTAGACAAATCACTTCTGTATTTTGTCTGGTCTTTCTTATTCTTCATTATTCTACATGTCTAAGTGAAATTCAGAAAGAGGAATACTTCTGTGCCTTCTAGGACATTGTTAGTTTAGAGATTGCTAAGTAAATTCACCTATATTAAAAGTGTAGGCTTCTCAAATACATATGTTTATGTATTTACATTAAAACGCTTGTTTGTTACAGCAAAAAAGCTTCACAATTAATAATTATATACAAAGGCAAGTTTAGTATGAAATTAATTTTCCTATTTTATAAGAAAAATGTCACAGAGAGCACAGGGAGCTTTTAAGTAATGCTGTAACAAAACAGAGTATTTTGTTATAGCTTATTCTGATGTTTAATTACACATATAGGCCCACAAAGGATTCACAAATAAATAAAAACTACAGCTACTAGCATTTAAAAAGTAGTTTTAGCAGGGAGGCTTGAATAAGGAAGTGTGAGAGATTTATTCTGAAGAGTTCTGAATCTGTTTATGGACAACTCAATTGATTAAGACAATGCAATTAATTATTTTGTATCTAATATGTTTGCTAAGGAAATATCTATTCACTGAAAGTAAGAGTAAAAAAACAACTTAATGTGAGCTGCAAGACTGCCAAAGTGGTGGTTCAGGTCTGGACTGAATCTCGACTTTGTAAAACCTCACAAGTCTCTTCATTAACCACTGTGGGGATTGGAACTAAATAGGTGTCATTTTAATAACCTGAACTGAATTCTTCCATTAATGGCAAATAAAACCTGGTGATTCTAATGAAACATTTGTTGTACCGCTAGATATGTTCTGTAAAAGTTTGGGTCAAGGCTTTTACCTCACACTCAAGGCAGCAAGGGAATTAAAAATCTTAAAACTATATTTGTATTCCATCTCTCCCTAGCTATACTATTATTATGGTAGAAGTTAATTTCTGAAGATGTTATATTAAAAAAAAGAGGAGGGGGGAAAAACTAAAAGCACACTAATTAGGTCCTCAATAGTCTTAAAACCGACCATAAAGAAGTATCTTGAATATAAGGGAGCTACAAAGGGAATAAGCTACTCTCCCAAAACTGATCCCAAAATCAGGGATCCAGGAGTGCCTGAGAATCTCAGTTTTTCTGTTCACAGGCATGAACCAATACCCTCTGAATTTTTAGGAGGGTAGCCCAATTGTACCAGTCACATAATGTAATATTGTTAATTGAAGTATTAAGTCCTACCTTAACATAAGTCTCTAGTGCTTTATTCTTTGGGTTTATTAGTTCTTGACCCAAACTTACCAAGGAGCCAGTTCATTAAAAAAAGGTCTGTTCTTGTGTCAACATTATCCTTTATTCTGGAAGGTCTTCTAACTTGGTGTTTATTCATCTGTGTGTGTGTGTGTGCATGCACTCTAGTGACTTCGGTGGGATTTGGAACGTGGACTAAGTATTTCATTGTATGCAGCCCTTACTCCAGCAAGTGTAAAAGGATATCAGCCTGGACTTCTTTTTTAATTATTTTTGTTTTTAATATTGCATTGTGTTGCTACTTAACTAACTTGACATCAAAGAGGCCTTACATCTGCAGACAAAGCCTTACTACAAAAAGTTTAAATAATATCAATCTAAGGTTACGTTTTTACCTACATACCTTTATGCCTTTTTTTATATATGTAGGTCTTGTCTGTGTAAAGAAAATAAATAGAAAAAGCACCAAGCTTAGGACACTGTAAAGTGAAAGATCAAAAGCTAAGCTGTTAAAATAAGGACATTAATTTTTTGTTCTTTGATTTTTTTCAAACATTTAAACAAAGAATGACATGTTAATACATCTTAATTCAAGCATAAATCATACACTTGTGAGAAAATGTAATTTGGTGAAAATGCAATATGTCAGCTTTAAAGATAACTTTAAAAAAGCTCACACAACACCACCCCACCCCACAGAGCACACACCACATCTTATGAAAGAGGATCAGAGGCAGATTTTTTCATTTCTCTCAAATCCCTGACCCTCCCTTTTTGGGTGACCAGGCAAAACTCTTAGAAGATACAAATCTTTCTTTCCAAGTGCTGATGTTACTATTGTTTCACTACATTTAGGTATTCTAAATTCTTTCCCTCTTCCCCTTTCTCTCAAGTACCCAAGGACTTCTAGGATAGTTTCACTGAACTATTCCCTCTATTTATTTCCCCAAAGAGGTTCAAATTTTTCCCCCATTGACTGATCAATAACTAATGCAGTCATATTTGCCCAAGTTGGCAGACAACTTAAAGCCACGTCCCTTGTCAATTAAGCTGCTTCTTCCACTCCCAATTTGATTGGGATGTTATCTCTACATTCAAATAATGACACTTTGCTATCAAGCCAAACTTCATCTCTGATTATTTAACCAGTGCTGTGAGAAAAAAAGTAGGAGTGAAGAGTGAATTCCCTGTGAGGAAAGAAATGCAGGGAAAAGATGGAAGAAAACTCTGAAGTTAGCAGAAATGTGTAAATAGGGGTGAAGGAAGAAAGAGTGGAAATGGTCATGAACAATATAGCAATTTTTTTCATATGACTAATGAATAAGACAATAAAATGAAGACAGTGACAGTAAGTGTCAGTAAGTCACTAAAAGTTTAGTTACCATGTAAGGTTGTATCCTGCCATTGATGATTGTGAAATCTTTGCCTCAATACCAGAATAATATTAAGTGCTAAATGAGACATTAATTAAACCCAAGAATGTTCCATGGGAGGAGAGACCAGTAAAAATCTGACTTCAATACTAGGAAAATTAGCTACAACTCTAAGAAAAGACATAACGATAGATAAGTGAATTAAAATGTTATAATGATGAAAAGAAATCAAGATAGCTTTTGTAGAGGTCTCATGAGATTATTGTTCTTTTGAGGAATGCATGAGGATCTGGATGAATATTACCTAGTTGATTAGATTCCCAGAATGCTTCAGATATTTTCTCTGGATTAATAACTAGTTAAAGGTAGGAAATAAGAGTAAGAATAGATGGATTGATTTTCACTAAGACGACAGATTAGTAGTGAATTCAACAGGGATCTAAGGCAGAATTTGTACAGTTAAACATTAAAAACCCCCCACAAAATGTTAGTGAATAACAAAGTGACAGAATCTACTCCTGATACAAAATTATACAGGGTAATCAAAATCAAAACTTTAAAGAACTTCAAAAAGATTTTGTGACTGGGCAATAAAGCATCAGATAAAATTCAGTGCTGATAAATGCAAATTAATGCACATGTGGAAACCAGGCTTTTATGCACAGGGAGATGGCAAGTTCAGCTTGATAGAAAGATGAGTGATGGTGGGATATAAAGAGATGTATGTACTTTCATGAGTGCCACGAAGAAAAGGACTGAGAAAGGATAACTCAGTGTTTCTCATGGAGCAAAACTTGAGGGCAACAATTCAAATTACAAAACAAAGGGCTAGGGAGAGGTTCACGGAGGCTATTTTCCAGCTGTGAAATTCAGTGAGGTGTCTCAGCTGCCAAAGTTAGCAACAGTTAGAAATACACTGGACAAGTTCATGGACAAGTACAGGAAAGCCTATTAAATATAGTGGGATCTACATTCAAATTCTTCTTCAGAAAGTCCCTAACTTGTAGGCTGCTGAAGATGTGGAGAGAATACCAGGCAGATGTATTGCTTCTAAATTGCCTATTGTATTTTTTCCTTATCTATTATCACTGCAAGACAGATACCAATCTAGACAGGCCTCTGATCTGGCTTAATACAGCCATTTCTGCAGTCTGTGTTACTAACAGAAAAGCATGATCTCTACTCATGGAGACTGGAGAAGGGTTTACATAAAAAACCTACACAGGAACTCTTCCAATTGTTCATTGTAATAAATCAGACTTAACTTACCTTTGCTAGACACTATCGCAGGGTTTTCATCACTCTCTAAATTTCATATTTTTGGCCACAATAACTCATTCTATTAAACCTGTTATTTTCTGAGCATCAACCCCAACTTGGTTTCCATTCAAAAGCTACAAAAAAAATGATAGTTTGGGTGCACTGATCTTTCCAGTATATTGAATGACTATTTTTACTTCCAAAAATAACACCAATTCTACCTATCGTGCTAATGTAAAGGCATTCAGACTGTTTTACTACAGTTTTTGTCAACAACAGTGCATAACAGCATTGTCGTAGAAAAACTGGACATTAAACTATTATCTCAACATTTGTACCCAAGAGCTACATCCCTTGTTCTACATCCTGAGTTTGGGAGCACACTAGTGGTTACTCAAAACCCCAACCCAAGCACTGACACTTAAAATCAGAAGCATCATTTCCTAGGGTGAGTGGAGTTTACAGGTTGGTCTTCAGCTTGCAGATCATCTGCAGCAGCCCTGTGGGAGGACAGTTTTTATAAATAAAATATTTGTGAGCAACGGTAGTCACAGCATTGTTACAAAGTCCAAAAAAAGATATCAAAGGGCACTGGTGCACGTGTTGAGCAGCAAGCCTGCATTTTTTTCCTCCCCAAACAGTTGTATGCTTCTATACCATGTCCAGAAAAAAAGAATTTTTAATGTAGTTTAAAATACGATTCAGGACACACGTTTAAAAAAATAGTGATGTTAGTTCTGTATATAAATGGATTTAATTTTAGCTACTAAATTAGTTATTGCTGCTACCATTTTTTACATATTTTGCATTTGACTGAAGATACGTTCTGGAATCATTGCTTACATCTTAACTCTCTTTTTCAGTGGATGAATGAAAGGCTCAAGACACATTTTTAAAGTGTTAAAATTGCCCTTATTTTTGGCAAACTCCTGTGCTGTCCAGGCCTTCACACACAGACACATACAAACATACACACGGGCTCTTGCTCAGGCTCCCTCATTCCTGGCAGTGTGACCTAAAGCAATTTTTGCAGGACCATGAAGGCTGGTGATGGGCAAAGAAGTCCACAGGGAAATGAATAAAGCTGTAGTCTGGATCATCTCTTAACAGACTCTCTGTTAACAGCTGGAAAGCTGGCAATGTGCACCTATCTTCATGCTTTAAATTATTATATATCTGTTGCCCTCTTCTGTGAGGGATTTGGATCTGCTAAGGAAGCATTGGTGTATGAGGCCATGGGAAATAGTCCACAGAATAGTTGTTTATGAAGACTGCACAGTAGTTTGCAACACGTCTTGAGGCTTGATGATGCTACACTGCTCAAACAACTTGGGAACAACCTTGACTCCCCATTTACGTGGGATATGCCCAATTCCCAAGTGTTTTTTGCAGAACTGGGGAAAGCTTTGGTAGGTAGAGGCTTCCTGTTTTCTCTGGTAAGCAAATAAGGACTTCAGGATTTGGGTTATAATATGGCACTGAAAACCCTTCTTCCTATGCTCTTCTTCCTAGTATTGAACAGACTCAATTTATAGAAACTTGTGTTTGAATGGAAATGCTAAATAATTTTTGGATAGTATGTTTATGCTACATTCATCATTCCCATTGAAAAAAAAGTGATAAACTAGAAACTTGCACAAATGTATGAAAAAAAGTTCATCAAAATACATCACCCATCATGAGGCACACACCAGCAATGAGTCTGCCAGACACACAGGCAATATTACAATATGATATGCACTCTTAGTTCTTTGTAAACAGAGCATTACAGTGAGTTGATTAATGTGAAAAGCATGGATGATCCAAGAGGACGCACCGGGGTTAAAAATTACTGCCAGACCGGCACATCATGCAGTAAAACCTGGCAGGATTTTTAAGCCTTTAAAGGACTGTTACTGCATCACAGCCCAGACCTTCAGAGATGCTATCACCAGGACTAATACAAATATCTGTATTGATCTTGCTGTTTCCTCTCAAGCAATGTCATTAGCTTCAATCAAAGACTGTAAAATATAGTTGAGCCTTGATGTTGTACGACCACCAAGCGCAAGTCTTACGGGTGACAGTAAATGATGACACAATTTTATGGCAGTATCAGGGATTTTTAGGTTAACACACCATGCAAATAGAAATTATTGCAAGCCAATAGATTTTTAAGCAGATTTGGGTCAGAATTTTCAAAGCATCTATGGATCTCATGAATCTATTTGTACCAGTATCTTCAGAATTCTAATTCATTTCTGCTGTACTAATGTAAAAATGTTCAGTTTGGTTCCTAACAGTTATTGACCACAACTGAACATGACAGCATTGGTAACAGAAGATGGGACATTAACCTCTTAAAATGATGTAATTTTTATTTTATTTATTTATAGGAAGTGTCTTCCACAAGCTCACAAAAAAAAAAGAAGTGCCCCCTGTTTTTGTGATTAATGTGCATGCTGACAACGCTATCCTTGGGGTTTCAATGATGCATTTTTATAAAACATAGTCACTGCTATGTCCATTCTCTAGTAATCTTCAGAACAAACCTATTCAAGCCAGCTTCCAATGCAGATTTTGTTTCCTGCATATCTTTCAGTGTTGAAATAGGAACTATGCAGAACATTCCTGGATGGCATTATCTGAGCTGAGGGTCAAAGCCACCTTTTCTTCATTTGGGTAGGGTATGGGAGTTGAAAAAGACTTCAGCTGAGCACCATCCCTAAATAGTTTTATTTGGTTGCAGTTTGTTTTTTGTTTTGTTTTGTTTTCTGTTTGGTTTTTTCTAACAGACTTGTGCCTGTTGTTCCCCCTTTCACTTACGCTATCTTTGGTGTCGGATAGTATACATAATTTAAATAACCAGGGAATCTCTCTGGGCTCAAAACCACCTGCTGGCTTATATTAGCTAATTAATGGTGATTTATCCAAGTTACTAATTTGAGTGGAGCTGATTGCCTTTAGGAATTTTGAGAACGTTGTAAGAATTTTGATTATAATTATGCTTATTTGACGGGCAGTCTACTTAAAATACTTCAAAAAATCTTGCCTGCCAGCTGATTTTTAACAGTGTCAAATAAATGACTTTGTGTTGTTTTCTACTTGAGATCATGATTCAGGTAGTTTGTTTACTCTGCTACTCAATTTCATCTTTGTCTGGCTCCCTATCATTTTCTCTTTTATATTAGGGTTTATTTGCCTAGCTTTGAAAGAATGACTGCTTGAAAAATAACACTGATCTTGAACCTGCAGAGTGTAATCATTTTCACAAAAAACTAATATAGCAGATTCATTTTAGCCAAACTTCTCTGTCATGCTGACCTGATTCCCAGGGCCTGAAAGTGTGAATTTAATGGTGGAACAAAGTCTGAGATAAGGAAATGATAGAAACCTCTCAGCAGTGTATCTATTGGATCAGTGTAATTTCTTTTTTCTCTGCTGGTCTCGATGTCTCTTAAGGCAATCCAGTCTGCAGCCAGCAAAGGAGGCCAGCCTCCTCTTGTACTGTGATCCCAATGCTACTTATCCTAACCAAAGAACCAACTCCCTAGGTAAGGTGTATAGTAGACATCTGTTAAACACATAATCCTAGAGGAAAGTCTAGTCTATGAAAAATAATATCCTTTTGCCATGAATTTAAGAGGATACTCCTACTAGATCTATCCTGAAGACCAGAAAATAAAGTTATTACAATGTGGCTATATAATTGCTTTTTAACTTTGGGGGTGAGGAAGTTTCTCTATTAATCATTTTCAGTTACTAAAAATAAGAATTACATATAATTATATGCAATTCTAATCTAATTACATGTAATTTTATAAAATTATTATTATATGTAACTATATACTACCTTCCCTAGAAAGTAATAAGAACCTGGAGGTAGATACTTTGCATTCCAGTACACATTTGTAGATGAACTTTTAACAGAATTAAAATGATTCACCAAACTGAATGATAGGACAAGGGGTAATGGTTTTAAGCTAGAATAGGGTAGATTTAGGTTGGACATCAGGAAAAAGTTATTGAATATGTGGGTGGTGGATCACTGGAACAGGTTGCCTAGCGAGTTGGTGGAATGTCCCTGGAGACATTCAAGGTCAGGCTTGATGGGGCTCTGGGCAATCTGTTCTAGTGTGAGATGTCCCTGCTTATTGTAGGGGGGTTGGACTAGATGACGTTTAGAGGTCCCTTCTAACCCAAGACATTCTATGATTCTATGACAATTGCTCCCAACAGGCATGAGAAATTCTACTAATTTGCACTCTTGCTGGATTTACTATCAGGCAAATACTCATGGTGTGCAAATTCCTTCTACAGAAACCTTTATGATAAGGAAACTTAGGATATGACCCAGCATAAGGGTCATAAGGATATTGCCCCGTCCCTAGGAATGTTCAGGGTCAGGCTGGACGGGGCTCTGAGCAACATGATCTAATTGAAGAGCTCCCTGCTCATGGCAGGAGGGTTGGACTAGATGACCTTTAAAGGTCCCTTCCAACCCAAACCATGCTGTGATTCTATTCTCTGATAAGTGTGCTATCACAGATCCTTCTTTACACAAAGCTTTCTAACAAAGCCTTGCCTACTTCCGAGGAGATGGGGGAATGCATAGACAAGTTTCCTCAAAGTCTCACCTAATTTTGTGAGAGAAAGTATATAAAAACTTATACATTGTAGAAAGTGTCTTTAAAACTGGAGTATTACATTTAGGCATTTAATGCCACGTCTTTGTTTGAAATCCAAGAAGTGTAAGATAATAAAAAATAATCTTGGAATAATACTTTTAATCAGAATCAACTATACCTGAACCATTGTGGACAGATACTTTTCTAACATACTATTTCAAAACCTCCAAAATTGCACAGATTTCCTTCTCTCCATAGGTTTCTTATAAATAAAGTGTATATTTCCATTGTGAGTTATAGGTAATCAACATCTCAAACTGCTGTAAGTAAGTATGTAGGTATGGCTTTCACTGCCTAATTATAAATAGCCAAAAAGAAAGAAATCTGACCTTATGTTTCAGTTAACTCTTTTCTTGAATAATGAAAGACTCAGAGAGGAAAAGTGACTTTTCAACATTAACAAAGCAAACTGGTGGCAAAGAGAGAAATAAATTGCTATTTCATACTGCACAACCTGCAGAGCCCTATCCTTTCCAGATATTACTCTCTAAGTGCTTTGCTGACGGCCTGAGTCCTTCCTGTGGCATCCAATGTTGCTTAGTATGAAAATTAGACTCCATAATTTTTGTCCAAGTTAGGCTACTTTTTAGGCTTTTCCTCTCTGGACAGTGTTCAATGAAATCAAACAGAGAAATTCAGAGGAATTCTTTTAACTGTTCATACATTAAATTTACCTTAAAAAGGGAGACAAGGGACAGAGGTGTTACAGTTCACTTCTGCAGTTGAACTATTCAGCTACAGCACAGTAAAGGCTACAGAGATTTTGTTGTCTCCTACAGCAAAATAACTAATGCTACTCTTAGTTTTTCCACTACAAAAAACACACCCTTTTTGGCAGACAAGAGAAAGCCCTCTCTCCCTCTAGTTTCTCCACAATCTTTGATCTCTTAATTCCCCTTTCTCTTTTCTCTTGATGTTCTGGTGTCTCTGATCTTTGTTCATCACTACCACTCATGTCCACATCGTTTCCTACTCGTAATAACTTTAGGGTGACCAGAAACTCATTCTTCATTTCTGGCAGACGTGCATTTCTTTGGAAATAAATTGCTTGGCAATCTTGTAGTCCCATTTTAGCCCAGTTCATCAATGACGTTCTGCAGGACTATTTGATTATGATTGCCTCAATTCAGTGAGCAGGTCAGTGAATCATGCCTATGAACACCATGAAGATTCTATAACAATGAAAAATATGTGAAAGAAAATACAAGGGACTCTTTGTCACATCATGTAATATTTAAACTGTTGTCTAGCTCGCTCAATTGCTGGTCGTGAATATGTGAGTTTTGCTTTATATATTGATAATGTTATGCTCAGTTTTAATTTTTGATTAATATTTTTATGTGTTTGCTTACTATGTATCCAATTAAACCCAGCCTATTCTTTCAGAAACTAATTGATGAGGAGTGTAAGTAGCTAAACTTGAAAAAACATGAGATCTATGAAGTGTTTGCCATTACGAAATACCAGAGCAGAAATGAGAGTACAAGTCATATGCACTAGCCTCAAATCCTGCTGCTTTCCACATTCCAAAAAGCAATTTATTGCAATATAGATGGCCTTGTGATTTCTGGAAAATGCATACTTATTGGTAGACCCTATTATTTTTATCCTCCTCTCAATTCTTCCCCCAACAAAAATGAATATGCTGACTAATAGAATTAAATATTATTTAGCTGAAGTGCTGCTGTCGAATGGCATGAAATTATCTTCATATCTCTGACTCCTTCACAACTGGTGAAAACAAATCAAGCTCAAATTCAAATCTCTGGGCAAGGGATGAGCCAAACTGCCTGTCTGTAGAATGTATTTTATTTAGGTTCTATTAGCATTTAAAACACCTGTGACTGTTTGGTATTTTGAACATGATGGATTCTTCAGAAATCAACTGTGCAGCTTTGGACTTATTAACCATTATTTTTAAGAAGACTTTCTTGTGAGAAAATTCACTTTAACTCCTAGGTACTGTCTTGTGCAATGTCCTTATTAAAACCAGCACAACCCTGTAGCCCAGAGGGCTGACAGCTCCCTCCGAAGCTGTAGCGCTGCTCTAAGCTAACCTCCAGGGGCTCCTCGGGAATGATGCAGCCTTCATTCCCTCCTGCAGGGGCTGAGCATAGCATACCTACACCAGTCTCAGCCTCAGTTATCCTGAGAAATGCTATTCCTAAGGTGGTAACTGAACCTCACTTCTGGCAGAAAGGCGGTTTGGCTGAGAAGAAAAAAAAAAAATCATCATCTATCATTTTCAAAACATTTCAAACAATTTTATGAAAGAATAAGAGCATGGATTCAGTGGAACTGAGGGCTTTTTTCCTCCTGCTCAGACACAGGTAACATTTGTTTCCATTATATCACTCATCCTTGACTTTTTATCTCACATGATGAAAATATAACAAAGAAATACAGCTGCCAAACTCTGAGCCTTATGACTGAGACCGGGAATACTTGCAGACAGCACCGAAGAACAAAAAAAACCACAGAACAAACTCAGTTCAAAAAGACTGATCATATCCTGAGGTACCACTAGGGCTTTTTTGTTGTTGTCTGTTAAAAGTGCCATAAAATCTTTAGAGATTTTTTCCTCCAAAGATGGTATTTCTCTAGTTTACTACACACAGTGTTTTATTTCGCATGAACACCCTCTTTGACATCGAGTTCAGCCTCCGGGCTAGCATCGCTTATTTCTGTTTCCAAAAATCCTCATATTTGATTGTCACATCTATTAAGTCAGACTCTGAGCCAACTTCCATCATTCTATAGCTCTTTTCCCCTTTTTTTTCTTCCTCCAAAATGCAAGCAAATAGTTTAAACGTTTGCAGGAAACTGGTGAAATTATAGACACAGTTTAACCAGAAAGTATTGTACTCAATGCATTTTTCAAATAGTTGTCTGCATTTCAAATCTATAAATGTCTGTAATTTCTAGAAGCCAAAGACATGGACAAATGCTCAAATAATTAATATTTTACAACATATCCCTCCCCCTCTGCCCCAATTTTCTGTTTGCTTAGTTTACCTGCAAAAGTCTTCATTTCTTGGGTTATAGATCCCTTAATACTGAGTAGAGGGAGAAAACACTAAGACTCAATAGAATTTCTGTCAAATTCATCTCACTTCTTAGTCACCTATGCCCAAAGTTGAATTAACATGGAAACATTTTTAAATTGAAAAATAAATTTTAATGAAAATCATACTATATCAGAAGACTTGGCAGCAAGAGAAACAATCTCGTGAGTGCATATAAAATGTTGAATGAGGAAATATATCTCTTGGTGAAATCAGCCAGTGGAAACAAGCATTTCACTTACAGCATGTGGTCATTTTTGGATGCTAATTACCAGAGGCTCTAGTACTCAAAAATGCATATACCAGAACATTTTACCCTGAAGTAACTTTAAAACAGTAATTTTACGGTGCATTATTTGCAAAACATACCCAGGCAAAATTGATTTGCCCTTGGAGAAGTAGGGAAGTGTCATAAAATTAAGTAAGAACAAAAAAGTAGGAAATAATCTCCATGCAAAGTTCTTACTTGCAAGCTGCTCTTGATCCTCATGCAACTACCTGTAAGCTGTCCTTGATGCCTTTTAAACAGGATCTACGTGTCACTTTCCAGAATCATTTGCACTGGAGCTCCTCCCTGACATATGCCCTAGCTATACAGGGATGCCATAGTCAAGTTTTCATAAATACCTCCTACAGAAGGGTTAGGAGCTCCAGTGTTCCTCACAATGGGACGACTGAGCACAAAGATGTCTCCCTAAGCATTTGGTAATTGCACTGCTTTTTCTCATATGGTGGAAGTTTTTCAGCATTTGTAGAAAAAAACATGTTCACCAATGTATGCACACATTCATGCAAATACTTCTAAATCCCATTTTGTTTGCAATCAAGCCCTTCATGCCCAATAAAAATCCCTGAGGAATATACAATCTAGCATCTCATCCTTGCTGGCTGAAGCTGCCAATGTTAGCCCTTAGGTTCTATGCAGAAAGGGTGTTGAAGGCACTGTGAGCTGCTGCTCCCTTAAGACAGGCTCATCAGTTTTTGGGCACGCAGCCCAGGGAGTAGCAAAAGGGGAGGCTGTGAATTTAGAATGTGAGTGCTCTCTTCACTTGATTATTTACATTTGAAAATGTCTGTACCTGAGGATCAAACCATGAAAAAAAAACATACAACAAAAAACTTGTACTACGTAGTCAGCATGTTCATGGAAGTGGCATTAACAGCAACTTAATATGAGGTCATGTATGTGGCTTAGGCCCCATGAGAAGATGCTCTGAAGGGAACACTGGGACAAGAGCTGAAAAAGCAAAAGATTGCCTTTACTACTTGTGGTCCTGCACCCCAGAGCCTGAAAAAAGAAAGAGATGAAATGGTCCCGGGCTGGAAAGTGGACAAGGGACACATGGTAATGCCTGTCCAAGCAGAATGAAAATGCTGGTTTGTTATTCTAGCCAGAGAGAGGAGAAACAGGACAAAAGAGTGTAGACTGCAGCTGTGAACTTTTCTCCCAAGGGGCAAAAGTGGATTTAACACTCAGTCTTCATAGCCTGCCCCCACATTAAACTTGTATCTGAAGCTGATTCCAGGCTTTTCAACAATACACAAAACTGAATACTGTTGTCCTAAGACCTATGGGATTGCAAAATTAAATATTTTTGTAGACCTGGAAATGGAGAGAAGAAAAAAGAAGAGAAGAAAGAACTGGAGAGCTTCCAGGGTGGAAAGAACGAGGGGATGAGTTGGGACAGGCAAGGAATATCCCTCTCTTACTATCCTTAAGTCAAAAGTATTTTGGAAAGCTATTTTGTAAAAATACCAATATCTTAAAGCTGATTTCACAGATAAGCAAACTGAGGCACAAAGAAATGAAATCATTTGCCCTACCTCTCTTAGGAGATGAGCATTTATTTTAAAATAAAATTCAAGTTTCTTTATTCCCAAAAAACTATTTCTTCTTCTTTTTCTCTCTGCTAGGCCACAAGATCTTTTCACTGGTGTTTCACAGCTTTATCTCCAGAATTACTGCGTGTTGAGAGTGCTTCTGTATGTATTTCTGACATAAATGAATAAATATATATAAAAATCACCCTCATCATAATGGCAACTCATAAACCATTGAAACATGTGGCCACAATGGGCATCACAAAGTCCATTCCTCAAACTGTTATAAAGGTTTTCCCCTTGGCTAATCAGAAGCATCCTTCCAGTAATTGCATTTTCGTGCCAAGTACTTTTACTTCAACCTATCATGGTCAAAGAGAAAAGGTCATTATTATTTCCTCTCCCTCTTCAAATTCTACATATCTCAAATCTGCTATTTTGTCTTCCCTGGGTCTCTTCTTTTGGTTATAATTTTTAGCTCCTTTTCAACCTTTCTGAACTTTCTCCAGCTTGATGTTCAGAACTGCTGTGATACTAAGTTGAGACCTTATCAGTGTTGGGTAGAGCAGAAGGATTACTTCACCAGTCATCATTTTTTAATACCCTAATAAGATGTTTGCAGTTTTTACAACAGCTTAACACTATTGATTCAGGTTCAGCTTGTGATTTCTGCAAGTCTAGATTTTTTTTTTTTTCCTCTCTACAGAACTGGTACTTGCTTCCTTTTTGTAACTATGCACTTGATTATACTTGATTCTACATACTTGCACATACACAGACATAAATGCCAAGAACATTACAACATGTCTTTCTCAATTGGTCAAGATCCTTTGAATTGCAATACCTCAAACCCAAACGCTTATGTTCCTTCCCTTGTTTGTGTTATCTGCAAATCTGATAAGCATATTCTGTGTTCCAGCCACCAGATAAGGAATGAAAATACAAGATGATACAGACTCAGACCCTTGTAGAAGATCATGCTATTCAGTTTTCCATTTCTAACAACAGCCACTGAGAGCTTATAGTCAGGCTTTTTAGTAATAATTATTCACCCACTTGATACCAGGTTGATGTAGTCCATGCTTCCTTACTTGCTTGTAAGTGTTGCATTTGTCAAAAGCTTCAGGCAGATGACATCATATATATTCTCCTTATTTTAACTTCTTTACCTGTAAGTCCTGTTACCCTGTTAATTATTTTGGCTCGACACAATTAGTTTTGGCAGGTTCATTTTGGCTGTTGCACATTTCCCTGTATTCTCCGAGGTATCTATTAAACATCTGATCGTAAGTTCTGGTATTTTTCCAAGACAGGATCATAAGTTGATCTGTCTGAAATTCCTTGGCAGCTTCTTCTCTTTCCCTTGCTAAAAACAGGCATCAGGTTTGTCTTTTTCCACTACTCTGGAACCTGACTTGACCTCCAAGAGTTTTCAAAACTGGCTAATGACCTCAAGATTGTTCCAGCCAGTTTTTTACGTGTTGTAGGTTGAAGTTTCTCAGGCCCATCTGGCTTGGAGATCTAACTCAGCTAAGTACTCTCTAGCCTACTTTCTCCAGTTCTAGCCTTGGATCTTGCTTTTTTGTGGCAGATATAAACTCTGCCACATGATCCCAGCTGACCTTTTCAGTGAAGACTAAAGCAAAAAAAAGCATTAAAGCACGTTGGCCTCCCCTAGGTCATCTATTAAGACTTTTTCCCCTCTGTTGTATAGAAGACTAATGCTCCCCTTGACCTTCCTCTGGCTAGTTTGTTATCCTTGATGTCCTTTTGCTTAGTGAATCTCTATCACAGTTACTCTGATTTTATACTTGGTCAGAACCTGAATCTTTTCCCCTCTGCTACATGTTCTACTTCCTCCATCACACTTCATTCTATGTGATTTAAAAAAAAAATAATCAAACACTGGTATATTGGTACATAAAAGATGTACTTTTTGTCTGCACCAATATATGCAGTTCTGCCTGAAAAATGTCATATTATTAATTTTTCAGTGTTAGCAGGAATAGAGGTGCTATATAAACAATGTTTTAGCCATTTATCAATTGGTGCTTTAACAACATCTGACTGCTAAAAACACAACTAGATGACTGGAAACCCCTTATTTTATTTAAACTCACTGTTGCATCATTGCCAATACTGGAGACTGCAGTTTAGGGATAAAAATTGGTGCTGACAAACCAATTCACTGGAAATAAAACAATATCAAAATTAACACAGCTCAGCACCAGACTTTTGGCATGTTTCTCAGTACAGCCATTGAGAGGTGGGTATAACAGAAACAGTTCCCCCAGAGCCTGGCAACAGTGAGGGCACCATCTGGGTTCTCTGGTCTCAGAAAGTGCAAGGAGAATGGGAGGGAAAACTCAGGAAGCAGGCTGAGAGGAAATGTTATGAAGATGACTGCCATGGCAAGTGAGAAAAAGAGAGAGGGGGAGGACAAATAATTTACTACCTTTGGGGCCTGAAAGAGTTCTTGGTATCATTGTCCTTCACTTTATTACTTAAATCCCAGGTTTTTTTTCTTATCCAAAATACGTATGAAAGAAAATGATAAAAGGAATGATGCAAAATTAAAAATATTTGTAGAATAAAAGTCCACGCCTGGCCCTTAGTGAAATTATTAATATGGGCAGGGATTACTCATGTGAGTAAGGATCACAAATGTATTTCCTAATACACTTACAAAAAAAAAAATTTGATCTGCATTTTTCTGCATGTTTCATGGATGCAATATGAAACATTGAAGAAACTGATTCCAAACTGATCTTACTTCTGTTTATCTCAAGTTGGAAAGAAAACAAATTAATAATTTGCAAACCAACAAGAATTCAACCTTGAAATGCCTCTGGTCATCAGTTGTTGAAAGAGAGAAAATACAAAATGTAAAAGAAAACCGAGGATTACATTTTGAAATCAAGGAAAGAACAGCTTCTATACAGAAGAAATGTTTGCTTTATAGTCTGCACAGATGCTGTACAAGCAAAATTCTCAGTATATGAATATAAACGGTCTGAAAAAATTCGACCTGATTTCATAAGACCAGCAAAAACAAAACAAAGGGAAGCTTGACGTTTATGGGCTTTTTCCTCTAGCACAACCATACAAGCTGAGCTGTGAAACTGTGATGGAAATATTAGAGCTGTTGTGCCTGAAAAAAACCGTAGTGATCATTTCATTCTTCCTGTCTTTTAATGCTCCAGGGTTTTGGAGACGAATAGGAGCAATAAGTTCACTTTGCAGAATTAATGCTGTAATTCTTTATCATAAGAGCAGAGCATTACCTCAATCTGATTTTTCTACAAAATGGTTCAAAGTCTATTTTTAATGATGGCCCTAATTTGTTAACACCTTTTAAATTATTAATCCCCTTTATATTCAAGTAGTTATTGCATGTCATAACAATGTATCTATGCAGGGAAATTTAATAGTATTTTCTGCATGTCAAGAAAAGGCTTGTTCTGCAAAATGCTATTAAAACTGATAATGAGCTAAATATTTGCCATAGCAAACACTGAAATTACTATATCAATCAACTTTGGGTTCTCTTATTCAATAAACAAAATTTAACCTATTAACTTTGCCTAATTTTAGGCAGGAAAATGCTTGTTTTCAGGCATATCTTGCCCTTGACTCCATATCTTTATCATCTGATAACTACATTTTCCTGGCCAATTAAGCCATTGTTTTGAAGCAGATGTAGTAATGTAAGCCTCTTATTCTGGCTTGAATGCAACTATATTACTAGATCCTGAATGCGATTTTCTCTGAGCAAATTTAGACTACATTTTAAAGCACACATATATCACAGGAGAATTATAAGCTATGTTCCTGAAGACACCTTTCACATTAAAGAAAACAAAAAAATTATAAGGAGGTCAAAGGGTAAAATAAAACCTTATATCGCACATCTCTTAACTCTTCAGATTTTGGTGTCTCCACAGATTTGTCTACGTGGCAGGATGCTTGTGTTAATGTGTTAAGAAAATAACTCCAAAAATATAAAACCTGCATGCAAGCATCACCACTGCCAGGCAGGCGAAGGAAAGCATCCTCTTTCATCAGCATCTAAAGCATAAATCTGAATGCTGATTGAATACCTAACGTCCAATGCAGGGAAAAAAAGAGGCAGGCTTCATCTCTGACGAGCAGACACAAGCTGAAATGGTTTATTGCGTACGATGAGAGCCTGGCCTCAAGTGTCTGCTGGTGTGCGATGCTGCTGTTCATGCCTCGGTGGCCGCATGCACCCGCTCACTTGTTTTTGTCACAGCAGATCGCAGTGTGACCAAGAGGGATCAACGCGCCCCCTCTAGAGGCCAAAGACAACCTCTGGCAGGGCTGCCAGCCCCCGCTCCCCTCCGGGCCCGCCCCGGGGCTGGCTTCGGCCCCAGATCACCTCTGCCAAACTAAACCACCATAGACGGTCATGAAAGGGGTCCTAAAAGGATCGGTTTTGCACCAGTGTCTTGATGTAAAATGCTAGCAAGGAGTGTTCTTTTGCTAGTGCATCCTGCACAGCTCTTCTGTCTGGGATAGTGGGAGAGCACAAACAAAATGAAGAAAGAGACCTTCTTACCCCTGCCTGTAGTCAAGGCCACTTCTTGCTCCTCCTGGGCTCCATCATGGAGCTCATAATATCTCCCAAGAAAAATGTATCCTACGCTTGTGCAGTGTAGGGGAAGCCAAGTGAAATCAAAAGGCATGCTCCCCAGTTTCGAGGAGAAGAGGTGCATATACTAATTCTTACTCAAAGGCAATTTCTTAATATAAAATATTTCCAATGAACTGGTGCAGAGTCACTCCAGAATAGGAGTTAGCAGTGGTGTAAGTGTAATTTAGGTAAGACAAGGCTACCTGTAAAGGCTCATGCTCATTGACCTTGTTTCTCAGCTTACAATGAACTAATTTCTTTTTTTCTCATATTTCGCATCCTACTATACCTCACTGTTGCTGAATAAAGCACCTGTGTGAAAGAATACCAATTTAATTTTATTAGGGGCAGAAACAGCATTAAGCTTTTTTCCACCAAATAAATTACATGAAGAGTTGACCTGAAAGCACCAAAATTCCCCTCAAAATGTCTTACACTTTGCTCTCCAAGACAGTACTCTGTTCCTTAAGAAACAATTCTACATTAAATATCTTATTTTCCATAACGATTAATGAAAATTATTACTTTCAAAAGGATACCATGGATTGGTCATGAATACATGTCTTAAGCTGTTTCATAGTTTTCTCTTTTAATCAAGATAGACTAAATTTTCAGGTACAAGTTTGCAATCATTAATATATATAAAAACTGCAATTGATGTAATCAAGGCCGACTTTGTATCAGGACTTTGTGTGTAAAAACAGTTCAATGACAACAGCAATTATCCTCCCAGCGAGCATAAATAAAGCCAGGGAATTCTAAATTACCTTAAGGTTAAATTGAAAAGAAATCCCAAAGTTACACAAAGATTGTTGAAGTTTCAGAAATATTCTCAGTTTCCTTCTAGCAACGTGCACTACATTAAAAAATCACCATTAGTGGTCCCAGTTTCATTTAAAACTGATTTTAAAAACATACTTTGTAGTTCCAATTAGTTCTGCTTACAATATTGCTAATATGACAGGAAAATGAGGAAGAAAGGGTGACTTTGCAACAGGGCAGTGTTGCTCACTTCTATCTCATACCGTGGCAACACAGAGAAATACACCATTGGAGGTGCCCCACACAGAGAGAGACACCATCAGCCAGCTAAACCCAGCACTTCAGGCAGCTACCAAGAATGAGCCATTGGGCCTTAATCTGACATTAGTCTAAGGGCCATTTTTTAGGTGATTGTGCTTGCTTACAATTATTTCTTCATCCTACTTTAAGCATATCGAAAGTTGGCTAAAATCTCAAACTAGAGAAAGAAAATTGTGTGTAGCAAAGCAAACATGAAAGAACTTGATGAGTTTCAGGTAGGCATGAAAACCAGGAAGAATAATACACAGGCAATTGCCAAATATATATTATATATATATAATATATATATATTTTGTGCAGTATGGAGGTATAGCCTGGAGAACTGCACCAAAATCAGCCAATGGAGACAACTTTGGAATAAGGAAAGAACTATGATGAGTTAGGAATAATAGAAGAAATAATAATTGAATTTATAGGAGGGGAAAGTAATAATACATAATCAATTTTATAATAATACAATAATATATAACAATTTTTTTCATCAAAACTGTCATTTAAAATGTTAAATAAAAGATAAAGTTTCAGCTAACTCCTGCAGCAACCAAACATGTATCACCTGCTAACACCTCAGAATCACAATTAAAACAACACTGATGGAAGGAAACTTTTAAAATCTGTTTCCAGGAAGCTGTAGAGCAAAATCCTTCAGTCTTCTAAGTAATGATTACTTCAGAAGCTCTTAAGCCCTTGTTATATCCATGGGGACTGAGATTGTCAGGTACACAGGAAACCTCAGTCTAGTCTAAATAAAATGCAACAGCGTCCTTAACATCTAGACCACAAAGATCCGTGTACACAGAAATTACAAGGGCAGGAAAAAAACCAAGTTTCTCTCTTAACTAAATGTGATTGTTTATGTTGGCCATAAGCAAGTCCCACATATGCATCCTTAGAGACAAATAATGAAATATGTTTACAGCTAGAGAGGCACTGGAGGCTCAGTGATTACGAGAACTTGAACAAAAAGCTCAAGTTTATTGAAATCAGTAACAGACAACATACCTCATTTTAAGTCTGACAACAGGCATTGTTCATAGACAATTTTCTTCCTGCTTTCTTTCTTTCTTTCCATTAGGAACACCCCTCTCTCAAACACCCCCAAATGCAGTGGCACCTCACAACATAAAGAACAAACCAATAGGTGTCTCTGCAGTGTGTGGGGTATATGTGAGTTTGGGAACAAAACATCCTTTCTCTCCAGAGAGGCTCCATCTCTCAATCTGGAGCATTCATAGCACAGCAAGATGACTGAAACTGGCAGAAGAAAATCAAACACACCTCTGTTTCACATGGAGTGAAGGCAAACAGCAGTACTGTGGTTTTGTGTCTTTGAGGATATGGATTCAATTACTGAACTCTGAACCTGTCGAAAAATCAGTGTCTGGTGTCTGTAGTATCAAAATATACAGTCTAGAATGGATAAAGAGACTGTTCAGATCTCACATCTGGCTTTCTAGAAAAAACATCCTCAATCATAAATAAGGCTCTAAAGCATTTAACTTGAGTTCAGTTGCATCTCTGGTAAGAGCTGAAGGATGAGTGCATTAACTCAATATGATGATTTCAGAAACCTAGCTGTATTCCTGCTTTAGAAACTTATGTAAGGAGAAGAGTCCTAAATTATGTAAGAGACTGAGTAACAAAGCTCCCCAGCACTTAGAGAGACCATTTAAGAATAAGCAGCAATCTTTCCCCCTGCATTGGTCTATTTCTTGCTGGGGAAGCCCTTGTTGTTCCTGCCCTTTTGGAATGGATACCAATCTACTGCGCCCAGCTGGGTGATATGGGCTATTCCCACTGGACAACATCACTGGAAAATAAATAAAAAGGAAACAGGATCCTTGCGTTTTCTTTTACCTCCTTCCATCAGTTGTGCTCATAAAAAGGAATTACATGCTGTCATATCTAATTAACTTAGACTAAGTAGTCCTTATAACCCTCCTTTTCAGAAATCACTGTAAGATTTTCTTCTAAGCCCCAGCATGTGTCAGATAGTTCCTTTCTCCAAGGTTACTGCAAAGATGATGGAATGAATTTGAAGTCTTCATTGGATAGAATAAGTACAGAGTTTGAATTACAGGAAACTTTATACATAAAGGAAAAACTTCCTAGTTTTTTTCTTTTCCTGCATAATTTTACCCATTAGAACAGATTGTACATGGATGCTGTGGGAGGTCCATTGCCAGATATTTTTTCAAGAACAGACAAGAAAAACTTCTCTTAGAAATGACATGAAAACATTTATTCCTACATGGGGACGGTGACTCCTTCAAAGTCCCTTCCATTACTGTTTTTCTATGATCCCACATTTATTGTCCTGGCTCATTAAATGCCACAGTTCTGGAAAAGACTAGAGATGATGCTGCCAAGGTGATTTGGGTATCTTCAAATTAACCCCACAGGCTTTGGCACCGAGATACAGGAAGACTGCCAACTGCTCTTCACATTTTCCCTAGCCTGCCTCTGATCCTTTTAACTGGCATCTCATCAAAGTAAGACTGAACTTGTACACCTCTGTGTTTAAATGAATAGAAGTACCATAGTTTACAGAAACAAATGTTAGAACCAGATTATTTTAAAGAGCAGATTGCACCTACATGGAATCTGAATGTAACTTTGATTGTCCTATCCAAGTATCTCTAAGTAAATAAAGCCTCTGTCTGCACACCTTAGCATAGTCAAATCCTATATCCTGGGTATTTGCATCTTCACAAATGGTGAAGATTCCAACTTTCCCCATCAGAAGATGATTCTTTCCTCTTTGCAGGCTGTATTGAGGGCAAATCACTAAGATTGTCATTAACGTGTCAAAAGAAACCCAGGGAACATATACAAAGATGGTGGCTGAAAGGTGCTTTACAATAATGGAAAACAAATTATTTGAGTAAAAATTAAGTTTAATTATACTAATAAGCTGAATATATTATAATACAACTGGAAAGAGGCAACAAAGTAGCAGTTTGTTATTTGGCTTACAATTTCAAAAGATGCAAAACGTTTGCTACTGTGTCAGCCTCACTGACAATACTCAGCTTCATCTGTTCTTCCTCAGATATAGGTAAGCTGTTAAAGGGTGAGAGCCCCAAGAAGCAGGCTAAGTTATTATACATACATAATGTCTATCTCAAGGGTTTGAGGCTCAGCTAGGCAAGTTAACAGCATGTTATACAATCATGTATGTAAGAAGTACTTTAGCAAACGGCATCTGAAGAAATGCCATATTGCAAATGCCACAATATTATGACAATGAAAAGCACACCTGATGGTAGTCTCGTTCTGCAAATATCAGATGTCACAGTATTCAATTTATCTGCATTGAAAAGATGGTTTTGAATTTGCATCATAAGGAATCCGAGTTCCTGAATTGATACTCAGTTCACTTTGGAGTTGAAAAAGACTGAGAGATGTCATGTTGCATTGGAACCTCCTTCCAGCACTTCCACCAGACTTACACTGATGTCTTCTTCAGTCTAACCAAGGAGATAGAGTAACAGTGTCCTGCTGTTTTGATTCTGTGTTGACAAAACTGGCATGAAGAAGGAATTATATTGCATTCTGCACAGTATTAGTTTATGTTGCAGGCTGTGCATAGTATTACCAACTCCAGATGGAACATGGGATTTAATTTGATAAAAAATATTGCAAGAATTCTATATGTAGAACTTAAAGGTAAAATCCTAATGGTGAAAATGTGCTGCACAACATACTATTGTGGACCAAACTACATTTTAAGGTAAGCCCTAAAAAATCATAGTAGGACTTAAAATGAAAAAAAAACCCAAACAAACACTTTTAAAAGGTTAGGGCTACCTCAAAACCTTCCAGAAAACAGGGAAGTCTGTGAGACGTATTGATACTGAGATATGTTGCTGCGTGTACGTAATGATGTGCATATACATATATATTTTGTAGTTATAACTGAGGATTGGAGTTCAAGATGCCCTGGGAAATCTAAAAGTCTGGGTTCAAAAAACCTACATCTCACACTCAAATGGGAAAAAAATAGTCTGAAAATAAACGCTTACTGTTCTTCAATCAGAGGTTAAAATGGATTAATTGCTGACTTCATCCATTTGCCAGTTGTTGACAGCTGTCAATATAGGGATTTGATTTCTCTATCCAAGCATCACAAACACTACATTAGTATCTTCAGAGAAAGATCTTGACTGGGAGCTGCAGTTTCACTGCTCCAACTCAATTACTGCATTCTTGAACTGCAATGTATTCATTTGTGGGCAGTGGGGCAGCCAGTGAGAGGGTATTGATTGGAGTATAATGTCATGTGTAGCTGCTAGCCTAAGATGAAAAGTGTTGTCTGCTTAATGGCTTGGTATTAAGTAGGTGGGAATGGCTTCTAATTAGCCAACAATTGCTGTGTTTCTCAGTTTTCCTCCTTTCCCTCCTCCTGTCGGTCACCAGCTGCCAATCTCTCTCCTTTTCCCTTTTTGTGTGGAGTTCATTGCTCACTGCAGTGAAAGCCTTTGTTTAAAAAAGAGGGCTCCCAGGGTCTCATCTGCCAGGGTACAGCTTGCTGCCTGCGATGAGTAGCAACTGTCAGTTTATTTTATCTCAACCTTTTCATCATTCTGCTGAAACTGGTCGAGTGAAACCACCTGAGAGACCTGAGGATTCAGTACCTACAAGTCATTAGCCAGGACTGCTCAGTCTCTCCCCACACAGCAAGTCAACTGAACACTGCTTAAAATATAGTCCACTTTAACCCCGTAGTTTCCTATGGACGTATTAGAACTCTTCCTGCATCTTCCAGATTTCAGTTTCATGATCATTGCTTAAACACACTACAACTATGAATAGTAATATATTTTCCAGTGCTTCTTAACACAAATGCTCAAGCAAGGCTCTTTAGAAATACAAAATATACCAAACCCTATTTATTAGAATACCTTCAATTTGAACCTCCCTCTTATCTAGGTTATGTTCCTCAGCATGATTATCATACCTAGCAATTTCCCCAATTATTTCAACCTCTGCTTTCCTAGAAGTTTTTAATAAGGCATTTCAGATGACAGGGACAAATTCTGCTCACAATTACACTTGTGCAGCCCCCCTCAAATCAACAAGATTTTATATGCATAACAAAAAGCAGCACTTGGTCTACAGTTTTTAGCATATTTGCAACATTTTCCCTTCTTTGCCATACAGTCTCTCTCTCTGTATGTATCTAGGTACATATATTTCACACTTGCATCCACCTTCCAAACAGCTAATATAATTGCAGTACAATCATTAAAAACTTATCAAAGTACATGAAAGACATATATTAGTTTCAACTAAAACCAAATTAAATTTATCTAAATCGAATTTTAAAGTCATTATCCTGAACAATCACAGCTAACTTGCTGCAGTCATTAATAAGAGTTTTAATACAGCAACTGAGGTCTTTCTGTCCCCTATGTGAACTGTGAGGCATTTGAAGATATATATGAGATGATGGGAACAGAAACACAGTTATACTCCAATATTTCAGTTGATTTCCTAATGCTTAAAATTGTCACTGTTTCATCTCAGTTCTCACTGCAGCATAAGTGTGCATACTTGTATGAATAGCAACCAAATAAAATATGATTTGCTTTAATATTATTCTCCAAACCGAGCTAAAGGTGCTAGTGAGGATAAATTCACTCTCTGGGAATTATACACCTCAAGATGCTGTTCAGTGGATTGAGAGGTTCTGGAGTCAAATGGGCTGCACAGCACCCTGAAGTGACCTTTTCCATCAGAAGAACAAAGGCTAAGGGCTGCAAATGTTGCACACAGGATAGCCCAAAACTGCACCGTGCAGCATGCAGCCCTCTCCCATCCTGGTTCCTACCAACTGTAACATTCTGACTTGCCTTGACACCAGCTACTGGGGCATGATCTGGAGTTCCTTTTCCTCAAATTCTTTGGGTGCACGAGATCAGCTGAGCAAGAATACTATAAGGCATAGCCATCTTCCATTTTTAAAGTTCGATTTTGTATCAGTCGAGCTGAATGCACAGTACTATCACTTAGATGCTCAGTTGAGATGTGTAGATGCAATCAGACAGCTTGATGTCTATGTTCCCATGATCTGTGAGCACCAGGCAGTATGAAATACACCATCACAAACAGACACAGTTTGAGTATTGGCTTTCACAGACGTTGCCATTAGCATATGAAGAAGCATAAGGTTTAGATACCAGGGGTACTGGGCACTTGCAGTTCCCAGTTCAAAACTGTTGCAGAAGATTAATTCCCCACAGGAGCTGACAGAATCTACATTGTGTTTGACTAACATCTGTAGAAGCTACATCTCAGAAATTAAAAAATATGCCAGAATTCTTAGGAAAAAGAATTGTATTAAACACTATAGCAAGCATGGAAAAAACAGGAACAAAACTTTGATTGAGAACAATTTGAAATTGGCCTCACCTGATCAATTACACTATCTGATACTTAATAATGTCAGTATTATAAGATAGGAGCTGCATGCTCAAAATTATGTTCTTGCATGATACACTACAGAAAATATTGTATAATTTCTTGGCTCTGTGGCAAGACTTCTATGAGCCCTTAAATGGGAATATTCTGTATTGCAGATGATATTGAATGCTTAACTGAGTGAACAGAAACTGAGTGGATGAGCCCGGGGGCATGGTCATCTACTTAAGCATGCATTTGGATCTTCAAGCTAATTAATCATCTAGTTGTATAATTAAACTTAGTCAATCCATTCACACAGGTGATTAAGATCTCTTTACGGGCTATTTTGATACTTTACAATTTTACATCAACCAACTTACCAAGATACTCAATATGAAGTGTGATTCTTTCCAGGGCATTCTCTGATCACAACATAATAAAAACACAGCATGAAGAAAAGTGCCCAAGCAGTAAGAATGAAAAAAACATAACATTCTTGAAAAACCTCCATTGATTCTACTACAAGTAAAAAAGGTATACCTAATAAGGTAAAGTTTGAGATACTAGCTGCTGTGTAAAGAGGTAACTGACTTTTGCTCCTTAAATATTGACTAGAAACATACATAAAATTGGTGTTTGGAATGAAGGTGTGGGGCCAAAAAGGAAGAGAGAATAATTTGCAATACAAAAGTGAAGAACAGAAGAGAAAACAAGAAAGAAGTGGGGCACAGAACAGGCAGAGAAGGAGAAACAAAAAGAAAATAACTGTCTTAGAAACCCTCAAAAAATCACAAAATATTGCGGATGATTACAGAAAAGAATAGAGAGGTGGATTTTTGGGCAAAAGAAATACGATTTCATAAATACATTAATTGTGGAAGTATGATGCTGTTAAAAATAGATCTGCTTATTCAAAATGTAAATCATTTAAATCTTGGCTATCTTCAGACCACAGAGTCGAAATAAAAATAACAATCTGTTACTTAAACATAAGAAGAACATAAAAGGATATGTCTAGGCAGGGTAAGGCATCCCAGAAAAAAGCCCTGAGAGATGCAGAAAAAGAAAGCTGGCTTGGGAGACCAAGGAGAAGGAAGGTGTTTGACACACTGACTGTGACTCTTGAGATGACCTAAGAGTTCTGATACAGAAAATATGCACTGAATCTAGTTATTTGTCTTGGCTTTGATTTTCAGTGTCCAAAGACTGTTCTGGAGCTTTTTGTAAGGAAGGGTTTGCAGCAGCAAACTGTTTTCATGTTGGTCTGAGGTCAATCTCCCACAGTTGGCATATTTGTAGATAGCATCAATAAAAGGTTCTTTATGAAGTCAAAAGGACAACAACCGTCTTAATGTTAGACAAAAACATAAAAGTCTGCTCTTCAGTTCTTTCTGAGGATCAATTTTTCCTTTTGAGAACAGGAGCATAAAACCACCAGGGACATCTGTGCATGTGTAGGCAGCAAAGGAGCTATGATGGGCACATGTGGAGAAGCCCCAGGGCCACTTCAAAGTATGCCAACTGGTTATTCCTCCTTTGGCCGTGCAACTATCGGGGGACTGCCAGAGCTCAGCAGCTGCCAGCTGTTCTGCTTCATGACTCTTCTCTTTGTCAATACATTTCTTATGCTCTGGAGTGCAGGCAAACCTTAAACTTCTAGGTGCCTTCAAATCAAAGATTTCTCCAGAAGTGACCTAATGCAGCTGGACAAGAGCTTCAATTTATTTCGCACCATTCAAGCATCCCACAGAATCCAAGCAAGACTGAGCTTCTGCCCTGAGAATTTTCACTTTTTAATTCATAAAGAACTCCACTTTTGGTGGAAGAACTGACAGTGCAGTGCACAAAGCTACACTAAAGGGTCTGACAATGTACTACAGCTTGAACACCCCTTCCAATATTTTTTTTTCCACGAGAAAGAACAATTCAACTTATTTAGGGAACCATTTTCTGCTGATCTAGAAAGCTTGTCTGAGAAAACACAGCTGGATGCCAACAATGTTTAGCACAGGATGTATCTAAAGCAAATACATGGACAGATTTAGACATTTCCATAGGAAGTATCAGATGGAAGAAGAATCTAGAGGAGATCCAAATTCTCTTTCTGTTTAAGATGTTTTTCTATAATTGTAGATGACAAGAACCCTCACAATCACAGTAGACAGGATGACAGTGAACTTTTTGAAGTTACAACATTACTTAGACAAAAAAAGAACTGCCAACTCTTGGCAAAGACTATGAAGAAACTTCTCCAAACACACTGTTTCATGGTTATACATGAAAATATTTTATGAACCCTCCTCTCACTAATCAAATACCTAAAAATCAAACCCTAACTAATAATAAATAACAGGGGATGTATGAACTACATAAGCTGATTTTCTGGAACACACCTGTTCCACATCACCAGCATATCTATGTGAGTATCCTGTCTTTCAACTTAAGGCATTTTGCATTAATACTAAAAAATACAGCAGTATAAAAATTACTGAGTTTTTTAAAAATTAGAAGTGTCATAAGCTACAATTCATTAACTGATGAGTGCTAGGTGATGTAAATAAGAAGAGGTGGTACAAGTTCAGAAAATTTTAAGCAAAAATAAAATAAAATAAAAATGACCACCTCTAAACTTTTTGGTTTTTTGCTAATAATTCTCCTAAATGTAGATATTTTGGCATTTCTAACCACAGTATTTTTCCAGAAGTGAGCAAATTATTCCATTTGATAAACCCCACAAAAATGAGCAGAACTGTGAAGTTCAGTAAGGGACATGGAACCATCTGAGCTACTTTTGAAACATGCTTATTGTGAGCCTTTGTGCCTCTGGCACAGGGACAGCCTTGGAGCCTGGACTGGGTCACACACTTCCTTTCCATTTTTCAAAATCATAGTTCTTATTTAACAGTACAAACAAGTGTACATTTCCCTTATTTCATATTCAGTTATATTTTCTGAGGAAACACCAAAACCTCTCTCTAAAATATTTTATATTTCTCATTATTTTTGGTCTCATTAAGAATGTGTTCTCCAAGAGCTAAATAAACACTCAGTTTGTATGACTTGCTATTGACATACGTCATAAGCATGCAGAGCTTGCAGCAGAGGCCAGTACAGATCCTATCTCCAGGCCCTTGTACAACGAGCAGACTGCTGAGAGGGAGGAGGGGCACAGAGAGCCCTTGGGAGGCATGGGCATGCTCTCAGCCTCCCAAAGAGAGAGTCTGAATCCTTCCCATCTTCTTTACAGCAGTGATGTTCAGATTCAGTCCAGTTACTTTGTCGGTGACAGCATTTACATTCACTTATCTTTAATTATCTCAACAAGTGACTTACAAAACTCACTAATACACTATCAAGAAGAAACATGTTAGGAGAAAATATTAAGACACTGTGGGTGAATTTCGGTCACCATACAAGCCTATATATTTGCCTTCTGAACATGCTAACTGCAGAACAGAACTTAGTAAATAATAAATGAGCCAAACAACACGACGCACAAACAGTGGCTTTGAGGAAGCACATGCACGTGCAGAACCCTGGTATTCCTACATCAGTATCATGATACGTCAAAACCTGTGACAGAGTTTTAGATATGAAATATGCAGTGAAAGAAACCTGCTAACACAAGCCTCTCCTTTTCCACTGACATCATATAAGAACTATTTTAAGGATGTACATCTGTGTAAGGAACAACGACTTGCTGTTTTTTCTAGTTTTGATAGGTGCGCCGTATCTTTTCTTTCTCCTAAATGTTCTCAGATAAAAAAAATCTGCTGCCCCTGATGAACACTTACTGGGCAAATCCAAAGTATAATTTATAGTGCACATTCCTGACGAAGATTGGGTTTGATTTGCTAAAGTACAGTCAAGCATTTTGGGTACACTGCTGTGCATCACAGTTTTATTACCATGCATTTGAGGTAACGAATGTCATTTATTAATGGAGGAAAGAGACGACTGAGAATGTTAGAAGTTTTGCTGGAATTAGTGTGCTTCAGAAAGAATAGACAGTAAAAAAGCAGTTTGTCACATTATGAAGCAGACTGTTCTGCTGTTTAACGCTATTACCAAAATGGCCCACAAATGACACGGCTGTGTTAAGTTACAGTAAAAAAATGTTAACTGAATTTGTTTAGTGTAATCTTTGATCTCATATCTCACTTCTGATTTTACCATTCTTTAGGGAGAATCCTTTTATTAAGGAATTAGTCACTCACAAGCTCGATCTAAAATGCACCTGGTAAAACCTCTATATAGCAATTTTGTGCTAGCCACATCTTTTACAGGAAAATTAATATAGAACATCTTGAAGAGCTTTTAGAAATGGGAATTGGTAGGTCGAAAATTTAACTTTTTCTCAACAAAAAGGACAAATTCACATTGTGGAGGTACCATTCCATACATCTACAAGGGGGAGCTGGAGAAAGAATATTGAGGTACTGAGGGTAAGAACAAAAGCTCATTGGATTGTAGTTTCCAATATATATTTTTATCTGGTGCAAGCATTTTAAATCACACTGAAGGCTGCTCAGGTGTGGAATGCTAGAAATAGTCCTGATTGCACTGAAGTTCATTGTACAAGATACTTCCATTCACCATAAGAGGTCACAATTGCTGATATGGGTAAGACAATAATTTATGCTGCACTTGTAGCTACCATAAAGAAACAAACAAAACTAACACAGAAAACCTACAGTAAAATCTGTCAGTTTTGCAAAGTTCGGAAAAGTAATGTACATCTAAATTGTGGTCAAAAGCATGGAACACGTCTCAAGAAAACAACTGAAGACTTTTTAGTATGAGGAAAACAATGCATTGTAAACCTACTTTTTAAGTGTTTAGAAGATTTCAAGCATCCAAGGTCTCTTGCTGAGGCACAGCCTTGCCAGATGCAATGTCCTGGACTGAGATTTTCTAGACTCACAGAAAACACCGTTCCTGGTCAACATTTCACCTAATCAATATCCAAAATCTGATCCAAAAATTTCCTGCCATCAGCACCTTTAATTACTCTTCTCCCTTCTAGAAGGTGCCAAATCAGGAGATGATCTATTGAAAGACCTGTGATATATTTTCTCATCAGATGATGTTAGTCATGCTGTGGGTTCCTTTTTAGGCTTTAACATGGAGTTACTGATTCTGCTGATAATTATTTTTTTATACATTTGACTAAACATAAAAAGATCAATAAACACATATTTGTTCTTGCAGTGGCATCTCACATTGGCATAGATAACCCTCTTGGTATTGAAGTCAGGTGACTGAGCCAAATGCTGCAGATAGAAACACATTCTCCTTTGCATTTATAAACACTGTTTTCTGACAATCCTATCCCTTTTGCCCATCACAACTTTGGTAAAAACATCCATTTTATTAATAAATGTTGAGGTAAATTGAGTAATTAATGGTTCTTCCTGCCCGGTTATTGAAATGATTGATTTAGAAAATAAGCCTTCGTTGAAAGACATAAGGTATTTGGCAGTACTTGAATTTAAATGTCATTGTTCCTCCACTAGGCTAAGTATTTCTTTTACCTAAGAATACAGAAACTACTCTTTTTTTTTTTTTGTCACAGAAAAATTATTCAGTCAGAGCAGTTAGAAATAAACCTTTATTACCTTCCTTCTTCCTTTCATTAAATCCCCCTGCAGATTAAGAACCACCATTGTATCTTGTCTTTAGCTGTTTTATCCTCAAAAAAGGCTGAGAAAAATCTAGTAGATTACCAGTGTTGAGCTGTTTGAAAGAGCTAGAAATGTTCTATTATCACAGCAGGAATTTCCAAAGTGATGAATTCATTGTAGGATGCACAGCCATTCTGCTGGAAGGTAGGATAAAGGCTGTACCTGAAACTCAAAGCCAGTGAATCCTAATTATTGAACTGATGCCAGGTCATGTTTTGCCAGACAAAGATATTAAAAATGTAATGCCAGTACTAACGAGAGATTTGGCACAGAAAACACGAAGAATGTTACAGACTGTGCTGACAGTGTGACACTATGTTTTCCTGGATGTAATCTTGGTATCATGAGAGAAAGCTTGGAGCACTAATGAGAAGGATGATATTGAACTGGAAGAGCTGCTAAATATGCAGTAGCCACAGGGTTCCTGGAGTTAACTGGAACTAAAATGAAAACTGTAATACTGAAAGTAATAGAGGGTAAACTAGGCAGAAACACTGAAGAAAGAGAATGTCAGCAGGCAAAACTTCTTTCTGGTACCATGCTTGCCAGGACATAAAGGGCTTTCCTAATGATTCTCTTTTTTATCCTTGAAGTCCTGTTTGAGAGGGGCATGAAGCTTGAGCTTAAAGGGGCACATGTCATTTCAGGATATAAATGAGTTTCCCAACTGGCTGGAGAAAGCAATGTATAAAAGTTAAACAGAAAACTACTTTAGGTGCAAGAAGTACAATACATGTTGAAGGTGTGAAGAAACTTACTATCCCTTGCAGGAGACACGCACTAAATTAACTCTGCCAGCCAACAAAATCTGTTTGTGAGTTTGCTGAATTTCACTTATTGAGACATAAATAATAAATATACACGGTCATTGAAAAATAAATGCATTATCATTGAGAAAGAACTGCTCTGTTACCATCACTGGAACTGTAAACATAGTGCTATCTAATTTATCTCTTCAATGAATGTTCTCGTTCCACAACTGTCAGTTGCCTCTGGTGCCCTGGCTCCTGTTGAGCTGCTAACACATTCAATTACCAGGCTATCAACCACTTATATATAAAATTCACCACTTAAGTTATACTTAATTGCTCCAATTGTATGAAAGGAAAAGATACACAAAAAGACCAGCAGACACGCAGGTCTTTGTTTTTGAAAGTATGGTAACTTAGAGAATTTGGACATGGTAACTCCGAAGCTCCACATTATGACTTGGCCCCAGCTGTGATTTATCTCCACTGCACTCCAGATTCACACTCTGCACAGGAATGCAGAGAGGAAAGTTTTAAGATGGAGCAGATTTCTCTCTCTTCCTTCCCCAGTACAACACAGTTAATACTACCAATACTTGGAGGTAATGCATAATTGTAATAATAATAATATTTATGAAGTTCGTCCTGTATTAATAAAGAGTACAGGGGAAAAAAGTGCAGAAAATTTAACTCATGAAGAAAGGGGTCTACTCCACACAAAGTCCTCCTCTACTCTTTGTCTGAGACAGAGAAACACAGTGAAGAAATCAGAATTGCTTTGGTTTTTTTTTTTTCTTCCCTTCCAATGTCAAGCATAAGGATGCCAAAAATAAAACATCATGTTTTTCTGAATCCAGAACTATGTCCACTATGTCAAGCAGAAATTACTTCTTACTTTCAGTGACAGGGAACTTATTTTTGGATGCACTTGAAAAACTGACTGCAAATGAAGATTTCTTTTTTTCTTTCAAGATTAAGATGACATTTGACTAAACTAATACATAACTGTTTACACATAACTGTAACGTTTTAGAAAATAGCACTGAAAAAAAGTAAGTTGCCATTCATAGCAACTACTGTGCTCTCTTTCTCTATGCTATATTGTATTTAAAACTATTTAATTCAGCCTTTCAAATAAGCACACAAAGGAGTGTATCTAACCTTCACTCCATACAAGGATTAAATGCAGGAAATAATTTAATAAAACTCTACAAGAAAAACAACTTAACCGTTGAGGACAATACAGCACTAATGTGTTTCATAACCAATGTCTTACCAACTGTAAGAGGGTCACTGAACATGTCACTTCTGTTCTCCTTCCATGCCAGCAGGTACTCGAGGCTAACAGGATCTTCTGCTTCTATATGGCTGTTAAATGCCACCATCATCTTATGAGCCTTTGCAATGCCACAGTAGATCTTTGTTTTATCCACTAAGGGCAAATTATTTAAAGTTTTTGCTGCCTCAAAAGCCTGACTGAATTTTTCAAAAGCTTCATTGTAGTTCCCCTAGTATAGAAGAGAAAAAAAGAAAATAATTGTAAAAACTCCTTGTAGTCACCTGTATTTTACCTTGAGCTTAGAATCTGCTCCTCAGGCACCTCAGAGTTGTTGCAGCTGAGAGGCCAGCCCACAGAATGACTCATGGCACAGAATTAAGCAAATCACTCTCCCTTGTTTTTCCTAACCTCTAAAATCCAGGTAATACTGCTCTTGTCTTTTGAAGGAACTGAATTGCTTTTCATTGTCTGTGCAGTATTTTGAACATGCAAATCTAAGTATATCCATATTACTCTAATTTTATCTAATATATCAATATTAATAATTTTATCCATATTATGATATGTATTAACACTGATTCCAGCCAGGCCACTTAGAAATTATTGCTGTTGTTTCATTAAGTTTAACATCTCTTCTTGTGGCAGTTTCTACATGTCTAGCATAAACACTAATTATAGCCTGCCAGTTCCATAGAAGATGCCTTCCAGTTCTCCAATTGGTGTGGAATTCTGCTGCTCTGATGGCACAGAAAACATTTTCAGAGCTATCTTATCCTTTTATGCTCAGCTTCATTTCATAAAATTGAAATTCCCTTCTGCAGAGAGTATAGAGACCAGCAGGAGAGACTCCAACTGATACCTGTTGCACTTCATACCACATTTTGGGATCAAAATTTGTATGACTGCTAAAATGTGCCTGTAATTAAATAAGGAGAGAGAGTCATAGAAATTCAGGCAGTATTTAGTCTTTGTTCAATACAGCAAGACAGCAGAATTAGGCCTATGAGGACACAGTGATGAATAAAGAACCATAAGCAGTAGGATAATAGATAAAAAGCAGAAACATCTACCTACCATACTCATGAGAACTATAATAAGTTAAGTGATGCAATTAGTGAGAGGAGTGTAGCAAATCATACCAAGAATCTTGAGAAAAGGGAAATGAGAAATTCCATCAGACTTTGCATATTAAGCAAGCAGCCTGCTTAACAAAATGGGAGAAATTAGACTTAATACTTGTGCATGACTCAAACCCAGACACTAAAGGAAACAAGAAACAGAAGGGTAAAACAATCATGACTAGAAAGCAGGAACTGAGTGTTAAAGAGAAACAGTGATGGGGATAGAATAGTGAGATGACAGAATTGTAAAGATACAGAAACAATGTGGACAGACCAAAGTTTATTTGGTCAAAGTCACTTTGGGAAACATAGTAAAAGTTTTCTCCCTGGTTTACTAAAGGTCCCCAATGACAGATCTGGATATAAATAGAGATACCTTTAATTTGACAAGGAGGGCAGTATTACTGCAAATTGTATCAGTAAGGGAAGTACCTAGTTGAATAAAAATACCCTGATAATGACTTAGAGAATACAGGCGATGACAGCTGACACCAAGCAAGCAGTGATCCAAGAGAGGGAATGTTAATTTAGGCTCAGTTTTGGTAAATATTGCTGACCTTGCAAAAAATGGCACAGAAAATAAGGAATTGTAAAACTTGAAGAGACTTTTTTTTAAATCTTTATATTCCGTAAGCTATCGAGTCACTTCGTGTCTTTTCCTTCCCCACCACTACCCCAGTTCCAGGCAGCAAATTCTGAACTGAGAAAGAGAATTTAGAGAATAACCAAAGAGAAGTTAATTCTTGAAATACTATTTCTCATAGAATTATTAGCAGTGGTGGCAGAAACAGTGTCAGAGCAAAGTAGTTAAACAGAAGTTAGTGAACTATTTTTCAAATTAGGAATGGAATAATTAAGCACAGCATCACATCACCCTACTTTCTTCTACATTTCAGATCCAATTTAAAATTTCTGCAGCAAGTTCTTAGAGACTTTAAAACTTAGTTTTTAATGGGAAAATCAGCATGTATGCTAAAAGCCTATGTAAATAGAAGGCTCTCAAGCTAATTTAGAGATTACAGAGTAAGAAATTTTTCTGCTGCCCATGAAACAAAAATGGGCCACCAACTTTGGTAGCAGGAGTTCTCTGTGAGAGGAGTCCAGAAAAAAAAAAAAAAAAAAGAGGCATTTGGGGGTAGTGAAAGTAAGTGAAAAGAGGCAAGTAGCCTGTTCACTATATTACACATAGAAAAGAAATCCTTACCAAAAAAAACCAAACCAAAACCCAAAACAAAAAAACAGGCAACAGAAGCTAGAAAGGGTGATTTAGAAAGGTATTTCTAATTTTTTTTGCTCATAGTGAAAGCGTTACCTAATTTCCACATTGTCCACTCTACAGAACAAATTCTTTGCATTACATATTGTAGCTAAATTTATCTAGCTTTTCAGCTCTAAAATAGGTGTTGAAGGGCTCAACATGAATCTTTCACTTCTGTGGTAACGTTTTTAACCTTTCTGACTTCAAAAAGCAAGTGCTGCAGTGCACGTGCTGCATCTCTAGACAGGCAGCCAGCAGAACTGCTGCCTTTGCAGGGCCCACCCCAGAGGAACAACTCAGAGACTGGCACTTGGGTCAGAGAGAAGCACCTCAAAAAAGACATTAGAAACTATTATAATGGAAATTTCTTAGTTACCTCTAGTTTAATATTGCACTTCACTGCCTATCTATTGATTTAAAGAGGCCAAATCAAAGCCATCAGGCTGGATGGAGGCATATAGAAGAGAAAGCCCTTCCACTACCAACACAGACCTTTGCCAAACTACTTGCTGCCAGTGTCCATTTCATAAATTTGGTTAAGAGAATGTAGAGAAGAAATCAAGTTAAGATTAAAAACTGCTTATTTGCATGCAATATAGTATACATTCATTTTAAAACAACACAAATTTCAATGTATAGTACAATAAAATTTCATCTGTGTTAATTGATGACTCTTTTTGGGCATTTGTGGCCCAAATGGTGATTTGCATGCAGATTTTTCTGCATCCAAAAGAAGTTTGTAATGATCTGAATTTGGAGGGTTTTTTCACCCATTCTAGAAAAACAAACAACAACCCTGTGTGTTAACCAGGGTGTGAAATATTTACCTTTTCCAAAAAACTTAAGGCACATTTAATTTGGTCACACAATCTTCTCCTTTGGTAACTCTTATAAAATACAACATCCAGATCCAGTTCTTCTGGTTCATCTTACATGCAAAACCAGATTTTTAGCATGAATTAAACTCAATTGTTTGACATCATTGCTATGATCAATACTTACTTTTTCATTGTAAATATTCCCAAGTAATACACATGCATCCACCAGGCATTGGCTTAGATGAGTGTTCTCAGCAGCCTTCATAAACTCCCCCAAGTACTCAATAGCTTCAGCTGCTTTTCCCTGACTGAAGTAAAGAACAGGGACAAAACAGATTATTTACTCAGATGGCTTCTCCAAATGCTGAAGCTCTATCCCCATGTTCTGGACTGACTTTAGTTTGTGCTGCCTTATCTGTGACTGGACTTTATTTCCAAGGTGGTTGTCTAGGCACTGCATGTACTGAGACCAATGGGACTTGTCCACACAGAACCTCTGAGGACAGAACTGGATCCTTTGAGTGAAATAAACCAAAACTCTTCTGCAGAATCTTGTGCCATATTTTAAGGTCAAGAATGAAAACACAGGTGATGATTTTATAGGGGTCTTGGAGTTTCCATTATTTTAATGTTTTTTGTGCTGAGCAGCTGGTAACATTTTCAATACAGCCAGACCTCACATCCTGACAAAACAGGGGAATGAGGTAAGAAGGCTAGTTTTTCAGTGAGACTTTTTGTGCTCCTGCCATTCAGAGCTGCTATTTCTTGCTCTAGAGCCTTGGTGGTGCAGCAGCAGCTCTGTAGTGGTGCTGCCTCTTAGTTCTGGGAGGGACAGGCTTTCCCTGAGTATAGTGTTGCACTTTGGCAGGGCGGATCAAAGATTGCTGGAGTCACGCAGGCAAACCTATAAACTCTGGATTGCAGGTGTCACCCCCAAACCCCAGTGAGATCAGGCCAACCTGAGGTCACAGCTGAATCTAAGTTGAAAATTGGCTAATGTACTTTGACAGGAACATTTGCAGATTTCCTTTTTTTTTTTTAATAAAGCTGGTCATATTAACAATGTAAGATCTCCACAGAATGATTACAAGATAGAAGACAGACATCTGGGTTTACTTGTGAGTAAGGTTCTGCTCTTTTTCCCTTTAAGGCTGAAGTGTTACTGCAGCTGACCTCAATATTAGCCATGAACCTGAGTCATTAATGTAGGACTGTAGCATGCTAAATGTCAAGCTACCAAGCAAGACAGCAAATCCAGTCTTAATTAAGAAACTCACAGAACTAGAAGGTCCTGTACGTGATAGAGAACTGTGATTTATTTTCTCACCATTTTAAAACACATTCAAGTTATATTCCTACAGCAAATGATGGACTGGGTTTATTTAAGCTATAGTTTATATTATAAATGATGCTAGAGATCTGTGCTTTCAAAAACTGACAGAAGTCTGCAGTTCCCTGTCTTATGATATCAGAATAACACCTGGCACAGAACAGGAAACACAACAAAGCAGGGCTGCAGATTTAAAATATTGCAGTGATTATCTATATGTGACTGAGATGAGCTAGATTGCTACAAAAGGATGCTAAAACACTGCAAATTAACATGCTTGAAATGTTAAACTCTATACTACTGTAAAGTTTAGTTGTCAATAAGGAGAGTTGCATTTTCTAAAGCTTCCTAATTTAAGTATATAAATATCACAAGAATATTAAATATACTGTAAACATTTGCCAAATGTCAAAAGGCTTCTAAATTTTAGATTTAGAAACACAATTTTTTAAACCTGTTCTTTTTTTTTTTTCTTTTTTTCCTGAGAAAATCAAATGTTTCCCTACAGAAATACAGCATATGATTTATATAAGTTAAAGGACAAGGTTAAAGTGTTAGACAAATATTAATTCCAGTTTTTTTAGTTTTCTATATGCAGTGCACAGGTGCAACTTGAAGAGCATATTATATGGTATAATCATTAAATCCATTCAACCAGACCTTTGAGAGTTAAAAACATATATTCTGAGGAAAAGGACTCCTCGGTCCAAGGAATGAGAATGAAACAGTGCAGAATATTTGTGTATCAAGGTGATTCCAGTTTCCAATTGGGAAAACAGGACTGTTAACACCCACATCCCCTGACAACTGTCCAATTATGTATATCACACTTGGCCTACTGTTTGCAGTAGAAGTAATCAATAAAGGATGTGGTTGAGTGAACATAGATTTTGGTTGAACCAATGCATGAAAACTTAATCATTTACTCAGAGTGGAGAAATCAAATAAAGCAGAGATGAAACAGCCACTAAGGGGTTTGTTGATTGTGCCACCAAGTTTGTGGGCTAGAGGCTGAAAGTAATAAAGCAAATGGAATCAGTGACAGGAGAAAATGTAAAAAGGTTTTCCTAATTTCATGAATTAATAGAAATGTTTTGATGTATTTTTGGCCATTTTTTATATTTTGCATAAAAACCCTGTGCTCCACGTACAGAAAATACGAAAATTGCCAGGGCAGATAAGCTCTTTCAAGCAAACAGAAATCAATTTGATACATACCAGAAAGATATTTCTCACTGTTAGAACTTCACTTATGCCAGCTACCAATTGGTTGGTACAGTTCAACAATTTTTCAAAGGAACTACTTTTAGAGCACAACAGCTTGAGATATTTCAAGTATGCTAGAAGGATTACTGAACTACTTTACCCCGCACAAGACCTGATAAAATGATAAACAGGTCTTTCCTACTCAAAGGGCTAATATTTTATAGTTCCTTCAAAAATCTACATGTTATTTTATACAGCCATATACTTTCTATCTCCTTGGACATCACCTTCCTAAATGCATCAAATGTAATTTCCCAAAGATATAGTCATTCATGATCCTGCAGAACAGTTATGATGACTTCAGCAGAGATTACATATCTATAGCAACTCATTTTCCAGTTTCATGCTAAAATGCCCTACGAGATTTTTACCCCTATTAGACTTTTATGAAAATATGCACCTTTTATAGGATTGCTCATGTGATTGAATTGGATGTATAAATCATGTGTCCACAAGAAGTCATTACCATGGTGGACACTGGCAGAATAAGTCAAGAACATGATGCTATTATGTCAGATTTTACCCTGGAAAATGACATGCCTAAATGCACATGATAGAGAACTTCAGCTTCCCATGGTTTGTGGAAACATCTGCAGCACAGATTTTCAAAAAATTCCAAAGCCATAGACAAGTTCTGAGCAATTCAGGAGAGCTCAACCACCTTCTCCAGCCTTTTGCTGGATAATAGTAATGCATTATTTTGATATTTGTATGATAATTGTAATGCATAATGATAATGCATAATGAAATGCATAATGATAATTGTAATGCATTATTTTAAGGAAACAGTA
Organism: Hemiprocne comata; assembly: GCA_020745705.1. Classification (NCBI taxonomy): domain Eukaryota; kingdom Metazoa; phylum Chordata; class Aves; order Apodiformes; family Apodidae; genus Hemiprocne; species Hemiprocne comata. Next base: position 74,096,198 of record CM036589.1, read on the forward strand.
ATTTTTCCTTTATAAAGACATTGTCCATCAAATTTAAAATAGTTTGTACAAGTCTAGCCACGATCAGGTAAAAATACAAGTAAAGAAAAAGTGATCAAGCTGAGTATGGAGATTCTGTCATAAACAGTAATTATTCAGGCATTTATCCAGTATTTTCTGAACAGGTGTGCCAGCAATATGCTTGTTTGCTATACATGAGTCAAGTAAATAACCAAAAGTTTGGTGGGAGAGTAAACAGCAACTTACAAGGTTTTTTAAAATGTCTCCCTTTACATTGGCTTTGCATTTTTTTATGCTCTTTCCTTTTCCAAGAAAGAATCAGTAAAGCTGGACCAGCATGATTATGCTAATGAAAAATTCTGTTACTGAATTTTCAGGAGTAGGCTTGTCTGAAATATCCATCCTACTGGGTTAGAGAAAGTGTTATGTTAAAGGGCACTGCACAGCAGAAGGGAATTTCTCTAGCAGGACTGCTTAAGACAAAGATCACAGAATCACAATACAGTTCAGGTTGGAAGGGATCTCTGGAGATAATCTCCATTGTCCTTGCTCTGAGCAACTAGAAGATGCCTGTATCCAGAGGAGTTTTGAGGGACTTTTGAAGGCTGGAAACTCCACAACCTGTTCCAGCATTCATTATCTTTTTTCCTCTTCTTCTTTTCTTAAAATGGAATCTCATGTATTTCATTTTGTGCCCCTTTCCTCTGGTTCTGTCCCTGAGCACCACTGAGAAGAGCCTGGCACCTCCTCTTTACACCCTTCCGTCAGGAATTTGTACACATTGAGGAAATTCCCCCCCTGAGCCTTCTCTTCTGTGGTCTGAATGGTCCCAGCTCCCTCAGCCTCTCCTCCCAGGACAGATGATCCCAGTTCCTTAGTCACCTTTGCAGCCCTTTGCAACACTCACTCCACTACACTCTGCCTAATGCAGCCCAGGAGCCCCTTGGTCGCCTTTGCCATGAGTGGCTAGTTGGTGTCTCATGGGCAACTTGTTGTCCACCAGGAAACCCAGGTCCTTGTCTGCCAAGCTCCTTTCCCTCCAGTCAGCCCACAGCCTGGGCTGGTGCCTGGGGTTCTCTGTCCCCAGGTGCAGGACTTTGCATTTCCCTTTCCTGAGTTTCATGAGACTGCCATCAGCCCATTGCTTTAGCCTGCTGAGGTCCCTCTGAATGGCAGCACAACCACCCACCTGGTGAATCAACCATTCCTCCCCAATGGTGTTTTGCCTGCAGGCGTGCTGAGGGTGCACTTGGTCAAACCATCCAGGTTGTTAATGAAGACATCAGTCAGCGTTGGTGCCAGTACTGATTGCTGAGTCCACCACTAGTGACTGGCCTCCCACTGGACTTCATCCTGCTGCTTACAACACTTTGAGGCCAGCAGCTCAGGTAGTTTTTAGTCTACCTCACTGTCTATTTATCTGAGTCATGCGTGATCAGCTGGTGTATGGAGATGTTTTGGGAGATGGTGTCAGAAGATTTGCTAAAACTGAGAGAAGCAACATCCACTGCTTTCCCTTCATCCATCAAGCCAGGCATCTTATTCTAGAAGACTTAAGCCTAACTGAGAAAGATTTAGTTGCTGGGACACCACTTGCTACAATGAGTGACTTTACAATGAGTGCAAAGGTGTAATAGCTGGTGTCCCAGCAACTAAATCTTTCTCAGTTAGGCTTAAGACAGTTTTGAAAATGGGACCCAGTACCCTAAGCCTGTTCTGTGGTTTTCTGAACATCTTATCCCATGTGCTTCTTTAGGATGCTCAGAATATGATTAGCCATGTATTATGTATCAGAGAGCTGAAGAGAACTGTGATTGTGGCTGGTTCCTATATGCTCTGAAAGACCAAGAGGCAAGGCATCTGACTCAAACAAGAGAATTTGCTCTGCCCACTGAAATAAACCTGGTGACAAGTCCTCCTCCGTGAACAATTTGTCAACCTCTATCATGCATCACGTGCACTGAAGAGGCCTAACGTTGGATCAATTATGGATAAGCTGCAACCTCCACTTTAAGCTCTTCTTTTCCTACTCTTCCAGAATGAAATCTAAAAGGCCCAGGTGCAGGCCGTCCCCATGTGCTGAAAGATGAGCTGGTGGGGAAGGAGAGCAGCTTGGCTGAACAGAGAGCTTTGGCTGGAACTCAGAAAAAAACCCAGAGAGTTTATGACCTCTGGAAGAAGGGGCAGGCAACTCAGGAGGACTACAAAGATGTCATGAGGTTATGCAGGGAAAAAAACTAGAACTGTGAAAGTCCATCTAGAACTTAGTCTGGCTACTGCAGTAAAAGACAATAAAAAATGTTTCTATAAGATCTTCGTGAGTGTCATCACATGGCATGTACAGGACAACCAGGCAATCAGGCCCAGTCAGCATATGTTAATGAAAGGCAGGTCCTGCTTGACAAACCTGGTCTCCTTCTATGACAAGGTGACCCACTTCATGGATGAGGGAAGGGCTGTGGATGTTGTCTACGTGGACTTTAGTAAAGCCTATGACACTTTTTCCACAGCATTCTCCTAGAGAAACTGGCTGCTCATGGCTTGGATGGGTGTATGCTTCACTGAGCAAAAAATTGGCTGCCTGGCCTGGCCCAAAGAGCTGTGGTGAATGGAGCTAAACCCAGCTGGCAGCTGGTCACAGGTGGTGTTCCCCAGGGCTCAGTGTTGGGGCCAGTTCTGTTTAATATCTTTATCAACAATCTTGACAAAGGGATCAAGTGCACCCTCAGTAAGTTTGCAGATGACACCAAGTTGAGTGGGAGTGGGAGTGTTGATCTTCTTGAGAGTAGAAAGGCTCTGCAGAGGGACCAATTGTATGAGGTTCAACAAGGCCAAGTGCTGGGTCCTGCACTTGGGCCACAACAACCCCAGGCAACACTACAGGCTTGGGGTTGGGGAAGAGTGGCTGGAAAGCTGCCCAGCAGAAAGGGACTTGGTGGTGTTGGTCCACAGCTGGCTGAATAGGAGCCAGCAGTGTGCCCAGGTGGCCAAGAAAGCCAATAGCATTCTGTCCTGCACCAGAAATCGTGTGGCCAGCAGGACTAGGGAAGTGATTGTCCCCCTGTACTTGGCACTGGTGAGGCCACACCTTGAATACTGTGTTCAGTTCTGGGGCTCTCACTGCAAGAAGGATACCGAGGTGCTGGAGGGTGTTCAGAGAGGGGCAGTGAAGCTGGTGAATGCTCTGGAGAACACATCTTTTGAGGAGCAGCTGAGGGAAGTGGGGTTGTTTAGCCTGGAGAAAAGGAAGCTGAGGGGAGACCTTATCGCTCTCTACAACTGCCTGAAAGGAGGGTGTAGCTGAGTGGGAGCTGGTCTCTTCTCACTAGTAAAAAGTGATAGGATAAGAGGAAACAGCCTCAAGTTGCAGCAGGGGAGGCTTAGATTTGGTAACAGGAAGAATTACTTCACTGGAGGGGTTGTCAGGCACTGAAACAGGCTGCCCAGATAAATGGTCAATTCACCATCCCCGGAGGTATTTAAAAGATATGTAGATGTGGTGCCTGGGGACATGGTTTAGTAGTGGACTTGGCAGTGCTGGGTTAACAGCTGGAGTTTATGATGGTCTTTATGACAGGTCTTTTCCAATCAAAACAATTCTATGTTTCTATAATTTTACTTCGTAAGATAATTGCATTAGCCTACTTAAAGTCAAAATTATTTGTGCATGAAGTTGAAATAGATTCAAACTGATTCACCTGGTAGAATATTTTAATGCCAGATGCTGAATTGAAAGCAAGCATCTAATCTGCAACAAACGTATTTGTAGTTACACATGCACAAACCAGAAATGGCTCTATGGGAGTGCAATAAACGGAAACTTACAGCTCAGGAACTATTACACTGAGACAACTACATTCTTCAACATTTTCTGTCTTTTTTAACCTGGAAAATTTGGTTTGGTTTCTCTTTTCCAGTAAAGTCCCTCCCAGACTTGTGAAAAAAAAACACAAAAAACCCCCCAACAAACCTTCAGAAAGTGGGAAAAAGAAGGACATATAGTTTACAGGTAAAGAAAAGCTTGGATCATACACTTTAAAAAATGTGTACCAGTTTAAAATAACTTTCGATGAAAGGGTCACTTACTGCAAGAAGGGCACTGCTTAAAATTTAAGCAGTCAGTAATGGGAAGCGACAGACCTCTAACAATTTCAGTCTTTCACAGTTGAATGAATCTGCACTGACAGCCAGACAAGGATGTGCTAACCTACCTTACCAGGATCTTGGTTATAGCTGCATATGCTCTGCCTAGGCCAGCAGAATCAGAAAGTGCTGTGAAGATTTTTACAGAGGTGTTCAAAATCTGTGAGACAGGAAAATAAAACCCAATAAATACAATGCAAAGATCTTCCGTGTTTTTTTTCTGCAGTCTCTGTGTCCATATGAAACAACAATTTGAAGCTTTCCCACCTTTCTTCTTTAATTAGCTGTAATGGGACTAGGTTTACTGATCATTGTTTATAGTTGTATTAATTACTCAATAATTACAAATTAAAAAGATACAACTTGCATTTAAATCCCTGTATTTTGGCACTTTGCAAAAACCAAAGAGATATTATCTGATTTGCACCATAAATTTCCTTATCCATAATTTAAAAGATTTTAAGAGGTTGTGCTTTTACAAACTTCTGTCAATCAATACCTTAAGATGGTATCCTTTGCATTCATAGTGTTTTAGAATGGTCTGCTGATATATAACTTAATATTATTTTCCTTCCTTTAAACAGTCACTGTGACAACTTTTCTTAGTACAATTCAGATGCCCAAAATTGAATAAACTCTAGGTTATACCCTTAAAATATCTTGGCTTAAAATACTGTAGGTACATTTTTTACGTTATGACTAATTATTTATACACACAGGCAATTTGTTAAGATCCAGTTGGAATGTACTCTATGATCATGGCCCCTCCCATAACGAAGGCTTACAGCTGCTGCATTAAAACATATGATCTTAATTTAATTTAACACTGACATCACCTGTATTGCATAATTCCTCCCTTTTTTTTTAAATTTTTTTCATTGGTGATGATGGGAGAGTGCATAGAAAATTACATCCTGTTATTTCCTCCCTCTTCTTTGTTGCTTGACCCAACCTATTACACACATGAGAAAACAGGAAATCTCCAAAGACTAGCTATGGAAATCCTTTTTGCACATTTCCAGGAAAGGAGTAGTGAATGTCATTTGCCAGCTCTGAAGGGGGATGGGACATGCCCATGGACATACAACAGTACCCCGCATGCCCCAAGATGCCTGTTTATACTGAGGTAAAAGATAGGGCATTTTCTATAAAGACTGCATCCCCTGTCATTGGCAGAGAGTATGGTTCAAAAGAAGACAACTTGTGTATGCTAATGATATGGATGTCACCATTTCTATCACTGGTTCCACTACCCAGATTTCCTTGTTTTTGGAGGAGTTTTACTACATGCAGGAGTATCCCAGGACAAGGCCTTAATTTTTTAGTTATACAAGCTCTGTGTGCACAAAAAGTAGCATTTATTAATGTGCACTGCACTATTTATCACTCCTCAAGTACTTTTTTATCAGTTATGTTCTCATGTACATCAGTATTGCATCCTCCACCTGAAGGTCATTGTCAATTGAGTTATCAATGCATAAGATGTGACAAAAAGAGAGTTGCAGGCACCTCCGTTAGGAACTTGCCACATCAGTTATGAACTCACCCTAAACTGAATGCCTACACTAAGCTGTCAAGGCCTGCAGTGCATCCTTCTAATGATCTAAAGGCTGGTAACAGAAACACACACAAGTGTCCAAGAAACAGTTATTGGTTTTGCATTTAACTCAGAGGACCTACAGCATTTCTTGTAATTATCGTGCCCATGTCAGAAAACCTGCAATAGGAGTGTCAGCAGGTTTCCAGAATTTCATGTGCTGGACTGAAAGTCACTCCTACTTTAAGCTGGCCTCTGCAATATTAAACGAGGACACAGGGCCTCTAGTGGTTACCATCTAGAACAGAAAAGTTACTTAGGCACCTAAGGCTTAGGCTGCTGGACTTTTTTCCTATCAAAGATACCACAAAGACTAAAAAGCAGAGACAAAACTGAGGAAAAACCACATCCAGAGTATCTAAAGTAAAAAGTTGGTCCCCTGCATCTCTGCAACAGCTGCTAGAAAAATGTAAATAAGTAAATAAATAAAGCCACTCATTCATATTGATGAAATGTGCTCCTTTTGGTCCCAGGTTACTACTACTCTACACAAATCAAATGGTTAATTCTAAATAATTATGAAGTAATGAAAATTAAATCATTTCCATGAAAGGGAGGAAATCTTGATTAATTAAAATAGAAAATATAATCTTCATGTCTGTATTTCAAATAATTCCTCCAGCTTCAGATACTAAGTAGAGATACAGAGACACATTCTTGATGGAAAGGAGCTGTGTAGTGTCCCTGTGTGCAACAATTGCCCAGTATCCAGTCATGTGGAGGGAGTGAAGAGGGATCTCCTCACCTATGGTACAGGCCTTACCTTCAGCATTCACGACAGAAAAAGAGGAGCAGGTAGGGCAGGGCAGAATGCTGGATTAACATGTAAGCATCAGAAGATTTTACCCAAAGCCTCTTGGAATTACAGCACACTTCTTTCATTTAAAACAAGAAACTGTAACTTGCATGCTGGCAAATCAAGCAGAATTGACACAGTGATGTCTGCCAGCATCTGTAAGCAACCTGAAAACTACTGGACACGAACACTTTCCTGTTTATTTTCATGGGTTATGAACAACCAGTCCATCTAACTGGGTTCCTACTAATACCACATAAGAGAAGACATGCATGTGGCAAGAGAGTATTGATGACTGGCTGAGCCAGTCATCTATTAGTTCTCTGAGAAGTGGGTAAATATTTGGAACACGTATCATTTGGATCTAAGGGAATTTATAGGCTTCTGTGAAAATTTTTCATCCTTTAGACAGAAGTATAAACAGAAATGGGTCTTTTATATACATTTTGGCCAGTTTGTGCAGAGGACAGTGCCATCCAAGGAAGAGGTGGAGTGGAGTATATCAATAATTAATGTGGAAAACTCCCCCACAAATGTGCAATTTTGCTGCATTTGTGGTCTTAGAGAGTACAGCTGTCATTACACAAACACAAAGGATGGAAAAATTGTTATAAACAACAGAACAAAAGTCTTCTTATAAGGTAACATGCTTCTGCTTCAGTATTCTATGGTAAAGATTGTGCATTAAAATGTAATCTGGGTAATTTTTTTCATGTTAAGGAAATGTAAATAAAAATACATAACATTCTGTAAAGAGATAGGACTACATAAGAATCTGTATTGGTAATGTACATTAAAAAAGAGTGGGCTTGGGTATTATATGGATCTGGCTGAATTTTCTTCTCAAAACTCAGACATAGTTTTCAGAGATTTAGAGTTACTGAAGGGGCAAAATGTCAGGTTTTGTTGTGGTTGTTTTTTAAGGGTGATTTTTTCTTTTTTTTCTTTTTTTCTTTTTTTTGGTTTGTGATTTTTGTTTTGGTTTTTTTTTTTTGTTTTAGGTTTTTTTTTTTTAAATTTGCTATGTACAGAGTTCTGAGGAAGGAAGCTGCTGCAATAGATTTATCCTGATCATCCTAGACACCATTATAAATTTCCATACTGTTTCAGTGAGAGTTTGATACTCAGAGCAACTGGTGGAAAAAGATCATTGTATATGCAACTGAACAGATCAAAATAACGTACAGTTCTTTCTGCCTCTAAAAGGAAAATATAAGGTAAGTTTAACAAAGTAAAAATTATTAAAACTCTACTTATTCTGGTCACAATTTAGTTTTTGGCTCCTTGTGATGAAGCACACTGCCTGTCTCAAACTCGCTGCTTCTGTGGGTAATGCTGGTTAAAAAAAACCAAGCAAACAAATAAAATGAAAATCAAAGTCTAATGCAGAAATGAACAGTGGGTTTCAATCATATGTTCTCATCCATCCCAGGACTTGGGAAGGTGGCAGATTGAAGACTTCAACTTTGTCTTCCACATTACAGGCGACAGTCCCACATGCCACCCACTATTAGTTTGGTGTAGGCAGATTAAAAAAAAAACCAAAACGTAGTGGTGCTTATGGCTCCAAAATAGAAAAGAAATTAAATAAATCAAGAAGCATTGTACAATTTCCCTTGTTTTCTTGCTTAGCACTAAAAGATGGATTCAGGTGCACCTGGAAGGAAGATCGCTGCTGTGGGAGCATTTATTTACAGAATCAACTCTCTTGATGGGTCTTTGTAAGTCTATCATGGTTGCAATTAGTTACAGTGTAAAAATAAAGTAACAAACTCTGATTAAATCCTCACTAAAGCCTATTTGTGGTATAGCTCTTGCACTAATTCTCTAGGTAGAGATGAATTTCGTGTTTACCTCGTTTGCCAAGAAAAATATTAGTCAGATCTCAGGCCCAGATTTGCTTCTCAGTTATCTCAGCATTATGCCAGTGTGACCCTCCTGGGGGTTATTTCATTAATATAACAGATACACCAGCTCCTCCCCCAACACTTCCCCTCCCCAAAATCCCATCCTTTATTTTTTATTGTTGCCACACCTGTACTTGCATTATATATACATGAAGTCATGCATACACCACATTAGTAAACACTGAGGACTCAGACAAAAGGACACAGGCCGTGTTAAGCATTGATACATCTGGGGATAATAGACAAAAGAGGGAAAATCGAAGGTATGAATTTATGTTGAATAAAGACTGTCTATCCAACCCAACCCAAGATTAATGCTGCTACCAGTATTTCATTATTTTGGTAACATACATGCCTCTGACAAAAACATGATGGGATAATATTGATTTATAATACTGTAACTCTAAAAAACACAAACCCATAGTTCTGCTCTCAGCTTTGCACTTGATATTGTTGTCAAACTTTATTGGAAATACATTCCTTTTGATTTCTGAAAATCTAGCTGTGTTTAGCCATTTCACAGCTGGTGAGCAGTAACGATGCTTCTGGCTCATTTACAGATCTTGAACATGAATCAGACAATCAACTGGAACATTAGTCAAAGAGATCACTAGCTAATGACTTCTGACAGGTGCTGCAGTTACAGGCTAAGGCCCAGCCTGGCTAGCAGCATTTGACAATATTTCTCTGGAGCCAACAAAAGGTGTTGGTAGACAGAACACAATTGACTGAGGCTTCTGGCCTCATACCACTTAGTACCTCTTAAATACTTTCAGAAAAAAACACCTAGCTCTGACAGTCATTAAACAATCACTTCCATACAGTCCAGTGAAAATAAAAGACAATAGAAGTGTACGCATAGGCATTTTGCAGTCTAGTGAACTCTCTCCCATAGCTCCACAAGCAATGCACATTTTAAATGCCTAAAAAATGCAGTCTTTTTTACCATAATTGGAGTGGTTACATGCCTGTGGTCATCTAAGTAAGGTCAAAGAAGACTTTCCCAGTGCAAACCCAGATGTATTCCTCTTTTTTTTTTTTTTTTCTGTTAAAATGCAGTGTGAGAGAGGCTGGACAGCAACGTGAAAATTTTATTGTTCATGTAAAGTATTGATTACAATGAGCAGAGCTCATTGATCCCAGGAAAATCATATCCCAATATCAACTGAATGGCAGGCTGCACCTTGTTAAATGCTAAATGTGTTCAGGCACAGGGAGGAGCATCCAGGGTAGCAGCAGTACACATTCTGTCTGCATGCTCACAATTAAAGGATGCTGAAACTGGGTGCCGTGCTGAGAGGAGAGAGGCAGTAGTTCCTGATTTGCCAAAATGGTTAGCTCTCCCTCTTTTCCCAGAGCTGAAATCAACCAACTCTAATTCTGTAAATGTGAATGCTGAGTCCTTGCCCATAGCCACACCCAATTACACTGGACTGCACTGTTTCAATAAATAAATGGGAAAAAAAAAAAAAAAGCAAGCAGAAATGTACCAACTTTGTCACTGTTCCTACAGAGACAGAAAGAATTGTCTGGAATAGGCCAATCTGGTCTGTTCCAGAACTGCTATTCCAGGGACTTTAATGTGAGTATTAGGATAATGCCTAGCATAAGCATGCATCTTGGAGCAAGGGAATCAGGGGAAGGGGGATGGAAAGGGATGTAGAAGAATCCACCCGGAAGTCTGGCCAAGTCAAAAATAAAAGTGGAGCATCCTTGGTTCAAGACCTTCCACAGGCTCTTGCTAGGACATGGCTGTCACTAAGGTGTTGCTTGGTTGACACTCTCCCTGAGGGGTAACTGCTCCACCCAGTAGACTCTCTTCCTTTCCCTGTTGTACTTGGCTATCAAGTACAATGTTTACCTTGGTGCTCTGTAAACTTGCATGGCTATACATGCTTTGGTTTACTCATCTCTGAATCTGTTTGAAGGACTGGAGAAGGAAGGCAAACATTTCCCTCATTCCTTGATGGTCTATCAAAAGAAGACCTAGGTTTCTTTGCCTGTATCAAGTCTTTTATGCTTTGCATAATATTCAGAGTATGTGCATTGTGCTTTGATTCTGAACGGATTATATGTAAGTACAAGTAACTAATCAAAAAAGTTCCTTTCCCCCAGAGTAATTTCAAACTTCTGTTGGCTTCCAAGAGGTCAGGAGTTCACCCTGTACACCACATTTTGCTCCACAGGAAACTTAAAAGAGAGGAAATGTGCAGATGATTGAAGAACTGTTAACTTTTGTTCCTATCCTTCTTATTGCTTCTGTATTAGCTTCTGTATTATAGTTATTAATTCTAGCTTTCTGTGTCACTAACAATTATATTAATTCTGATTCTCTACACCTACAATTTTGTAGGAATTCAGTCATCTTTTTATTTACTATACCTCATAAAGTGTCTTATTAAAATAAATGAAAAAAAATATTTAAAAATCAGCCAGATCCTTCAAAGAAAACCTATCCAAACACCAAACCCAGGTATTTTAGTTTGTTATTATTGTACGATTTGAAATCTTCACTGCAAGAGACATTACTCCAGCATAGACTGTTGCAATCTTTATTTAGTATGGGAATGTAACGTTTTCCAAACCAGCCATTGTTGACATATTTCTTCAAAATAGAGCATGGCTTAACAGTCTGCAGTGAAGAAGCTTCATCTGTTACCCTTTAACAGCAATATAAGGGGAAAAAACAGTTTATGTATCTTTTCCATCCTGACAGATGTGACAATAGCTGGAAACACTGTGCCTGCCAAGAGCTTTTATCAAGTATGTTATAACAACTAGTAATAAGTGTAAATAATAAATGGCTACGATCTTATGGGAAACGATGGCAATACTAAACAATTTTTGGTGCTTGCTGATGGGAGTCTGCTAGTCTTGGAATTCCCTGGCTTCCCAGTAGAGTTTTGGCCTGACAATAAACAACAGTTTAATACTTTATCTAATCCCAGCCAGGAGGTAAGTTCAACAGCAAGCTTTTGCAGATGTTCACATCCAATAATCTATCCATAATTGATGAAACAGGGAGGTCAGATGTAATGGTTGCTACTATTCCAGCAACAAATAAATGGTTATTGACAAAACAAGGCAGTGTGGCGCTGAGTGCTGAGCAGCGACAAGCATGAAACAGTGCTGAGACAGAAGTAGTGATGTGAATACAGTCCTTCATCTTGAGAATTCCTCCATGTGATGTGTGGCACAAGGGCCACTCTGACTCACAAGCAGATGGAAGTGACTTGTAAAGGAAAAATGAGATTCTGCAAATACATGAAAGACAAAGCCAGAGGTGGAGAAAGAAACGAGGAGAAAGGGAAAGGACTAGAAATTTGGGTAAGTGCACTAATGTGAATTGTTCAGAAATGTTTTTCTATAACAGCACTGTGATCCAGATCTCTGGACTGCTTTTATCACGCTGTTGTGTCTACATGAATGTACCTGGCTGTCAGATTCTGCAGCCTCCTAAGACATTAATATCATACTATATGCATGTGCATGCCTAAATGCCCAAGATGTCTTAGACGAAACACCTATAAATATCCTGCTTCATGCTTTTTAATATCTTTAGTCCATCCATGAACAAATATTTTTAATTACACTAAGTTTTCCTAGCTGAAAGCAAAAAAACAAGCCCTTAAATTTGCATAACACAATGGAAAAAAACGGCAGAGGTAAATCAGGAAGGTATAAAAAAACCCATAAGCTAGTTAATAAACATTATTTTTCTGCATACATATATGGAAGTTAAGGAAAAGTTCTCATTCAGCTGAAAACATCATATTCTTCAAGTTTTAGCCCATGTGAGAAATGCAGCAAAAAGCTTAATAGACTGTTTTTCTTGACTGAATAAAACTTGAGTCATTTATACGTAAATAGACACTTGAAATATTTCATCCAGTTCAGTGCTAAAAGATAGTATTTTTACAATGTTTACTGTGCAATATTCTAATATGGAAAACAGCAAAATGAAATGGTGGCCATTATTTCTATACGTACTCATAAAAAGATTTCAGACATACATATTTTAAATATTAATATTCCTAAAATCACTTAAAGCACCATGGAATGTTAAATCGTTTTATTTAGAAGTACAATTTATTTCACACTTTGCTACCAATTCTTTTGATCAGCTCTGAAATAATACATAAGCTGAAAGCACAACAGCAAAACAAATTGCTTGTAGCAATGAAGCAGCAAGCTTTAGGTTTTATATTGGCACGCTTCAGTGTTTTAAGTTCTCAGGTTATTTGTCTATCGAAGGATAAATTTTAAATTCCTTAAGATCTGATGCCTGAATCAAGACCTCCTGCTCTGTAATCTAGCCTATGGTGGTTCTGATCAAGCAAAGGTGTTAGGCTTGCACCTGAATATAGGAGTTGGCCCCTTGAAGTCAATGGGAATAACAGAATTGAAATTTAAACACATTTTTAGTAAGTAAATTGCTGTAGCTTGAACTATATAAATTTGAGAAACCAATCTAATTTCAGAAGCCTTACTTCACTGACATTTTTAAAAAACCCTGTTCGTTTGAACAAAACTTCACAAAGGAAAACAAAACCTCCCAGATTATGAATATATTTGCATTGAAGTACTGAAATTCCTGAGTTTGTGCAGTGTGGGTACAAATGTTTCAATTCTCAAAACACATAAAAAGTCTGACTTCTGTAAGTATATTATCTAACTGAATTAGGAAATTTCTGATACATTTTTTCAGCCATCTGCTACAGCCCTGGGTGTAATAGGTGCAGTTTCACTAATGGATGTACTTCCTGACAGTTCTTAAGATCTCTCATGCTACTGTTTCACAGATAATATAAGCTATGAACCAAGACATGCTGTACCTACCTCTTTCCCCCAGTTATATACAGCATTTAGGTTCCAAGGTTTAGCACACTTAAGCTAGAAGTCTAATATAGTCTTCAAGTCCATAAAGGAAATCAACTCTGTAAGACACAGTTGTACTGCTTTGTCTTTTTTGTTCCTAGCCTGTGGGAGTGAAGTGAGTGGAAACTTGTATATCAGCAGTTATTTAAAAAAAAATTAAAAAATAGGAAAAGTACAAAAAAGTATATTTTATATATATACAACAGACACTGTGTATCTGTGATCACAATCTGGCTCCTGCATTGCCTGGCAAAGCATAAGGAAGAGCCATCTCCACTGGCCATCCCTAGCAGAGAATAGCAGAGATTTTTCCATCCCACCAGCTACACCAAAAAGGTAGGACCAGAGTGAAGGCTCCATGATTGCTTTTCCCTCTGTCCCGTGGTGAAAAATAGATGCAAAAATATTTTTCTCCCCTTGCAGAGCGGTTTAAGGAGTTTTTATGGCTTTGTCCTCAATGTTTCAACGTATCAGAGCTGAACAAAACTCCAGTAATGGAAAAATTGCTTCTTTTGAGTTCAAACATAACAGCTAACACCAATTTCATGGAAATGGTTCAGTCATACAAAGAGTTTTGTAAATATTCTGTTGCAAACTCATAGAGAGACTGTGTGTGTGTGCAAGGGCTTGTCTGTATAAGGTAATTAAAAACTTGCAATTTTGTAATAGATATTCTGAATCAAAGTCCTACCAAAAAGAAGTTTGAAGTTTGGGAAACCACATTTGATATGTTAAATAGCATGACATCTAAGTTCAGGATGTTTAACATAAATACTTTAAGTAAGGCTCCATGAACCTTATCAACATATATAAGCCCAGCAACTTTCATACTGTTTGGAAAATAAAAACAAACCACAAAAACCCACAGTGTCCTCCATGCATAGCCCCCAGAATTGGGGTTTTAAACTTTTTGTCACTTACCTGTATTCAGATTCTTGAGCACACCAGTGGTCAGATAGTCCTAAAATTCTGAAAAGGTGCTGTAGATTTGTCTAAGGGAATGTGCAGTCAAATCTGCAGCTCACTACAGTTGTCTGTTCTTTTGGGATGTATGAATGATTTAAATTTAAAATTGTAATGAATGAGATGAAAGGTCACCCATTTATAGTGTTTTGGTAGGCAGTCTTATGAAACATGAGACTCCTGAAGAGTAAGGTTGTTACCAACAAGTTGCTAGAGCATTTATTTTCATTCTTGTTATGGGAAACTGATAATCTGATTTACTTGTCATCAAATAACAGATTTTTTACATATTTAATATTTTTTGTCTCTCATGCTCTATAATTTTTTGTATAACTTGACTACTGTAATTGTGCAGCACCACTACATTTAAGAGTGTTTATTTCTTATAAAGGGTGTTCTTGTGGTACATTTATCTTGACAAAAATCCAGTTTACTGAGGGGAGTTATTGTGATGCCACTGACCAAGCAAAATGCAACTTGAACCACAGACTTGAAAGGAAATGAATACCATGTTCCAAGGGCATTGTTGTGGACACCATATGACCAAGGTGCAGATCTGTGGGGTATACAAAAAAATACTGAAGGAAACCAGAGTCATTACACCTCGGGGCTACTTAGAACACTTTCCCTGTTTATTTTTTTTCTGTCGCCCCCTGCCCTGGCCCCAGTTTTCAAGAAAGTGGCTAAGACAAGAAAATTATTATCTAAATTAAACTAACAGAAGAAATCCTTCCTTCAGTAGCAGACTGTTAACTTTTATATCCAAATAAAAAGTTAGATCTTCCTTTTACTTTAAGAATTAAGGGCTAAATTAACAACAAAAATTTAATGGAATGATCAGACACTCCTGAAGTTTCAGGTCTCTTCTTTAAGATTCTCAACACAAATACTTTCTAAGTTCTTTGTTCCATCAGCATTCAAGCCAGTACATTTTGTCAGAACAAAAGTCACTATCTGTGCTAATTATTCTCACCTAATTTTGTTTGTACTGTCTTCACCAATTCCTAGCAGCAGTGGGACCTTTCAGAAATGTGAAATTTAATCAGTTTCAGAATTGGCTTTCTAATTCTAGACCTTCAAGAAGAAAACTTTTCTCTGTACATAATCCATTGTCCTAGTCAAGATCAATCAGAAGGCCCTACCTTCAAAGATGACTCAGAGTTTTGTCTGGTTTTTTATTCCTCAAATACGAAAAATTCAAACTTTCTACATGAGTAGAATTTTAAGAACAATGTAAAAATTGCTTCAATAAAAGTGAAGCCTCTAGGAATGATGAGACCTTTTCTTAAACTGGTATGCTAAAAATATTTTTTCAAGCACATGACAGCCATTTGTTAAGCTGAAAATGTTACACTTCATTACTAATGGCTCAATACCATTTCCAGATGAATAAAGGGCAATCTGGCTGATTTAAAAGAAAGAACTTTACAATAATTTCCATTGCATAATATCTTCTGATGTGTTTTGTGAGTCTCCATTTAAGTGTTTCTTTTTGTAGTAGCAGTAATGAAAGCTTAAACCTAAGCTCAGTGGTCTACACAGACACCACTGGCAGAAAAGTGTCTTGAAGTGCAGCCTTCTAGAACAGTAAGCGAATCTCAAGGGAATGATGCTCATTCTTCTCAAAGATCTTTCACAATGTTTGGAACAAGAGGATGACATTCAGTCTACCTTTTGATGTTCTTTACTTGCTAAGATCCTACTTGATTCACCAAATTCATACAGTCATATGGGTATAATCTATATAAGTAGATATAATAGATCTAATTCATTAAAATGTACTGTGTATCTGCATCCCAGATAAATTTACTTCTATTCTCTTTAGCTGCATGAATTGTAACAAAATTTTCAGTTGTTTGGAGATAGACTTTTTCCAACATTAACTTTAGGGTCATAAATCACCTCTGATTACTTTAATAAGGTCATTTTGAATGTGAAGATGTCTTTGCAAGTTCATAAATTTTCCTGATAATTTTGTGCCTGTGGCTTGGATATCGTAAGTCTGGCAATTCATGCACACAGCATCATGTCATAAATTACCACGTTTATTTTGGCATGAATCTCAGTACTCATGAACACTGCCTCTATTATTTAAACACCTCCCATATCTGAAACACAAGACTCAATATCCAAAATAAAGGAACACTTAGAAAAAAGGTAACGCTCAAACCAGGGATGAGGACTGGAATTTTCCTAACGATTTGGGATGCAACTCTAATTGAAAGAGCAAAAAACCCTTGAAGTCCAACACTTTGAAGCATTCTTGAAAGCCCAGTTAAAAAAAAAAAAATACTCCCACATCAAGCATTGGACTACAATACCTCATGTGAGATTTCTAATGAAACAGAAGTGTTTCACCTAGTACACAGCTTATTATACAAGTCTGAAGAAAACAAGTAAACAGTGACTTTTACTTTAAAATTAGCCTAGATGGAGAACTCTCCCTGGCAAAATCTATGATGTTTAGGATAAAATCGATATAATGTGAACTATTAATATTTTGTGTCATATTTTGTGGAAAAGCCATTAGGCTTGATTATAAACCAGATGATATGAAGAATATTATGACCATACCACACTGCCATTGAACATAATTAGTTCCCAGGCTTCTAAACTTGCACACACTTATATTTTTACATCTGAGTAGGTTCACTGAAGTCAATCATGTATATCAAATACAATTAAATCAATTTATAGAGTTTATACACCAAATCAAATGATGTTAGATTATACACCAACTGCTTAGCAAATAAAATCCCTCTCCAACACAACTAGCCCATTTGATACAAAGTGACTGCATATTTTTGATATAATAGGCTGCAGCTTAATCATTTCAACCGTTAATTACTGCATCAGATAATGAATATTTTGAACATATGCTTCTCCACTCTGCTAGAAGACATGAATGAAAGAGAAACATGCTACTGTGTGTGCATGTTGGGGGAGGGAGTAGCACGCTGAACAGCAAAAGGGACCAAGTGGCAACAATTGGAGGAAATGGTATCTGTAACAGCTGCTCCTTTCAGATTCCCCTAGAAGGAGACTGCCTGAGGTGGACCACAGCACAAAAGGATAAAGAAGATGAAAACTGATGCAAAGCAGGGAAATAACTGCTGAGACCCCTGAGTCTACACCCGAATAGTCCCAAGCTGTGTGGCAAGACCTCTTTAGCATGCTACAGAAGCTGGTGATGAACTACATATTACCATGAGGCAAACTGGCTCCTAGCAGTATTGTCTGCATGTTATGTGTAATGATAACCAGTAGCCCTCTGGGAATGGGATGCAATGATTTCATCTCTGTAAGCATCTGAGCTCCCCTTGGATATAGAGACCATTAAACTGAGAACAGAAGGGTAAATTTTAGGCAATGATTTCTAATTGGAGAGTGAAGACAACTTGTGCTCAACAGTACTGTCAACCACTGATATTTTACTGCTGTCTATATTGATCACTGTTAAGGACAAAAGGAACTAAATTTTACCTGTTTTTTTTAGTCCCATAACACACATTTTATGTTCTGAATGAAAATACTTCATAGATTTCTTATGCAGTATCACTGGAAATGCCTTTACATTAGGAAATGCCACTATATTATAATAACATACTATTTACACTGAAAAGTATTGGTATTTTCATTACTTTAAAAATAACATTTAATACTCTTAGCATAATGTATCATTTATGTATTGTACTACAGAGACTTTCTTGCCCTTTAACAAAAAACCCCATTGCTTTCCTTACCTGTCTGGTGTTTTTATAGGACTAAAACCAACAGGCACAACCTATTACATATATATTTGAATTACCAGTAGTACACGATGAAATTCAAGGTTTCCTTAAAAAAATAATAAAAAATTCTGCATGTGACAAGAAGAAATGGAGCTTCCAAATGATTCCTGTAACTTTTTGGCAGGAGGCATGGGGGAGCAAAAAAGGGAAAGGAGTAGCTATAAAATGTAAGCAAAATGGCTCCTGAGGAAACAATGCCAGGAAACCTAGTATTTTTGACCCTTTCAAGGCTAGTTTGATCCTTTGCACATCATGGAGACTGTGCAGTCTTGCTCATTAATTAATTTCTCCTGTGATGGAGAGATCAAATATGCATGCAGGCTTTTGTATTTAGCACATTTGTTTATCTTGCTGCACTTCATCATTCACACAGCTTATTGTGACTCTCAGAAACTTAGCAGAAATGTTGATCAGGTAAGAATGCTGGCACACTGGTCAGTCAAAAAAATGCAGACTAGTTTCAGTACAAAAACACCTAGTCTAATCTGTTATACTGCATTCTTGAAAGAGACCAAGCATCCTCTTCTCATTGCTATTGCAACTATTAGATACAATTTTACAGAATCATATGTAGCTTTTTAATTTTTAAATATTTTCACATTCAGCTACAGACTGTGACAGACTTCCACTTTCCAGCATTCAGTTGATTTATAAAGAAGACAGGCCTGTCAGCATTGAAGAAATTATGTCTGTAGATGGTCAATAACTTTTGGAAAAATTGTGTCACAAATCATTAAAAGCATCTAAGAGGATATTTCAAGACAGAAGTCTAGAACCCTTCCTACACTGCAGAAGCCAAGCAAGCAATATTGAAATCTGTGTTGAATTACCTCTGTGACTTCAACTGGTCTGTTTCTGAAAAAAATACACCACCATGACAAATAAGCACAAACAATGAGCTCTATGAAACATTCACTAATAAAATAGCAGGTAACTGCAGTTAAAGGAGCAAAGAGAATTAGAAATAGTAATTATCCAGCTGAGTAATTGCAATAATCCTGGACAAAAATATTCAAATAAATGAATTTTCCACACAACGTTTTAAAGAGGATCATGGGGGACCGAGGCTTATCTGGTGACTGGCACAGACAAATCAAGTTGATGCTTGTCTTTCCTCTTACACTGACCTATGAATTTGAGGAACCCTCCTTCCAGAGTAGAGTTCTACATGTACAATTCTCATTGTTTTAGAATTATGATGGTAGTCTCCAAGGGAACATGAGAAGAGAAGCTTGAACTCACACATTAGCAGAAGGGATTGCATCAGCACTACAGCTTTTAATAAAAAAAAGCAATTAATATTTCCTCTAAATTCCTGACGTTCTGAAAAGCTCAAAATGTAAATTGGTATATTTTAAATTGTTGCTCACAAATGCTGTATCAAACTCTTTTGCAAAACTGGTGTTTCATACAAAACCTTAACTACATAAAAACTGTTCTATCTTTGTATGAATACAGGAACAAGAAAGCTAGTCACATGTAATCTGAATTGTCACTTTATATTATTTCTACAGATCTAAACATAGAAACTTGGGCTCCATCAGTTCTGGAATTTATTTGAACCATAATTGCTTAAGCCACATGGATCCATGTCTATAGAACTACAAACAGTTATAAAGGGTCAGTGAGCCAATCTCTCCAAGTCTTTTTCACTCTGAAATGCCTAAGAAGATGCCAAGGAGGCAGAAAAAGGCATTGGAAAAGCTAAAACAACTTCAAAATAAACTTACTGATAATGCTTTCTCTTGTTCTCCAGCAAAATGATATGCTAAACCTAAGCAATATGCAGCTTCTCCTTCCAACTTCGTATCACCTCCTAAAGAAAGGATTAAAACTACAGTTACCCACGTAATCTGAACAGAGTTACATTAGTCCAGACAGTTCTTGCAGGTTCTTAAACAACATATAGATATGTAAATACTGTAGTAACTTCTTCCTTCTCCTTAGCCTTGCCATTTATCTCTTTCCAAAAATACTTAGTAATTAAAAACAGAGGCTGTGGATTTAAAACAAACTTCAACAAGAAAGTTCAACAAAGTCAGAGAAAATCTCTTCCAGTAAGTAATGCAGCACAATCAATTTAACACACTGTAATGTTCTCTGTCGTGAAATCTTTAATAATGCTCACAGGAAATCATAGTAGCCTCATTATATATATTTATATATAAAATAGAATAGCATATGTAAAGAAAAGCAGATGTATATCATACATCCTAAAATAGAAACACAAATTATATTGACCCATACACTCTGCTAATGGGAATCTTGGTGAAGCACCAAGAAAGGACTATCAGTAAACCAGGTTCTTATTTCTCATTCTCATGGTTATTTTTGCAAGCTACTGTAAGCTAGAATATCTTAAAAAAGCCATAATTTATACTTGCAAGCATTAGTCACAGAAAAGTCTTCACAGGCAGTTGTTAACTGAAGTGCATCACACTTTTCCCTGTCAGGTTTTATTTCACTAATACTAATCTAACAAATGATGAGGCAAAATCATATAGAAACAAAGTTTCACAGAGGAATAATAAGTAAAAAGTTGTTAAGGATATAGAATACTTCCTTTCTTACTCAAGAGCAGTCTGGGAGTCCAAAGTGGGTAATAGCTAATCCTAATTCATAAAAGAAAATAAACATAGATGATGGTCCAGAAGGGAAGAATGGATATTACAAATGGCAACCAGAGCCAGTACGGGTTTAACTGAACTGTTCAATAGGGGCTTCACAGACAGAGGCTGTGGTTCAGGAATGGGGACTGGAGAAAAGATCTTCTAAAGCTTAAATTTAAAGAGAACAATGGCAAGTACACTGCACATAGTGATATATACTACATGTCTCAGGAAGCTATGGAAAGTGATTGATTTGAAGTAAGGGCACTGGAACATCTGCCTGGTCAAAGAGCATTTTGGAAAGGCATCAGATCCATTTTGACAATCTCTTCTTTCCCAGCAGTTTTCACCAGCAACAGAAAGAAGCAGCAGTAGTTTTGCAGTAGCTGTGACTTAAGCATGTAGTATAGACAGCAGCTGCAAAAAAAGTTAAAAGCTTGTATTTGATCAACAAATGGAAAAGATGGAGAAGTTTTTGGTTGAACATGTCTGTCTTCAGCTGATTAACTGTATTGGCATTGTCAGTATTTGGATACATACTCACAGAATCACAGAATTACCAAGGCTGGAAAAGACCTTTAAGATCATCAAGTCCAGCCTATGACCAACACCACCACACCATCTAGACCATGGCACTAAGTGCCATATCCAGTCTTGCCTTGAACACATCTAGGGACGGTGCCTCCACCACTTCCCTGGGAAGTCCATTCCAATGTCTAATCACCCTCTCCATGAGGAAGTGCTTCCTAATATCCAACCTAAACCTCCCTTGGAGCAGCTTCAGGCTGTGCCCTCTTGTCCTGTCACTGGTTGCCTGGGAGAAGAGCCCAGCCCCCACCTGACTACAACCTCCCTTCAGGTAGTTGAAGAGAGTGATAAGGTCCCCCCTGAGTCTCCACTTCTCCAGGCTAAACAACCCCAGCTCCCTCAGCCTCTCCCTGTAAGACTTTCCCTCTAGTCCTTTCACCAGCCTTGTTGCTCTCCTCTGGACCCGCTCCAGCACCTCAACGTCCTTCTTGAAGTGAGGGGCCCAGAACTGGACACAGGACTCGAGGTGAGGCCTCACCAGTGCTGAGTACAGGGGGAGAATCACTTCCCTACTCTTGCTGGCCACACTATTCCTGATACAAGCCAGGATGCCATTGGCTTTCTGGGCCACCTGGGCACACTGCTGGCTCATGTTCAACCGGCTGTCCACCAGCACTCCCAGGTCCCTCTCTGCCAGGCTGCTCTCCAGCCACTCTTCCCCCAGCCTGTAGTGCTGCCTGGGGTTATTGTGGCCAAAGTGCAGGACCCTGCACTTGGTCTTGTTGAATTTCATGCCGTTGGCCTCGGCCCATTGACCCAGCCTGTCCAGGTCCTCCTGCAGCCTCTTCCTACCCTCCAGCAGATCAACACTCCCCCCCAGCTTGGTGTCATCTGTGAATTTACTGAGGGTGGACTCAATCCCCACATCCAGGTTGTCAATAAAGATATTGACTAGGACTGGGCCCAGTACTGATCCCTGGGGGACACCACTGGTCACCAGATGCCAGCTGGATGCAGCTCCATTCACCAACACTCTCTGGGCCTGGTCATCCAACCGGTTTTTGACCCAGCGAAGGATACTCCCAAGAGAAAAGGTCTAAACAGGCAACTCACCAAACAAATCAGTTTATGTAAATTGCAGATAAAACCAAAGTCGGTTATTTAGTTGTATAATTAAAAGAAAAACTCACTCAAATACAACCATATACCCTCACAAATGAAACATTTGCAATGGGAAGAATTGAATTCTTGCCCCAAAAGTCCAGTTTGTTTTATTCCCCAAGAATAACCACATACAAGCATTTAGATTTCAAACGGTGTTTTAAAATAATTTCCTTCATGAGATGAGGCAAGATGAGAAACTTGCATTCTTTAGAATTAATATAATCAAGCACAATATAATAAGAAAATTAAATAGAAATTATTTTCTGGCTCTTAAAAATAATAAATGGCAAAGTTCACGTCAGCTTAGATTCCTGAAACCTTGCTAATTTTTTCCAAGAGCATGTCCTGTTCTAATAGAGATATTTCTTTTTAGGAACTTGCTGTGGCTTCACTGAATACATTTTACACTTTTCTATAGATTGCTGTAATATATTGATTACCTGTATAGTCATACATTCATTTGTGGCAAAAATTATTTTAAAGTTTGGAAAAGACTTTCTTTTTATTTTTTGCCATTTTTGATAGTTTTATTCTATCTATCCCACCTACTACTCAAAGGCTGCCTAACTGATTAATGTTGGGCATAGGTTATTAAATTTAAAAACCTAATGTATCTGGTGATAAATATTGAATTAATATTACATATTAATTGTGTGTGCAATTCATATGCAAAATACGCTCCTTAAGGAACACCATGAAAGGCTCTTGAATTACTGTGCATGCAAAAAGATGATTATTTGAGACTTTCTATCCTTGTTCTGAGAAGCACTCCAACTATCATCTGTGATAATCATCTAGGAAACTTAGGTCTGCAGAAGTGGACATTTAACAGCATTCTTTGAGAAATAAATATTAGTGAGATTTCTGAAAAATCCAGAAAATTATGTGTATTTTCATAAAGTCAAATTTTAAGATTTGACTTATTTTCTGTTCCCTCCCATGTATAAAAAATGCTCCAGAGCACGGTATTTCTAGCTGATCAGCATTCCAAATTATAGATAACATTCAAATTCTAATCTAATTTATCCTAATTCCAAACTTATCCACACATGGACAAAGCTTCATACAGCCATTATCTTAAACAAGAAGGTAATCAGGAGTACTCAGCATGGATTTATGACAGTTAAATTGTGCTTCACCAACCTGACAGCCTTCTAGAATAAGATGCCTGGCTTGATGGATGAAGGGAAAGCAGTGGATGTTGCTTCTCTCAGTTTTAGCAAATCTTCTGACACCATCTCCCAAAACATCTCCATACACCAGCTGATCACGCATGACTCAGATAAATAGACAGTGAGGTAGACTAAAAACTACCTGAGCTGCTGGCCTCAAAGTGTTGTAAGCAGCAGGATGAAGTCCAGTGGGAGGCCAGTCACTAGTGGTGGACTCAGCAATCAGTACTGGCACCAACGCTGACTGATGTCTTCATTAACAACCTGGATGGTTTGACCAAGTGCACCCTCAGCACGCCTGCAGGCAAAACACCATTGGGGAGGAATGGTTGATTCACCAGGTGGGTGGTTGTGCTGCCATTCAGAGGGACCTCAGCAGGCTGAAGCAATGGGCTGATGGCAGTCTCATGAAACTCAGGAAAGGGAAATGCAAAGTCCTGCACCTGGGGACAGAGAACCCCAGGCACCAGCCCAGGCTGTGGGCTGACTGGAGGGAAAGGAGCTTGGCAGACAAGGACCTGGGTTTCCTGGTGGACAACAAGTTGCCCATGAGACACCAACTAGCCACTCATGGCAAAGGTGACCAAGGGGCTCCTGGGCTGCATTAGGCAGAGTGTAGTGGAGTGAGTGTTGCAAAGGGCTGCAAAGGTGACTAAGGAACTGGGATCATCTGTCCTGGGAGGAGAGGCTGAGGGAGCTGGGACCAGTCAGACCACAGAAGAGAAGGCTCAGGGGGGAATTTCCTCAATGTGTACAAATTCCTGACAGAAGGGTGTAAAGAGGAGGTGCCAGGCTCTTCTCAGGGGTGCTCAGGGACAGAACCAGAGGCAAGGGGCACAAATAGAAATTCCATCTGAGCTCAACAACGTACTTCATTATTGTGAGGGTGTTTGAACAGTGGAAAATATTTTCCAGGAACATTATGGAGTCTCCACCTGTGGAGATACTATAAACCTGACTGGATATAGCCCTGCACAGCTTGCTCTAGCTGACCCAAATGATATCCAGATCTCCCTTCTTACCTCAGCTATTCTGTGATTCTGTAATTTTTACTTTATGTTTTAAAGTATTTATGTATTAACATACACAGCAGAAATCTTGTTTGCTTATGTTGGAAAACTCCTTTTTGCAAGTCCTAAATAACCATGTTGAGTGAAAACGTAGTGATAATAGCAGATAACATAACTCAAAAATTGTTAAATCAACAGTGACTAGCCAATCAAATTCATTAAGCTGAGTTTCCACCACTGACCTCAATTTCTGATTATAGGTTTAACCATTTTATACTATTATTCCCACAAGGTTGGTTTGTGTTTCTTTTTTTGAGATAAAGCTTTCAGAAGTCAAAAAGATTCTTTGTTGTCAACAAGAAGGCACTTCTGGAAGTGTATTGATAGCATTTGTCTTTGAATTTAATAGGAAATAATCACCCAGTCAAACACTTGACAATTCCTACTCTACTCCTGGGAAAATCATGGCATGCACATCAAATAAAAAAAACGTGGAAGTGTTATTTTCCACCTACCTTCTTTTGTTAGTTTTAAAGCTCTCACTAGCATTTTGATGGCCTGTTGGTGTTCTTTAGTTTCTAGCATTTTGTCTGCTAGTAATGTATAAATTCTCCAGAGATGTTCACACGCTAGTGAATTGTAAGTGTGGCCTGTCTCATCCTTCCATGTCAAACCCTCTGTTAGTTGGTAAAATGCTTCATAATGCTCAGCAGCTTTCTTAACATGACCTGAAAAATGTAATTTGTAATTACAATCAGTGTAATCAATTTCAAAAAGTTATTAGTCTATAATAATTTTTTTTATTAGAAACTAAGTTGCAGCCAATAATTTCACAGAATTTTCAAGAATCTTCAATATATAACCTACAGATCACAGGAAAATACTGCCAAATCTCACAGTTTCCAGTAATGCAGTAATTTAAACTTATTTTTTAAATCAGCTTTTTTTTGTAGATTCACAATGTTGGGGATGTGTGATTCCAAGGACGCAAAGTCAGAATTTTCTAGAAAATACATCTATTATAGATTCATGAATATAGTCTTTGTAGTTCTCATATTTCAAAATCACATCTATGAATACATAATGACAATTCAAACTGCTCCTCAAGTTTCTTTTTCTGTAATGAAAACCTGTGTTGAAAGATTTGAAACAGGGAGTACAGAGGTATAAAAACTTAGAGGTGGGGAGGTGTACACTTTTTCAAATACATCAATTGATGAAAGAAGAATTATTATTGAAAATAATTTATTCAACAATTATTACTAGGCCAGCTCTGGTGAGTTTATGTAGTAAATGTACTGGAAGAGCACTAACCACTACCAGAGAAATTGTTGAGCCTGAAGTAATAAACTTTAAGGTCCTCAAATGTAAGTTACTCAACCATGGTTAAGGTAAAGGAAAGTTTGAAGATGAATTTAAATTATTTTAACGTGCAAGTAGTTCCTCCCTTCCCTCTACCTTCAACTAGATTTATCTGTGTAGAAATGCAATCTAGATTTCCACACTTTCTAAACACTGTAAATTCAAATCCCCTTGAAAGAACAGAACAGTTTTTCTTTATATATAATGGGTACAGAAAAACTGCTGGGAAGCAGGTAAGATGAGAACATTTACATACATAAGAGGAAAAAAAAAAAGTATTCTGGTCACACTACCTTGTTTGGCAAAGAAGGGATTACAGGGAAAACTGTGAATGTGGCCTTTCCTTTGTAAGTTTGTGTGTGTGATGGAGGAATCTTGTCCCATAGATCAGCAATATATCAATTGCTACTTCTATTAAACAAAGTTTAATTTAGATGCGTTTGCAGTTTACACATCTTCCAAAACATATTTTATAAGGAATCATTACTGTTTTGCAGATAATTTTTATAGTGCTGCATTGAAATTGCAAAAACAACCAGGAAGGAGAAAAGTTGTTTCTCAACTATAGGAAAGGAAGGGAAAGAAGCTTGGAGAAGGAGCTTCTCTAAGCATTCCAAGAGAAAATGGGGCTATTTCCCCAGGCCCCCAGCCAACCCAAAGGCAGGGGAACAGCTAAGATATATTTGTCTTATTAACCTAATTTAGATTTCTCATTTGCATATATTACCCTTTTATAACGACTCTTTCCACTTTGTAATATAAAGCATAGCTCCTATCTTTATTAGAATTAAATCTATTTTCATATAAACTGCTCAGATTATTAAAATGAGTACAACGAAAATCGACAAGCACAAGGAACTTCTCTTTCAAAGAAGCAACTAAAAGAACTTCACAGACAAATCACTTTAAGGCTCTACAGCCTATGAGTCATGTAAGAGTCCCAGAAGGCATGACAGAAAGTGCCAAAAAGTGAAGTGCCAGAAAGTGAAGTGCCAGGTGAAAGGGGAGACAGCAAGCTTTATTCAGTTCCAGTCTAGCTAGGGACTGATACCTGAGCAATGGCCCAAAACATTGGAAAAATCTTACTGCCAGAGTAGCTATCAGATCCTGTAAAAAGACAGGAAACCATAGATACATTCTTTCCAAAAGAATTGCAAAGTGAAATTACCATGGCCAGTACGAGCTGTTTAAGGATTCACTAACAGTACTTATAACAGTAGATAGAGATGCAGACTTGCTAAACTCAGATGAAAACTTTCGTTCATTCTAAAGAGGCTTCCAATTTGAATTTGGGTTTCTGCCTATCAATGCAGCTAACTTCTTAGGGCAAGTCCAACCCAGAAGTCAACAGAATTCTAGTTATCCAGGTTGCTAAATCCAGATGTAAGATGTTAATTGAAGAAGCTGGTGTTGGCTTTGTGATAAATGATGGAAAGTTGAGTTGAAATTTAATGTTAATAGCTAGATCTAGCATTTTATACACTTGGATAAGCATATGCACAGTCTGCCTTGGAATTGTCCTCAAGGTTTATTAAACAACTGATTGTCCTTTTGAAAGGACCCTGCATTTAAGAGATCTAGTTTCACTACATGTGTAATGGATTCTTTAGAATAACAGAGTTGGATTTACATGTAACTCAAAAACTTCTGGTAAGAACCGGGTGCAGCAAACAAAGCAATGGTACCACCTGGCTCCATAATTTGAAGCTAAACACAGTACCTGAGTTTCTCCTAAGACTCTGTAACATCATCTCTTAACAGGACATCATTTAAGTAAATACTGTGTGCAACCTTCAGAACTACTGTTTAGATTGTTAGAACTATCAGGTATGGTAATTCTTACCCATGCTTCCTTACTTGCAATATCCCCCTGAGAAAGTTTCTGTCAGGCTAGAAATTGAACTCATATATTCCATGAGCCCCATAGTTCTTAAGAGTTGACCTATCCATAAGAGCTGTGACCTGACATCCTTTTTGCCAGATCTCAGTGAAGCCTCTTCAAAAACAATCCATCTACATCAACCTTCAAAATACAAAAGCAATACAGCAATACAGTATTTTTGTTAGTATTCAAACGGAACTAAATTACATTTGGCTTCACTGAACTATCAAAAAAGATTATGAAGTAAAAAGTACTACAATCTGCTCAAAAAAACACTAAAAAGATGCTGCTGAGCAAAAAAAAAAAAAAAAAACAACAAAACCACAAAGCAACCCTAAATGAGGAAGAGATTAAATTCCTGACCTGAAATCCCTTACATGGCTATGAAATTTATTACTGAAGAGTCTTTCAAGTAATACTAGCTCAAAGTCATGGAAGCTTAAACATTTTAGACTTTGGAATTCATTCCTCCATCAAAATAATCTGAAATCCCTTGTTCTCTTTGGCAAACAACACACCAGCCTGTTTCTTTCATTAATAATGTTTATGTGAACCTCAAATGTGGTGGAAAAATGATGGGGGTTTTTTTTGGGGGAAGGTAGGAGGTGTGGTGTGGTAGCAAGTTTAGTCACTGTCACGACTCAGTTCAGTTGGAATGGATCTGGCCAGTGCACTCCAATTTTTAAACACTGAACCACTGCAACTGTTAGGTGGGAACATAGGTAGATAATGTCTGAAAATCTTGAAAAAAATTAAAAGAAAGTAATAAGCCAATTACAAAACATTTCTGAGAGTCAGACTCTTTTTATCTCATCTGAGCAGTGACAAGTTTTAAATTACTTTTCTTATCAACTGAAAGAAAAGGAAGAAAAAAATAAAAAAGCAAAATGAGAGGAAAAATGAGTAGGAAAATCACTTGGAGTAGTTTGTCATAGTATACCTTTTATGCTGTCCCTAGGAATTCAAAGAGAAAATCCAGAAAGTGTTTCTAGGAAATCTATATTTGAAAAATCTATTTGCAAAATGTTACACAAAGCAGTACAGCTATTTTCAGTTGGTAATATTAACAGCAATTGCATATTTCTTTTCCCACTGCCATTCAGAAATTAGCTCAGTGTATACTAGATGGAGTCTGAGAATCTCTGGTATCTCTTCCCTGTTTATAAAACAACTCAAAAAACAGAAATGTAACTCTTAAAACATATATACTACCACTACTAAAATGTTATCGTTTAATGTAGCTCAGGACATAACAAAAGAAACCCTATCAGCAATAGTTTAACTTAAATATGGGAGGTAAACACTGTCACAATATAATTTCTGGAGTAAAGAATCAGTTTTAAACAATTATATATGACGTTACCACTAACAGTATCACATTTTAGAAATTACCCTTATTTTCATAGCCACTACATATGTATGCACAAAGATTTGTGCTACAGTTTTCACTGAGTTGCTTAGAAGTTAAAAAAATAAATCTATTCATTCAAGCAAAAGAACTCAATGTAATTTTGTAAATACTGAAGAGAAACGTTTTTACATTATCTAAAACTTCCTTTATAATTCCCCTCCCTGAAACCCACTCCAAAAGTATACATTTGTTATATCAAAATAGATATCAAACGAAATGGGGTCCATGTGGAGACTACTATTTTGATTTTTTTTTTTTTTTTAAGTAGAAAGATTGACTAGATATTAACACAAATGGGTTTAAATGTGAAGCTGCCATAAAAGCAGGCACATAAATGTAATTCTCCCAGCCGCTATTTTGATGCACATTTTTGATTCCATGAATATTTTATGAAATGGCCCAAACTAAAGCCATATAACATTCCTGCATTACTGATGCTTGCGCCCGTAAGCTACAAACATTAGAGGCATGATTGAGTGCATTAAAATGAACTCATTCAGCAGTGCATTGATTACTTGAAGGGGGAAAAAAAGAAAAAAGTTACTCCCACTTAAGAAAACAGCACACAAATCTGAAGTTTTCAATACTGAAATTAAAGACAGCAAATTTGAATAATGTGGTATTTAATAAATAAAGGCAGTGCAAAACTAGCTAGAATTCCCTATATCCAATCCTGACGTTAATTAGGTGAGATGTTAATTAGGTCCATGGATTGCTTCCAGTAGTGTACAGGTAATTTAAAATGTCACAATCTGCAAAATGCAGTGACTGACCTGTTCTAGCTCCATGCCTCAGCATTACTGAAAGCACCCAATGATTTCCTTTTTTACCAACTCGTACATTTACCAACGAAAATAATGGCACAGAAACAATTGCACAAAAAAGTGACAGGTCTGTTAGGTACATTTCTTCAGCAGCACTAGTCTAATTGGAAAGCACAGTTAATTCTAAATTGTAAACAGTTGTTGAGGATTTCAGAAAATATTCCACTGCAGCTTAAAATAACAACCTAAAGAACAATAAAACTTTGTGTGTGTTATAGTATATTTTAATCTAGAACTAGGACATCTTTTATAATCAGTTATTTCACTGTAGAATGTGGACATAAAATCTGCTTGAAGCAACAGCAAATGGTGGCAAAAAAAGTTATTACTGTTTTAAAAGATACAGGCTTACATTTCAGTTTCACTGCTTGAACTACTTGTATTACTTTTAGTTTCCTCTGTTCAATTACGATAATTATGGTAGCACTATTCTTGTTGAAATAGTTAAGAATCTGTCCCAGTTTCCAACGTGAGCCACCATCTACAGAGGTTGTTGTAACTCTTTGAGATGTGTTGGGAGGTGGAAAAAGCTCAAAAGAATCAAACAACAAGGCTTTTATTCAGTAAATAGCTGAACCACTCTGGACTCCTGAGGTAAAATTAATTGTGCAGAAGTCACTGTACTGATCTCAGATGCAAGAACCTAAGTTTATGTGCCATCTGCAAAAGCAAGACAAAAATTTTGGAAGAGATTTAAGATGAAATGTTGCAGTTTCATAACTTCACAAGATTCATGTAAAACACAACCAATCATCAGGCTACAATCAAGATGAGTGTTTTTAAGATAAAGGATAAAGGGTTATTTTCATTTACTGTACAGGAGCTGATAACATTTTTCAGAAAGATTCCGCAGGGAGTTTTAGCAAAATGACATAGATGGTTATAAAACTATTGTAATGAACATGCTGGCTCATCATGGGGTATTCTGACAATTTCCCCAATTTGACAATACACCAGTAGATCTCTCCCTAGAGTTTAACCTGCACAAGGTCAACTGATAGCATGCCTGAGAAGTTGAAGGCTTGAGGACATGAAGAAGGAAGGAGATAAAAGGAAAGTTGAGCATCACACAACCTCTGATACAGTGTTTGTGGACTGAGACACAGTGCATAGTGTAGCACCCACAGTAGGACTGTTCATGGTATGTTATATCACATCAGCAACACATTGTGATATTAAAAATGCCCTAAAAAGGTGCTGGTTAAAGGGGTCTTTCAGAGACACATCACAAACGAGGGAAAATTCCTAGTTTCTCTGGTTGCTGCCTGTCTGCTCTCTAATCCCTACCCCTCCTGCTGCCAAAGCTATTGAACTGCAGAGAGGGAAGGGTTTCCCACTGGCACTTGAAATGACAGCTGCTTTGAGGATAGTTTACTGTGGACCAGCAAGACAAAAATCTCTAATTATTGGAAGAGCACATTATCAGAAGAGCTGTTGTGGAAAAACTTCTTGTTCTTACAAGAAAGCACAAAGAGTAAGTACAGGAGGAACAGGCTCTGATGCAGGGGAGACTGGAACAAATATTCTCCTCTTGCCTTTCCTTCCATTTACTGCACCAGCCACTGTACCCTCAAAATTCTGGGTTAGCTCCAGGCCTCCTTAAGTTGCTTCTGGCTCTACATAAAATCTCCCAGATTTTCTCTAAGAGAAATAGAGCTACTCCCCAGATGGATTGCTGCTACTCAGAGTATCTCTACAAAGAAAATCTGGTGTTAATTACATTATTTCCCCCAAAACTATATGCACCCAGACCTCACATATACATTACAAGGAGTGGTACAAAATATAATGCATAGACATACTTGAAAGACAATGATAAATCAAAGAGTGAGTTGATCCTAAGCATAATCTAAACCCTAAAACAATAAAGGAGGGATAAAACAAGGCTTTTATTCAGTAAATAATTGAACCACTCTGGACTCCTTAGGTAAAATTAGTTGTGCAGAAGTCACTGTGGCTGATCTCAGCTGCAAGAACCTGAGTTTCTGTGCCATCTGCAAAAGCAAGACAAAAATTGTGGAAGAGATTTAAGATAGAATCGGGCAGTCACAAAGTACATTATATCAGTAATTCTTCCCTTCGTTTTAGGCTTAACTATGGAAAAACATTCAGATTTGATGGATTTTCACAGAAGTTTAGGTCTGAGGCAGAATCTAGAATCTCTGAAGGCTTTGCTATGCTATAGTTGCACAAAATGATTTAACAACATTTTGCCCACATGCAAACTACAATGGAAAATGTACTCTGTGAGATCAGCATCCAACTTCAGGAAAAAACATGACAAATGAACACATCCCGTACGAAAATTCCACTAATTTTTCTGTCCAACATTCATATTCAAATGAACCAACACAGGAACTTTTGGTTTACAATCAAAATTCCTTTATCATTTTAGGTTAACATGTTTCATGAAAGGAATATTTGTCAGATGCTTTCTTCCTATTTATTATTAAAAATAAACGTAATTATGTTATAAAGTATTATATATAATATTGTTTGTTAAAATACACAAAGTTATAAAGCATCACTTTTCTATATATGTCAATTTTAATCTAGAGGAGAACACTGTCAAGAATGCTGAATGCTAGCTGAATGACAACATACCCACTTTAAAGAGAATGGAATGCTCGCTTCACAATAACATTCAAACCTTCTTCTTTCATGTTTGTAAAGCATCAAAGTGCTTGCTATATGCAAAGGCTACCTAAGATGCCAAATGTATTCAGGAAGCTCAGAATGTAAGGCTCCAGGCTCTGAATAAGAGCAGGCCCACACTCAGTGGGATGCTCACACTTCAGGTTTCACAAATATTTCATTGTTTATAGGCAGATATCCAAATGCAGAGAGGGGAGGGAGGTGAAAATGTAGTGATGAATAGTGAAGAATGGCACAAGCTTTGCAGCTCTGTTTTTCAGGGCTTGAGGGGTTTTTTAGCTCAACAGAACCAAATGAAAACAAGTTATATTACTATTTCATTTCAAAGAGTAATATGATCATTATCTTTTAAATACAGAAAGTGACACTGAAGCAGATTAGTCTCACTAAATTACTTTTTTTGCTAATTCATGTCAAATGCTTGCCTCAGTTGACATTTTTTTTTGGTAGTGATTACTTTTTATTCAAATTCTACCCTGTTCCCCTTACTTTGAACAGCTTCCAACAATAAATGTAATACCAGATGCAATGGTCCAGCACTGGAGCTGTTCTGTTGTGCAGATAATTTACCTCAGAAGGATCCTTTGAGTAGCAGGTTGGACTAATGACCTGCTGAGATCCCTCCCAAGTTGAATTATTCTCTGGTTCTCTGAAGAGTGAGATATATTTTTATTAATAGCTTCATAATATTTGTTTTACCCATGACTTCTACAGACTATTGATACTGGCTGAGGACGTGCAACCTCATCAGCTCTCAGTCCCACTGAGAAGGCACCTCTGGAAACAGTCCCTGCTTTATCAATTACTAAGAGAAAACATGGCCTCCAGGAAAGTTTATGATGACACCTGCCAGTTAGCTGCAGTAGTCCAAGACCTTGCAAAGCTTTGAAGCAAAAGAATCTGTTAGTGAGTGGGCAGCTTTGAATGAAGCTTCACTTCATTACTACTCATTAAGCAGTAAATAATTAAAATACCCTGGAAAAGACAGGTAAAATACAAGCAGCAATGTCAGTAATAGACATGAAAGAGAAGACAGGGAAAAAGAATTTAAAAAAGCAAAGAAATAATTCATTTGAAGTTTTAATAAAGTTTCATTTGCAGTCTTGTTTAAAGATATATCAGACTTTAGGGATGTAACCTAATTACATTTTTATTCTAAGTTCTATTCAAAGACCTTGGACTTTGAATCTTTAACACAGATCAAACATAGTGTAATTTACTCATGGCTATCAATACTTTAAAAAGATCTCTTCATTAAATGTCATAGTCTTATGAACATGCACATCAAGCAAACAGAGCAATATTTGATACCAAAAACATTATAGAAAGACTATGATTTTTACCTGTGTACATAAACAATTCTCATGAGGGCTACACGTTATATTCAAGTGTACATGTTTTTTTCTAAATATTTCTGATACGATGTCTTACATAGTTCAATTTAAACAGAAATACTTCTTCAGTAACCCTAGGACATATTTGAAAAGGAACTTGACAATCACCAAATACCTAAGAAGAGAAACTAATTTAAGACTTAAATTTTTTTGCATGTGTTAAAACTTTTAAGGAAAACAGAAATTATAAAGTTTAGAATTAGCACTATTGCACTGCTGTGAATATTTTGAAGAGCTGCTCATTACAATGTAAGAATACAGACCTGTCCTCCAGTGTCATATCAGAACTGAAAGACTCTCTATTTGAAGAATTTGGTTAGCAGGCTTTTGGCAAACCTGCTTACTTTTTCATAGTGTAAAGAATATTATTATTCCACTGTGCTTAAAACTAAACCTTGATTTAAATCAGCTGAAGGAAAAGCATGAAGAAAGTTTTTCATTTTCACAGTATTTACTTTCAGAAGCAGAAATAAGAACCCTACAGAATTCTCCCCAAGTTCTCTTATTCAAAAAATCTTCATTGCCTATTAACACCTTTAAAAACCAAACAAATAATTATATTAATAATATTTTTAATGAACTCTACAGGCCCTTTTTGCTTTCACGCTGTATTAACAGAAGCTTCTTTCATACTTTCTAGAGACTATATCACTTTGAACTGAAAACATACTTGATTTCTATAATATCAATTCAATATGGTACCTGCTATATCAATACTAGTAACAAACCTGTTATAATAAGTTGTCATTTATTGGGGAACTACATTTTGCACTTGCATGAGGGCGAGCTCAATTATCTAATAAACCTTTAAAATCTTTCATCCCCAAGAATCTATCTTGACTTATGACTGTTTGTCACTGACTGACAGAGAAAAGCATCGTAACTCAAGACTAACTCCTAGAAATTTGCTGCTTAAACTTTTAAAATTATGCCTACAATCAAGTTTTCCCCAGCTAATTTATGTATTCAATTCTTAACAACCAGAAAAAAACCCAACATAGCTGCCTCATGAAATATTGTAAGCACAGAATAACAAAGAAGAGTTAGCTTCAGTTGATACATGAAAATCAGTGACTGGAAGCATTTTAGACTGTCAAACTGGATTAACAGAATTCCATGTCCAATTGAAGGAAATGCTTCTTTCTGTCTAAGTTCCCTGATTTACAGAATCTTTTTAGGTATATGGATTTAAAGACAAAATTTAGCAAGAGGTATATGTAACCAAGGATATGAGATTTGAAGGCACCTAAGTTTTCAGGCCTGAACTACTCCTATACTCCTTTTTCTGAAAAAGCTATTTGGAATAAATAATCCAAACTAGGAGTAAATCTTAAAAGTTAGCAATTAGGGATATGCAGCCTGGCATGAGGGGGGGGATATAATGATAAATCAATGATATTTCATTACTACTGCATAAGGTCTGTTATGTAAAGAAAAATTAAAAGAATCCAATGAAACACACCACATGTTCTCTCCAGACAACGAGAAGTACAAGAAGACTTTTTTGGGTTAGTCTCCAAAGGAACCAACTCTATGTGATCATTTTGTCCTTCCAACTACATTTGCTGTGAACTTCAACCAAATCTGGTAAGAAGCAGTAAGAAGTCCATAGGGCAGTAAGTTCTCACCACTTCTTAGAAAATTAGTAACTTGAAGACAGACATTGATCCAAATTTCAAAAGGACAGAAAGACAGGCAGGATGCTGTATGTGTTCTAGAGGGCAGCACACTGCTTGCAACTAAGCAGCATGTTCTTGTACTGCTTTCAATTTGTCACAGCACACACTGAACCTCTCCAAGTACAAGTGGAACAGCAGCTTACAGGAAATGGTGTTGTATAAACACAGAACAAGATGGTGGTTCCTGCCTCAAAGGATATAGTCTCCAAATCTCTAGAACTGCAACACTCCTTTAACCACTGCCACTAGTTTGACTAGTACTCTGGCTAGAAAAAAAGTGACAGACATCTATATCTTTAAATATACAAAAAATCCTGTTACAAAAGTAAAGAGAAAGGAAGAGAAGAGGCTAATCTTTTATCAAAAATCACAAACTTTTCTGTGTGTCACTGTAAACCAAAGTCAGTTGTTTAAAAAAAGGAATCTCTAACACAGACAGAAGGATAAATGAAACCAGAAAGGGTAGATATCAGCTGGTAATTTGAGTTGCTTTTGTTTCTGAAGAGAGAAATGGGATCTAGTTTGGGTTGCTTCCTTCCAGTGTCAGACCTGTGCTCCTGGATTCAACAGTATAGAGACCTCTAGATACTGGCTATACACCTTAAGGTGGAAACGTAAAATTTTATTAATGTTGAAGGTGCATGTGGGCCACCCATTCCACAGGTGAATTTTATTCTGGCTCTATTTAGGGATCTCCTAGCCAAAGAGACTACACGTTTGTGTAATAAAAAAAAAAAAAAAAAAAAAATCACAAAATGAGCACACACAAAAGCCTAAGAAATTTCATAAGCAATTTCAACTTTTGCTTTTTTAAACCTTTTTAGTAATTCATTTTGCAATATTAACTTTTTTTAATTTCTGAATATAAATTATTTCTGCCTGAAGGCAAACCAGTTGGGGAAATTCTGCTTAAACATGCTTATTTCCCCTGCATAGATACTCATGAATATATGCCAAGTTTCTCTCAATTATTTATACATTTCAGTTTTTAATTGAAAAACACTTGCCATAAACAATTCAAAATACAAAATCAACAACTTCTTAGCAATGGATTAAATAGGACCTGCTACAAACAAGAAAATAATGAGTTTAGACTTTTTAAAAACAAAAAGATGATGTTGTGAGCTGTCTTTAAAATGTTGTTTACCAAATATATCTAGTAATTAATGCTTAAGCTTCAGAAGCTTGAATCAAATGCCCATTGAACCAAACAGGGATCTTTTCACCAACTTCTATAATGCCTTGATTAATAACTTTGATTTCAACAGTATGGTAAAATGATAGGTCTAATCCTACTCTTCCATCTTAATCTGGATCATCAAAGTTGAAAGAACTCTGTGGGGCTTTTTTCACAACAAACCAATTACATTTATTTACAAGATCCTTGTGTTCAGTAGGTTTTTCAACCAGAAAAGTCTAGATAAAATTCTAACATATGGAATAGGCTGTATTTTATCCAGGATTACAGATAAAACAGTAACACCCTTCTCATGAATGAGGTCCAATTTATTAATAGTTTTGGGGTGGGTGAATAGGGATGAGAAATTATCAACACCAGCATAACATTGCTCTGACTGAAAAGCAACAGGAGTCTAACATTGCTTATAATCAAGGCAGAACTAGGTTAAGACTGGACACTTTAAAACCCTCCATCAAGTTGCAGAATATGGCAGATCTTTTGAAATGTTTAAGATTATTTTTACAAAGGAATAAGGAGACCCTGATCATGACTTCTTTATGAATTGTAATCTAAAAAACACACGAAGACAGATGAAATTTGGTTTATGGATTAACTGCATATTATAGGAATCAGCACTGAGATACCTAACATGGCTACTTGCTTTGCATCCTGTCCTTTTCTCTTACTAGTTGTGCCCTGGTTTTAGTCTTTCCGGTCCAAAAGCATTTCACAAAAAGTATTACCTCCACTTTTGTTGATTTCATGTGCTAGCAGAATAGAAATCTGATTACTAATTCAAAGTCACTACTGCATTGAGATTAATGGCATAATTTTCACAGATCTCATACCAGGGGACATGCATTTTCCAGCATGGCACTGATTTACATTTGGAATTCACTGTGAAAATTTTATTCATTGTACTCTGCTGTTGATACTTACATGCTTTCTCAAAACTAGTTTTTTTTAAAGGTATCCAGAAATGTTTCCAAGCACTGCAACCAACAGGTATGGAAAGGTCTCTCTCTCCTAGTAACCTTTCTTATCCCTCAAAACAGTGTGGCTGCTTGCAACCTGCCTGTTAGGAAAAGTCCCTGCAACGCTGCTAATTTTCAAACTGTGCTCATGAATAATTGCAGAGCAGGAAAGTCCAAGTTAGCACAAGCAAAAAGCACGTGCAGGACTATTAACACCATTTTAGAACTAGCCTGTGCTCCAATGCTCATAGACATCCCTGTGCACTGCTTAATCTACTCATGCAGTTAAGCAACCATGGCCTGTGAATGTCTACGTTTGCTGCTAATGCCTAAAAAGTAAGTGTTGAGATAATTTGAGGGTGTGAGGATAGATATGTAAGATTGTAGTGATGATGTTTTCAGTGCTTCTTCCAGAGCTCCCAAAGTCACTCTCCCTGCTCCACTGTCCCCTCTATACAGTGCACCACTAGCCCATCTTTTTGTAAGGAGGTACCTTAAGGAAAGAACAGTCATGCATCTGTATTAGAAAAACACCATCAGATACATTAATTAGTCATCTTAAAGCTTCTCTAACAAATGCAGGATTGCTTGACATTAAGATTGAAATATTTTTATTTGAAGTACTGGCTTTAAAGCCCTGGCAATATTTGAATGTGTGTGTACATATATATGTCTGTGTATAGATGTGTGTGCATATATACATGAAGGTACACATCACACATTTATACAAACACCTGTATTATGTGCAGTGGTTTTCATGGCTGCTTTTAGAACAAGTACACTTTCAGATATGTTTGTATTATGCTTTTGAAAAATATATAAATACATCTAATTTAGTCACCATGTATTTACAACACATAGCTCCTACGCATACAAATTCCTTGTTTCCCTTGGGTGGATTTTCCTACTGCTGTGAGTTACCTGAAACTCTGGGATGCATATATTTAAAGTCTACATCACTTAATGCATGACAGATGTTAACCATTTGGTATGAAACACCAAGCACTCAAATATTGGAATGACAGGTGCCAGCAGTGTTAGAACCAATACAAACTAGCACTAGCCACGGTGTTTATCAGTACACTCAGACTGTGTTTCTTCTGCAAGATATGACAGTGTAAACATGAAGTTCACAATTAACTTTAGAAGAATCTACACTAATATAGTAGAACTACCAAAGACTCCAATTATCTTATTCTCTGATGTGCAGAAAAATGCACACATTTACAATGACAGATTATTCCTCTGCCTTGAATGTGCTTTTAGAAGTAAAAATATTTTTTAAAATTATTTATTAACCAAGATACTGTCACAAAGTCTGGTGTTTACATGGATGACAAGTAATGATAGATTTAAGTGATTTAGATTTAATATGACATGGCTTTTTCAAAGTGTATAAAGTGACACTGGCATGTTAAATAGCTATATGAGAAGATGACTAGTAGCCCAACTAATAAAACTGTTTATTCTCAGCTGCCTAAGGAAAGATAAACTTTGGAGTGAGTACCTCTAACTAAACAGAATCATAACCTGAAGACTCCTACAATAATCCATGAGTAGCATCTCATTTTGGTAACTTGTAAACAGAGACCTTATTTTATAAACAGAATTTTTAAAATAAGAGGTTAACATTGCATTCTGCAAGCAGCTGTGACTAAAATCATGTCTGCTCCAAGCAGCATGTTCCATTTGTGTCTGTAGCAGGCTACTCACTTATTACTGTTTTCTTTCCCTTATGTGCTGACAGCCACTCGTCGCCTGCATCCAAATATCATGACTGAAGTCTACACTGCTGACACCTCAAATATTTAGCTTTGAAGATTAATGAACATCAGCTTATATCCAGCCTTTAGGACAGGGACCAGGCTGAAAGCCAAAGAACTTTAAATTTGATTACACAAAAATTACCCGGCAAATGTATTGATTTGCTTCCAAAGCAAATAATCTTTACAAGTACATGTTTAACTTCATACTCCCTAGCAATCAGCCCTAAGCATATATAGACAGCTTCTGTGCACAAGCAGTAGAAAATACAATATTGGGTCAGAGAACTGAGAAGAACTGGTACAAGATATTTACATCTGAAAGGATACACACGTGAACATCTGTAAGACTCACTCCTCATTCTTGTAAATTCTCCTATCTTCCTGGCTGCTCTATTAAACAATTCAGTTAAAATAGATATGATTATTTAACTCAGATGAAAGTATCATGTAAGTGTTAGGTAACATTCACGCACCTACACACATCCCTGTATTTATAGAGGTACACATACATTCTTATATGTATATATATAGGTACACATACATACTCTAATATGTATATATAAATACACACATACATCTCTATACACGTGTATCTATTCCTATATATAGGCATGTATCCCATAGGAAGTAAGCATCTGACTTATTCAGTTCTCAAACAAATTAGATTACAGCATTATATATAACTGAACCAAAAAAGACCATTTGATTTACAAGTTGTATCTAACATCAAAACCAGCATGTTTAGAATTTACTTATAACAGCACTAATACTCGTGTGATTTTATGCAATATCAGCTCAACAGCTGCTCTTACACTTTTTCTGCAATCAGAACTTGTGATTTAATTTTTCACCCACTGAAAAGAAAAACTACATGGAATACATCTGCTGTCTTTTTCTCAGTGGTCCTCAAAGCAAATCCTACACTTACTCTCTCAGCTCCTTCATTTTTCACCTTTCTCTATGGAAATAAAATATTTGCAAAAGGCAGACCCTATAAATTCAGAGGAGCTTTACCCTGGGTAGTGAAAACGCACCTTGTTTTCTCTCTCCTTACCACTGTTAATAAGAAGCTCCTCTTCTGAAGTTTCTAATATTTTACATCAGGAAAATGAAATTTCCCCTCCTCTGAGCATCTCGAAGTGTATTTCTTGACTTTACTGACGTGCTTCTGTAATGGGCTAAAGATATTTCAGTATTCAACATCTTTTGCTTAACACATCATTAAGGTAGGAAATGTTAAAATTTTTTAGGCAATATTTCAATAACCACCATGAGTCACACTCAGTACGAGCCTTTGAAGCTACAAATACAGAGGGACGTTTCCTTTTATACACCTTCTTATTTTTTTATTTTTTAGTAACTGAAGGACCAAGTGAAAAGGTTGCAAAAAAATCCACCAATTTAAATCATTTTATTCTATTGTGCATCAGGCAGATAATCTCATTAACAATTTTTCACTCGAAATGAAAATGACTTAGTTGTGACTGGCTGGGCTTTAAGCCAGTGGTATCTTATCTCCTAGGAAAATGAATTTTGCTTAACTTTAATTCTTGCAATAATACTGGAACAAATAAATAGTCAAATAGATTATTCCCAACTGTTTAGAATAAACATGCAAATACTATAGCTAATGCCAATATTTCAAGAGCAACTGTTATCAAACCAATCTTCTATTCAGGTTAGTAAAGTCTCTCTCACTGTCATATAACTTTTTGTGAAGCATTAGGGAAGCATAGTTCACCTGCAGCTATTGTTAGGTGAGTGCAAAGTGGTTATGAAATCCTATATATGTGTTGATTATCAGTAGTTCACTGTCAGTATGGATGTCAGTATGGAAAAAGGTATTTGGTGAGGTTCCACAGGTGCCTGTCTTATATCCAGTGTACTACTTAGTATTTTCATTAAGGATCTGAATTACAGTGTAG
Source organism: Hemiprocne comata (assembly GCA_020745705.1). Lineage (NCBI taxonomy): Eukaryota > Metazoa > Chordata > Aves > Apodiformes > Apodidae > Hemiprocne > Hemiprocne comata. The sequence goes on from CM036589.1 coordinate 74,137,808, forward strand.
AGAAATGCTTTTTAAATGTTCAGATGATACCAAACCAGGAAGAAGAGAAAGCATGTTGAAGGACAACTTCAGAATTCAGAACAGTCTTGACAATTTCTTGAAACCACCTACAAAGTGCAGGGTGCTACTCAGTGCAAAAAGCAAGCAACATATTGCATCCAGGCAGACCCAACTTGTGATCTCAGAGTGGGGAACAGAATAGCTAGTTAATCATTCTTCAGAAAAGAATTGAGAGGTTACTGAAGAGCATGAACTGAACATGAGTATGCAAGTTATGCTGACACATACAATGTAGACACCATCCCTGAAGACATACATCAAAATACAACTTGAAAGAAAAGTAATCCTTCCATATTATTAATCACTGGTATGAACCCAAGATTTAAAACTGAATCCAGCTCTGGGTGTTGCAGGCAAGACAGATATGGCAACAACTCAGAGGAAAACACAGTGTGGATGACCAGCAGTCTAGAAAGTATGAGGAAATATTGAAAAAGGTGTGATGCTTCAGCTTCAAGAGAAGCTCTGTCAGATATTTTCTGGAATTACACTATTTGTAGAAAATATTTCAAATTCTATGAATGTTCTTTTTTTTCTGAGAAAAGCCATTCCATTTGAGAAACCAGCCACAAGTTGAGCTCAAATTTGGAATGTTTTCAATGCACAAATCAAATTTAAAACCATAACTATACAAAACACATATTTGAATCAATGGTTAGGCATCAAGTACACTTAGGAATTAGAACTGGAAGACAGGTTTTTTCCAGTTACTTCAGGCTCACTCATTGCTTGTCTTGCCACAACATGAAAGGATTTTATTCAAACATAGGAAAATACCTTTTTTACACCCAGACAGCTATGCACACATAAATCCCTCTGCCATGAATGTTTTAAAATATAGAAACAAGGTTCATCTTGGTATAAGAAAGTAATATTTTTTTTACAGTGAAAACATTCATTCACTGAAACAGCCTCCCCCAGGGATGTGGTGGAGTCCCCATTGCTGAAGATTTTTAAGATGCAATTGGACAGGGTGCTAAAATAATCTCCTCTAGGCCCCATGAAAGGTTGGGCCAGATGATCTTCCAAGGTCCCTTCCAGCCTGGGCTGTTCTATGATTCTAGTTACTTCTATTAATATATTTTCTAATTTCAGAGACTCACAAGTTTGAGGATACAGATACAATAAATGGAGCTTGTGGTAAAGTATAGATCTGAAGTAAATACCAATGTAGCAGTCACATTCAAACAATCAAGGTGCCATTTTCTTTTCATGAGAACACAAAAACATAGGCTGCTTTATCCAAGTGTAAATTGGATACCATTAAACTGAGTTATGTGTTCATACCTCTTCTAAATCAACTCAGTTTGTATAACTATAGAAGTCATCCTACTCAAACACCTGTAGCCTGAGGCAGCACTACAAGTCTCTTGTCAAAAGCAGGCAAAAGGAAATAAGGTCAAACCCAAAGAAGCTTTGTGCTAAACAAACACTTCCTTTAAACTTATGTTTTGTTTTTCATCAGAGTACTTTCAACTGTAGATGGAATGTCAACAGAGGAAACAGGTCTGTGAACAATTACAGACTTCTTTGTGCTCCTATTTGCCACTACAAAAAATCAAAACAGCAACAGTTTTAAAACTTCTCTTAAATTATGGTTGCAAATCAATTTTACATCGAAATACTGTGCACTGTGATGAAACACAAATTGCTGAATGTGACTGTCTCAGTGTTGATATGCTGTAGCTTTATGAGATCAGTGACTTACCTTGCTCCTCATTGATGAGGCCCATATTTGCATGTGCTTGTGCCATTCTTTTCCCACCATCAATTTTAACTAGTTGAGCAGTGTTGAAGCATTGTTCATAAAAGTAATTACTTAACCATTTGTCCTCAGGGTCGTTGAAACAGTAGGCCAAGTTAAGTTGGTTATCATACACCTCCTCATAGTGCCCTTTAAAAACAAAAATTACAATAAAAATGTTAGATTATCATCAGCTTTCAGAAACCTTGCATATTACAATGATAACCTTATAATTTTCACCACTGAAATACCACCAAGTTCTCCTACATGCCCACTCAAAGAAAGTTAAGAGGGAAGTTATAACCTTACAAATTAGGCAGAATTGAAAACTCATTTTAGCAAAATCACAACAAATTGCTCTCACTTCTGTATGCAAAATCAAATCTCAGTTCAATAAGACCTGCAAAACCTGGAAAAGACATTTGCTAGTCAAAAGAGAGCAGCTAGAGTGAGCAGAAAAAGCACACAGTCACTGCTGGAGAACCATTGTTCTCAGTCACCGAGACCTGGAAAAGAATCATAGAATGCCAGGTTGGAAGGGACCTCAAGAATCATCTGGTCCAAGCTTTCTAGGTAATGCTGTAGTTTTCTCAGCCTCTCCTCATATGGAAGGTCCTCTCCTCCAGGCCTCTGATCATCCTTGTGGCCCTTCTCTGGACCCTCTCCAGCCTGTCTGCATCCTTTATGTAGAGCAGGGACCAAAACTGAATGCAACACTCCAGGTGTGGTCTGACAAGCACTGAGTAGAGCAGGATGATGAGTTCTTTATCCCTGCTATGATGCCCTTGTTGATGCAGCCCAGCATCCTGTTGGCTTGCTTTGCCACTGCAGCTCACTATTCACTCGTGTTGAGCCTGTTATCCACCAAGGCCCCCAAGGTCCCATTCCACAGGGCTGCTCTCCAGCCAGGTGATCCCAGTCTGAACTGTGCTCCTGGGTTACATCTTCCCAGGTGCAAGACCTTACACTTCTCCCTGTTGAACTTCATAAGGATCCTGCTAGCTTACTCCTCCAGACTGTCCAGGTCATCCTGGAGGGTGGGTCTCCTTTCTGGAGTGTTAAGCTCTCCACTCATCTTGGTGTCGTCAGCAAACTTCATCAGGGTGCTCTTGATCCCAACATCCAAGTCACTTATGAAGATGTTAAGCATCATTGGGCCCAATATCAATCCCTGGGGGACCCCACTCCTGACTGGTTACCAGTTTGAGGAGGAACTATTTACTATCACTCTCTGGGTACAGTCTGTCAGCCAGTTCCCCACCCACCGCACAGACCACTTGTCAAGGCCAGAACGAGTCAGTTTCTCCAGGAGGAGACTGTGGGGGACCATATCAAAAGCCTTGGAGAAGTCCAGGTGGATGGTGCCCACCGCTCACCCTGCATCAACCGAGCAGGTTGCTTGGTCATAGAAGGCAATCAGGTTTGTCAAGCACAATTTACCTGTAGTAAATATATGTTGGCTTTTCCCAATCACGTGCTTCAACTGACTTGTGACAGTCCCCAAGCAAGGAGAACTTTCAAAACAGGTCTAAGGTAGCAACTGCTGTGATGGAGATACAGAACCAAACAAAACACTTGCAACCACAATCCATTAATTCGTACAGTTTTAAATGTTCAAAGTAAGGCAAACAATAAAGGCTTTGAGCTTTCATGTGTATTAATTTTTTTAGTACTTATTCACTCTTAGAAATTAAGGACAAATTGAAATTTTCAACTTGCCCTGAAAAAGACAGCTCAAGTTATTGCTCTCAGAATAAGTGTGGAAAGCAGGGGAGACTCAAAGTCACAGTTGCCCTTTATGATCTGAAGATAAAAAACACATTTTGTTCCTAATCTATCATCTTGGACAGCTAAATAAACCCACACTATCCCTAAAATTTATAAAAACACTGCAAGTCCCAAGTCTAAGCAACATTACAAAATTATAAATAAATTAGTCACATTTTAAAATTATAGAATGAGAGTTTCTATAGAATTAGAGTTATTTCTCCCAGGAAAGCACCTTTAAAAAAAAAAAATATCTAAAAAAAGCCTCTTTGGATTATACCAAAACTGTATTCATTTGGAATAGAGACTTAAAACTTACTTGACAACCCTTATCACACTGCTTCTCTCTAAGGGGGGTGTGAAACATGTATTCCCTACATGATGCTGAAGAATCTATGAGGTAATAAAGTACATGAACCTGCATGTTTCATATCTAAGTTTATTGCTGGCTAAACTAAATAATTTTTCTTTTCAAACTCTGCTCCTGTCAGATGTGAATGGGCATAATTAGCCAAAATTCCATTGTAGTTTTGGTTGGCTACTTATTGTGTTTGTGTCTGTTAAATTAGTGTAAGCCAAGTAGCCAGTTCTTAAAAGAATTTCCAAGTAGTTGGGTAAAGAAGGAGTTAAGAACCACAAGTCTTGTGGCAGGTAAGAGACTGTTTGGTTAAGCTAGATGTGTGAACAGAACAGCTTTGCTTCTGGGACTGCTGTAATTTGTAAGCTTTGCTCAAAAGAAAAAAGAGGGAAAGAAAGACAAAAACACACCCTCTTACCCCTGGGTATAGAGCACCACACAGAAACAAACTGGGGAAAAACCCCCTGATTTCAATACAGGCAAGATCTCACTCGAAGTCCAGATCTTTTCCAAGTGTTTTAAAACTACAATACCATATAAAAACACTTTAATCAAAAAAAGCAATGAACTTATCTTCTTTTGTTATCTGAAGGAAGAATAATTGGGGAAAATCCAACTTTCAAAAAGGACTGATTTCTCAACCGTAAATTCTATAATCTATGCAAGTCACTCACATTGTTTGGAAAAGCAACAATTACCCAGAAAAGTACTTTGAATGCCTCACTAAACCACACAGGAGCTTGTTTGCTCAGCCTCCTCTCTAATATGTTCTGTCTCAAAACTCAAAACGACAAATTATGTATGGTCTATATAGGAAATAATCTAAATCTCTCATTCTGTCTGTTATCATGCTCAAGTTCTTTGGCTTCAGAACATCTTGATAAAGCTCATCAGTACCTTGCACAACACAAGAACTTTGTTCTGTCTTTTGAAAGAATCCTGTTACTACCTAAGCATGTCTGCAGCCTTTAAGAGGTTTATCTAGTATTTGTTTCTCCTCCATTATTATCTATTTTAGCAGTTTTGGAGAACATTAGCTGAATCTTCCCTGCTTAAAATTTTCTGAAATAAAGCATTCTTGAACACTCTGTGGTTTTGTCTTTTGATTTACAAATCCTCTAATGTTAAAGAATACTTTTTTGTTGCTTTTATTTTTATTATTTTGCTTTCCTATTTTCTGAGTTTTTCCTATATAAAGGGGTACTTCATACTCCTTCCTTTTAAATAATTTCCATTCAAATATATAAAATTATTGTTTTTGAACCCGTTTATGTTACATATGTTTCAATTTCTAATATTTTAAAGAACACCCCAAGAAATGATGTTTCACAAGCTATATAGAATCACCAAAGTAGAAATACTCCAGAAATTACACCTAGATTATAATCTCATTATTTGTATCTAAGGTTTGATATTACAACATAGCTTCAGTTTATAAATTTGCTTTTGAGAGGAATAATTTTCAGTAGATATACTTAATGTATTCCTAATCAGAACATTCTTCATGGCTGTGAATTTTCATTCCTTTTGTTCCCCCTCAAGGCTGAAAAATAAGTCTTAAGATACCAGAATATCCAGGAGTGTACATCATAAAACTTAGTCTTAATTTCTACTCTATGAGTATTTTGGTATAACAGCCTCATAAAAGTCTCTGCAAATGATACTGGAATGGAAGTAACAGAATTAGTTTGTGCTTAATATACAGATATCTATCCCTGCTTGTGCATACATTATGCATATATATAGGTAAGTGCAATTATACATCTGTATAGTCAAAAAAGTCAAGACATAGTTGGGATTCATCCAAACCAACCAATTTACATATGGGTTACCTAGGGTCCCTCAATGAATAAAACCAGATACTTCTTGTCTGTGACTTATCTCAACCCAACTTCAACATCTATTGCAGCACAAGGGAACACTTCTAAAGATCATCTCAAAAGTGAAAGGCAGAGTTTCCCATTACGATTACATGAACAAACACACACAGAGAAACACAAAACATATAAACAACCAACATAAAAATAAAAATACACGTTATGTATAGCTTACAGCTAAGTGAAAATGAACTTAGAAGATACCAGAGGATGCATACAAATGGCTACAATAACATAGTAAGGGGAAAGATTATTGATTATCATTGGGGTAGAATACTAGATACAGATTTGTTGCCTTTGAAACCTTTGTTGCAAAGTATCAAGGCACTAATGCTACATAAAATTACGCAAATAACTTCAGGTAGTGCCCTGCAAATCTCGAGGGACAGAGCTGACCTGAGGCAGACTACTGCTACTGCCACAGCTTTGATTGAATGAACTTTAATGTGACCCTCTGATGACTATCCTGCCGGTGAATAACAATGAGAAGTGCACAAAGACAACCATTTCTCTGTAATTGTCTTGGACAGTGGCTGACCAGATGTGCTGGTCATAAAAGAAACCCCAAAAGAGAGACTTTTAAAAGCCATATTGTCTTCTGGATTCAAAGTCTGATGTACAAATCAAGAAATTAATTGAGATTATTCCAACAGTGGTAAAGCTAGCGTCAGACTTGGGAAAAGTAAACTTTTACTTCTCCAGAAGAAAAGGATCAGAATAGGTAAATAATCTCTTCCATAAAATCTCTCATAAGTAGTTCAGTTGCTGAAGCTTTGACACCTCTGATTTTGTAGAGTAAGTTCTCTACAGCTGGTAATAGAATACACCTAGGCAAGTTACCTTTATGCATCTGTTGGTACAAAAAAGAAAAAATTCTGCACCACTTATCCGAGAGGGAATGATGGCACTGGAACAAGACACCGAATGAACAGAAAGAGAAGTTTGAATCACAAAAGCAATTGTAAAATGGTTCCTGCAAGACAAATTCCTGGTTTTAAATAAGAAACCACAAGAAATCACACAGGTAAAGGTTCTAAGGCTGATCCAAATTATCTTTCAAAAATTACATCAATTTCAGAAAACAGTGGAAGCTAAATTCAGGTGTTCCAGAACATTTAAATCCCGGGATTGTGAAAACACTGTTGAGATGAACATCTACCCAAAATGGCAGCTACACAGAACAAACAGAACTTGATTGAGTAGATGGTGAGGCCCAACAGCTCACTGTTTTGTACTTAAGATCTGAAGCAGGACTAAGAACACATCTTAAGGGGAATTATCAAACAGAACATTTTTTCAACACCAAATTACCAAGTTGAAGGCAATAGTATGTCACAAAAATTAAGTGGAAAACAAACTAAAAGTGATGCTATGCTGTAGAATTGTTTGTTCTGAACCTTTAAAAAAGACTTCATTTTCATTGTTCTTTACAATGGGAAACAGCTTTGAAATTGGGTGTTTATGCACAAAAAGAAACTATCCAAATCAAACCTTGCTAATATCTTGTTGTTAAACAGATATCTAAAAAAAGTAATCCCTTTGATTTGAGATTGAACATGAAATATAAATATATTAATATTTGATAATGAATATAAATATATTAAACTCATACAGTATTTCCTGCTCTGCATCAGGATCTCTTCAGGTGCATCTCAACTGACAAGCAGGATCTCTGCTTGTGCTGAAGCCCTAAAGCCAACTGGTCCACTGAACGATATCATTGTTTGTTCAAGCAAAGATGTGCATGGAACAGAGGATCATTCAAATCCACAGTCTGCATGTTTGTTATGTTCAGCTAGACAACTGCTAAGTAGTGCAATGCACTGGGATAGTGGGGTGAAGTTTGAGTGTGACAAACCCAACAGACCTGAGAGTAAAGAAACACAGAAGATCTGCAATCGTATTAGTGTGACTTAAGCACAACTGCTGCCATGTCAGTATGATACCCTTCATGACAGGATGTAGTGGAAGAAAGAAAAAGTAGTACAGAAATGATCTGTAGAGAACAGATGAAAACACAATCATGAAGAGATCCTGGCTTGGTGTTTCCCTTGAAGAAGAAAAGAAAGAGGCTGTTGTTCTTGTTAATGGAAAAGAGAACTTCTACTGATTTTTAAAATACAGGTACCAGAAAGATATTTTTCAACATCCATTTATGGCTCAATATTTTCCACCCAAAAAACCCCCACCAGTCAGCCATTTGATGCTACCAGATGAAGGCCATATGGAAACTCTTCAACAGCTGGTAACACTCATCTTCCAGTTCAGTTAGCTGTTCTTAGGAAATATGACTTGTTTATAACTGACCATCCACTCTTGAAGATATAGAAAGGTGTGGCCTAAGATCAGTTAAGTCACTTGGAATAGTTTCTTATGGCAGAATGAGAAACCATTAATGCTGGAAGATTCATTTCTCTTTTGCCAGAGAGATCAATATCAGTGACTTAGTAGCAAGACAGCTGATGCTGTGAAGAATTCACATACAGAAAGATCCAGGGTGGAGGCTGTTGGACCAAAAAGAAGCACAAGCGGTAACAGAACGTGGGGCTGCAATCAGTTTTTTTATCCCTGGATCTACACACGGGGAAGAATCAGTCCCATTTGGTTGCTCAGGACAATCATTCCTTTACACCTACAGGTAGAAGACCACTCAATCATTCATTTTTCCAGAAAGTCCAGCCACAAGCTGAACTCATACACAAATGAAGAAAGGTTGCTGAGGGTAGCGTGCTGACACCACCGAGTTGCAGGCAGAGCCTCTGTTTCTCAGGCATCACGAGGCAGAGTATACACAGAGCACAACCCTCCCAACTGTGCTAGGTACAGAATGGGAATATATTCTGTGAAAGTACAATCTATGCAGAGAAGCTAAAGAAACAGTGTATAATTTTACCAAGTAAGGACAAAGCTATCTAATGATAATGATATAAGGCAATTAACTGGTAACCCGGGATGCTAAGGGAGGACTCCAAGCTGTTGCAATGAAAACACACTACTGAAATTGTCTAAGAAATGCTGCTTCTGATGAAGTCAACAGTAGTTCTACAGTTGGCTATATTTTGAGAAGGACTGACTTCTTTCCTGGGCAGAATCACTTCACTTTTTGTGAGACAGTTACAAAAATAATAAACTCCTCCACTGGTCTCTAGCAACTGATGCATTTTTTTCCCTGTGATACAATATTAAGTAGAGAACAACAAAACTGCTTAGAAAAGTGTTCCATTCCCCATCCCCCCAAAACCAAACAAAAATATGCCTCCTCCAAGGAAATATTAAAAGCAGTTTTGGTATGTTTATCCTTTTTATTTTTTAATGCATAACCTCTTTCCATTTTGCTTTTCAAAATAGCATGGGTGGTACGGTTAATGCAATGTCTCTAGCCCAGCCTAAGGCATAAGTGTGAAATCTTACAGAAAAGCTTTCCACTGTAAAATGCTAAACTCTGTTTTCAACCTTAAGTACCTCAGACAAAGAAAGATTTTCCAGTGCAAACACATGAAATACTCATGCTTGCTTTATATACTTAATGAAAACTCATCCTTTACTACAACAGATGGTTACTCACACTGCCAAAAGTATTCTCGACACTGAAGAAAGAAAAAAAGAGCCAAGTCAGCACTTCCTTCTAATTCTCTACAAGGGTCAGCAGCCTGTAGCATGTGCACAGACTCAGCCTACAGCATACCACAAAGGTTGCATGGGCTCAGGAGCAGATGGAATCTGAGAATAGCAACAGCTTCCAGGTCTTAACTCCTGCTCTCCACCAGCTGCCCCAATGACCAGCTCCTAAGCAGTGTCTTGCCCCTTAGAAGGCATGTTCATACCTGAGTGTAGGTTCCAATCACAACTGGCACAGAGAACACAGTGATCTGCCTCTGCAGCGCTGGCTGCTCAATACATGTTGCAGCCACTAAACTGGGACATTTTCCCTGGTTTTCCTTCCCTGCTCTGGCAAGGTAGAGCCAATGGCAGAGACATCTCTCCCTTTAATCATTCTTGAGCTGTAACTTGCCTTCCATCCCCTTCAATGTGTAAAATACAAGTAAACCAGCTCAGTCTACCAAGAACTCATTATATAAGCTCTTCAAGACCCCTGTTATTCCTAGGTTAGGATTCAGTTTGCGTTCAAGCCTACATTTAATAGGTAATTGAGATGTAGTCTGAAGAGCAATTCTTTTCAAGCCCTGCTGAAATAATACTGGAACAGGTGACCTCTAAGCTGACAAAAAGAAAATTTGGCATACTATCACTGAGGGGCTGGCCTTAGTCTAAAAGACATGATGGATGCTTTACAGTATAGTGTGCATGCTATCAATTATTCTTCTGGTAAACTCAGTGCTAACTAACCGAATAAAAATAGCTATGCAATTCTTTAATGAGGTGATTCAAAGAAGTGGCTTAGCCTAATGAGCATACAGACCCAACAAGTAAATTAGCAATGCATTTTGAAACAGTAAGACAGACTGTAACAGCCAAGTAGTGATTCAAATAATTAGTTACACTCATATGGTAAAATCCGTCAAATAGCAGCTTAAAGAATTTCACTTTTTAATATTTTTATCTGAGGAACAGCAATATTGTAGTTATACTGAACTGTTCTCTGAGGCACAGGTTACACCAGGTGCTGTTCAAAATTTCCAAAATATAAGTAAAAGACTTCTTAGTTGGGTTTCCTTTGTTCCTACTTCTTCCTCACAACCCACCCAAACACACAGAGACATACAGTCAAATTTTTTCTGGGTCTTAGACAGACCAAAATATTTCAGTTTAGTTGGCACACATCTCTGTAGGGTATGTTTGGAATTTCTTCCCAGGGTGTCACCAGCCAGAGGATATTTATTTTGCAACCCTTAATGTCAGACAAGGACATACTATAGCTTCAAACTCTCCCTCCTGCTAACTTGTAGAACAGTACTGAGTAGGGGCTAGGGAGCTATGGCTCTTCAAAGGTGTAGTCACAACAACCTGCCAGCACTGCATTACACCTTTCAAGGACACTTATACCTTTAAGTGAAATTACTCTAAGCCATACAATCAGGCAGGCCACTCCACAGCCTCAAAAATATAAAATTTCTTTTTGGAAAAAAAAAAAAAGCAACAACAACAAACCAACAATATTTTCATACACATGCCAAGAAAGAACTGTATGTGTCAAAAACTGAGCTACTTAGATACATTGCTTTGGCATTTATCCTACATTCTTCTGAAAAAAACTCTACAGCAATAAATAAACTGCTAAACTCTCTTTTTTTTTAAGCTACTGACACCAGAACTAGTAAAAAGAGTGGTTAGTCCATAATAATGAAGGAAGATCAAGGAATAGTTAGAAACAACCGAATTTTGAATCAGAAACTTTCATGTTATTTGCATCAAAAGAGGCCAAATAGGAATGCAGTTAAGTATTGCCAATATTTCTGCCATTGTTTTTGGGATAATGCTGTACCCTAGGGCAAAATAACTCTTTCAGCTATTATTCTGAGAAGCTGAAAGGATTAATTCTATCTCTATTTTTAAATACTTGAGATATATTAAAATACAGCAACAATGAGCTTAAGTTGGACAGAATTATTTTTTTTTGCATATAGTATATCAGTAATATCCAATTAAAAAAAAGACAGCTCCAGTATGATTTGAAGTCCAATCAAACTGTACTGAAAATTCACTGATGTATGTAAAAGTAAATGGCTTGTACAATGTAACACTGGTAAACAAAATGTCACTATTTTCAAACCCAGCTATAAAGAAAATAATTGCTTTTTGATATCAATCTCCACATCACAAAGGGTGGTGCCAACTCTGTTCACACAATTTATGCCCAGCATTACTGTGTCTATAACTACAAACTATCAAAAAAATGGAAAGATTAACACATTCCACCAATAAATATGGAAAGTGAATGAAAACTTAGCTTTCTCTGTGCACTATGGTAACAGCAGTTCTAAGTGATATTCACAATTCAGACCGCAACATACAAAAATACCAGGTGAGAAAAAATAAATAACAAATAAGAAAATTATTCATTGACACAGTAACTGAGTTTTTGTTTTCCACTTACCCCTTCAGGCTAAAAGCAATCCCTTAATGAAGTTGAAACTCAGAAAAAAACTTAGAAGTAATGAAGGGGTTTTTTTTCCATAATTTATACCTGTTATCTTTTCTTCAACACAACTATTAGCTCAGGACAGCACACCTGAGACAGGTACATTTTCAGCAAGTCTAACATTAGTGGTGTCAGCCACACTGTGATACACTCACAGTTTGCAGCCCCAAATATTACTTTCAGCCTTTTAAGCTTGAACTGTGGTGGCTGAAGAGCAAATGCAGGTCAGCTGCTGTTGTGACTGCTACATCATGGTAAGTTCCAGCTGAGGTGAACTGCTGAACACTTCTTAAATGGTGTCAACTAGAGCTGTCAGGAGATCATAAGCCAGAGCCCCAAGCAATTTGATTAGAATCAGAGAGTAACTGGATTAGTGGAACTACTGAATTAGTATTTGATGAGCTGTATAATTCATAGGTTATCTTCACAGCACTACTAGCTCTAACACCTGCAACATGAATTAGGATTCATGTGCCAGGTGACTCATGCCTCACTTAATACAGACAAGAGATTTGTGCAAGGTTTGCATTGATAATTGGTGAAAAAAAAGCCCCTACCTTGCCAGCTCCATAGGCATGCTCTCACTATTTTTTTTTTCTTTCCTTTTAACCAATTTTAACAGTCAAAGTTGGGAGCTATTATCTCCTAGAGGCAAGACACAATCAGACAGACAATTGGTGGTATATTGTCTCTGCACTCGGAGAGCCCAGCACAGAACAACTGCTGGGTTCAGTGAGAGAAAGAGCACCTGCCTTTCATAGGGGCAGAAATTGCACATTCAGCGTCTCCTTGACTCTCTGGGAGCATTTTGTCACACATCAGTTTGTAACACTGAAAAATATCATGCATCAAAGGAAGACAAAACGCTCCCCTCAAGCAGCTGCAGGAAGCAGGCCCATCCAGATAAGCCATATCTACTACTTTTTTGAGTATTAAATTGTTGGCAGCATGCTTCTGTCAGGGCAGCTGTGAGTGCAAAACTTCCCTCTTGTATTCTTGGAAGCTACAGAAGTGCCTCCTCAGGTTTTAGTCATACTCCAGACAAATCTGAAGATTCCTTCCAGTCATGGGCTGCCTAGACTTCCTGAATAAAATTACAGTTAATTAAATATATAAACACAACTTTTGGCTTTCATAGTAAACCTAAAATAAAGTGCCAAAAGAGTTTTTTGACTGTTCCTTTTTAAAATCAATTTTTCTGTTTCTAAACTTAAGTCCAAAATCTTAGGCTCCAAACTCGCAAGTTCATTGTAGATCTTCACATTTGTACTGATAAATATGCAACTTGAAACAAGCCAACCATAGTGAAATCAGCTCAGCCATGAAACAGGATGGCAGTTAGAGCTTCATCTGCCTCTATCCCTACAATTATTCCAAAGGAGAAAGACAGAGTAAGATATTTTACTATTAGTAAAAGGAAATGATAAATATGAGTGTTTAGTAAATAGTAGGCAATAGAGAAAATACAGTGATTTGGAGTTATGTCTTCACTAATATCCAGTAATTCACAGGTGGCATGTTACATCTGTGTGCTGTATTTTATTTGACATGTTCACAATCCTTTTTAAGTCAGTCACAAATCCAAACACAGTTAGCAGACAGCATATTTAATAAAATCAGATTAATAAAACGATTACTGTGTGAAACAGCATTTCACCTATTAAATTTTTCTAATACAAAATCAGCTTGTCAAATCAGTAGAGAAAGAAAAACAATAAATAATGAAACTATAAAAAATAATTGAGATGTTATCAAAGCTATAAATACAACAAACATTTCTGATCATGTCATAATGCACTCTACACGTTTTTCCTTTTTTTCTTTACCCTCACAAAACCTCTCCCAATATCCGCAGCTCCTAATCATTTATTCTATAAATACAGCTTAGTTGACTAAGGCTGAAATGTGCTAAGATGCAGTAACGTTTCAAATTCATACATGAAACAATTTGGAAGCTTCCCCCAGGCATTTGCGGCTGCGGCTCCCGCTGCTCTGCTACCCACCATCCCCCCATTTACCTGCTCGCTGGGCTGCCTCAGCCCTGGTCAGGAAGTGGTAAAGCTGATCCAGCTTATCAGGCTGCTCCTCCAGGGACTTCTGCTGCCATATGGCTGACCCAGGCCCTGCAGCCTCCCTCAAGGCATTCCACTTCTGTATCAGAGTGAAGAGCTCGGAGAAGGACTTGTGATAACCCTGTCGCAGCATGTCTATGCAGATGTTCTTCGTGTATGAATTCCTGTTCCTGGGAATAAGAAAGACGGATTTTAAGCCTTTAAACTTGTATTCTGTTCTCCACCTCACCAAATAAGCACCGATAACTACAACAGCTTTCAAGAAGAGACCTCTGCAGTTCAGCAGTGGGGAAGGGGTGTTTTTCCCCAGCTCAAAAAGCATTCTGCTAAAATACAATTACAAATGGCATTCCCTAGGGAAGCAAATATGGCAATAATGAATAAATACAATAAATACATATAGAAAATATGTTAAAGATATTCTGGTATTCTTTAGCTGGTACTGGGGAAAAAGGATGACTGATGGGAAAATACCCCTATGTTTACCTTAGTTCATGAAAACACAATGAACTCTTAGTTTGCTTTAAAACTGTGCACAGGGAAAAATGAGGCACATTCCACATGTCAAAACAATGTATATGTTAAATAGTTTTGCTGTAGGACATGATGGCTTGGTTTAGAATGTCAAACAAATGCTATGCCAGAAACACAATCATCAGATATTATTTTGCTTCTGTTTAGCATATAACTTCAGCTGGGGCTGGTTTACTAATGCAAAAGTTTGATAATTTCTCCCTAATCTTAAACTAAAATGATGTAATGATGAATTTATATCAAAATTATCTCATTCATAAACTCTGATAAGATATACACATCAAGAAGTTGCGTAACCAAATATTCTCAAGACAAAATCTATCTTTTGAGGTATTATTTATGGAAGAAATAAAAACATTTTTTTATGTGGCATGAAACAATCATAGTTTCCTACCCTGGAGAAAACTACAAGTCCAATGGGACTGCCTGCAACACTAAAGTATAGATATAAAGGTTTGCAGGCGTAGGTATTAAGTGTGAGAAAACAAACCTTTGTCCCAGTAAAATGGCAAAGACCCAGATGTGTTAAAATTATTTTGTATATTCCATTAAGCTTCCAAACAGTTTTCAAGACAGTCTTTTTAGATTGAAATCCATTTACCCTCACATTCTCAGCAGCTTTAAAGTAAATATGGAATTCTGAAAACTGAGATTTATACTGTATGTAATGAATTCAGATGACTTCATGCTAAACAGTAGGCTAATGAGACTAATACATCTAGCCTAAAAGGAGCTCCTGTAGTTCTGTGACAATGCTAATAAGACAGAAGTGACATAAAAAACTTTGCATCTACACGTCAATGAAAAAACCAGTAATGTGAACAGGTAGTAAGTCAAGAATCTGCAGTATTTCATGCTTAATATGATTAAAGTAAAATCTATTAGTTACTACACAGATTAATATGTATCCTTCACATGTGTTTTTTTTACATTTCAGTTGCAGAACTGAACGCAAAAATATTACAAAATCCTGATACAATTTAGACTAGACAGTACTGAACTTATATTTAATATATAAATAGATGTTTTTGGGGGATTGAAAAGCACACATTTTTCACACAAACAAGAGAAAACACGTAAGTATTCTGTACCAGAAAACATTTGCAACATTTATCTTAGAAAAGTAAATGGGAAATAGCTTTGAACAGTTAAATTTTAATTTGTCAGAATACACTAAACTTTTCATAAATCAGATGTACAGTATATAGCTAAAAAAATACTGTGACATTATGTTAATGCTGTACAATATATTCTCTACTCTGTGTAAGCAATGTTTTCTTCTCTCTGATTTAAAATCTTACCTAATTAAAAAATTGAAGAATATAGGTAAACAATTCCTACCAACTTCCAAAGCCCTAGGACTGAATCATACTGTAATATAACTCAGAGCAGTGGAATAACCCTCTGCATAGCAGGGACACACGTACATGCATATTTATTTACACAACATGATCTACACGTGGATATGTGTGCGTGCATCAGATCATTAGATATATTGGAAGTAAACAAGAAAGTACTGCTAAAAGATCTTACCAGTGACTAAACAAAATGTCATTCAGTTAATTTTGAACACTTACTGCATGCTCACTGAGCACAGTACTAATATTTGTATAAATGGAAAACCTGTGTCCATGTTATTTCCTGTAGAGTGATGCATTTTGCTTGAAGTCAAAGCACATCCCCCCCCCCGCCCCAGACAGCACTATTAGCAAACCAATACAGGAAAACAAAACATACAGTCCAATAGGTCAGTTTTAAAAATTAGTATAAATATTCTTTTAATAAATCCCATCCCAAATAACAAAGAAATTGGAATAATGCTGAAGTAATCACACAGTACAGAGCACATTTGCTTCTTAGTCAAAGATAACTGATCTTCGCTCACGAGCAATGAAGCTATCTACTGTACAACCATTCAAATTCTAGAGGCATGAAGATAAGAGTTACCTCTCAGTTTTACTTAAAAAAAGAAAATACACAAAATGCAAAAATAATGATGCTATTTTTTTCTTTAAGTTTCTGCAATATGTAAGCTACCATTGATCACAGACAACAAAATAGGGCTAGAACTGAATGAAGCTATGGGAATGAATGGTATTTGTGACACCTAAGAGAGCCTGACACTGCAACGAGCTCTGAAATAATTTCTTTCATCAAAATGGTTCCAGATGAAAATGCCAGTGCCCTTTTTTCCAACAAATAGTGCTCACAAACAGAGGAGTAGTGTATGTGACAATAGTAAACTTTTCTTGACATCTTGAGATAAAATAGAAATTTTCAGTCCTCAAAACCCTTTTCATACTGATTTTTACAGTGCCAGGCAGCATGTAAAACAAGAAGTTAAACAGAACATGTCACGTTTTATATAACCTATTCCTACTTTATTTGCAAGATCAATATAAAAAACTGATACCTAATTAATTGTACATTAGTTATTTTATAAATTAACAGTATGTTTTTACTACATTAATAAACTAGTTTACATGAAACCTTTTTGAACCTTCCAGCCTAATAAATTATTATATACTATTAAACAAGTAGGTCTGTTTTTCTGCATTGCATCCACACGGATTTTAGGTTCCCTTTGAACAATTAGATTACCCCAAGAAGCCAAATGAAAACCGACTGGCTTTTCATCTAGTTGGAGGCGTTCAGGAGGTTTAATGGTCTCTGGGGGCATCTACTGGAAAGCTGGAAAACTGCAGCCAGGACAAGTTAATCCTGCAGCTGTCAATGCAGCCGGGCAGGGCTGCAGAACAAAGGCAGGCCCCGGCGGGGATGAAACGCCGGGCGCGCAGCGCAACCAGCACCGCGCAGGAGAGCGGGGACGGCGCTGCCGCGCTGCTGCCTCTGCCTGGCTCGACTCGCTGCCCCAAAAGCACCGTGCCCCAACCGCGCCAGCGCTGCCTGCACCGCTGCCTGCGAGCAACTAAACTAGTCGAATCAGAATGAGCAGACGGCTTTGTAATGTTAGCTGTGTTTAATTTTAAAATTGAACCGTGATACGAATACAAAACCTAAGTCCTCTTTCCCCTTTGAATGATCATATGTGCGTGCTAGGAGAAAAAGATTTCAGATGGATTTTTAAAAACATTTTTTTTTTATGAGATCTGTAGTGTACTTGTGCTTTTATAGTTAAAACAAAGATACAAAATTACCTGTTTTTAATTTAAAGAACATTTGGGTGTTTAGGGTTTTTCTTTGTTGTTTGTTTTTAATCCATGAAATTCAACAGATGAAAACCATACTACTTAACACAAGCATAGACGCTGCTAAGAACCCACTTTCCTCTGACTGTACTCTCAGCTCTGTCATTACTGAAACCCTGTTGATGTTGCTACATGTTTATTTACACAAGTTGGGTAAAACATTGAAATCAGGTCCACTTAGTCAATCTGTCTGGATATCATACATTTGTCCTACCCCAGCATTTAGTGTGGTGCAGTACTTCATGCGTGAGGTGCTGAAACAATTCTGTGCACTTCTGTGTGTTTGTCATGGGGGGCAGTTCAGAAGAATGTTTAGCACCAAATAAATAACTACCAGAAGTTAAAGCTGCCGTTTTAGTGGTATCAAAATAATGATGATGTTTTCAAGTAGTATAATATCACATGGGTGGAAGCAGCTATTTACTAAATGTGAATCTGTGAGCTTGAAGAGGCACTGCTGTTGTTAACACTGCACTTCAAGTGTACCTGGGTATTGCTGGAGGCATTTCACTTTTCTTACACTATACAGCTACTTATATGATTTTCTTATATGCATTTCTTTTATTATTATCATTGCTATTATAATACAATCCAGTGTCGTGCTGAGGACTCACAGAAACTTAATTGTAATTTGTCTTCACCGGTACAAAAATCATAAATACTGACCTTTAGGGAGGCTAAAGAAATGACACTATTGTTGCAATTTCAAGGACCTTCCCATGTTATGGTACTGCACTTTTACAAGACTCTTAAGCAATCCTAGGAGATCAGGACAGTCCCATAATACATTCTCTTTAACATAAAATCCTGCACAATAAGGCTATGTGCATTCTACCCTTTACACTGGAAGAAAAAAGAAATGAAGAGGCCAAGAGGCAGGTACTGATGTTAGAAATGATCCAAACAGTCAGCGTAGCGTAACAGAATGATTTATCATGAGTTGAATTCTCCCTGCTTCCTGGCTGGTAAGGTAAATGACACACATGCAAAATAAGTGCAAAAATCTAGCATTTTAAGATGACAGATTTTTTTGTCTTGGTTTTAATATGAGGGTTCACATCTTTAGATTTTGTAGGATTTAATTAGTACTTCAGGTTAATGCCAGCTTCTGATTACAATAGAAGTATACTGTAGCAATACCATTTTGTAAAGCACAAAATGGCATGGATTGAACAACGCTAGTATATAAAATATTAAAGTGTACTTCCAGTGTAAAATAATTACTCTACCAATTATTATAATGTTTAAAATCTGTTTTCAAGTAAGTTTCATTCACTTGGGATTTCCTTCTGCAGTTGGCAAGTCAATGACTGATACAAATGCCTTGGATAAGGATCACAAAATTATGAAAAAATAATCAAGATATTTTTGCTTAAGTTTATTTAAACAAATACATTTTACTCTCCCCCATTTCCTGTCTATAAATCAACAGAAAATTACAATGACATCGAGCATGTAAAACTACTTTGTGTTTAACCTCTATGCAAACAGTATAATCAAGGAAACACCAGAATTTCCCCAGCAAAATTTGAAAAATATATGCGTTAAATAAAAACAAATACACCATATGAAACATAAAAAAGCAAAGCATGCTACAAGAGTTTATAACTGTAGGCTGCACTGCCTTAGAGCCAAAAGAAGAATTATTACTTCATTGCAGCTGGACAGCCAAGAAACGTAAGAGTTTTGCAACACTGTTTGTGACCAGCTTCTAAATTATAGTTAAAACTTCTGCAGGCCATTGTTGAACACCAAAACCACTTATGCTAATCCCTAGGCCATAATGGAAGCTGCAGATTGGACTATTGCACTCAGTGATGCTATGATCCAGGTTCCAGTGGCATAAAACCATTTTCTCACACTGTTGAAACCTCTGCTGTCATGTGTCTGGGCTGCAAGCCACCCAAGTTAGGTCCGTAGCTAACCTGAAACTATATCCCAGTTCTGTGAGTATCAGGCCCTCAGTTGGTCAAGGTACACAGCACATTTTCACCACATACTGCTACTGATACCAAGTGATTTAACTGAATTGTATTTAACAGTCCTCTCTAATCCTAGTTTAAAGACTGTCCATTTAAATACTTCTCTTTTAATGAAATATTTACTGGGTGGTAATGCGTTAAATTGTAGACTACAGTAATCTCATTAAAGAAAGACACGAAAGTACAGTAAATGCCATTAAGTAGTAATAGATTATTAGCTTACACATCAGAATTTTTCATTATTAAGACAGAGAATTAAATTATATTGTTTTGGGGTGCATGTTTTTTTAAATTCCAAATTATAAAGCTGAAATAGCTAATGTCCTAATACAAAAAGCACAAAATCCACTAAACACCCTAATGTTATTAAAAGAACCCCCTCCCCTAAACAGTAAATTAAAAAAAATAATAATCAGGACAGGGAAGAACATCTGCTTGAAATTGATTTTTGTAACAATTCAGATTTTTTAAAATAAGAAAAGGTTTATGGAGCTCTGTATTAACAGAAAGATGAAAATAAAGTATATCAGAAAATAAATATATAGGCACTCATGCCCTATAAAGGTACAATAACTTTCAGCATAAGTAATGCAGTATTTTTCATCTACTGCCTCACAGTTTCTGCCTGTTGTCAAACCACACTTTAAGCTAAATCATGCAATCAAAGGTGGATGCAAAACCTGCCAGTAGGATTCCACAAAGAACACATATATTGAACTCACTTTCTTTTGTTCAAAGCTACACTGCCACTTTAACACTACAGAAAATGAAAAATTAATCAATTACAAACATCAAAGGATGACACTGAAAAAGTATTTTAAAATGAATGGAAGTACTGTAATAATTAAGAATCTTCATTTACCCAGAAAATAGAAATATAAACTGAGCAATGAACTTCTGGAATATTCTGTCCCTGAACATAAATGCAAAGAAAGCACTGAAAATAAAGATGGAAGTGCTACCCCTTATAAAAAACATCTTTATTCAAGAGCACAAACACACCTGTGATTATTTCAAGTGTAATCAGAAAACCACATTATCTTCATTAATTCTTCTGTTTTTATTTCTAAGTTAATTATGTTCATTAACAAAAAGTAATTCCAACCATATTTTATGGACTATTATTTATAAAAATGAAGTACCTCTCAACTTTGAGAGCTGACCTAATGTACTGGGAGCTAGAAACATCTCAGCTTGGAACCCTTTCCCTTTGACTTGCACGATATCGGAGATGTCGTTACATTTCTCTGCAAGTTTCTTTTCACAGTGTACAAAATTATCTTTAGAAAAAGATACTCACAATTATTTATTTTCTGTATCTTCTCAAGCTGATGCTATGAATTATCATAAAACCCTACACAAGGCTATGCATTTTTTATACTATTGCTATGAAGAGTTCCCATAGTATTTTTGCTTCTGTTTATGGTATCTCATTCAAGTCCCCAACAGATCTTACTCAGTGGTCTAAGGACAAATGGACCACACAGAGATTTAAGAGGGAAAAGAAAAGAGGATTTTACTCAATTCAGAAGGATTCACTGTGAGAATTATTAGGAAGTCATTATTCTATCAAGGCAAATTAGACTCTCTCTCGTTATGTCAGACTCCTTTTGTATGTTAGAGATGCTTCACCTTTATGGAGTGCTTTAAAAACAGAAGTCAGTTGTGTATTTCTTGCACATTATCTTCAGTACTAAATATTGTTGGACTATTGAGAAATGAAAGCACTAGAAAACCGTAACACCAAACTTAGTAAAAACAACAAGTTACATAAAAAAAGAAAAACTTCAGCTCACTGTGTTCTTCTTTATTAAAGTATGTCATGTATTTTATCTTTGCAAGAGTTTGATGAGTTTTTGCAAGTAAAATTCTGTTTCCTCTATACTTGCTAATAGTCATGAGAATCTGTAGTTTGCACCTTCCCATTAAAAATGTATTGTATTTTTTGAAATTATTCACCCCGCCTTTTATCCAGATCATGTCTTTGAAAGAAGGAAGTAGATAATAAATGGAATAATTCATGATTTCCCATTAAATATGAAACTTTCTTTTGCAGAGTTTAGAAAATGAAGTTCTACATAATGTACAGAAGTTGATTAGAACTTTTTTTAACCTTTTCAAGAAAAACCTTTCACATTATACAAATGCACAGAGAAGTTTCTTTAGGAAAGGCAAACCATTCATTTCCCACACAGTTCTGTTCTTTAGATCACTGCCTAGTTACACTATCTAATATGTTTATCAGGCTGGAAATTTGCAGATATCATTCATGTGACCAAAAAGAATGTGTGCCTTTAAGTACTAAAATCTCTTTTTGAAAGTTGTTTAATAAACATTGAATCCTGGTCATGGCAAGCAAGATTTTTAGGAATTATTCAGACAGAAAAAAATACATATTTAAATAATATTGTGAAATAAATTTAAAATTTATCATCTATCTCAATAAATAACTTGTGCCATCTCTCTTTCCACAAGCACCCACATTCCAGAGCAGGGAGTTTGGGATAGAGTGCCTTAATTTAAAATTTCTTTTACTATGAAAGGATTAATTTATTTGGTTCTGATTCACCCTTTTCCATAGTTTTTAGTATTTGAAATTGAAGAAATATCCTCAAAATGTAAATGAGTTGACACAATATTCCACCAGATCTCAACCAGAGTAATGTGAACAAAGAGGCTCACGAGCTGCTCACAGATCATATCCAAAGATTGACACCAGCAAGAACAGAAAAGTCTTGCTAGAACCTGAATATGAAAGGGAAAGAACAGTTTCCTTCTTTCTCCCTTTTGCTGCTATGTCCTTCTTTAGCTGCCTTGAGCTCTCCTCCCCCCCTTTGTATTCATAGTGTTATACACAGAAGAAATGGAAGCAGCTCAAACCAGTGCATCATTAGAACAAGCACTGTAAAAAGACTGAAGTAAAAACGAAAAGCAGAATCTGCACCTGCACAGACCTACACTGTCTGTGTCTGAATTGCCTTTTGCAAGCTTTCTAGTAATAGCAGTTGCCCCTCCTCCTTCCTTGCCTCAACCTCACATCAGAAACTTGTTTTTCCTAATTCTTGTCTGTGCCCCTCCACTGTCCCTTGAGAGCCTCGCTCTGTAACACAGAAATTGTCAAATCCACCTTACAACACAAAATTCCCCAACCCTAAATTATGCATCATGTTCAAACTGGGAAGCCCCAGTAAAGATTTCAGGTTGTGAAAAAGAAAACATGGCAATATGATAAGCTGTCAATGAAAACAGGTCCCAATCTATTTGAAGAGTAAAAGATTTCATATGTCATCTGTGAAGTCACCATACTGGTCTATTTGGTAGAGGTGCCAGCTACTAGAAAGTCTGGATTAATCAAAACCCCAGTCAGCTATTTGTGATCAGCTTCCTTAAAGATTTGTTCCATTAGCACAAAAAAAAATAGGGTAAGGACAAATAGAAAACCAAATAAATGTAAAACTGAGTACCAAAACTCTCATGATTTAGATAACTTATGAACAGCAGACAAGATCACAAGTCCAGTCTAAAAGTAGGGCTTCCTAGTCCATCATGAGTATGATGAAAATACAGAGTAAAACACCCTTCAAGCTAGGCCTTCTCCTCTCCATCAGACCACTAACCTCCTTCTTCTCCCTCTGTGGGGTCTCCAGATCATCATGGCCTCTAATCTGATGAGGAACCTTCTTCCTTTCTAGTCTTGGGGGACAGATGGGGTTGAATATTCAGAGACCAACTGGTAGAAGAAGTAAGAATGTAGAAAAGAAACCTTTTATTTCCACAAACTTATCTTGAGCAACAACACTTAATTCCTCACTAATTTTCCAACATCTTTTTTCCTTCGCTCTTTCTAGTTGATATTGACACTGAGAACAGGAGAAACTTGTGTGTGTGTGTAGTTAATAATTTGTCTATTTTAATTATCTCGCTGAAGAATGGAAGAATAATCTTCTATGAGATGGCATTAACAGGAGATTTTAAATGTCTGTCAGGTCACTTTTGTTCTGGATTTGCCAGCTTCTTGTAGAAATGCTGCCTCAAGAATTAGTGAGTGTAACTCTCCAAGACTTCTAAGCTTCCAAAATTTCATATTTCTCCAGTGTGGGATTCAGCTGTAAATGTACATGTCTACATCTGAGCTGGTCACCCTAAGCTCTCTATATAGGCAAAGGAGAGAAATAGGTACTTCAAAAGTATAATTCACCTTATTCTAAAGCAGTTGTCTGAATCCTAAAAAATGGGACTCAACTAATCAAATTACTTATTCTCAATCATTTCCATCATCCTAGTCCTCTGGATCAGGATTAAACCTAGGTGAAAATCCCTTTGCTCTTTTTGCAAAGAAGGGCAAAGGTTTAGAAAGCAAGGATTGCTACTATATTCACCATTCATCACTTCTAGAGCAAAAATATTATATTCCAGTTTTCCGTACACAATCTGCAAATCAGTTTAATGATTGATCTGCCCACTATTAGCTGAGATGGCTGGCAATTACTCTGAGGGTCACAGCCCAGCTGAGAATAAAAGTCTTTGCCTTTTTGTGTTCCAGATAACCTTGAAGTGGACCAGCCTTCTGGTGAATTCTAAGCAGAACAACTCACTGTATCTCAAAAAGATTTGATCCAGTGCATGTAAGATAATCTTGTCTCCTGCCTGAAAACGTAGTATCAGAGCATGTCTTTACTGACACAAATCTATCAAGGCAAGCTTTCCATAACACACTGATCCATCAGTCACAACACAGAAAACACAAATTTTCTGCATATCTAGCTCAGCCTGTCCTGTCTCTGTACAATAATTTAGATGTCATCTGACCACCAATGAGTCCTGAGTGAGGAGGACACTAGAACTCCATCATCTGATTCACATAAATACATCTAGTGAAATCACTAATGTAATATTTTTTGTTACTACTAAACAAAGCTGTTCCTCTCATCAAAAAGATTTAAACTTCTCTCTTTCTAGTCTTCAACTGTTTTTTGATGATATGGTCTTCTTTGTTTGCATTTTATGAGAGGAGAGAGATGTTACTTCATCTTTCTGTCACTGACAAAAAGATCAGGAAACAGGGATGACAATATCACATTCTGGTCCATTCCAGGCTTCAATCACATTCGAAGATTCAACCCTGGAATTAATCTCTTGATGGAAAATGCCTTACTTCACAGTTCATCATGAACTTTTTAAGTCTTAGATCAGCCATAAGGAAAATTTTTAATTTTTATTACAATCCGGTTTTGAGCCATTAATGATTTGGTGAGTCAAGACCAAGAACAGAAAGTATCAGGGAAAGCACACTGAAGGCAAGTGGAGTCAGCCAACCTCCTCATAAGCTTACACAGGCCTAATTCTGTGGCAAGAATTCAGTCACATTCTGCATTAATGGTACCCTTCACATTTTTTTTCCATTTCCAGCTTCTTACACCACATTAACTTCTTATTTCAAGTTAAAGTCTTAGAGAAGGAAACAAAACAAAACAGCAAAGCAATATCCTGTTTTCATACAATTGAAGCACTATCTTTCTTAAGCACTGTTTTTAATTCCTCTTCTGTCATATCAGTCTGGGAGAAAAAAATTATTAAGAGAAAAAAAAAGTAAAGCCCTTCTACATTTTTCCACAGAAAAATTATAACATAGGCACACTTAAAGGAATTCTTGTTTGCTGCAGTTTGGAACAAAATACAGTATAGTATAATAGAAAGATAACTACCACCTTTTTTCCCTTCAATTATGAACAAATTAGCTTATCTTAATTTTAAATAATATTGCGCAGGATAGCATTTTAGTGAACAGCTTCAAAGAATGTTTCTTGTCCCCATGAATGTGTTACTATCCATACATTTTGTTATTTAGCAGGTAATATATTTTTATCTTTCTAATATGCACTGAAAAAAATAAAGGATGTTTAATATTTAGCAGCAGTGTGGCCACAAGAATTTGCCTTGACAAAGTAATGACTTATTAATTTAAACTCCTTATTAAACAAAAAGTACAGATATTTAGGTCACAAAAGAAAACTATCCTGTCCTTTTATAAAGAAGTACTTGTGGAATTGAAACAACATTTTAAAAAATACACAGCATATTATAAGCCATTTCTCATACTTTTATTTAATAAAAACATCTGTTGTCTGCTGAGACATACAGAGCATAACACTGATTTCAGTAAGATTATTTACAGGTATGGCAATGCCTTACTTTACAAATTGGTTTAAAATTAATGCACTGTTGATGCATTTTGTTTTTAGTCATTACATTAGTCTAGTACTAATGTAACTGTGTAGCTGTTAGTTTGTTACCATTTGTTTGCTCTCAAACGTTCCTATCAGGTTTATGGAACAACATTAGTAAATGACATACTGTAGAAATTTTGTAACTGCTGAGCTACTGTTAAAAAAACCCCTGAGAATTACATACACAGAACATTAACATAATCTTTTAAAAGATGTACTTAAAAATCTCCATAGAAATAAAGCAGAATACATATAATATTTCTGCTTAATCTTCCAAGACGGTTTGATAACTTTCAAAAACCAGCATATTACAAAACACTAAAGAAACAGCCTGCTTTGTGTAGGTATTGCAGAGCACATGACTAAAAAAAAAAATATCTCACTTCACTGTAGATTTCCTCGCTGGTTTTCTTCCCCACAACTTCCAAACTCAGGATATAAAAAGAAAAATCTTATAGGAGAGGGGTTTTTTTAGGGTTTGCTTGTTCGGGTTTTTGTTTTTTTTCCTAATAGCAGTAAAAGGCTGACCTGACTAAAATCAGAGCTGTAAAATGCACTTTGAAGCCCCAAGGCCTTCCTAGAATAGCGGTGACTTCCTGTGCAATCACAGAGAGCCCTCCTGTCCCTGGCATGGGGCGTGTACTGTAGAAACCCACTGGGGCTAAAGACTGAAAGGGCTCCCTGGGGAGGCAAGTCAGTCTGCAGCTGCATAGTTGGTACACAACTAGTGTGACAATAAGTGAATGTACCTATCTCTGTGCTTGCTCTCCAAGGTCTGATACATCTTCCCCCCTTACAGAGCAACTGGTCTACCCCAAATTGTCCCCCCACCCCCAATTCAGGGAGCAGGACTTCTGTCAACCCAGAATTTGCTTAGGAAGGATCTGTTCCTTATGTTGGTCCAGCTTATGCAGAATGTGATGACATCACAGACCAATCTTAGTTTCCTTCTCTTTAAGGAGAGAATCTTTAAACCAGCTGTGACACCTAGCATGATGAGTATGACAGCATGATCAGAGGTAACTGTCCCACATCAACACTGTGTACTCACAGAGCAGTAACATGGCACTTCCCACTGCCTTACCTAACTCACTTCCCTGTCACTGTCAGGCTGCTCTCTCCCAAAGACTGTGACCACAATAACAGTCTCTCCTACAAAGGAACAAATTGAACTTTTCAAACCCTAAGATGACATGTTGAGAAGGTCCTGCCCAATCCCATCGTCAAACTAAACTTTAGCCCATCACCTTTGAACCTAGCCTTAGTTCAAAATAAAAGAAGTGGGAATAACTTTGCTTTAAACAGAGTGCTCTCCTAGACCAGATACAGTCCAGTCTTTGTACTGAGAGTGAGAACAACTATTAGCTTTATTATTTTACTATGGTAAAACTAAAGGTGGATCAGATGTGTACCACAGGGAAGGTAAGTGTGTCTGCTGGCTGAGTATTACATGGTATGGTTTTAGGACACAGCTAAAAAGTTATTACCCCTCAGCTCAAATTTGGTATTTTTCTAGATTTTCATTTGAAAAATTTAAGGGAAGGTTTGCAGGTACATTCTTGGGTTAGGAAGCAGAAAAGCAGCATGTTTAGCAAGAAACTAATTGAAACTGTCTTATTGATAGAATATTCTTATGCTGTAAGGGTGATCTTGCAATATTAATTGTTGAGGTGCCTAGAGCCCTAGTATGTGCATCTTTTTATTATTTAAATATCGAAATAAAGAAATAATCTGACTTAAGCAACCAGCAAAACAGATTTTTTAGAATTCTTTCATTAATCTGATTGTGCTGAACCCCAGATCTGTTAAAAAAAGTACAGAAGAATAAGTCATTCGTAGTCTCTTGTAACTTCTGAATGTAAGTACCTCAGCTGTAAGAAAATAGAAGTTATCTAGGATTCTTTCATTCATTGGGTTTTTAAATAACTAATGGTGGGTTAAATGCTTCACCACAGAGTCAGCACTTGGGCTTGGCTAAACAATAATCCAAAATTACAAGAACGTGTATGTCAGTATACTAAGCTTCCACCCCAGAGGAGACACTTCACAGAGACTCAGAAAAAGAAAAAAAAATAATAAAAAAGAAAAAAACCCCACAAACCAGCATTTAAAAGATAATTACTGGCACAATCTTAACAATCATTTTACAACTGTGATATAATACTACAGTAAATATACAAATTAGTAAAACCAAGGAGTTAAATGCTTTGATATATTTAAGATTAGGAGAAATGAACCATCATCATTTAATATCAACTTCAATTTTTAAATGCCAAGTTCCACTAAAAAGGGTAGGGCCTAGGGAAGTTTAAATTTAAATGATTATGATGACTAGAAACAAAGGGAACAATAAACTTATGGATGTTAAAATGCCTCAAAAAAGCCAACTTACGCAGCAGCTTCTTGTTTTGACAACCCTTTGATATTCTTCGCCAAATAATCATCTATGCCATCTTTGTCTTTGATCAAATGAATCCTAAATTTAAATGAAAAAAATTAAAAGAAACACTGTGAGGTGCTAACATAGACTTCTGCAGCATGTATAATGTATTCGCATTACCAAGTAGAGCTAAACACTGAAATATTGACAAAGTAATACATCAGACATTATATAAAAACATACAAATATCTTTGTAATTTATTGGTCTGTAGCTATTTAAAATCTTTATTTCTGAAAGAAAACAGAGTTGGTAGTAGCTTTCAAGGACCTGGTTATCTGATGTTCCTGTCTAAACTAAAAGAAATGTTGTATTAGCTAAATCAATAATAATTTATTAATCTCGCTATATTTAAACAGTTTTCTACACCAGAACCATTACATTTTTGCATTATCAGTATGGATCAGAGCGATTCAATCTAATTCATATTTAACTTTTTCAAAATAAAAAAAAAAGTAATAAAAAAACCAAACAGAAACTCAACTAAAAATGTTTTCCTTAGTGCAGTGCACACTTTGAATAGCACTCTCAGCTTTCCACAGTTCGAATAGCATACTGCAAAAGGTGATCTGCTAAGGGGGTAATACAAATGGTAGTAAAATAAATAGCAAATTTCAGGATGCAAGGGTTCAATTCTAGGATTTGAACTGTACATCACTTCACCTTTCACTTGAGGTATCATCTCTTTGTATCTCTATTCTGATACACAAGTGATGCCTTGAATTTTAAAGGATAATATGCACTTACTGACCATAAACTGTAAAGAGATTCTGATACACTGACTGCAGATGGTATTATCCTTATAAAAGTAACATGAATTTATTTTATTCCTCGTTAAAAGAGTATAAAGATTTCCTCTTTAATCACTCAAAGATAAAAGAAATTCAACATTAGTGTTCCACATAAATCTATCCCTTTCCTCTTTCTCTGTCTGTATTACACTGCTGTCTTTCACTACAGGGATGAGAATAAACTCTTTTCATAACGTTAGCTAATATAAGCATCATGCTCCTTATTGCTCTGAGAATACCAAAGACACTTGATGAAGTTCATTTAAATGAAAACAAAATAGTGAAGCAATGTAGAGATATTTTGACATGTCTGTATTTAAACCAATGTAATAGTGAAAACTTCTGGCACAGATAAGGCATTTATATTTGTTCCAGAATTTACTACTACGGAGCTGCACCAACAGAGGCTTATGATTTCGAGCTGCACGTAATACAATCCATATGAGTTGCTGCTGACATTCAAAATGTACACCTTATGGATATTGCCATAAAAATTCAGTTATCAGCAATACCAAAATTTAACCACCATCAAAATTATCCCACCAAAATTGTCATGATTTAGGAAAATACATAATGTCATAAGGATGATGGAGATAAGGTAATTACTGTATATTTTAAACTGATGCAAAAAGTATTTCAAGACACAATCGCTTTATATGAGGTAACAGAAAAATTGAAAAACAGTATCTCTGAGTAATTAAATATGAAGTATTCAGTAGACAATGCAAAAAACCCTCGCAGACCTTTGCATTTTAGGACTGCAAAAATGAGCTTTTTGCACATCATTAGCTCATAGAGAATGCACCAGATTTTGGGGGCTGGGGGTGTGAGTCCAAAATCCCAAAACTGAAACAGTCAGTTTATTGCAACATAATCTACACTTCTGTTAAAAACCATCTCAGACTGGAACAAAGGAAAGCCTGACGCCTTCTCATTATCTTCTCAAAGGTATTTTCATAAAAAAAAGCCAAACAACCAACAAACAATCGTGTGAAAAGGCCCTAGAATCATATACAATTTAAAACATCACCTGCCTTAGAGTCAAGGTATAAATTTCTGATTTCTGGCCGGTAACCCCCTCTAACTTAAAGACAATTACAGCCAAGGGGGAAAAAAACAAGAAATAACTTGCAGACAATTACTGTTTACATAAGTTCTGCAATTCCTCGTATTGGACAGTTGCAACTACAAACATGGTCATCCATCAGAGAGAATTTAAGTTACTAAAAATAATAAACACTTCTCTTATCCTGGCTGTTATTAACAATGATGTTAATGTAGCAATAACACAGAAAAGACAGGCAGATGATACATATAAAAAAATACACAGTAGAAAATGAAATAAACTCAAATACTTATTATTTAAAATGGCTTGTTATATGCAATGAGAATTAAACCAAATAAAAGTAAGTAATGTGAAGAACTGAGACTGACTTGGAACATTTTTTCTTAATAGAGAAATGAGGTAAGGATGGCACTGGCTAAGAGGCATTGTTTCTTTTCTTCCAGAAGGTGACACTTGCTTTTTCCAAACTGTTTTAGCCTTATTTCTCCAGTGTTTCCACAATGACTCACTATATTTCATAGAGAGTTTATAAAAAATCTACTTCACCTGTAAATTGGCTCCTATTGAATTTCAAATCACTCACTTATTGAAGACAAATATATTTTAATCCAATGGATGCCTAGCCCATAGTTAACATTTTATATTATGTGTTCCTATAACTATTTCTGTTGCCAGTCTACACCACAAAAAAAAAGCAACTGATTTTTTTTCTAGAAATGAGCTTCATCATAAATACACCTGGCTTTTTAATCAAAGAACAGAACTGAGTCAGATAAAGGACCAAACTGATTCTCACATAACTTTTATCCCCACTGCCCTTTCTGTTAAGTCAGATTCCAGCTTTCTCAAAATTTCCTCTCAAATAAAATGGCAGAGCTTGTCTTGCTCTGATCACTAGGCACCTACAGCATGGTCTAGACCATTACAGAGCAACACATTTCTTTTCTGCAAATAGGCACAACTTCTGTAGGACTGCTGCAGAATGATCCTCTTGAACATGAAATTCCCCAAGCAAAGGGAAGAAACAAACCACCTAGCGCTGGGGTGAGTTCTCCAGCTATGTAGTTACTGCAGAACATGCCTCTAGTCATAACATTTAAAAAAAAAATAAATAGTTGTAAGACATTACTGCATGTCCTTATTCTATCAGTATGTGAGAGAATACCTATCAGCATGAGCCACTCAGAGAGACTGGGCCCAAGAACACTGTTTCTAGATCCTTACTGCTTTTACACATGGATGTCCAGCTGCTAAAGTCTTGAGATGCCCAAGACCTTTCAGCCAAAGGCTAAGGGGAATGATAGGATTGAAGGGAATAAAACAAACAAACAACACCACCAAAAGAAAGGAAACAAAACAAACACACACAGAAAAAAGGAACAAGAGGAAGAAGAAGAAAATAACCACAATTCTTTCTGAAGTGGGGGAAATTCCAGGAAAAAAAAAGTATAGTGGGGCACAGTAGTAACTGAGACATCAGTACTCACTGAGAGAGACAAAGATAGGTGGACAAGTAGGAGGAGAAATGAGTGCAAAGGAATGGAAAGTCATGTAGGCACGTGCAAGAAGAAGATGGCGTGGAAGTATTATGACACTATTTTTAACTCTCTCTGTTATTAAGTACAGGATACTGTTTTTCAAGCCAGTTTTATTCATTATATTTTGAGAGATGAGAAACTGTTTTGAGCCTGAATGAAAAAAAAAAAATTAAAAATTGCTTTTTCATCTAAATAACTGTGTTTTTCAGTGCTATATGGAAATAACTTCCTATGGCTCTTGAAGGGGTTTTGAAAAAGTAGGATGAAATATCTACCTCAAACAGAACACATTTCCCTTTTTTCCCCTTTTAATTATGAAACCTTCCTAAGAGAGAATTTCCTTGCCTCTCATTTTTGCAGTTTTAAATGTTGCCAAAAAAACCCAAACCTAATTTGTCACCTCCGCAGAGCAGATGGAACCTATTCCCAGTAAAAAGGATACTCTGAAATAAAAAAGGTACATACCTTGCAAAATGTAACGAGGGGCAAACAGTCTGCTCTATGAACCTGGGATGTTTTCCTGGGCTTTGCAGGATCGCTCGAGGCAACACATTCATTTTAACTAAAACAAACAAAA
The DNA here is from genome assembly GCA_020745705.1 of Hemiprocne comata. Taxonomy (NCBI): domain Eukaryota; kingdom Metazoa; phylum Chordata; class Aves; order Apodiformes; family Apodidae; genus Hemiprocne; species Hemiprocne comata. Next base: position 74,170,148 of record CM036589.1, read on the forward strand.
CCAACCTGAAACAATGTATTCACAGTGATGCAGTTCTATATTCTTGTGCTGCTTCCCAGTAAACACTATTTCTAGTGCACTATGTGTAAAACTGGACTCCAGTTCCTCACAAACGTTTTAAGGCCTCGGCATTACTTCAGTAGGATATAATGCATAGAAATTGTTAGAATCTTACTTTCAATGTTTTTTTTTCTTGTTCATGGGAGTACTTTTGATTTGCACAGGGACAAGTGATTCAGGAACCTTACTGGCATGTGATTCCCTGTGCTTTCTCAAGCTATAGAGATCCAAGTATTAATAATATTGTAAGTTAATGCACGTGGTGGAGAAATGATTGCACGTGCAGTGTGCAATGAACAAAAGGCACTGTATTAAAGTTCAAAATAATACATAATTGTAATAGTAACAATCCTTTGAATAAAAAAAAAGTAAGTAATGCTATACTTACAACACAGGGTTGTACTTAAAACAATAGCCGAAAGCCCCACGGTTATGTAGAATCATCTAGGTCGTCATTTTGAAGTACATAAATGCTAATAGGACTTTTTTGTCATATAGAGCTACTGTGTTTTTTCCCCCAAGTATTCAGTCTACGCTTCCTACCATTAAAGTTTAAGCTGCCAGTTCCCTCATTTTGCATGTCTGTGATCTGAGGACGTTAGCAGCAGGAGCACCCTTATTTTTAAATTTGGTTTAATGTGGGTATTGCATGCCCTGCTGGTAGGCCTCAAGGCACAAACTTTTAATAGGGATGGGAAAACAGAATATAATAAGGGGGGGGAAGGATTTAACTATTTGCTACATTTAGTGAAAGGAAATTCGTCTTATGGGAAATAAATGTTAGATATGAATGAACTTGATGCTGAATGATCAGCATCAGACTAGCATATATTTCAGAAATGGAATGAAAAAGCCTTTTCATTGAGGTGATATATTGCTACAGTTACAGTGGAGTAATATTTTAATTATGTTGCTTAGAATGAAATAAGAAAGGCAATTACAGGTTGAAAAGATGACAGGATACGTTATTTCCCTTAAGTCATTCTTTTAGGGCTTAGTATCAATGATAGCATTTGTTACAGAAATAAAAAAATATTATTTATAAATAAAATAATCTTCAATCGGAGGCAGCAACATCTTACACAAGTGTGCCATGGAAAAAAAAGAATCAGTAAAATAAAAACATATGGGTAATTCATCACTATAAAATATTTTACTTCTTACAGAGAATGACAGGTTTGCATCCAGGACAATACAGAACAGAGATAGTCTTTTTAGGAAGATGCTATTCAGTGAGAAATAGTAATTAAACTTTGGAACAACAATACTGAAGCCCAGAGAAGATGCAAAGCTTTCTGCAAGGTATTAGGTGAGAAAAAGCAAACCAACCATGTCTTAATGGCAGCTGTTGAATTTGGCAAGGCAGGAGACCTGACCATCTGCAGCTATTGGGCAGAAAAGGCAGGGGTAAGCAGCTGAAAGGAGGCCCTGAAAGCCCTGGTAGAACCATTTAAACCATGAAAAGCTATAGACAGGTGGGTGTACTCTGTGGAGTGCCGCAGGTCCCAGGCTTCAGGTTGCACCCACATGGGACCTGGATGGAGCATACAATAGCTCCCAGCTGGCCCACAAGATCCAGGTTCCCACCCCCAAACAACTATGTGAGAAGACAGACTGGCATACATGCAAGTCATGCACTAATGTGAGGCACATATGCAGACACGTTTTTGAGTCCATTACTGCTTCACAAGGATTAGAACTATTAAAACTGATTCCTGTTTCAAACTCAAAGCTTGGGAATGAAGAAACAAATATCTGCTTCATAATAATGTCAGTTTAGTTTTTATATTGGAGGTGGGGGGTTGCTTTCATAGTGAAATGGAAGGCGTTTCCCCCCTCATTTCCAAGGTAACTGTAATCTTTATAGGTAAATTACAACCACAGAGACACATTATGGAAGGTATCAGCAACACATCCTTCTGAAACACATGCTATTACATTCACATAAATTTTGTTGCTGATCATTTAAGACTGCTGACCCCTTTACATCTTACCTGTTTATTATAAGACCCAAGCCACACCTCATTTACTTAAACACTCACAGAACTCAGCAAAAGACAAGGCAGTGCAGTGTGGTCCTAAAGAAGGGTGGGCTACATTTAATTACCTGCTCAAAGGAATCTACCCACAGGCTGGAATCGCTCCTACCTGTGCAGAAGCTAAAGGTAAAAACTCCAACTGATTGTAACAGCTTTTCTGAAACCTGTCTGCCCCCACACAGCTTCTGAGGCACGCATAAACCTACCTGGAGGCTGAGGGTTTCCTGGAAAGGGAAGCAGCCTGAGAAGCAGGCATAGCTACCTCCAGCTGCCTTTGTGGATGTATTTGCTGCTGCTTGGCACCTCATAAAATAATGTCAGGGTGTGACAGGACAGACTTACAGCCATGCTGCTTTGTAACACTGAAAGTGTAACATATGATTAAAAAACCTAATAATTTTTAAAAAATCTATCACCAGCATGATAGATTTAATTTGTTCCAGGTAACCTGGGTGAGGTCACAGCCCCAACCAGCGCTCAGCCCATATTCTGGACCTCCTCTGGCCTCACAGCTATCCAGCCGAGGCTGCAGGAAGACAGGTGCTGTTCCCTGGCCTTCACCTACATCAGCCAGGTGCTAACCAGCCCCGTACGTTACATACCGTCAACCCTTCGCTCTGGTACTGTTGCAGCCTCTTAAAATAAATAAATAGGTAAATAAATGAATAAATAAAAACATCAATTGAACTTCCCAGTGGAACGGACCTCCACTCATGGCGTGGCTGCAGGACGGGGTCTTCACAGACGTGCCCGCCGAAGGTGGTGGTGAGGGGCTCCGCTACTGCCAGCCGCCGCCCAAGGCGAGAGGGCGGCTGGGCAAGGAGCAGGAGGGGCGGCCAACGACCCGGTTCCCCGCGCCGGCTCGGGCCCGCTGCTGTCGCCGCCGGCAGCCGAGAGGCTCCGCGGGACGCCTGCAGCCTCGCCATGGCGACGGGGGCGGGCGGCGCTGAAGGCCGGCCTCCCGCCCCACCGCCCTCCTCCAGCGCCAGCCCGGCGTCCTCAAGCCCCGCCGTCCCCCTGAGGCCGTCCGGAGTGAGGCGCCTCCGCAAGGCGGCCGGTCGCCGAGGCTTGAGGAAGAAGGCGGACGGTTCCCTTCTGGCAGCGGCCTGCAGCCCGGCGGGGCCACCAAGTCCGGGTTAGAACATGAAAAGCTTTGAATTTGTGAGAAATCGGCACATTATCGGGTCCTCCAGCTCACTGAAAGTCCTTGTGCGCTTTCTTTGAGTTCTAGTGTAGACCATCTCAAATGGGAATGCCTCTCAAAGCTACGTAAATTTCTGAAGTTGGTGAGGAAAGAATCAGTGATGATACCATATCAGTACTTAAAGTTGTGGACAGTCTTTTAGATTATAGATCGACACTTGCAACGAGCAGGTTTTTTTTCTTTCAGGACCTCTTGATTTTCTCCGGCATCCTCCAGGACTTTAGAGCAATGGAAAATAGCACGTAAAAAAGACCTAATCCCTAAGTAAGTGACATAAAATGAAGGCTTTTGGTTTGTGGTGAATTTCGTCACTTTCTGTTGATGAGAGGGTGCTGCTTGTAACAAAGGAACTCTTCTTCTAAGGGACAGCTAGGGAGTGGGAGCTTATGAGAAATGAAAATCGTGAGAAGGAACCAATGAGCTTTTGGTAAGCACAAATGAAAATAGTAAGAGAAACCATAATCAAGATGCTAAAGGACAGCAGAGATTTTTTAGTAGCCTCTATTCTACTGTTAGAAACTTGACACTAGCAGAAAAGGTCATATTTTAGCACAGATTTGACCTAGTTTTTATTGCTAAAACTGGTTGGAAAACTGGAATGTCAAAAACAATTGTGATAATCTATTTTGGAAGGATCAAGTGGACAGAAAGCACTTCAAACAGGCATTACCTGTTTCTGAGTTGATGGCAATCTGAAACAAATGATCTTGAATGTTTCTGGGTCAGTGTTCTAATGGATAAGCCAGAAGTTGACAGGGTACTTAGCTGATATCAAATCACACCAGAGAACAGCATGACCTGTGCTTTACCCATCTATAACATATAGAGGAAGCACTGCTGTACTGTGGTGAATTTCAATCCGAGTGACATATGCTGGAGGTCTCATGCTGCCAGTGTTAAAATGTACTTGGAATTTCAAAATATCTTAAATGTCAATTTCCTAACTCAAAAAGTGCTGCATCCAACACCGGGAAATTCTGTATTAGATCTCATCATGACAAATGAAAAGGAATTCATGGAACTACAAATTAGCCATACCGTAGGTATAACTGATAATGATTTTATGACATTTGTTACATGCAAACAGAATTAAGTCCAAACCCATAATATATATACTTACTGCTTCGAAGGGCTCATCTTTTTAAGGGTGAATACTGTTACAAGGTAAATCTGTTGGGAGAAAGAATTTAATCTGAACTGAGAAAATGATAATTGGAAACTGTTTAAGGATGTTAGCTCAGATAACCCCAAAGCCATAATCCCACAACGAAGGAATACATTTGTTGAAAAGGCATGGTGGTTTACAAGGAAAAAATCTATAAAAATAACAAGGAATGTGGTATCATACATGTACACTGGAAGCTAGGAATTGTAGAAAATTGCTGTGGGAAGTAGAAGATTATAAGGGAAATATGCATATGGTCAACAGAGTTAAAATGAAAAAAACTGAAGTTTTTTTCAAGTATAGAATATAAACAATTATCTAAATAGACCCTATTAGGGGATGAAGATGTCAGTTTTGACCACAGTTTGTGACAAACTTTGAATGTGAAAACATATACGTAATTATCCTGTGCATTTGGGAAGATGGCAGCTGATGTAGTTATGTAGAATGGTATTGAAAAATTGATTTCTATTCAAATGATAATGTAGGAGGGTGGTTCAACTTCAGTTACTAAAGGAAAACTGGCATTAGAGAGTTTTGAATGAATGTGTCAAGAAGTTTTATCACTATCAATGTTCATTTTTAGAAGATCTTGGAACACTAAGACATTTACATAAAGAAGGTAAAACTAGTGTTGCTCTAATACTTTAAAAGAATAAATGGGATAACAGTAGTTAATAAATGTGACATTGGTCACACCCAAAACACAGAGTAGCCAACATAAAACTCAGTTAACAAAGAATTTAACAGAAGACAGATAATTCCAATTAACATGGGCCTCTGCTAAGACCCAATACTTATATATCCTGGCAGAAAAACAGAGCCTGGCAAGCAGATGTTTTCTTCATGAGGGTGCAAGCTTCATGTATTGATGTAATTTAATTAGACTTCATTTAAGCACTTGACATTATTATATGGCATTTTGGATGAAACACTTCAATGACACAATTATTTGTACCCTGCACATAAACGTATAAAGAAAACTTGTGAAAACTGAAAAGATAAAACAGATTTAAAATTACTGGTAATATTCTGGGACAGTATGTGAAGTACTTCACAAACAGCCATTTTACACCACATCTACTTCTGCATGAAGTGTATATAATTCATTTGACTTGGAAGCAAATGAAGTTTTTTATGGAGATGTGTTCTTAGGATCCTGCATGCCAAACAACATGTGACTTAGAGAGGGCAGCCTTTAACAAAGAATTATAGTCTACATCTATCTAGTAAGATGAAGAGGCAGCAGCCTTTTGTGGTTAAGGATGAAACCAACTCTTATTACAATATTGTTACAATATAATTGATCTAGAAATGTTTGACCTCCAAGTTCTGAAGGGAGAAAATGTTCATGGAATAAAAATAAAATTTCAATTGCTTACATTTTTTGTCCTGTCTTTGGTGTAGGTTTTCTTCCAATTGTGTAAGCAATGATTATGTCCAAGGAACAACAATATTTTACATCAGATCAACTTCGCAAAAACTGTTGATGTGAAAAATTAATTTGAGCTAAACTTGGTGTTCAGATATTGGCATATTCAAAAACGTAATCTAAAGAGGCAAAAAGTGTGATATATTGATCATTTTGAGTAGCTGTTACCCTTAGGAAACGTTTATACAGCTTTAATGGTTGTGTGAAGAATGAATTGCAAATATACTGTCTGTGCTTAAATGTGGCAATGCCAAAAACTTCCTGGAACATATTTGGATACTCTGGAATACTACTCATAAAGCTAGTTAAGAACATGTGCACTATTAATTTAACTATGTGAAAAAAGTAAATGGCACTAAAATTTGTAAAATACGGTGTAACGATACTTGTAGGTATTGGAATTTTATAAAGGATCCCTCATTTCCAAATCATCCCTCTGCTTTCACTGAAAGTACTGGAGGGAGCACAGTACTATACAAGCCTGTTATTCTACTCCTTCTTAACTGTATCTTTGATCCCTGGTAGTTTTGATTTTCCTATCACCTGCTAACTTGTCCACTGCTGAAAAAAAATTGAAGTGTCCCCACTCCTCTAACGCAGAAGGGGGGAACAAGGGAGATGCCTGGTGAAAACTAAAGTGATCTGGGTGAAAAATAGGGAGAAAAAAAAAAAGAAAAAAAAAAAAAAGAGGAGAAAAGATCGAAGTGTCAGAAATAAAAAAACAGGGAACTGGAGGAGGGCAACACTGAGAATGCTACCAGGCAGCAATCAGTGTACAAAGATGTACAAAGTACACAAAAAGGACAAAAGCTTGTGCTGGCTGCTGTGGGCTGCAGGTGCAGAGATGTAACAGGCTGATGGAACAGAAATTATCTCTGAAATTGGCAGGGTTTATGGGTTTTCATACTAAGTGAAATTCACAAAAACTAAGAAGACCAGAGGGTTTCTGGAGATAAATCCTGTAAGGTTTTGCATTTAGTACTTCTAACCTAAATTTTCAATGGTTTTTGTGTGAACTTTCTTTAAAGCCACATAACAGGAAACCTGTGATCTCTCAAAGTGGGTTACCTTTCCATAAAATGGTTCATTTTTCTTATGCATCTTTGTATTATACATGTGAGATATAAACAGCATTTCTACCTTTCTGATGTTCCTACGTTAGTGAAATGTGTAACTTGTTATTCTAAGTAGTTATCATAGGCCAAGTACCATCAGAAATGGTTTTCTCTTACACAAACGAGAGACTTCCCCAGGTACCTTAAAATGTTTTTCTTTTTACAGCAGACTCTTCAAAACCATATTTAGGTACCTTACTCATAATCACTCTGTATGTGATACCTCTCTGCTATCTCCAGAGGTGAGCATAAGGGCTTTGTGGGTCGATCTGCTAGTGCCATTTGTTGATCAGCTGCTGTGTCAGTAGTTACTGCAGATGCTGCAAAACTTGCTGGTCAGGTATCAGTATGAAGCTACTGTTTGAATAAGCAATCAGGGTAAACACAGGGCCTTCACAAACAGGGGTACAGTAATTAGCCAAGGAAGGCTGTGCAAGGCAAGACCTGGTAGTGCTTTTTGACAGCAATGAAGTATTGCTGAACACAAAGTTACTTTTCCTACAAAAGCCATCTCTTAATTTCACAGGCAGTTGGAATACACATCTAAATCGGAGGATTTGCCTCTGATTTTTTCTATATGGCAAATACATATTTAGATCTGAAAAAGTAGTATCCCACTGACTTAAAGACTTACATGTTTTTTCTGATGCGACACTTGCACACTGTCCAACCAACCTCAGCAATGTCCCTACATCATGTATCTCCTTTTTTAGCTTTCTGTCTGAGTGATGAGATGGATACAGCAGTGCTGATGAAGATCAAACAAACTTACAGTGCAAAAACTACTATAAGGATCTCTAGTCTTGCTATTCATTACATACATTTTATGCATCGATATACTAGGTCATTGTCAAGCTCCACTGATGGCATAATAGGCTTAGGAAAGAGCCAAATATTTGTCAGAGAACACAAGTCTCCAAAATCTTTACTTCACAGTTCTTGTCATGTTTTATCTTGCTGTACCTTGCAGCTAGTATTTAGATGGAAGTATTCCACAGTAGCATTAGAGCAAAAGGATTAAACACCATAAGCTTTTATCAGGATTTCCATCTCTCGTTGCATCTGTCAGTTCAAACACTGTAATGGGAAACTAAGCAAAACAGGACTGTGTTAACACTACTCTCACGTGCTGGTGAACATTTATTTAAGTAAGTTATTCCATTCACTTCAAATGGAACTACTCATATGACTAAACACTTGCTAACATAAGTAGCAGTGCTTCCCAGTTTAGCACTGAGCAAATAAATCTGAGGGCTGATACAGTTAAAAGGAGGACAAATATATATATGATTATGGTTTACTAAAACAAGCTATGGTTATTTCATTTGCAATCTAGTCTGAGTGTATCTGAAAGTATTTTGGTAGAAATAGGTACTAGGGAAGACGTTATGTCACAAAAAAACAAAGGGAAAAATATATTAATTTTTTTATTTTTTACAAAACTAGCATTTCCTCAGCCATTGAAATACAGGCTGCTATGGAAAAAAAGTTCTCTTCAAGCCTTATTGTTCTGCATGTCTAAGAATTTGGGCTCTGAGTTATTAAAAAGAGGGTAGGAACATTCATTTGTAGTCCTGGAAGGTCCTGAGGTACTGCACTTGCATTTGATGGCTATTACAAATTATAACTGGATTCATGGCAACCTTACACATCTCAGAAGTGACTAAATCAGTCTTTCTTTAACCTGAGAGGCATGTATATGATAAACAGAGAGGTGGCTTTGCACAAAGGTTTTATTAGGCCTATTAAACTTATTAATGAATGATGGCATCACAAGTAATACTTTCCAAAATTCATACACTTAAGTCTTGTATATCATGCCATTGTAGGCTCACATGTATTACTGAGAAAACTGCCCAGGCGTGCACTTTGTATTCTTGCTCCCACTCCCTTTCTCACTCCCTCTCTTTAACACTAAACTGAAATTTATCCTCCTGGTTCTGTGGTAATATTAACTTATTTCAGGTATTAGCACTCATAGATCTATAGGTATGCATCAGATAGATCTTCACCTACTGAAACACTTGTAGCATTATTTGTTTTTTCTTCTTTTGAAAGCTGTCTAGAAATATTTCTAGAAAAATTAATCAAACTACATCACTGACTTGGCTCAGCAGTACAACTTTTTCATCACCATAACAATATCTATTTGACATCTAGCTTATCATCATGAATTACAGGGGAAAGGATAAACAACCCATTAAGAAATTAAAGGCCCACAAAGGTGCAGTTTGATAAAGGATAAAAAAAACCCCACAGGGTACATATAATAAGATCTCTCTCCCCTGAACAGTGATTGTTATCTTTCTTTCATGAGCCTCAAAGACCTGGAGCTTTTCAGTGCCTCAGGCAAGTGAGTTTGAAGGTCTACTTCATGACTGAATGGAAAATAGTAATCAGAATTAGGTTAAGACTGTTTATCCTATAGAGCATTTAAAAAAATGTTTTACGTGTAGAACTGATCTCAGTAACTGATAGAAACATCCACTGTAATCACATTTAGAAAGCTTTACTTTGTTTTGTATATTCAGTGTGTCATTGTCTGTTTATTCTGGTATATATTTGGACAAGCTTTGTTTCATGGAGGACTGAGTTAAATAGCTCTAATACACTAATTTCTATAGTCTTCATTCTGTAATAAATGGTTTAATAAATGGAAGCCTGTGTAAAAGAATGGTGACTTACAGATAAAGATGTCTTTACAACCCCAAGAGAAATAAGTTATTCTGAAATAAGTTTTTATTTCCGGAGACAAAACATACAGCCAATATCCTTGCTGTACCATTAACTGATTATGCCTTTCTTTATACTAATAGAAAACATGATTTACAGTCTTTCAGATTCCTGTAAGTGCATTTCATGATTCTGTACGTTGAATGACTTGTGGCTGAACAAGAATCTAACTAAATCGGAGAAGGTGTAATAAAAATTAATTACTTAAGTGATGACAATAGAATTATCCTGTACAGTCCTCTTCCTTGTCTGATGGATAACGCTTAAATTGGTGAAAAGGTCATTTGAGATAATCAGAAAGACTGCCAGCAGAAGGTGCTCATATTAAGGTGTGCTGAAAGATAATTTTTTTTTCCCAGTAAGTTGAAACTTTAAAGTTTTGCATTCAGTCCCTGAAGATTGTTTATTCTTAGCTGGTATAAAACTCCTCCTCCATTTTTGTTCTCTAGTTCTGATCACACTTGTTGATTGCCCTCATCTTAAACACTGACACAAAGAAGTAACTCCTCATTATTTACAGATAACATTTAATGATGGAGCCTAGCCCCAAGACCTTTGTGCACTACTGCAGTATAAACGATAAATAACAGTATGTTAAATGTGAAGAACAAATGTCTTTTGAGGTCAGAAGATCTGAAATTCTCTTCCTAGCTGACTTCTGGAACACCCTCAGTGACAGCCAGCATTGCCTTTGGCCTGTTCTCTGTTGGTCTGTGATATATACAATGCATACAGGTGGGAGAGTATCCAGGGAGGCTCACCTACATTTTAAATGCTTACCTATTGAGGTTTATAACTTAAGAGTAGCAGGGGTGAAAAAGGCATGGAAAGGCCACGTCTAGGAAAATAATGGTTTTTTGTTACGTAGTCCTGAGACATTTAGTCTATCATGCCAGAGATAGTTAAAATCCTTTGGGCTCAGTAGGTCTGGGGATTAATGGATGTTTTTGCTCCACTGTGTAAACTCTTTTTGTATATGTAGGGCTAAGAAGTGTTTCCCTTTTTAGGTACAGTAGCTGTTTAAATTGAACTGTGGAAACTTTGGGGATGAAAAGCGCTTTGTATGCATATGCTTCCACATTAAGTACTTCTAGGTACTTAACCTCCAAACTGAACTTCAAATAATGCATTGTGAAAAAAACATTGCATTATGATTAAAACACTGCATTATATTAATGTCATTTTGTCTTAGCATCCTTTACAAATTATTTTGTGAAAGTTTCTGATACATTAGATTGTTACCAACGAGCCACAAAAGTGATACTGAAATTCTAATGGAGGCCATTTTAACATTTCCTATCAGTGACATGAATATAGGCTTCATTTATTAATTGTAGCTGATTAGCCACAAGGCAAACATTTAATTAAACCTTGAGAGACAATAACATTGCACATAAATTATCTATTTAAGAGCACATAGGTCTTTATATTTCATTAAATATTGTTTAACCAATAACCACACATCTTAAGCTCAATCTGTATTTGAACAGATTTGAAGTCAGAAAATCCCCCAGTGCATTCCTGTTTTTTTTCAGACATTTATTTCCTGATGCATTTTGATTTGTATTTACTTGCCACTTGTTCGTCCTGCTTTCCTGATTAGGGAGACTGCCACTCAAATAAAAGATTAACAATTGATTTTTTAAATGCCTACCAAATTATTTACTTTTAAAATAGTCTAAAAGGTATTTTAGGTGTTCATGGGATTCAGAAAATAAAAAAATTACAATATTATATTGCTATATCTTGAAGGCTTTTGCTTTGAATTATTTTTGTCCCTATGCAGCTGTTTTCTGTTCTTCCAATACTGTCTTTTTTTTTTCCTTTAAGAATATATGCTTATTGTTTTATATGTTTTTCTGAACATTGGCTTTATATTAAATGCATGTTTGAATATGAAATTCGGATGCAAGCAGCAAGATGACTGCTTAACAAAATACTTTTTGAGTCTTAATACCAATTTTCCCTATACCCTGCCCAACACCCCCCCTTCAATGGGTTTGAACAGATCATTATCTGAACACCCTCAAAATAAGCTTTGTGGGCAGGTAATTTTTCTTCAGTGTATATTTTCTACCCATTATATTTTCTGACTAATGTAGACTGAGGCAAAGATATCTGACAAGTAAGTGAGAAAAAAAATTTACCTGATCTAAAAGAAAGATGGTTTTGATAATGTAGTGCACTTATTCTTGACTTACAGTCAACCTCAAAGTTATAAGAATTTGATACTTGAATCTACTTCACTATTCTGTGATACTGTATAAGGAACATAGGGGAGCATGCTGTGAGGTTTACTTGATTTTCCTTCAGTGTATTTTATATTTCTGTAAAAAAAAAATACAAAAGTATAAAACACATTTATGTGTACCGGACATTGCAAATATTTTCTGAGAGTCTCAGAATCATCATGGCTGAAAAGAACCTCTTAGATCACCAAGTCCAACCATCAACACACAAAAAACCCCCAACAAACACACACAACCAACTACACGCACTCCACCAAAAAAACACCCGCAAAAAACCCCCCCCAAACGTTGGCCACTATAGCATGCCCTGAAGTGCCACATCTACATGTTTCTTAAATACCTCCAAGGATGGTGACTCAACCACCTCCCTGGGCAGGCTGTTCCAGTGCCTGACCACTCTTTCAGTATAGAAATTCTTCCTAACATCCAATCTGAACTTCTCCTGTCACAACTTCAGGCCATTTCCTCTGGTCCTATCATTATTTACTTGGGAGGAGAGGCCAACACCCACCTCCCTACAACCTCCTTTCAGGTAGATGTAGAGAGCAATGAGGTCTTCAGCCTCCTCTTATCCAAACAAAACATCCTCAGTTGCCTCAGCTGCGCCTCACATGACTTGTTCTCCAGACCCTTCACCAGGTTGGTAGCCCTCCTCTGGACACACTCCAGCACCTCAGTGTCCCTTTCATGGTGAAGGGCCCAGAACTGAACCCAGGATTCGAGGTGCAGCCTCACCAGTGCCGAGTACAGGGGTACGATCACAAAAATCAGTCAAAGGATTTTCATATAAATGTCAATGCCAGCCCCTATGCTTGCCACCTTCTTTACTTGGCTTTGTGTAGGCAGTCCTCTTAGAGCAGGGATCTTGCCTCTCTGTTTTCAATGGGTCTTATTATTAGGAGTCCTGGGAAAACAGAATCGACATAATTGTTGGATGAAAACACTTCTGAAAATCAGTGCTGTGGGGTGCCACAAGCTTTGCCAACAGTTACTGCTACTACTAAGACATTTAAACCAGAAAAGCTACTCTTCTAATAGACATTTTTTAAAGACAGTGCCAAGCTTAGGTACCTGAACCAAGGGACATACCTCTTAGGTCAGATGGGCCCTCTAATACTTTTTTACTTTTTGTTTGTTTGGTTTCTTTTTTTTTTTTTTTTTTTTTTAAGGAGAGTTTTATGTTCAATTTGGAAAGCAGAAGGAAAAACAGCTAGAAATCTATTATCAAATAAAAGCAAGCAGACAAAAAAAAAATCAAACCAACCCAAAAGCTGACATCGATTTGCACAACTGTCTGTGAAGTTAAATGTAGGTTACTCCATTCATGTACAGAGATATTTAGATGGGAAATGGAAACTAGCTGTTGGGAAGCAAATCACATTCATATATAATTGAAGCACCTGAGAGTAAAATACTGAGGCACAATAGGTGACAACTGATAAAAACAAGTGAAGAGGTATGAAACAGGATACAGAACTCTGGGGAGTATAAAGAGTATCCAACAGAACCTGAAGAACCTATGATAACAGTATCTAAATTACCAGATAATACAAAAATAATAACTGAACAGCTGAAGCCAGAGAATTCAGTGAAGTAGTGCTGAGGCACAGAGCTGCTGCTGGAATGGTATGTTACTGGAATCAGTACCATCTGCCTGATTTCCTGCACTACCATGCAAAGAGAAGGAAGATTTTTAACTTGCTGCAAGATGTCCGGAACAGGGAAGCAGGAGTTCCCCAGCATAAGCCACTGTCCCTGTGTCCCTGGAAGAACAGTTTCACTTATTTATGGATCTGCCTAAAAAGAAAGTGTTCAGAGATGGAAGTGACAATTATTGTCCCTCAATCTGCAGGGTAAGTGTAACTGAAGTTCAGGTCCAGTCTAGCCTTAACCCTTTATACTACTTACTTATCTAGCCAAAGAACATCTTCTGGAGAGTGAAATTGAAGATAGCAGCTGGTAATGACAGTTTAGGACCATAAATCCTGAAAAAGACTTACTGCTGTGGTAATAGCTGAACTTGGGTCTGTGTGCAATTGCAGTAGGCTTTGACGTAAATGCCTTTGTCTTGTGGGGGCCACATGGCCAAAACTGTTGAGTCAAATTCTTTTCTAAATGTGAACCAGAAGTTTGCATCAGACAATTCCTTATGAATTAGGCTTTGGGAGAGCACACTGTTTATTCAAAATGAATGTGCCTGGCATTGATTCTTTGTTGGACAATCTTCACACTACTGTCACTTTCGTACATATATACGTAGCATTTTTACAGCAGTTTCCTCAGATGCAGAGAACTGAGGTATATTGTCTACCATGCTCTATCCTGACCATCATTTTTCCACAGGTATACAGGCTTTCTGAATTTTAATCTCTCAACCCCAAAAAGAAGAGAGGATGATGCTAATGGCTCATTTTCTTGGGTCTTGACTGTGAATTCAAAACCTCTATTAGAATGTGTTACATTTACATCATAACAATGTCAGTCTAGCTTTGTCTTAAATGCTGTCAGATATGTCTTCTTACAGGGTGATTAATGATAATTTGTTTGAATGATGTTAAACAGTTTCAGCTAAGTACATAGTATCTCTGTCTTGAAACAAGCTGAACTGAAATTGTTTAGTAACATGGCTCAGCTGGGAGATGGATTATGGCACTATTCAAGATAATAATTTGAGTTTACTGCAAGAAAGATTAGAAGGTAACATCCATAATGAAATGCAACATTATCTCCTGCTGCACAATACACTGTAATGTCAGCACTCAGCTGCCTTTGATCTTGGATTTGTTGAGGAGAATTTCTGGTCTCCAGAACACAGTAGAGAGGATTCAGCCAGGATGTGCCTGTACCTCTTCTCACTGAAGGTCAGTGGTAGCTGGTAAAGCCATAGGACATCACCCCCAAAAATGGAGTGTTTCATTGCTGGGGACAGAATGGAAAAAGCTAGCTTGAGCAGCTCAGCCTGATGGAGGAAAGCCTTCAGATGTGTATTTGGAACTGACAGCAGCATGACTGCATTGCTAAGCCAAAGCTAACCAAAGAGAAAAATGTTAGAATGGCTTGGGACAGTGGTATTGGGTAACAAGTTTGGAAATCAAGAAAATCTCTCCTATCTGCATTGAAGAACCAGTTGTTTTTTGTTTTTTTTTTTTTTCCTGCCATAACACTTTAAAAAGGTCAGGGTTAAGAATCTTGCATAAAATGTAAGTTTATAATCACCTACATTGTAACTTTAGAATCACCTATTTTGTAATTTTAACAGCCACTTTCTTGTGTACCCTGTAAACTCTGCATCTGAACTCTCACTAAGGCCTGCTAGTGAATCCTTTTCCTTTTCAACCTGAGCAGAGTTTAGGCACTGCCTTTTGGTCTCTGTATACAGTCCTGTATACAGGACTTTCCCTGTCTCACACACTCCCCTGGGAGCTGGGTCCCTGCTCTCCAGCCAGGGAGGACTCATTACAAAGACAAGTTCCCCAAGAGCCTTCAGGAATTTAGTATTTCTTTTCTCAGTTGCGAATTGATTGGCATGGGTTCTTAAAGCACCGTAACAGAGAAATGTGATGACTGAAGTGTATGAAATACAGGCATTGCAGAGATCCTGTACATGATTGCTTTTAATTTTAACAATATATGGAGCTGGACAAAAATGTGTGACACAGTTATCTGGCTTGTTTTCAAGCAGATGTTTCTAAAGAGCTAGAGGTTCTCCTTCCTTGCACCTAGTGTTTTCCCTCAAGTATCAGTGTTTCTTTCTCTCATTTACAGCCAGTTCTTGATTCTTCCTTGAACTCCCAGCAAAATGGGCCTTCTTCCTGTAAGAGCAGTCCCTTGTTTTTGCTGTCTTAGTAAATTCTTCTCAGTATGTTTACATCATCTCTTGAAGAGGGAAAAAATTCAGTATTCCTGCAGATAGGGACTAGGCAAACAGAACTCCAGGGACACCCAGAAACACTGGAAACTTAATACACAGCCAGGCAGGCCCTTATGAAAAGGGCCAGAAAAGCTTATGGCAAAGTCATTTTCATACTGAAGTTAAATAAGAGTTGTGTATTTTGTTCTTCCCAGGAAAGATTTAATCAAGGTCCATTCATCTCAGATAACTTATTTATGTATATGAAAACACATCAAGACACCACTTACAATGTCTAGTACAGGTAAATGCAAACGTAGGATACTAACATAAACTTGTGAATCGTTTATGAAATAAAATTAAGCAAAAAACATTAAATAATCATTGAAATAAAATTAAAATCATACACATGTTCTTATATGCCACTGATTGCTTATGGGAACAATTTGATTTGAACTTTTTTAAGTCTTGGCAGAGTATCTTCTTCATTTGTAAGTGAAGAGGCTCTAACCAAACCTGCCATTCAGTCTTAAAACATTCTGTTCAGTTAAATAGTTTCTTATCTAAATGTCTTGTATTTATTTCAAAAGACAGAATAATCTCTCATTGTTATAAGGCCAAGAAGTGGCAGATGAGAAAAGCAGCAAACCAGGTCTTTAGAAAAAATTACTTCTTGTTTATATTTTGATGCTGTCAGCTGTCTTTTCTCTAATTGATAGTAATGTATCATAGAATAAAGAGAAGTGTTACACTTCTGTATGTTTGCATAGTTGAAGCAGAGGATAAATATAGCTGATGATTGTATGTATGATTTGAAAGTAAAATTATTAGCTACTGCTAATTTTCCTGTGCATTAAAACAGTTTGGGTTATATTTACTGTACAAATCAAGCATTTCTCCTCTTTAAAATATTTCTACAGGACTTCTGTAGCAATGATTTAAGACACTATAAGTAACAATAGCAACACTGCAGTTTCCAGTAACAACTGTAGAATACTGTGCTTTTTAAAGGTGATGCTTCACAGTGTATTTCACCCAGTAAAGCTCAGTTTTTCATGTTTTAAAATTAATGTGCTAAACAGTGATGCCCTGGTTTGAGCCAGACAACCATTGTTTCTGGTTTAATTGCCGATCCTGGGTCAAACTGTGACAAGTGGAAATGTACAAATCCAAGTGCCCAGTTACAATTATGCATATAGAGAAACAAGATTAGCTGCTGTTTGTTCAAATTCAAATAAAAAATGAGAAATACATAATCTGGTTGTGAGCTGGGCTTGGTCATAATCTTTACAGAAGATAAAACACTTGACTGCTTTAGTACCTGACTGCATCTTCAGAGTAAATCAGGTAGTAAATACTGCAGCTGTGTTTCACTTTTGAGTGAAAGTGACAAGATTTGTTATCCTACCATCATAGTTAAGGTTACGGACTGTAAGTTAGTCTAAGAAAGTGTCCTAGATGTCTTTATATCTAGGAGCTTTGTATGCTGATGAGAGAATTCTTTAACACACATTGCTTGCTTTTCCATACAATTTTTGGTACTTTAAAGCATTCTGCATCTTTCCTCCACATATATTGGTGGTATTTCAGTCCTTATTTTCTCTTCAAGCATTAGCATCATAAGTGGAATAAAGGGCCAATGTCAGGTGTCAGTTTGCATATCCTTTTTTGATTCCTGTCTTGTGCTCTGATTCAGGCATTCCCACTGCTGATTCCAGTTACATCTTTTGAACTTCCTGTTGCTACATAGATAATTGGGTATCTTGCACAGTCTTTTTCTATACAGAGTAAATGAGCCATTTCTGGATTATAAGTACAATCTATGGCCAGTTCTTATGCAGTATTTATGCATGTATTTCCAGAAAGATTATTTTTACACTAATTTAAGCCACTGAAGAGCAGTGAGCCTTCACTAGCAAATTAAAAGCTGTAGACAAATCAGATCTGTTATTTAATATTTTTTTAAATTATGACAAATAACAACTAAATGATGTGTGACTAACATATCTATCTCCCCCTCTCCCAGGCCCTTCTCAAATCCTGTCAGTGACACAGAACTGTACAATTTTTATGGTTTTGTTTCTGAGAACTTTCCCAGGGTTCTACTATTTATGAAGTGGCAGGTACTTCTGGCAAGTTGAGGTTGATGTAATATATAAGAGTAAGAGAAAAGAGCTGGAGACAAACTTTTTCTACTTTGTTTGCCAGGAATTTGCAGACATGGCTGGTAGAAAATCTGAAACCTTATTGATTAAATATAGCATTTGGCAAAGGCCATTTTGTATAATATTTCAAAAATTGCTTCAGTATCATGGACCAAAATATAGCTTAAAATCATGCCAGTAGAATAATCAGAAATTGTATGCTATAATATTACTGTTGCACTAGTAAAAGGAAGCAAACTGTTGCCATGTAATAGAGTTTTATATATCCGGGTTGGTTTGTTTTCTAAGGACATCATTGATACAACAATGCAAATAACTCTGGTTAATGTGGCCATGCAGTCCTCTCAATTTGTTTTGCTTTTTATATAGTTATGTATTATTCATGTTGCATTAGTATTTGCACTGTTTATTTCCCTAATTGTAACAAGCACTTAATTAATTACACTATAACCTCTTGAATCAATAGGCCAACTGTTGCGTCTTTAGTTAATATTTTAAAGCCTCTTTTTCCATTTTTCCTTGGGTCTTTGATGTTTTGTTTCTTACCCTCCTTGTTTGGGTTCTCTGTGGAATAGTCTCAGAATAATCCTGCAGTTCTCTTTTATGGCTGAAACTTTGCATTTTAACAGTTGTCTGCATATAGTTTCTTCCTTGTGACATATCAGTTTTAATAACAAGAAAAGAAAAATGCCATAAATCTGCACTAACCACATAAAGCTGAAGTCTCTGAGAGACTGATTAACATTGAGACTCTACACAGGTTTCTCAGTAATTAGAGGACGTGCTTGCATGAAACCAGGACTGCTCTGGCCTTGATGCCATTTCCCAGGGCAGACAGCAATTATTACAGCCCACGGTAAATTTCCTACATTCTCTGCCTCCAGCCACTGAAGATCTTTATGGAGTAAAGGTCTCTTAATTATCCACACTCTTGTCATCACCGTGGATTAGCAACATGTTCTACTTGTTTTCTTGAGTTGGTTTCAAAACAATTGACAGCTGCTTTTCTGCTGTACTATTTTCTTTGCAACTGAGGTTGAAGAGATTGTGATTAGAGCTTTGATTATATTAAAACAGTAGATAACAGTCTTGGTATTTTCAGCAGGGCAGCTGGAATCAAACTGTTTCCACTGTCTTTGAGCTCAAGTGAGTAGCCTCTACTCAGCACTCCTAAGCTTTGTGGTGCAGGCTACACTTATTTATTGTTCTCAGATTTTTACCACTTCCATGGTTCACAAGTGAATTATTCATTGAGGTAGAGGGCTCTTTCTTCTACAATACAGTGTCTTCACCTTGTATATACATTCTGTGGTTATTTTGACTAGCATTTTATTGCATTATGTGAACACAAACTATAAAAATGATACACCTAATTTAACATTAAAACCCAAAATATATTCTCATGGCTGATAAATTAAATGCTAAGGGGTTATATTGCTACAGATCTTGCTAGAGTTATTAGTAGGGAGAAAATGTCCAGATTGCTTTTTGTAACACAATATTGGACTTGGCTGTGTAAGACATGGGAACTGTCACAGAGCTCAGATCTGAGCAGAAGGGCAGGCAGATTAACGTGACACTTCATAATCTGCCTCTGCATCTGATATTGTCAGTTCATGCTAAGCATCCCCACAGTGTTACTGTTAAATATAGTAAAGAACTTTCTAATCAAGAAGGGACTTCACACACTTACAAAAGCCACTGTAACAGACTGCACTTCTAGTGGAAATTTGTCTATGTCCATCAATGTTTTGAGCTGACCTGAAATTTATCATGAGGTAGACCAAACGATGTGGACAGTGAGAGAGAGTCCTTTTCATCCCCAGCTGAGTCACAGCATGTAAACATACATGAACAGGTTTGTAAAATGGAGCTGTAGCTCTCCCTGAGCATACTGGTGCAACTGCAGACCTAGAACCCCAGCTCCTCACTGCTTTATGCCGGTTTGACTTTAGCAAACATTAAGATGTTTTATGTGTGGTTTTAAAGAGTTTTAGGGTTCTTATTGCTACTTGGATATTTTATCAACATATACATGTAGGTTGCCCTGAGCAATGAACAGCTGCTGCAGGTACTTAGCTGGGCAGCTCAGTGCAAGCTGGGTGTAATGCAGACAGTCAGAAATGAACAGGGAAGAATGATCTCCAGAAAGAAGAAAGAAATATAACTTTATGAATGAGCAAACTGATTAGAAAACCTTCGGAAAAGGAAGTATGTGGAAACTGAAAATGACTTTTCAGAAAAAGATAAAGATTGAAATAAAGATTGACATTGAGATAAAGATGGAAAGAGGAGAGGAAGAATAAACTTTTACCATGAAACAGGTATTTCAAAGAAATACAAATGGTTAATGAAGAAAGATCAGGAAGTGTGGAGGAGGATGAAAGATTTAAAGATAGTAGTTAGAATGTGAAGAAAAGAAGGCATAACTAATGTTGTGAAGAAGGTAAGTTATTAAAAACCTGTTGAATAAACTTCTGGAGAGAAAACACAGGAAAAACACTGTCAGGCCATGTATCGGCTGAGAAAAAAAGAGTGAAAATGCAGGTAAATACAACTGGGTGTCCAGTGCACTGATACCAGTGTTTCCAATTACAGCACCTGGTAGTTTTGAAGAAAAGGTGAGATGTACAGGGCAGACTTAACATGTAAACAGACTTTTCATTCTCAGCTAGTTTCAGTAGGACAGGTTTGAATTATGAAGTGGGAGTATCCTTATGAAGGGGGTACCTTTTTATTGGTCTACCTGTTCCTCGTGTTAACAAGATCTTCAGTCAGACACCATTTAAACAGGGTAACAATTTCATCTGTCATTTCCCGTAAGAGAGGGGAACATGAAGTATCCTTTTAGCATATCATCTCAGCTACAAAAAACATTAATAACAGTGGCTTTGATTTATACATTTGGATGCCAGGGAAATTGTGCTGTGCTAGAAGAAGCTGCTGATGTTTATGCTTCATCCTTTTATAAATAAAATCGGAGGGAAGAGGCAGAGACTGAAATGGAGAAGAGTGCTCTTCATAGGGAAGAGAACCTGTTTAGAAAGAAGGGAAACTAGCACTGTTGCATCCAACAGAGATGAGAAGAGGTATCCAATATGAGGTAAAGACAAGGCCACAAAGTAGTGTTACTTGGCACAGACCTTTTTCTATACAGTATTGCAAGAGCTGAGATAATGGAGTGACTGATGCTGGAAGAAATTCTGTCTAAGAAGGAAATTCCAGCAGAGCTGGGAGACTTAAAGAAGAAGAGAGGATTTCTGTTTAAGTATCCCCATATAAGATTCTGGTGTGACAAATATTTTTATAAAAAAAAACTTCATACCACTGTATATTACTAATAGGTTATTCACTATAGAATATGATCAGTTATGGCTGGTAAAGGAAGTAAGCAGAAAATTGAAAATTATGGTATCGATAAAGAACATTCCAGCAAACATTCAAAGCCAGAAGCCAGATTTGTAGCTGCAAAGAAGTGGCTGCTCAGCCCAGTTCTTCAAACCTGTTTTTCCAGGGATATGGATGAGTCCTACAAATCTTATGATGGAGCATGGTATTAGCTGCCAGAGCACCAGAGGAAATCTGACAAGCCAGCAAATGCAGAGGTAGCCTGTTTCTTCCTGCCAGAGGTGGGATTAGCTGAGCTGAAGGTGACTTAGAAAAGTGAAAATAATGTGACATGGATAAACCCCTTTTAGTCCAAGATCTCAAATGAAATTCCAGTCAGAACCCTGTTTCAAGTGGGAGGTACTCAGGCTCCTCCACTGCACCACAGGCCCTGGATTTCGTACTTCCAAAGTGGTCATTAAATGGTGTCATTCCCATGAACTGCAACTTCTTCCTCCAGGCTTTAAAGATTTACGTAACAATAATTCTGAAAATTGAACCCACTCAGGAATTTAACTCAATCTTGCTCCACATTTAGTCCCTAAAGATGTAATTTTGTATTCTGCACTTTTAAATTTCATGCCATAGAAATCAGTCCAGCCTTCAAAGTGATTTTCTTCTCTCCATATTTGGATCCTTCTCTGTGTTTAAAACTTCATCTCAGCTTTGCCTCATTTGTTCTGAACTGCCAACACCATTTTTGATTGTATTACATGTGGTTTATCCCCTCACTGCTACTTTACAAATCTTGTATATGGCCTTTTTCTAGCTTAGGTATTTCTCCTTCTACATCACATGTCACTACTTACTCTTCAGTGAATTCCCTACATACTTGTATAAATTCTACTGTAAAAAGTTACTGTACAGATAGGAAATCTTTTGCATTTCTTTTGTCTAGAGGGAACATTGATTATCTTAGCCAAGACTAATATTAGGTATTATTCCAACATTCATTTCTGTAATTACAGGCTGTATGCCTCACAGCATTATGTGTATATATTCCAAAATCCATTGGGTCATACTCTTTAAATTAAAAATTTGTTCTAAAATAGCAAATCAGTAATATTTAGAAACATGGGAGTAGATCCTCAGCTAGCATAAAGCATTTCTCTGTTAGCTATGCCATTTTTTGCCAGCTGAGAACAAGGCCTATGTCCTTCTTTCACTTATTTTATCATGTGATGGAAATAGAAACAAATGAAATTAACGAGATTTTCAGATTTAGTCTCTAACTAAAATCAGGAAAACATGTTTCCGAGTTTATGCCTGTTGAAGAATATCTTTAAGAAATACAATATTTTTACTTTCAGAATGGTTCATAGTGCATTTTTAGTTGTTTTCTAGTTATTGAGATTGTAATTAATAATACATTTCCTAAATAAGGGATGTTCTAAATGGATTAGAATATATAAATACATATGTGTTTTTAAATGCACATAGGAAGTCTAGCAGCTCATCGCTGTACTGTGTTCCAGATTTTAACAGAATTTAAAAAGGAAATAAATGGTTTTATTTAGGAAGCAATAAATAGTAGAGAATTAAAAAAAACAGCTTAGAATTCAACCACAGAACTTTATCTGCCTTTGAAGAGGGGTAGATACTTCATATAACTGTTTCGCAGTGTACACCAGGAGTAAGTGGAAGCATGGGAAGGAAAGGTCCAAAAGGGGAAAACTGTATCATAGTTCTGCTCTGAGATGTTATATGCTTTTTTTATAGGTCAGAGACATGTTATCACAAATAGAAGACATCCGTTTCTGCCTGATTTGGCAGGTTCTATCTTACGAGGATAAATGCGTGATACTTGATAAATAAGCCCAGAAAACGTTTTAGTAAAACATGATGATACTGCAATGTGGTATTTTGGGATAAAAAGAATACTAACAAAGTATTTGACCATACAAGTTTTGCTTTTGTTTCAGGTTAGGGGGTGGGATCAGCAGTGGCAGAGTCTGTGCATGTGTTACATACAATTAGGAAGAAAGAAGTTTTCAGCCTAAAACACTGAAAGAGTAGTTCCTCAGTTTGATGTGGTCAGATCAAGGGCTGTCCTGGCTTTCCACAACCAAAGTGGGAAGGATTTCCTCCTGGGAAAAGGAGCCTGTGGACTCCTGCTTTGTAAGGCTCATGCTTCAGGCTCATGCTTCACCCTTCCTTGTGGACTATTGTTTCCAGTGCTAGCTGGGTTTAGCTAACCAGGGGTGCTGGCACATGGTAATGAATTTAGGTCTTCATCTTACTAGGTAGACAGCTGCTCTGAAGTTGTGATAGTATGGGATTCTGGGAAGTTTATTTTTTTTTAAAGCAAAACAGGTAATGATAGAGTTTGATGTTAAAATTGATGAAACAGACTATCTAAATAGACTGGTTTAGAAATGTGGGCACAAAAGAAAACAATACACTGGGGTAAAGCAGCACTCAAGACAGATTGAACACAGTGAACAGGAAAAGATACAGTTAGAACTGAAGACTGAATAAATTCTCAAGGTGTTTAGAATCACTCTTGAAAAATATGGCTGGCTGTGACAAGAGTGTTCTGAAGATTTAACAGAAGAAGGGGTGATCAAGGTCACATTTGAGGCACTAGAAAAGCATTACATTGAAAGTAGTTGATTTTTTGTCAACAGGAGAAGCAGATAAAAAGCAAAAAAAAGGGGGTGTGTGTGGGGGAGAAGATGTCACAGAAACAAGCTAGTTATATTTTTCAAATTTGAGTTAAATTTTTAATTCACCCCAAAATATACACAGACGATTTTAAAATTATAAATAAAAATTAATGGAGAAGTATGTTAAATTTCTTTTACACTAAGACATGCACTTTCTCAAAAATGTAACATCTAAAAGTATAGTTTTTATAGATGTTTCTTCTTTAACTTACATACTGTGTTTACTCCATTTACCAGCCAAAAGAAGTTTTTGATCTTTTCAGCACTGTAGAGCCTGTCTAACAGATGCAAACCTGTAATCTTTTGGTTTCAGAAATAATTTTCAACAATAGAAAACAGAATTCAGATACAAGAATGTTGTTTTTTTTTTTTCAAAGTCATTCTGCCAAAAAGCAGAAAGAATGAAAGGTAACTCACTCCCAGGGCACTGCTATTTAACACTCTACAATTTCTGAAATGCTTACTCTAAAATCCTTAATGTTAGGTTAGAATAAAAATACTCTTAGGATATTGAAGAGCAACAGGATGAGAAGAAATGGGTTGAAAATACAATTCCACTTGTTTTAAAGAAATATATCCTTAGAATGCTATAGTCAGATCCAACAAGCAAATCTGAGGACAATACACAAGATAAAGAGGGACCTTTTGGAAGGCAGAGAAAATTGTGTCTTGTTACTTGATTGTTCCCTACTGTAGCACCTAAACCCCTTCAAATTATTTAAAATTAAGGCCATTGCTCATAATCTGTAACATGTTAAAGAAATAACTTATTTTTTATTCCTTAGATATACTTTATGTTGTCCCATAATTGTATTAAGTCTCATTTATATTTACTTATTAAATATACTAAGGATTAAACATAAAATGATCTGAAGTTTAAATTTTATTAATTTTATTGACTTCAAAAATAATTTTATTTTAAAATGCTTAGCTATATAAAAGGCTTTTCTCCAAGACTCCTTTCACGGAGATTTATGACTGTGTGAACTTTACAGCTTTACTTAATGAATGGTCTCAAACTTCATGCTTTCCAAAAAAACCACCCTTAAAATTTTCTTGATAGCTCACTAAAGAAACAAAAAGGCAAATAGCAAGAGCCTGAATGTTGTGTGTGTGTTAATACGTATGTATATATAATTACAGTTTAAATAAAATATTTCTCTACTGCTTAGATTTATGATATTTTGTTTACGATAGAGAATTATTGTAAAGGAAATTTCGAAGAGAAAGAAGGGGGAATAATTTTACTGAATCCAGTGAGAATCAACATTTATTTCTGTTGCTTGCGACATTAATTTCATAACATATTACTGTATATGTGGTGGGGACTCAAGCTTTTTTTTTTTTAAATTAAGAGCCCCATAATTTAAAGAGTAACAGTTATGGCTAAAATTATTATTATTATCACAGAAGAAAAGGAGATTTTCCTTACTAGCTATAGCCATTCACATGAAACTGAGTTCCACTTCAGGACAGATGCCATTTGGCCACATGCAGGCATGTTCTAATCTCTATGAAATTATTTACACCAAGTTTCTTACTAATGTTCTGTCAATATCTGATAGGCAATTATTTTCTTTCTAGTTTCCAGGCTATAATGACCCTTAACTCTAACTGGTGAGCCAGGTCACACATTGTGACCATCACTACACTCATCCCTGAGTGGATGAGTGTAGTCTTTTGAACCAGCTAACTTTTATTCTGTTCACTGCTGTAAGCTAAAATTAGATTGTTTTTAAAATAGTTAAAAGAATGTTTCTTCTTGCCCTAGATACTTCTTTAAATTTTGGTATCAGGAACATTCTGAACCTTCCTCGTTAAAATAATATCTAAAGAAAAATCCTTTAAATAGATTACAGTAATTTGTCTTGTTAAAGAAAATTGCACATGGTCTCTGTAATGGGTCATACTGTACTTTGGTTTCTGGACCAGCACATTTATGAAACTTAACAGTTTTACATTCCTAAGAGCAGGATGGACTGGACAGACATACTGAACATTCATCATTTTCAGGGGACTTGTTCTGTGTATATAGTCCTTCTGTTCTCTGGAAGTCTGTCCTTGGATCTGTGCATAATCATCTAGACAATTGAGGGCAGGGAATAGTTTCTGTAAGAGCAAGGCTTACATCAATTAAAAAGAGTTGACTAAAAGAAGAATAGCTGGAGGCCTGTATAATCACTACTAGCATGAAGAAAAGGGATATGGAATGATTGCTCATTGTTTCTTTCAGAACAGAACTTTGGGAAAGAATTTCTTGCAAATATTAGACAATCTAATCTGCTAAAAAGATGAAGAAATCACTCTTACTAATTTTTAAATATCTCATAAATTTGGTGATTTTTTTTTAACTTCCATATTTGTCCCTACTGCAATTACCAAACAGAAACTTATTCTGAAAGGCTCCATAAAGATGACCTCTGACAGATCCCATTGTACTCATCACTTTATGTCATTCCATAGCACCGTATCACCTTAGAATCTCTTTTTTTCCACACTATTTGACTGATGACAATATAAAGTGTGCATAAAATCAGTACCCCATCTTAATGGCATCATACATACATAAATACGGTGTCCAATTTTTCTCTGCTATTTCTGGAGCACCCCAAATTTATATGAGCTTAATTGCAGTATTTTATTATTTGCATCCTATTTTGTTATTTAGTAAGCTCCTAGTTGCCATGAGAAATAATGAGATGGCTTTCAGAATGCACATTAATGCAGAAGGTTTTTTTCCTCTGGCTGACATTTCCTATAGACCTACTGTACAAGTGTCACCTGGGAAAATAATATTTGTCACAAATGTATTAGCATGAGGAGTAAAGTAGAAAAAGATTTTAAACAAAACCAAGTTGTTGTGTGTTTCTCTCTTTTGTTTTGGTGTTTTGGTGGTTTTTAATTGGTTGTTGTTTTTAATAGGAGAGCTATATTTCTTACATCATTGCTAATATTGCAGAAATCCTGATAGAGATCACTTCATTACTGACCACTTTGGTAGTATGTGGCCAAAGGTTTGACAGAGCAGTCAGTGCAAAGGGTCACATAATGCTATGCAATTCTGTTTGAGCCTGGAGATTTGAAAGGAGGGTCAGCCATGAAATAGGTGATCTTTTCCCGTGCTCCATCATCTCACTGATATTTAAATAAAGCATTGGGAAGTGAAAGAAGCTGAGAGTTCTTCGGAGAATGTAATGAACAAACCAAATAAGCAAAGAATCACTGCTTTGGCACTAGCAGGGCTCTTGTCTGCCAGTCTTCCTGAGCAAACAACTTCCTGCAAAACAACTGGTGCAATACAGTAATCCTGATGGCAAAATCCTCTTAAGAAGTAACTTTAAAATGTTTATTTTTGTACCTGTCAGTTTGTATATCTCTGTAAATTGCCACAACACTGTTAAATAGAAAATCCACCTGCTACAATAGCTTTGAATTCCCACCTCAGTCATCAGCTGTTCATCTATCTTCAGTGGAAGAAAATTGTCTAGAAATCAAGTTGCTATCAACAGTACAGCTCTTTCTATGGAGGCTATCAGAGGCAGGAACTTTTCCTACTTCAGATGTCTTTTGTGGTGATTCTGATAGAAGTTGTCAGCTGAGTGTGAAATGAATACTGCTGCATCCAAAGTCTTGGATATCAGAATCAGGATTTTACAATGACTAAGATTTTTACAGCCAAAAGAGAAATGCTTCAGCTTCCGAGTATCTTTCTAGTCAAAATTAACACCAATTAATGTATTTTTAACAGAGATGAACTAAATTGCACACAAGTAATTCTGCTCTCAAAATATCTAAATCAGACACCATTGAGCCAACTCTGTTGCTAAGAAAATACCGTATCTGTTTCTCTTGCTTTTAGTCCACTTTCTTTTCCTTCCTCTGCTCAGCTTTTCATCCAAAAAGTCTCTCAGCTCAAAAGAACTAGCACTCAGTTGGATGTTTGGATACCTTGCCTGGCCTCAGACAAGTGGGTGCCTTGCCACTTGTCAGCTGAGCCCCTTGTAGGGGTTAGAGGGGAAACAATGTCCAGTGGGGCACAGATTTCCTCCAAACCCCTTCTCTCCAAACAGAGCCCTTAACCTGTACAGTCACCTGAATGATGAGGCCCTTTATATTTAGCACCCTCTCTGGATAGTTTAATTTGAAGTAATTCCATTAATGTTTCATACTCTTGTTTCATTAATTTTTTGAAGGAAGAATGTATTATTAAATGTTCAGTCCCTTCTCTCTTATCAGTTCAATTAAGGTACAGGAGGTACATCCACAAAGATGTCCTCCAGCAAAACCAGAATTAGCATCTGATATTTTGAGGATTCCGAAGGCTGGGAAAACCCAAAAAGCTTTCAAGCTCCACTTATATATAACACACAAAGGGAAAAAAAAATAAAAAGTACAGTTACTCTTCTCTTATTAAAGAAAAAAGTTTCAGCTTGTTTAATTGTAAATTGTAAATGTGACATAACATCTGCTCATAAACACAAGTATCTTTCTTGATTAGGGCTTTCGCAGGGGTATTTAGTCTTTGCTTCCTGTGAAAACCTTTGTCTCTGCTCTCAAATCATTAGCCCTTCTCTTTACTTCTTGCTAGATTTCTTTGTCTCCTTCATATTGCCACCTAACTGTATTAAAGTCCCAATCTTGCTACCTGATTGTTCCATTTCAGTTATTTTTGATACTGCTTATTACTACTATATACTTAAGACATCCTGTGAGTGACTTAAGTGCCTGAATGGTGTGTTTCTAACAAACACCATGCCTATGTATTTCTAAATTTTTGTGTGTGCTATAGTTCATTCTACTCACCCTAATTCAGTTGATGATACAGTTCAAATGGACAGCCCACCTCAGCAGAGAATGCAATTGTAAAACACTGATAGTTCTGTAAATTTATAATCTACTGCATATGGTAGTTATGGTAGACTCAAAATTGCTGGGAATAGGGTTCTCCCTATGGTGTGTGATAGCAAGACTAGAACTGGGGACCTGACAGGAAAAAGTGCTCCAATAGCACCTTAATAAAAGCAAGATTAATGGAAAAGCCAGTTTCACTAAGCCTCACTGCATATAATGTGGCTGAGTTGTGGTACCAACTGCTTGAGTGTCTCCTGCAGGCTGGGCACGAATGGAATAATTCTGTCCCAGAAAACCCTCACATCAGTCTCCTGCACAAAAGTAGCTATAAGGCTTAGTTTCAGAGTTGCCCAGAATTGATTCTGTTCATGCTGGGACTCCAGAAATCTCAAATTCTCTCCAGTTGTCCCCACTTTCCCACATGATGCGTCGTTCTTTTCTCTGTCATTTCTTCATCCTATATAGTGCAAGCAAAGATGTAGAATATTTTGGTTTGGGTTTTTTTTTCATTTGCTGTACCTAGTGAGAGCCAATATTCCTGTGTGTATGTTACAGACTGTTCTGTGTAATGCCAATCATTCCTTTGACTTTATTGCCATACTTGGGAAAAAGTTTCGGATTAATGAGTCATTTTACCCATGTGAGCAAAAAACAAACTCATTTAAACTCAGTGAGTTGTGGAGGCATAGAGAGCAACCAGCAGTGCTGTTTATGTGTTTGATTGACTTACAGCTTGTTATGCTACTAGGACAGTGAAGGAATATTCTTGCTTTACCTTTTAATAGAGCACTGTGCTGTACAGTATTTTCAACTACTTTTTAATGAAGTATGGATAAAGCATAAAAAAAAATCCCACTTGCGTAAGCCTGTACATTAGTGACATAGTTGGAAGCACTTTATGAAACAATGTACTAACTCTGTAAAATACAAATGAAAACTGTATATTAATTGTTTTATATGCCCTCCTGTACTCGTGTTTTATTAACTTTTTAATATTACCGTGTATTGCACTAGCACGAGATACTCTTCCAAATAAGGTTCTGTTTTTACTTGGTTTATAAAAATAAATTAGCATCTCAGGTTAGCATTTTGATTTTGCATGACAGCACATAATTTTTTTTCTTCTATTCCCTGATTGTGTCGAGGGCATTGCATCACACCATAAAGCTGAAGATGCTTTCTTTAGATAAAATCGCTAGTAGCTTTTCATTTTACATGATATTTGAAGATTTTAAAATTTATTTTACTATCAGTACCAAATCCTAATGTCATTCAGAGTAGTAAAACACTCAATAACTTTTTTTTTTAATGTTTCTGTTACAAAGCACGGTGGTGACATATTCCACTGCCTCCTCATTCCCATCCCTGACTAGAATTTTATCAGAGTACAAATGTTAGGAAGCTCAATGAAAATACAGTTTAATGCAGCCAGTTAAATTGCCTGAGAGGAAACAGTGAATGCAGCTTTTTAAAATCCTTTCCCCTCAGGCCATTAACTAAGAGACTGGTCACTAACTCCTGGTAACAAACCGTTTTGGAGGGATTATTGCTATTACCAGTATTCAGTGGTTTAGACATTAGGAATTGTACAATGGATGAGCCCACAGTATTGGAAAAAATAATTCTTTTCCCTAGTGATTAACCACAGTTTTTCGATGTCTCGAATAGTGGATTCCTTATTTGTCATATCTCTCAATGCTGTAATAAAGGCTTTTCATTATGGCTAGGATTCAAATGGAAAGAGTGAAAATATAAAACTGACTTCTGGGAAAGTATGAGTTGTGTAGAAACCACCATACATAGACTAGATTTCAAACGTTTCCAAGAATTTTCATGCCACTGAGAACTGGTCGACAGAACATTACACAGTAGCTTTCCCTTCCTGTGATCACCTGCTTCTTGGTGGAGGCACAAGCACTGCTGAAGAAATAAATGAGGTTATATAGCCATTTTATATAATGATAGAATGTAACTTTAGGTGTGAGGAAGGGGTTTTGAACAGTATGTTGCTAGCAATCTGCTGTTAGCTCCATTTCCTAATTATTACAATTTACATAATCTGTAGTATTAGTAAAGATGGGTCAGCCTCCGTTATAATAGAAAGTGCAGAATTGTATGAAGTTCAGCTCTTAATTAGGAAAAGTTCTGTGGAGCTCCAAAAATCTTCCTTTTATTCTTTTTTTAAGGAAGTCTATCTAAGAAGATATTTTGACAGCTTAGTTGTATAAATGATATTGTTGAGTTGGAATACAGGCGACAAACACATCATTTGCATGGGAAACGTATTTTTCACTCTATTCCATCTCTCTCCATCTTTTAATTTTATTTTTTTTAAAAAAAAAACATAGATCAGAACATATCATTAGCTATGCGTCTTAGTGAACCTGACTTTTCTCAAGAAATTTACATCTTTCTCTCATTTTCTGTTAAGGTTTCTTACCCTGTTTTCTCACCTAAGGAATTATAATGAGGTAGAGTGAATGAGATCTATGGGGAAAGCAGTGGACCTAGAGACTAAAGGTAAAAGGATGATTGATGGTATGAAATTACCATAAAAGTACAATCAGGATCAGATTTTAAAATGAATTTTTAAGCAGCCTAAGAGATACTCTTTGATTTGTAGTCTGGTGGAATGGATAATGTCTCATTCAGTGGATAAAGTTTCTCACTGTGTGACTTGAGCTTTTTCTGATCTTTCTGACTGGGAGTAAAATGGAACCAAAGCATAAAGTGGTTTTTAATGCTGAAAATATCAAACACAATATTCTTAATGTCAAAACCTAGGCATAGCAGGTGAGAAAAGGAAAATAAATATAAGAAAATTATAGTGTTGGTATTATTGTATTAAAGACACTATCTTCTTAAGCCTCCTCCTGATCTATAAAAATATTTTAAACATAAGTAAGGAAAGGGTCAGATCTTTACGTTGAAGTGAAAAACCCCTGAAACTTTAAAGACCTTAGGATTTAAATAACTGCAAATTTGCTAAAAAAAAAGTCAGTAAAACCTCACAAAATATTGAAAAACAAGACAAATACTATAATTTATGCTCTGAGCAATGCATGACCTAAGTCTTGTCTTCTCTATATAACTAACAACAATTTACATTGCATCCAGTGGGTCAATTAAAACAGAGCTTAGGGGGTATTTGAGATCTATTCTGTGAAATTATTACTGCATAATTGCATCAAATATTAAAATACATATAGGAAAGTTTTGAGTTGATATTAGGACATTTTTGTCTTTCTAATTCAGTACATTCATGTGAAGCAACTAAGTGCCTCTGTAGGACTGATGTTAAAAATGGTTATGTTGTCAATGGGTTTTTCTTCTAACAAAATTCTTGCCACTTGTTTTTTCTCCCCCCTTTCTCTGGTTTTATTTATTTAATTTAGAGGATTTAAACATGATGGTGATATTTTAAAATAGGGATTATTTTTGTAAGCGAATTCACTCTTCTTTCAAGTAAAAGGAAATTTATGATTAATATCCTTTCTATTATATATGTAATAAAGAAGGATATGTATACCAGTTATGGTGCAACCTCAAAGGATTCCATTTATTATAGGGATCCTTATTATGTGGCTGGATATTGTGATATTAATATTACAGACAATATTTTAAAATAGTTTAGCATTATAAAAAAAATCCTAAGATTTCCAACAGTTGCTTCTTATGACAGTTTTCATTTTTTTCCCTCCTACTGACAGTTCCTATAATGACTTTAATCATATAGTCTGGAAATGGAGCAGGTTACTGAACAGCAACAAACTCACTGGTCAATGTCGGTGTCACTTTTCTGGGAGCAGGACTTTTTGAGCATCAAGGAACTAATTTTAACAGCCTGCTGGAAAAGTGTTAAGTGCATTAACTCCCTGTCAATCACATTTTTAGCATGCTGGCCAAATAATTATTGTTTGGCTCGAGACATTCT
The DNA here is from genome assembly GCA_020745705.1 of Hemiprocne comata. Classification (NCBI taxonomy): domain Eukaryota; kingdom Metazoa; phylum Chordata; class Aves; order Apodiformes; family Apodidae; genus Hemiprocne; species Hemiprocne comata. The sequence continues at coordinate 74,202,998 of CM036589.1, forward strand.
ATTGAAACTTATTTGTATGGTATTCTTATCTGTGTACCTTATGTGACTAATGATGATTGTTTATGGAGAGGTGCCTGTCCAATTATTTTTGAAGGAACACAAGAATGCAGAATGACTGGAAGCATCAGGTTTTTGCCAGAGAATGCCTCAGGTAAGAGGAGAATGGCTAGAGGCTATAAGGAATCACAAGAGACAAGTCAGAGTCGTAAATTGGGAAACTGACATATCTCATCTAATATACTTGCTAACTAGGCCTTTAAAAACCTTGACATTTAACTAAGTTTGTGGAAAAGTTACAGATTTTGTCCTTTTCTACTGGCTATAACTCATTAATATGATGAACTGAGGTGTTTATAATCATTACCAGCATTAGCAGACTAGCATATGGGATCATTTATAGATCCAGTTAAGCACCTAACAACTGCTCAGTTGTTTGTGTAGGTTGTGCCTTTTTCAAAGTCAAGTCAGTCAAAAATGATATTGCGAGTTATTTACCCTTTTGGTACTTCAGTGTGTGAAACAGGATGAAAGAATGCTGGTATTCAGCTGAGGCATTTAAAGAATGCTTTGGAAGTCCTGGCCTGCTTCGAACACACTGCAATCTTTACAGTGAAAGGGAAATTTCTGATGGTTTCAAGTAAAAAAAGGTAGTATAAAACCAAACTTTGCAGTGAATGTTGCAAACTCAGATCAATTTAAATACATTAGAGATTTAACTTTGTGAAAATAAACCTTGTCTTTTCCCATTAACATTTCAAGGATAAGATATATTGTGTAATTCAATACATACCCTGCCCTGATTCTGATCCTGTGTGTATAGCTTTTTATATGGGTGAAAGGATTTAATTTCAGTGTAAAAAAGAAACCAACAACAAATCAAGCCATAGAATTCTATGAAATGAACAACAAAAGGAACTCGTTGCAATATTAGAAGTGGTGATGATCACAAACAAGGCAGGAGGAGGCACTGTAGCACAATAGCTAGAAACCTGTACATTTTAATTTCTGAATAGCTTTCCTGTCCGAAGAATTAATTTAAAACAATATTCTTTGCAAGGAAGCATATTTATGCTTAGGAATTACTATAATTATTCCAAAAAGCAGGGAAAATGTGAAGGGAGCTAGTCAATGAGGGTGGGAGGAAGCTATTAGGGATTGTTTTCCCAGGGCAGGAAACTGAAATTCAGTAGGAAATGGCATTTTGACAAGCACTTTGTATTTCCAACCCAAATGGAATCTTGCTCATTCAGTGCAACTGGAACACAGTTAATTGAGGCAAAAGCCCCACCTTAATCTTCGACATGAGAAACTGTATTGACTTTTAAAGATTTGAGTTAACTCTTCCAGCACTATGAATTCATTACTTTTACCTAATGTACTTTGGAACATGAATAAATTATACTGTAACATATTACAGTAGCAGAGAAAATGACTACTACTGTTGAGGTTGCATGACATTTTCCATGCTACCCCCATCTTCCACAGCTCATAACTTTCTGAAAACTTTTAGCTGCCAGGTGAAATTTTCTTAGTTTAGGTCTCTGTTGGATGACAATGATTTTTTGAAAGTTTGAGGGACTTGTTCCATTATTTCTGGACATGCATGAAGAAAAACATATAGCTCATCACACAAACATTCTTGTTTCTTCTACACTATCCTGTTGTCCAAATGGAGAGTAAAAGAGGGATTATTTTATGTGACTGTGTGGTCTGCAAATTAGTAATTGCATCTCTGCATTTGAGTAGCTTTTACTTTTGAAAATAATGAAAATCTTAGAGGAATTTCCCTTTTTGTCCAGTGTGCTACTGAATTCCCAAGCTCTTTGTCTTCAGGGTATTTTTCATGTGACAATCACACAAACTTGTTAAATATAGTGTTTTTAACTGATCACTTATGATTAACAATTACTTGATAGTATTTTGCTGGGCTGAGATTGCTGAAGACTGTCTGTTATGTCTGTTATATTCAAGACTCCAGAAGTAGTGAAATGCAATGGCAATGTTCCAGTAGGGGTAGGCTCCTGAAAATGCCCAGTAATTCCAACATGAATGTAATTTTTCAGAGAAAGTGGCATGTTAGTTTTCTTTCAATTACAATGGAGGCATTATCCAGTTACTTAAAGAAATGAGTGTAAGCAACTTTGAAAAGACATTTATGCTTGCAAAAAATAAAATCTGACTTTTCCAACTGTTTGTGCCACCCTCTTCAGCTGAGGAATTCAGTTTTACAAGTGTTCCAGTAGGAACAGTCACAGAGGTATCAAACTCCTAAATGTTAGTAATTACACCAGAAACTTGGCTACAAATTATTCCCAGCCAGTGAAGAAACAGTAAGCATATAACATCACTCAATATCCACAGAGAAACAGTACAATATTTTAACAAACTGCCTGCAGATAATCTGCAGGACAAGAATAATTGTAAAAACTATTTTGTTTATAAATGCTTTAGATAAGAAAAGACAGAATTCCTATCTCCAGAGGTTGCAAATTAGGCAAGCAGTCAAGGTAAAGACAGGCAAAACATGCATGAATGTGTATCTAAGTGTGTGTGCTACTTTAAAGTTCCCTTACCTCACCTGTTCCCCAGTCAACAGATACTGTATTTAAAGAACAAGAATTTTACTATGAAGAGCAATGTATAGCAGTAAGTACACAATATATATAGGCCTCCTATTTCTCCTGTCCTGGTCTTTGTCACTGACTACTCTGAAAAGACCCTGGCAGATCTCTCAACTTGTTCCCACTTTATTCTGTCAGAGTATTTTTTCTATTACTAGTAACTCAACCAGTAACTCAACATGAGGCACTTTTAGTTCCTGTTTGGTGTAATTTCTCCTTCTTCTCTTAGGTCATGCAGGCAGGAGAAGACAGGAAATGCCAGGTATCCTAGACATACTTTGTTGTGCTCTTTCCAGCATTATAATATTGTATCATAATTCTTCACACACCTCCCCTAATTCTGGAGAAGTCAAATATCTTCTCCAGACATCATTCTCATTCACTGGCCTGAAATTGCTTGTATTATTCTACTTTGGTATCATTCAGTTAGGAAGTTCTGTTATCACTTCTATATAAATCAGCAGGCATTATAAAATTAATTCTGTAAAGTACATCTCCATAAATGACAATGGATTGTTACACCTTTCCCTGGGAAGCCACGGGAACCACATTATGCCAAGTTTTAATGCTGGGTCTAAACATGCAGTGAGCCTTTTCTGTAATGCTGTAGACTAAAACCTCAGTCCCCAACTTGACCAAAATTCTAGATCCAGCCCCAAGCTTCATTGCTTAAATAATATATCTTGTTTCAGTATTATTTTACAGGTCTTATATCCTGCTATTTGCTAATTGATAGGAATAAGTGAGTAAAAGTTAATTATTTGGAGTAATAGCAGCAGTAAATTTAAAAAGACATGAAATGTTTTTGCTTCAGGTACTGTCTGTTACTGTGAAGGTCAGTGAAGTTAGCAAAGAAAGTCAATATAAGATGCATACTGTAGAGGAGCTAAATTTGTTAGAGGATTTTCTGGAAAGGTGTATATACAAGTCTTGCAGTAAAAATTGTTAATAAACTAGCAGCTCAGTATATTGAAACCCTATGAGTGTCTAAGTGCTCTAAATGCATTGGGCTGCCCGTGCTGTTTTCAGGTTGTCTGCTCAGTTTAGCATGGAGGCTCAGCACTGTGTGTCTAACAGCTGCTGACCTCAGCAGGGCCTTTAATCCTCCATAGGAGTGTATCTCTTCCTGCTTTACAATTCCAAAATTGATCAGTCTTGTTTATTAGTCCTTCTTAGTTCTATCATATATAAGTGCTTAAGAGAGAGGAATGGAGAATCAGGAGCCATGGTACCCCTTGTGGAGTTGTGAGCACCTCTCAGAAGTAGAGTTGTGGGTTGATTTGTGGCATCAAAGGAGGGAGAGACAGTGCTAGAAGCTGAATTAAGCTCTATGCCTCCCACCTCATTTCCCAACAATGCCTCTTATACCACTGTTGTATGTCTTGCAGAATTTTGGGTAGGGAAGAGAGAGAGTCCTGTGGAGCCTCAGAACTGTGCATGTGGTGCAGGGAGAAGTGTATGACAGCACAGGTGAAAGGTTCAAGATGAACTAGAGCTGTGGTCAAAGCTGAGAAGTGAAGGCATTAAGGATGAGAAGATAGAGCCTTTGGACCTGCTAACAAAAAACCCCTACAAAAAACAAAACAAAAAAAAGAACCTCTTTTTTGGTAGAGGGTCATAACTAGGCAGAAGGCAACAGATAACCTAATATATCTGTCCTCACAGCAAATTTCCGTGCTCTGACACTCCAGATAGTTTGTTTAGATACATATTAATTATTATTATATAACTTGATCTTGACTCGCCTGAGTCAGTGAGCACTTTTGCTCTCTTTCTATATAGCCAAAAAACCCACAGTATTTCTGTTAAGTAGCTAATCCCACATATTAAAAAATCCTGTGGTATTTGTTTTATCTCATGTATGTAGCCCTTGCCTAAGGGGAATCAACATGACCCAGGGGCAGTAGCATCATGTTTGGTTCCATTCCTGACTCTAGTGGACTCTGTCACTGGCTTATTCTAATCACATAACATTGTGTCTCACTTTCCTCATCTGTAGGACTTGGATAACAGCTTTCAGGTTTTTTTGTAAATATATAGGAACATTTTAAAGATATGGGTTTTTTTTAATTGAATCAATTATGTCTGAATCCCAAGGTATTGAGTAAGTTTAGGCAACACCTTTCACTGGATTAATGAGGCCACCAGGCTCGGACAGAACAGATAAGACCATGTGAATGGAACCATAAATTTAATCTACTTATTTTTATCTTTTTTTGTCCTTCTCCTGTAACAGTAGATAAAGAATTGCTGTGCTTGAGCAAACTACACTTGGCCATTTAAAGTAACTATGTTGAACATAATTGTTTATGAATAAGACACAAACATCTTTGCAGTATCCAAGACAAGAAACATCCAACACCCTTTATTCTATTCCAGTCAGTTCCTTATCTCAGTGCATTCTTGGTACATGTGCAAGTAATCTGTCTGGTTTGGAAGAGGGCACATTGTCTGATTTTATTGGTGAAAACAGTTTTAACAGCCTTCCTTTCTGAAAATAATTCTGGAACTCTGACATTTCTGTTAGATTCTTGTCCATTTTACTGAATTGATGTTCTTCCAACAGCCTGTTAGGCGTTACCTCCTTTCATTCGTTTATTGCTAATAAAGCAGCCCCAAAAGTCACTTTAGCTGCATCCCAAATTAACTTCAGTTGCACCAACAGTATTATTTAGATAAGACTTAATTACTTCTGCAATTTTATTTTTACAAACACAAGTGATTCTTTAAAAGGCAATTGTTTTATCTTCAAAACTCTCTGTCACTGTTTCTGTCTCCTGTCTTTGAGATACAATTCCTTGATACTCAGGATATGTGGTTGTAGGAGGTAGCATTTATTTCCAATATTGAATAAGGGTAAATAATTTCTCAGAAAAGAATGACAAGGAGCATAAATCACTTTTTTCCCCTAGCAGGGCTTGCTTGCAGCTGTATCAGGGAAGGGGTACCATTTACTTTATCTTTAAAAATTGCTTAACTATTGCAGGTTTAATTGCAACAATCTTCTGGTAATGGAAACCTTCCCCTACAGCTAACCTAATCTGAATTCAAATAGGTTTGCATAAACTGCTCAAACCAATGTGTAGTTGACAGTAAAAAGCACAGATTAACTTTAGGAAAGCAGTTGGCTTCAGTTTTCCTTTAAATGATTATATTCACCATTCACTCTTTAATAACTATTATTTTCATAAATCTTACTTGCATCTCAGAATCTCCCCTACCCCCCTCCCATTTACATTTTTCTAAAACTCTCTCAAAAAGACAAAAAAACCCCCAAAACATTCCCACCTCCATATTGTCAAGAAACTATCTGTTACTCTGCACATTTCTCAGGATTATTGATGCTAGCAAAGAAAGGAGACAGTTTTTTAAAACACCTGCTTTTAGGCTGTGAGTATCAAGCTTATCGATCAGTAAATTTTCACCAACATCCATCTGCCCTGAAATGTGCTGTTTTCCCCATTTATCAATAGAGAACTGAAGCAGAAGAAAACAATTTACTCCATCTCATACTGAAAGTTTATGATAGAACTAGGATGGAGCCTGAATTCCCTGATTTTGGTAGAAGGTTTTAACCACGTCACCCAAAATTGCTAACTGAAAAATATATAGATTTGGCAATTGAATTAATAATCCCTCCATCATTAAATGAGGAAGAAAATAACAGTTTTTCTTACTTTTATATCACACTTCTTGTTTTACATGTCTTTCAAAGTGTCAGTTGCATATATTTTGGGGTGTCTGATTGTATTTGGGTCAATCTCTGGAATTCCAGTTTCTGGAATTTCTGGAATACTCTGGGACTGATGGAAAAATTATTTTTAACTCAACAGATTTAGGAATGGCAGGTGCCAGTGTGTCTCTGCTTTCCATAGCCTGCTTCCAACTGTCACTAAGGGTTTGTAGGTCTGTTGGGAAGAACAGAGCTGGAAAAGTAGTGTTTCGTGGCTGTGAAGCTATTTGTCTTGGATTATTTATGGGTAAAAAGAGGATTCTTTTGTCTAGTGCTCCTAGTGCCCTTTGTCAGATTCTGAAGATTGTGACTAATTAAAATAAGAAACAGGTGGTCATTTTTCAGAACAAATGGTGAGTATATAAATAAAACAACATGACTGCAAGGTCATTATTTTAGGCAATTACTGTGTTGCCATATTCATTACAGCCTATGATAATATCTACATGTTTTTGAATGTATTTTATCAGTTCATTGGCGTGGTTGTCCTCCCAGGCAACAAATTGTAATCCAGGTTTTAATATTGACTGTTAACCTGCTGATGCATTGCCTATGGTAAACATGAACAAACTTACTGGAAAATGAACAGCAGGTTTTATTTAAGTAAAGATATCTAGCGAGTTAATGAAATATTATTAATACCTTAGTGGAGGGCAGAACATGTAAGTCAATATTTTGTCCTGACTTCTGAGATGAATTCTCTTGTGTCACTATTGACAGGTAGATGAGCCCTCTACTCTAACATAGCTATGATGAGAAACAGGCTATCATATTTTGGTGCTCTAGATTTTATGCTGTGTAATTTTTATTACGTATGAGATGTTCTGGTTGTTAGAGTCACTTCGAGAAGATCTTTTCTCTGGTTCTTAGAAAGCTGCAAACAGCTCTCACTGAAAGCAGTTTTGGTGCCTGGGCTTAGCTCTTCTGTGTTTTTCTGACTGTTGTTCTTACCGTGAGGCCGGTTTTTGAGGGTAGTTGAGAAAAGCCACTGACGAGATTCTTTAATAATTTGGGTCTTTGTGTCCTCTGACAAGGTTGGCAGTTAGCAATTGAAGATGGGAACTAAATCTTGTGAAATGATTAGCCCAAGGCTATCATAATCCCTACACTTCTGAAGATTGAGAAGTGTTCTATCTAGCTTGGGTGCCTTTCCAGATTTAATTCAAGTTACTCTTTGAGTTAGACTGATACAGAACAGCTCTTTGCAAATGGAAAAAAATACCCCTAATATATGGGTCATTTTCTTATGTTTGTAGGCCCATACCTACTGAAAGCTTAACTTTGAAGATCACAAAGGATCAGAATATATAAACATCACCTTTATAACAAATTTTAATAAAAATGTAGGAAAAAGTGAACTGCAAATCCTTTATTCCCTATTGCTTTCTGCCCAATCTAAATATTTTTGGGGTTTTATTTGTCTTTGTAGAGCCAGGAAATTATTAAAAAGCTTCAGCGAGTTTCTTTTCTTTCCCACTAAAAAGGAGCAGTTGTCTTTAGCAACAGGAACTGCAGTCCAATGACTAGTTTTCCTTAGCATGCATTTTACAGATGGAATGAAAAGCAGTAAGTGACTTTTAAAAGCCACGTGTAATGCTGTTCAGCTTTGGTACTTTAACTGTTTCCTTTTTCTATCTCACTTAACATAATATTTAAAACATTTTATTGGTGTTGATTTCCACGAGACTAAGCACACTGAAAATGTCTATGCAAAATCAACACAATGTTTTAGTGTTGCACAGCAACAGAGTCTGAGCCACACTTCTGGCTTCTGCAACCAAAAGCCATAATACTAAACAAGTGTAGAATCAGATTCTTCAGAGGATATTTTTGTCTCCCTCGTAGTGGAGTAAAGCAAGCATTCCCATGAATTATTGTGTAAGAATTCTCCTGTGTTTTCTTCATACATGTGGGGTAATTTGGGGAAAGCAAGAGAAGTCAACTGGAACTTCAGTTGAGCTTATCTGCAGCCATATCATAGAATAGTTACACTAGTAACCAAGGTGTTCTCTGAAATTCTGGGAAACATCTTTCTGATGGCTATTTGGACTGAGAAGGACCTCTAATTGCCTTTTGCCTTCCCCCCCAGTTAAACGTATGCTAGAAACTTGTGTTGGGACCTATTTAGGAAATGGAATGAAACTTTTTAATGTAAACACAGAAAATGGACTTAAATTATATGATTTTAAGGTCATTTTTCCTAGGCTGTATGTCTGCCTCCTACCAATTTTCATCTGATGAATCCTTGGGGAAGGCAAAGAGAGACAAGCCCAGTGCAGTAAGAGCTCTCTGACAGCCCCATGAGGCTGTTGTGACCTTAGATAAGAAGTGTCATTTAAAATCTTCAGACACAGGTATGTGGGTGTCACTAGGCCAGATCCATTTCAGGATTCATTTTGCTGCAGTCAGTGAGCAGACAAGGACGGTGAACACTGACAATTAATTTTAGTAATTAACACTTTTCCATGTGAATGAGTAACATTTTTAATGTGAAGAGGTTACTTTGTAATCCCATTTTTATTTCCTACTTATTGCCATACACTGTATATTTTGTTCTTTTAAATAGTGTTAATATTCTCTTTGACTGCATTATATACAAAAGAGCATCTCCCTTTTGATTTATAAAATATGCTTATGGGACTAAAAGCATGAATGATACTAAAATACAGTCGACTAATAGAGCCAATGTCAATTAAAAGACTCCTCCAAAAATACTGTTTATGGGCTCAACAAAGTCTTTTCAAAAAGATCAGCTCTGAAGCTTCTGGGGGAACAATCTGGGGCTTTTTCAGTCAGCAGGGAGCTGAACTCTGAGCTCTCACTGCTCAGCACATTTCACAGCTGCCTAAATAGCTTTATAATTCAAGATTTTCATCTCATCTGAAGAGTCAAAGTAGAATGCAAATACAGAAGTGACCTTTAATCAGTAACTCAAACCATAAGACTCACAGATTTGGAAACAATCTGGAAGGAACTACACGTTTCCCTGTGAGAAATCCCACCACAGCAAGCAAGCAAGCAAGCACGTCCAGTACTACATGGAGAGACATCAGATGTAGCTCGGCTTGAATGCATTACAGGCTGGAGATTAATCATTGAAAGGAAAATTTGTTTTTTTATTCGCCAAATAAATGTATGAAGAAAACACTCTTAGCTCCCGATATTATTATTTGCCCATCAAAACCAGAAAAAATCCAAGTTTGCACACATTTCCAGCAAAAACATCTTTTACATCAGGTATGTATTCTATTTACCAGAAGCCATTTCCTCATAATAAAAAGCAAAAACTCTAGCAACTATCAGAGGATTTCTCGTCTCTCTAAAACACACTTAGCAGCAATAGCTTTGACATGGGTTCTATTGATTTTCATTTAAAGAAAAGTTGTCTTTTAAAAATAATTTTGTTATGAAGGAAGCATATTATTTTAATGAAAGGATTGAACTAATTCAAGTTATGCAACACAAACTACTTCAAAATTATACTAATATGAAAAGATACAATTTTCTATCAATTAGAATCTCAATAATCCTTTGTAGCTGTTGCTTAAAGATATCCATGGCTCCAAAAAGTCTCTGTATACTGGACCAAAGTATGCATGCAATGTCTGGTAGCTTTATTATACTTAAAAAGAAAGAAAACTACAGAAGGGTGTGCAGTGCAGCATGACTAGGAGAAAAGAGATTTTTAGATTTTTCTGCTTTTTCTCTGTGAGGCTGTGCTGGCAGCGTTCATATTATTTTAATTTTGTGGCTATGTTTCTTCAGTAAATATTCAGTTCTGCTATAAGAGATGATGTGGGACTGTGCTGGCAGAAGCTTCAGCTTTCATTTTTACATTCTGCTGTTGGTCATTTCAGGCAGCATTCAAGGAACGTGCATATTAAAAGAAAAGGCACTTCAAGCACATAGCTGCTCTTGCTTCTCTCTACTGTATGAGGGGTGCCCTCATTTACATCACTGGAATGCAGAACTGGTTTCAGAAGACTAGGATGAGGCCCATGAGGCCCGAGTCGTGGCAGGCTCCCAGCCACATCTAGGTGTCCATCAATGCCAGTGGGTTCTGCATGCACAGATATGCTCAGAGAGGACACGCTCCTGCTGCGTAGAGCCAGGTAAAACAGTAAGAGTCATGTCGTGCCAGTCAAGGGTACAAACTTGTCTGTAATCCACTTCTCCATCTGGACATTTCTAAATGGGTACTACCTTCATCAAGCATCTCTTGAGTAGTGGATACCTTGGTTTAAAGAAAGGAGAGCAACTGCTGGGTACCATACTGCTAGAGATAAACAAGTCCTGCCTACTGGCTAGTAGTAGCAGAAATGGTTACTGCAAACAAGTGGTGCCTACAAGATGCAGAGTCACACAGCTGTACTTGAGAAAGAAGACACAGCCTGAGCACAGGTTAATGACACAATCACTGAATGGCTAGGGTTGGAAAAGACCTCTAAGATCACCGAGTCCAACTGTCCAACAGCAACACAACAACACCCACCATGCCCACTAGAGCATGTCCTGAAGTGTCATGTCTACACGTTTTTTTAATACCTCCAGGGATAGTGACTCCACCACCTCCCTAGACAGCCCATTCCAGTACCTGACTACTCCACATTAAGTCAACATTTGGGTGAATTAGGAACATCGGATGTTTGCCCAAGGGAAAATTCTGGCATTTCTAAATTTTTGTCTTGAACCAGAACAAGAAGGCAGCATGTCTAAATTTGCTACTAAATTCTCCCAAAACTCAGGGGGAAGGTTTTGAACAATTAAATATAACATAAGAGTATAGAAGCAATCAATAAAAATTAAATATGATAATGCAAATAACTAACTTTTTTATAAGATATCAACAATTTTAAGGTAATTACTGCAACTGTGAGATTATTGACAACAAGAAGGGCTGTGCAAGGTAGATCTGAGAAAAGTAAAATAGAGATATATCTGAGTAATAATAAAAATAAAGCCTTTTTATCTACAGCTGTTCTTGCACTGGAAGCAGTAACAAAATAGAACTCTTCCTTGTGACATTTATTTTAATGTCATTTAAATTGAAGAGACTCCAAAATTTCTTAATGGATTTTCTTCTACCAAAACACAGTTCTCATAAAAATCAATATTAAAATGTGAGGAACCCATCATAGAAGATCCCTACAAAAAACCACGGATACTCAGTTCCACATTTTATTGCATGGTAAACTGCTGCTAGAGTTTCTCAAGAGGAATCATCAGTATAGCCCCAAGAGACCAAATGACATCTCAGAGGCTGGCTATTTATCTCTATCTCACTTATGTCAGGAAAATTTGTACTAAAAGCATAACAAATGAATCTTGAATGTATAATATCTAGTCCATGTGATATAACTAACTGCTTAGTGATATATTAATGTCAGTCTCAGTTAAACTGGTCCAATTTTGTTTCAGTTCCTACCAGAAATGAATGTCACCCTTACAAACTCTAGTCATTTTGAATGCATTGAGTGTAATGCAGTACAATGTTACCTTCCAAAACCAATTTACCATGGTTTTAGGGTATATATGTGTTAGTATGTTAACCTATACCAGCTCTTCAGTCACTGAGGAGTTAAATCACTAAGATTAATAAAAGCACATTTTAAAAGGTTTTATCTTCAGCTATATCAATGTAAGAACAGAGGATGAAGCTGTGAACCTTTTGTTAAGTGGGTGCAATTGCTATTACAATGCAGTAAAACAGAGAACACTGCAGTTTGAGAAAGAAAGGAGAGGAAAAGTGGTCAAAACAAATTTCATTAAAGAATAAGCAAGAAAAGGCCTGAAATGGCAATATTCTTGCTGTCCCTTTAATGTCATCAAGGTTCCTATGTATTTACAGAGTTGTGTAATAAAATGAATAACGAATACATATTTAGAAACTTACTTTCTGAGGGAGGGGAGAGGGAATATATCCTGTGCAGGGGGTATGGGGAAAGGTACACGGGCAAGGAGTGAGAAACACCTGCGGAGAAGAAAGGAGGAGCCATGAAGAACTCCTCAAAGGCTTAAAAAGAGACTGTTAAGACATGTAGCATGAAAGAGGGGGAAAAGAAATCTTAGGGGTACAGGACAGGGCAAAGACTGATACTGAAGGACATGGTTTAAAAGAGAGAGAAATTAAGGATAGCCAAAGACTATTTTGTTCATGTGAAAAAGAGAATGAAAGTAGGTTGCAAATAGAACGAATGAATTTTTTTAAAAATAGTAATATTAAAATGATTCCCATTATAGTTTTTTTAATCCAGATTCTCATATAGAGCATAGCTCTGATTGCAAACATAAACTGCAGGCTGTCTAAGGTGCCCTGTTGCGTGTCACTGTCCCACCACACAGAGGCTCTGCTAAGCAGCCTTTGTATGTTCTGGTCTAGAATGCCAATTTCTAAATAAAAGAATTTCCCACTCTTGAAGTTGTTAAATTACAACTGTAAATTAAGCAAAAGGATGTCTCAAAAGGACATTTAGAAGCTGCAGGGCAGTGTCTGTAAGATTTTGGGGTTGCTCTGGCTTGCAGACAGATAATAACAAGCAGCAGTGTTAATATTGAAAACAAGACTTAGACCTTTTTAAGCTTTTTAGCAAACTGAAATGCTAGTACTGAAGGATATGAATTTTTCTTGCATGTCTTGGGCAGATATTACTTCTGAGCCTTATTTAATCCTTCAAATACGTGCATGACATCTCAGAACTGATCATCTAGCTAAAAGATTAGGTTAAGCACATGTATTCAAGACAGTGCAGCACAGTTAACGGTTTAGGGCTGGGTAAACCAAGGATTATTAAGTGCTGTCTGTACTTTCTGGAGAGTATAAGGAAAAATTCATCTCTTCTTTAACCTTAAAATCGTCTCCATGCCTTCCACAAAACAAGAGAGGTTTCCCAAGTAATGGTGTCACAGGTTTCTAGGGCTCAAGGGGATTGCTGATATATAGAAAGCTCACGATAGCTTGTAGGATAAAAGAAACTGCCACCTCTGAAAAAGGTCAGTCCCTGTTTTATATATATATATGAAAGAAGAGTTGAACACTGAGATATAAAAATCAAGTTTTCGAACCTTTGTCTTAACATGAATATATTCAAAAGCAACACCTAAACTGTTGGCACGGTGATTTCAGGAATGATGATACCACTTCCTAAATGCTCTCTGCATTCTGCAGCCTTAGTTTCCCTGCAGTTACCATCTCTTCTGTCTTACAGAACAATCTCCAAGGTTTTTTTGCATAACTCATTTGCAGGGCTGCAGGTCCAATATGTTACCTGCGACGTGTACATTTCCTCAGTATCTTAGTTTTTAAACAATTACTTGCTGAAGAGAGCTTCACAAGCTGTTAATCACAGTGTGCAAACGTTTGCAATCAGTGAGGATATACAAATATAAATAATTGCCACAATTTAATAAGTGAAATATAAGTAACTTCTAGAATCAGATCAAGCACATTTTCCTCTATGAACATGATGCAGCAATAAGCATTTCCCCTGCCCCTCCAGCTTCAGAGATGCTAATTTTGTTTTCCATTTTAAGTTTCAGGGAGCATATAGTGCCTATATGTCTCTTTCATAGTCTGTGCCACATGTTTATCTTGTGAAGAGTCTTACAGAGAGTATCTTACAGAGAGTAAGAGTCAAGCAGCTATTGCTCCAGCAAAAGTGTCAGGGTAAGCAAGGGAAACCTTCACTGTCCCCCAATCAAACTTATTTTTGCAGGCATGGCTGCTCAGACCATAGGTTTGCCTCTAAACTTTGCACCCAAGTCTTGGATGTTTCCATTCACAGTTCGCACCCATGCAGCAGAATTATTTAGACAAGCTCCAATTTCCCCACTTTGGAATGGGAGGGGAAAGTGTATGGTGCCGCCACCAGGCAGATGATATCTTCGTTTTGGTGGAGGTTTCAGGCTCTTTAGAGAGCCTGTGGTTGTGGCTGTCACTCTCTGCCACACTCAGAGGCTTTTTTTATTGTCCCTGTCAGTTAGCAGCCCAAGGTTACTGCCAGCTCTCTGTCAGTGCTTTGATTTTTGTCAGCTATGGCCAGGTCCTTTTAGTTATCTGCTATCTTTTCAGCTTTGTTCAGCCTGAGCTCTACTTGTCTACTAATTAGCTCTTTGGAGATTTCCCTTTTAAAACTCACTATCACAGAGGACAGGAACCGTTCAAAAGTTTTGTGCTTCATAGAAATTCCATATTCATCCACATCCCATACAGCCATCTTTTTAAAATTAAAAGTGGCAGGTCAGGCCAATTTAAGGTATATAAGCAGTACAGCCTGTAAAAAGATACCTTTAGGTTCTTGATCAGGTATGTAGATGAATGACAGAAAAAGAAAAAAAAGGTTTCCACTGAAAGGACCGAGGTGTACAAATAAAAAAGCAACTATCATTCTGTGTAACATATTCTCATTTTCTTTATCTTCTGGTGTGCAAATATTGTGCTAGCTGAATATAAAAGTAGCACAACTTTAGGGTACAAAAAAAAAAACCCACACTGTAACAACATCAAGAGTGGTCTTACATCAAGGAGGGCCCTGAGGATGTCTTTGTTGTCAACTTCAGAAGAAAAGAGAGGAACAGAAGAGGAAACTGGCAGAAGGAATAGATGCCAAAGAGAACTCAAAGGATTAGGTCCGGGTGAGGTGATCGGTATTCGAAAACAGTCTGCCTTCTGGCTCTGATCTAAGGGAATAGGCTGGCAGCAAAGCCAGAGGGCATAACAGCACAAACACACCTTCAGCACACTGCTGGAGGCTTGCCTCAGTGCCTTAAAAATTGTGGTAGCAATTAGAAATAAAGGTATATAGGAGCAATAGGCGGAAGTGCTCTATTTATGTATAAAAGTCCTCTTTTTACATAATATCCAGTCTACTTGTATCTTATTTCCCTTCCATTTTGCCACTTAGTACATTTTTCTTGTGGTAGCTCGTTGATGCTGTAAGTTGCACCTACATTGCACTTACACAGTGTTAATGCCTGGAAGATGAAAGTAAAAACCTTTGAATATATTAATGCTATAACACAGATGTCTTACTTTTTTATACTCTTTTTTTAGAAATATGGTGTGGTTAATAATGATGCAGATTGTGCTGGATGGATCAGCAGATGAAACAGGGGAATACAGATTAAATAAAAATTTCTTCAAAGCTTACGTTTGCTTCATAATTTAACTTCTGTACTTGTCATGATAGTAGTAGCTAGGTGCAACCATGCATAATCACATTGTTCTAAAATATCCTGGTGAAACAGAACAAACCTAATCTAAACAGCACTGCCACACTTGTTCAGATAACTGGAAAAAAAGCAATTAGGAAATGTCAGCTCAGCTCCAAGGTCGATCATAATTAGAAATCTATAGTTGCAATAAAAAGTACACAAACAGTTTTGCAGCTGAGAACCAAACGTTTCTTACTGAAGGCAAACCTGCAAAGAGACCATGGGATAATCCATCTGCACTTGGTTTTTTGACATAGCATCTCATGCAATTTGTGTCTGGTTTCTTGTTTTCTTCTCTCATATTGTCATATGCATTGGATACCAGAAAGAAATACAGATTTTGCACTTTTAGCTTTGCTAATAGGAAGCTCCCTTCTCAGGTCGCTGCTAACCTGGGTGATGTTTGTCCAGCATGTGATAACTCTGCCTCCTCAGAGCACTCGTATTTCTATCTGAGAACTGTTCTTGTTCTTCAGAGCTCAGGTTTTCAATGACCCAGGTATTACAAGGAGTTACAGGTGTAGAGGGTTTTATCCCTTGGGGTCCTTTGAGCCTGATGTCTGGCCAGACTGAAAGAACGACAAACGTTTAGTTGTTTCTTCTCGTTTTCATCTTTGGATGTTTTCAGCCTCTCTCAAAACTGCTGCATAACTACTCTGGTTGATAGATTTGGAGGGTTTATACGGTTTTTCTGTTTCTTGCAGGTAGAAAATTTCAGGCATATTCTATTACAATATTACAATTCTGCTGTTCTTGGAGATACAACATAATATTTTCCTTGTTGGATTAATCTAAATTAGGAAATATTAGTGGCACACAAATAACACAGTTATTTTAGCTGCATGCATTGAAAACATTTTGAAGCTGCTTGTACTGGTTTTAAGACAAGTTCTGGCTAGTCATGCTCATTTTCAAATTGATTCTTGATCTTCAAATTGCAAAACTGAACCGGCCAAACTTTGCATTTGAAAAGTCAATTTGTAACTTTCATAATTTGCATTCAATTGATACCAATAGGTTTGATATGAAAGTTTGGTGTCCTTTTTTGAAGAAGCAATGGCCCAGACACTTTCACATTGGCATAACATTATTTGTTTGTCTCTACTTTCTGAATCTAGCATTTGTACATTAAACAGCTGGTCACTTGCTGCTAGAGTTACATACTGGATACATGGAGCTGGAGCAGTTATGTCTGCATGGCATCTTTGTTCAGCTGACACCTTAAATGCTTGGAAGCAATTTAGTTCAGAAAACTTACAGATATTAATAGTATATTAGTTTCTCCTTCCTCACTAGGAAGGTGACATATTTCAGGTATCAGCAGCTGTCACATTGCTTCAGCCTTTCCAAGTTTGAGGTATACCCATAACAGACAGCATAAAACAGTCATTGCTTCTCTTGTTTTTCCCTTATTTTAGTTATGCCTTCCTAGCTTGCTCTTAGAAGCAAGAGGATGTTGCAGACATGATCTACCTTGAGTTTCTGCTAACTTCAAATTACTATACCTGAGCATGCTGATCACCCAGATATTTATCTCAAGGACTCCTCTTAGCATATTTGTCTGGCAGCATTAGTATTCTTTTACAGCAAATTTTATCTGTATTGTCTCTCTCAGCCATCCATTTCTACTCTGTAGCGTGGAGATTAGGGTAAGTAATTGGTTGCTTAATACAAAATTGCCTGGTTGTGAGACAGTCTCTGCCTTTGCCAGCCAACTCAGATATTATTTCCTCAATTGCAGGCATCTGTTATTCAGCTCATCTCAGTACCATCCTGAATAAATGAATTGCTCTATGCAAATGTATTTTGTCAGTTTTTTCACCAGCTGTCATGCTGCTTACCCAGCTCAAGGGCTGTGCCTCTTAACTGAGTTTTTCCACTTCCTTATACTGAAAGCATTTAATGCATCAGTTGAATCATTTCATCTAGTTCTA
Source organism: Hemiprocne comata (assembly GCA_020745705.1). NCBI lineage: Eukaryota > Metazoa > Chordata > Aves > Apodiformes > Apodidae > Hemiprocne > Hemiprocne comata. Next base: position 74,220,496 of record CM036589.1, read on the forward strand.
GTACTACATGTCTGACAGACATTACACTCCTTGAAGTACCTCTCAGTAATCTTTTAATAGCTTTGTTCCAAGGTGCATATTTTGCTTTGACTGATTTTATTTCTTCTGTGTTTATTTTATGGATTGTTTGTCCTTATTAGAATAACTGAGGCAATGTACACCCTGCAGTTGAGCAGTGATTCAGCTTCTCAAAACCAGGGTGAGGATTCATACAGCATTACAATTCCCAGTGCATTTGCAGCATGCTTGGGAATTTTATGAGAAATGCCTCATTGGCTGGGCACTGGTGGGTTGGCTGTATTGGATACTAACAGAAAGAAGAGGGGCCTCCGAGAGAAATAGTCACTAGAAACATGTTACTGTCACCATCAAAACAATCAGTTCATGCTGAAACCTGCTCCTAGGAAAGCAGAATGCCAACAGTGGAGGAAGTTCTAGAGAGAAGCTTTTATCACTGGCCTTAATGATTTAGAAAGGTATCTTCTCTCCTCCAAAAAATAAAAGTCTCTTGAGCTTGTCTAAAGATCAAGACTAGCAAAAGAAAAAATACAAGGGAAATTTAATCGACTGAACCTGGTGTCAGAAATTAGGTTTAACTAGTGAACAAAACAGTGATGGCTGCTCTGTGCTGCTGCTTTTCCATATTCATCCTGCCCTCCCAGAGCAGGGATGTATTTCTGCACAGAGAACAACAGCTCCCACACTGTGCCTTGTGGCTATAGGAAGAGCTACAGGCCCATACCTCCTAGTTAAGGTTCCTGAATTCTGTGAGTTCAGCAGAATCACACCTTTCATTGAAATAAAAGACTTCTGACACTCTTGGTCATAAAGAAAAATTCCAGAATATGATCTAAGTTTAATAAAATCACTGATACCTGCCACAGTTTGCAGAGAACGGTGTTAATATTCATGTGTGAGAAAAACTGATTTATTAATCTCATTACTGTCTTAAATGGCAAGCAAACCCCATCCCAGCAGGAGGAGAACAGAACTAGCCCTCAGGAGAAGAGGGGAACCAAACTACTACTCCTGTTACTCCTGAAGAACAAGGCCACATTTCTGGGGGGGAGGAGATCTCTGGTTATTGCTCCAAAAGCTCACCTTCGCCCTGAGTGTGTGTCTGAGGGCCAAAGGGTGAGGGCAGGGAAGAGATGGACACTGCAGAGCTGGAACTGGGACCCTTCCCATGTCACAAGGCAGGTACAGCTGTGTCCTGCCTTACACCCTCCTTCTTACTGTGAAGACAAAGCCACCATGGCCCAGGTACCAACCCAATGGCATTATCTAGCAGAAGAGCAGGGGAAAGCTGTGCCAAGGAGATGATGCTTTCCGTTGCAATCACTTACTTGAGTGAAACGGCAAAAAAATTTTATGGGCATGAAACCCACAGATGAAAGTGAAGTTTAATTTAAAATATGAAAGAAAACACATCCCTATTAATGTGTTTCTTTTCCTCTGCAGGCAAATGTCTATTTTGCTGCAAGACAACAGTAAGAAAAACAGCAAAGCTCCCATAGGCAAAATTTTCATGTTGTTGTTCTACCTACCATATTTGAAGTGCAATATGGGCCATTTACTGGGGACGGGAATAGCTCTCTAGGGGAAGGGGCAGGCAGACAGGATCATGTTAACACCAAACTCACTTTCTTCCCAGGAACTTCATTAAAGAGAACAAGCAATATTTCTTCAGGGCTTTAAAAAATACTGAAATCCCTAAAATCCATTCTGAGGTTTGTAACTATTAACATATTTACTTTAAAGAGGCAAAACCAAGACAGAAACTTAGAGTAAACATTTGATAGTTGTCTTCATTTTAGGTCCCTTGCATTTTGGATGTCCAGGTCTGTATTTCCTCCTGCTGTCCTCATTCTGCTCCTCGTTCTTCATCTAAAAGGTGCTGAGCTCCCACAACTGCAGCTAAGAGGAGTTGTGTATACTCAAGATCACAGAAAATTAAACTCAAATTATTCCAGGTAGAAGCCCAAGTGTTTAAAGTTTCAGTGCAAGAAACTGAACTCCCAGCATCTCACTCTGAGTTCTGATTTCCTCTAGCTCAGCACCCCTGCACCAGAAATTCACAGTGCTGCCACTATGTACCTATGTGAATGCAAAAAATCTTTTATAGAAGAGGCCAAAGGGCAAACATCTGCTGCATAAATACTCGGAAAGTCGGTCTCTGAGGTGACAAATGGTTATGGGGACATCTACAGTCTTTCAAATAGACAAGAGCTTACTTTGTTCATTCTTGGAGCTTACCAGCTTACCACTCCAAATTGAAATCCTGCACCCCTGGCTAATGTTTTAAGGAACCTGGGGCAAGGGGCCCTGTGAAGAGAAGGGACAGCAGGAGTTTGGGAAGCTTGGAAGTTTTCCACACTCACCTCTGAGTGCAGGAAAAATAATTAAGTTCCTTGTAATTAATAATATAGGAAATCTGCCTAACTTCTGACTCTCTGGATGCAATGATATGTTAAGAATAGTGATTCACCTGCTTTGTACTGCTGTAATGAAGTGACACACCTTACTTTTTTTGAGCAGTGAATAGAAGCCCTTCAGTAAATGCAGTATATACACTCGACTGACTTCTTAGTACCTAAGTCATCCAAACCTCATTCTCATGGCAGGCAATATTTTTACAATTTTGTCTTTGCTGATTTGGTAAATCAGGAAGGGAGGCTCTGTATTTTTGAAAGAGCAGCAAGAATTCAAAAGCTTAACAGTATCCTTGAGCAGCTGCTGCCTCAGACTAAATGATACAACATAACTTGAAGCTGAGCTCCCCACATTTTTTTTCCTTCTAGGCCTACTTTAAAAGTCATTTGTGCCTTAATGTTTACAAAAAGCTTTACAAAGACAACTGTGAGGTTAGTGGAGACTTGACGTTATGTTTAGCAGTTGTCTACATAGGCATGAGGGTGGTCTGCAGCTCTTGTCCCACCCTTGCCATCTTGGTCTTTTCTGCTTCCTGTGTTTTATGACTTATCTCACAGATCTCAGTACAGCTGGGGAGAAGCCCAACTATTCCAGCAAGGCCCCGTGGTAGCAGGAGGATTTCACTTGAGAAGTCCACCTCTGTGAAAGTGTAAGATATAACATAAGCTCCCTGAATGCTGGTGTTTTTCCCTTCAGCAACACAGAAACCGTTCCAATAAATGCAATTGCTTGCAATGAAACTGCTGCGCCTGTGGTTCCGTTTGCAATGGAACTGAGATTAGAACTTTTAGCTTCAGTTGCAGTTCTCTGTTTTAAAAATTTTAGCAATTCTTGTGTCCCATAGAATATCTGGCAGATCCCTAACAAACACTGCCCTGTTTTATAACAACTGAACTGTAGTTTAACATTTTTCCTGACAAGACAAAAATCCTAATGATACCTGGCAAAGTCAGGGAAGATAATATAGATGGCTATAGATGGTTATATAGAAGGGTTTCAAACCCAGAGGAAATGAGAAGAGGAAAACAAGCAAACAGGAGATAATCCCAAGCTAAATGCAAATAATTAATGGAAGTTGCTAGAAGGGAAAAGAAAGGAAAAAGTGAAGAAGTGAAACATAAGAACATCCATCTGATTTAATTTAGGCATGTTATACCTCTGTTATACTATTGCTCTAACAAAGGAGGGAGCTTGGTGGCAGCCCTGCAGGACTGCTGCATTTGCCTGTCAGTTTGCTGTGAGGGAGCAGAGGGGCTGTGGGCAGCCAGGGCTGCTGGCAGGGCATGATGGCCTTCCCCCTCCCACCTCTGCCTCTGCAGTGGGAAGAAACACCCCGAGCCTGATGTGTACCACTTGGGTGACATTTTACACCCTGGCACGCAGGTGGGCACTAAAAACATGTACACCATTCTGGAAGTCATTCTTAAGCCAGGAACAACAAGCTAAGTAATTGTCAGTGGTGCTGTATGTGGCAGAAGACAGCAGAAAGGAATATGTTCTTTTAATATTTCTAGGTAAAACGTGGTAAGGCCTCACGATACAGAGCACAATGAAGCGTCATCACAGCCTGCAGATCAGAACACAATAGGAGGGGATCTCCAAAATGCAGGATTGAAACTTACTGCTTCACCACCAGAGGTATCATTTGAGATGAGCAAAATAAAATGCCAATCACTCATGTCAGCTCTCTGCAGCCTCCCCTTAGAGTAGACAATCAGTCAGCTACCTTCTGCCAATCAGCGACTATTGTAAACCCAGTAAGATTTGGAGTCACCACAATCCTTATATAAAATGCCAGGCTTCTCTTCCCCTCACATGCAGAAATCAACCTGACACAACAGCTTATTAGAAATATATTGACTATGGTCCATCCCTAGAACAGAGTCATAGCAAGACATTTTTCATTCCTGGGCAGGTGGGGCTTCCACACATCTTCCCTCTTGCCTCATCCCAGAGCTGGTCTGCATTACAGCCTTCTGTTAGCACAGCTTCAGGGAGCAGTGTGGTGAGGTGCCAGCTTTGACTACAGCAGGTGATGATGCCCTGGCAGCAGAGGTCATTTGTGTAGACACAATCTATTCTAACAAAAATCTGCTTTTATCAGCCAGGAATACAGTGTTAAAACAAAGCGGTGATTTTTGGTTGGGGTTGGTTTTTGTTACTGTTTTCTAGAAATGGCATCCTTACTGAGAATACTTTCAATATAGGCTTGAATTTGTCCTTGCATAGAAGCAGCCTGGAAGAGAGTATGAGGAAGCAGCTCATTTTTTTTTTTTGGTGTGCATTCCTTCTGTACAAAGAGCCTCTGGTGCTATTCTGAACTGCCCTGAAGGAGGCAATTCCCACTGCCCAAACCTAATCACCAAGCTGAGGTGCTTTCAGCCTGGAGAGCAGGCAAGCACCCGAGATAGGCATCCTTCTGATGAATGGACCATTTTACCTGTAGTCATTTAAAATACTCCCATACTTCATAATCTGTTTCACCCAGCTGTTGTCACCTGCTAGTGAGCATTATACATGCACTAGTGTATTCCTGGAGAAGAGAAGGAATTGACATCTACATTGACAAGCACTGGATACCACAGTCCACCATAACGTGATAGTTCCCTTTCCAAATCCCAGAACACCCACACAGGTGCAGTGTCCAAACCACATTTTCAGGATCTCATTACAGTTTAATCCCAGCTTCACAAATATCTGTAGTTTTTAAAATGGCACTAGAAACACTCCATTTCCTACCATGTTTTTTAAGCCACCTATCTCCTGCTTCTAAATAAATGCAATGTACCACACTCGGCCTAACACTAGTTCAGAATTAAACACTGTCCACGCTATGATTCTAGCAGAGAACTTTTACATGCATTTAATAAGAGGAAGAGGACATAACTTTTCTGGCAATTAGAAAAGCATGCAGGGATTTACATGTATGGGTGCATCACATAATGAACCCCTTCAACCATAAGAAAATAAGTGTGGCATAATCAAACTATGCGTAGTTTTCTCAATGTTCAAGGAACATACAAACTAATAATCAACATGACATTTGATAGTTTTTGTCCCAGTTCTCAGCAGTTCCTCAATCCTCACCCTACTCAGGAAGAAAGGGATTTTTGAAAGAGGAAAGGGTAAGTTTTTTTTTCAAGTTAGAAAAAAAGAAGAGACACACTTTCAAATTAATCTAGAAAATGGATCACCTTGTACGGATTCCCTCTGCATGTCCTTCTGGTGACACAGATGTATCTTCCTGGGCATAACAGCAACATGCTCAAGAAGGCAGAGGAGCTCTCATGACTCAAATTCATAGGATACAGAGATGTTTTATCTTCTATATTCAGTTCTGGTGGATTACAACTTTAAAAGCATTTTTGTTTCCCAAACAATGTAGCAGAATACTAGAAGGGTGAAAAGTATAATTAATACCAAGTAGGGTATGTAAAAATGCAACTTCCCTGTGCCAGAGAAGCAATGAGTTTCTACCTGGTCCCTTTTGGGCTAAGCTGTTTGATCAGCTTCTCTCAGTCTCTGTGGATGTCCTTATACTAGTCTAATTGAAGGACCCCTGTTCTCTTTTTATTTTTGCTCTATAAAAAATGCATTGGAGATGTCTTATAATGAACTTTGATATGGTGAAATGATAATAATGTCCTAATTATATATAAAATTGTAATTACACTTGCTACTATTATAGAAAAACTCCCTTTATAATGAAGTGTTATGTTAGAAAAAAAGATTTCATTATAGGCAGGTTCCTTTGCTTGTTAATTTGGCCTGTGATTCATCACTTTAATATTAAAAAAATTTCTAAGTTACTTTTGATGTTTCTCATTTATGCTTCATTTCTCTGCTCTGGCACCTTAAGATGCCAAAAATTACAAACTTACTTAAGATATACTTAAAAATGTACTAGTTCTTTAAAAGGAAGATGGGGGGGGAAAAAAAAAAGTAAAAGTCCTTTTCCTGGTAAAAATATTTTATAATGGAACATGGAATCGGGTTAAACACTATGGCTGTGTTCTTGCTGACCAATTGCCTTTGCTATTACAACATTTTTCCTCAACATATTATTAAAGAAAGGTAGTATCAAATACCTAAAATTGCTACTGAAAGAAAGGATGTATTAAAAATAGACCATTTAGGAAGAACAGTTCAATGAAAGAAGCATCCAGCCACTTCTTGAAGTTACAATAAAGTGACAGTCCTGAGGAAAGTCTGGACAAAATCAAAAAACTAAAAAGGTGAGAGAATGAACATCATGTGATCTCAGGTCTAATATATCAAAAGAGATAGGAGTTCAGAATAAGAATACTTTCTCTCCTGTACGATGAAGAAAGTACCTCAGATGTTTTTCTGAGCCAGCAAGTTTTCCTCTGAATTCTAAGTTAGTTTGCATCCAAAACCCTGTTTAAAAGCCAGAGGGGGAAGGTGATGGTAAGGTGGTGATTTGCTAATAATTTAAATGGATACCAGTAATTTCCTGGAACAGGAAATACCATTTCCCAACCCAAAACATAACACAGTTATGAAGTGATAGAAAATCTAACCAACTTCACTTACATACACAGTCACTGTAAAGAGACATCTTCTAAGATTTTTTACATTGAAAACCAGAATTTTTAATAAAGCATACATCCCAGCTCATATCATCTAAGTACAGAGCTTCAGTTTCTTTTTGCATGAATTCTGTCCCTGTCCATTCTGTTTCTCCTCTTTGTTACATTCAAGGTGGCCTCCCTAAAACAGGCTTCTCCCCACTAGCCAGCACTAGCCCCATTGAGGGCTCCAGCCTTTGCTGGAGTGGGTAATGGATCTACTTTGTTTCAGTGCATTATACAGGTAAACAAAATGTGAGGAAGAGGCCCATGCACCTGAAAGCTTCTCTGTACTGGAGGCTTAGTGGAAGATACTACTTTTCTTACCAGCCTTTCCTCATTTCTGTCTTTAGCCCATCGCTGCTCTAACACCACTGATGACAGTATTTGTTTATCTATAAATAAAGTTACTGCAGTCTGCATGATGCTTACACTGCATCATGCTCTCCACTCTTGCTCCCTTGACAGATACTTGTGTGGAAATAGCTTTCTGCTCTATAGTTCCCATCCACGTATGCCTGCTAACTTCATACAAAAATAGAAAGGCTCGGAAGGTCTGTCTTTTTGTGGGTTCAGTAGCATCTTGTCTGTTTTCCTCACTTTACACTCTTGCAAATGTGCACCAGGTGAGATCCTCAGTCCTGTAGAGGATCTCACAGAGAACATCTAGGTACCAAGAGTTTTGGTCCACATAACTTTCCTTGCTTCATTTTGCTTATTTGAATAAAGAGCTGCAGAAGCACTCACTGTTGAACAAATACAAAAAATAAATAATGAATTTGAACATAAGCATTCTAGCTTAATTGAGACCACATCTGTTCATCTACATGGTTTTATCTACACTGGTCAGGAATTCTGGGTGTCATTTTCCTGGCCCATGATACAGGTAATGTCTATTAAAATCATCTGCAATTACTCATATCTTGGGGTGATACAACTGGTTCTGACATTTTATTCTTATTCTCTGTATAGCCTAGATCTGGTTAGTCCAAATACTTTGGATGAAATTTTAGTATTTGCCTCTCTGATATTAGAAAAGAAAAAAAAAAAAAGGCAGGGAGGGAAACAAATCAGAGTTTTGGAGCACTCACCAAGCCAAAATCCAGGCATTACACTTCAGAAGTGATTTAGCTGTCTCACCCTGCCGAATTTGACGAGCTCCCAGAAAAAAAAACCCAACCCAAAAAGGAGGCATTCTTGCCTTAAGTGAAGTTAGTGTGGAAGAGGCATTTGTTGAAACTGCTCCTGAGTACAGGGCCAGTCTTATGCTGCGTGACACCACTAGCTCACATCCCAAAGGATGCTGTCCTGTTCTGTTATACCGTTGTATTACTAGACATGATTATTTCTTTCCTGGTTAGTAAATTGACATTTTTAAAATTATTCCCACATGCAAAATAGAAAAATGTGTTATACAGAAAAAGAGAAGTGTTCTAATAGATACTAAGCTTGAGTGGTTGGTGTAGTTTTAGATGCACAATATTATAGTTTTTCCCATAAGGTATAAAAAGTCCTGATCATGATAAAAGAGTATTTATCTCCTCTAGAGCATCCTTTCGATTGAGTTCTTACAGCAGCTCTGTGTAACACATTTAGTGATTAATTTCTTCACAGTCAACAGATCAGATTCTCATCTTAGTGTGCATTTAAGCTGATACAATTCATCCCATTAAATAAATTAAATAAGCCCTATACCCAGAAGTCTGAGAGAGGAAGTGACATGTCCAAGGCAGTAGAACAAGTCACCTGAAGGACTAGGAGATGGGCAACATCAGTAGGGTGGACTGTTCTTCCAGCTATTCTAATAGAATAGCTGACTCCTTTTCCAGTTATAAACCCCCCCAAACTATCAGCCAACCCTCTTGCAAAATCAGCACAAGTGTTTGCATGCCTAAGTTTTGAGGATATTTTGGGTTTGCAGTTGAAGAGTCTAGATACACAATTAAAGAGAAATGAGATCAGCTTGAGAGGTGATATTGAATATACGCATTTCGAACCGACTGCACTCGTAGGACTGTTCTCTCTTCAGAGGGGAAAAATATAAAAATCAGCATATCAGCTGTGAGGAGGAGCAGAATAGAGACTTTTAAAATGGAGCAACAGATGTAGTCTGCAATAGAACAGCAAGTGTTGCTGGAGGACATGCCATCTCCTGCACTAGGACAATCCAGAATTCCCCCCAGTTTTTTCCTTCTGTGTCAAAGAAGCACTCACATGAGTAACTGCAGATGAAGCAAAATTGGTTTTATAGAGGAAAACTAGTTACAATTTTAATCACAGGAAAAATCTGAATTAATAAACAGGCATACTTTTTTCTTTTCCCTTTCAGCACCGCATAGAGTGTGTTGGGATTCCTCTGATCTGTTGATTGAGATTTTTTGAGTGTTATTTCTAATCATACTAAAGTTATGGGAAAATGAGGGCCTTAATTCTCTGCTTGGTTAAAACCACAGTGAAATATTTTAAGAAATGCCCACTTCAGCCTTAATTATGTTCCTGCTACTCCTGGCTATGCAATTTCTGAATCCAAACAGCTATCCAGTGGTGGAGGGAGCCCTCTCTGCCAGCTGTGCTTACTCCCAGATGCTTGCAGCATCTGTCCCAACACACTTGCCTGGTAGCTGCACTAATGGGGCCCTAACAGGTCTACTAGCCCAATGGCTACACAGCTCCAGGGGTGTTTGAAACTAATTTACTGACTGTACTTCTGGCATTCAGAGATGCTAATGTTGACACACAAGGCAAATATTTCTTCTGTTAGCAAAGCCTCACAGAGCAGAGCAATCACAGTGATTTTTGACAGAAAGCACAACTTTGAAGGCTTTAAGATCCTTGCAGCCTTCAAAAATTTCATTCCAAGCTAGCCAATTGCAAGATATTTCAAAAGCTTAAGCTTCCCATGATCAAAGGCACTCTTGAATTACACTATTATGTTCTCCTCCTTAAATCCTGTCTACTTGGCAGCATTGGTGAGGAATTAGGCAATTTATTGCTTCTCCTAGTGAAGAACATTGAAACATGCCAACAGCATGCATGTAGCTCCTCAACACTGCAACATATTCTCTTGCCATCTCAGAATCTGACAACACGTAGCAATATCAGGAGAAAACCAGATTGCTATTTATTCCACTATTTAATTTAGAAAGCAGAAAAGTGATCAATGTTTAGTAAAACTATCACAGGCAAGACAAACGCAGTTGCCACTTTGTAGTCATATACTTTGAAAGTAACATCTATTTGAAAATGAAATTGAGGACCAAATTTTCAACCTCTGACTTCAAAACTTCTTACCTGGGTTTGCTTGCTGTTTTGTCTGCAAAGGCAGGGTGTATCCAGACAGCTATTTGCAGGTGGCAGGTGGTTCACCTGATCTTCTCATTAGTGTATACAAACACAAGGTTTGCATTATAGAAACCAGATGTGCATTCATGTTGCTCACATACCCACCAACGTTTTATCCATACTGCATTTATTAGCATAAAGTAAAAACATTCAGGGGAGCAACTAAACTGTACCACCTTATGCCAACATGTGGTCCCCCATCTCAGCAAGGCTGGTGCAAGACCTTGAGTAATCACTAGATGTTTTTAGTTCAGAGAGTCTGCTTTGGACAGCACTTCTTTGTCACTATCAGAATACCTCAGACAGACAATCTTTGTTTCAGTCTCCCACACTTTTATTTGTTATAAAATACTTTATCTGGCTCTTTATATATAACACAGCTGAATATACCTAAATGTGGATTTGTCCACAGAACCTACGTGAGAATTCATCCTTGCCATCACAACAAACACAACTTCTCTTCCTGCCAGGAAGAGAAAAAGAGGATGGGACAAAAAAAAAGAAGCAAAAGGTATATTGCAGCCTCCTGCTGGACTATAATTCCTCTCTGCTGGCTCCAGTTTGAGTAACAGTGAGAACAGGAAGGCAAGAGTTGTTCCCACCAGGAAAATGAGTGCTAGGAAAGCTTCCAACTAGACTCAGCTCGCTTTCTTACACAGGTCTGTGACCTACTGCTACCTATGTATATTCTGTTGTAGTCTAAGTCACCATCTCAGAAGAGGGGACAGCAGAGCCTTGCCACAACCTCTAGCTGTTTTGGCAAATTTACTTTTGCAGAGTCTAATTCTTTCATCTCCCTGTAAAATTTATGATGCATGGGCATTATCACAGTTATTTCTGCGATAGCTGCAGCTGAGAAGCAGAGAAGAGAATCTAAAACAATGATACAAACGATACAAACAGAAACAAACTTCTACAGCCACACTATAAAAGTGTCCTAGGCAAAGGAAAGATAAATGTATTAAAGACTCCTCTCCTAGATAGATGCTAATTTTACTTGAAATAAAGCCCATGTATTCCCATCCTAGAAAGAAACTGGAAGATGTTTTCTAACCTACTGACCTTCTCGAGAAAAAAACCAAAGAATACCTGTAAGCTGAAGCTCAACAGTGCAACCAGGTCACACACACTCATAGCTTTTTGAAATAAAGCTTTCTGCTCTGTGCTGGAAAGTCACAAGAGTTCCACTCGTTGTGGCATAGGGGAAACACTCTCTTCATAGCAACACTAATGAATTTGCTGTAATTTTAAGTTCCTCAGAATAGATAATCACTTGCTTTAACAACAGTCGACTAAACTCCATTTGGAATATTTAAGACATTTCACAGGGTGAAGCCTAGTCAGCTTGGTTTAGTGCAGCAAAATACCCTGTGAAATTTCCAAAGAAGTCAGGTAGCTGAGCGATAACTGTTTGACAGCTGGGAAAATCATGGAAGAAACATATCATAAAAGAATACTACCTTATCATTCCAAAATACATGAAAAAAAATATTTTTGGGGAAGAAAAGTATTATAAATCAAAAAATGCGGGATGACAGGAAGATTCTGTCAAGGTTGCATCTTGAAAGAGAAGCAACAGCAACAATCACCAGGATACGTACTACTACTACAGGAGCTTCTGAATTTTAACATCATAAAGGAGCTGTGTTCAAGCAGGGCAACTGCTGTCAAAGAGAGCAAATTAAGTCTGCATAGAAGCTTTGCTAACTTTTGAAAGGTTACTCATTGTCAATATGTTATTCAATTTCAATTATTTCAATTTAATTTCCAAACGCTCATTTAATATCCACAATTAAGGTAGGAATTGTGGAGGGTCCCAAACACATACTAATCACAAAACCAAGTTCCTTTTTAGAATTGAGAATTTCAGTTACAGGTAATCTCTTGCAGAATTTCAAAGAGCTCCTTCTCTCGTTGCAAATAAAAATATTAGTACTCCTGTAATAAAGTGGAATGTCAATTATTTTTAGCCAGATGTCATAAAAGACAGGCATTCTGCCCCAGGAGCTGTACAAACTGCAGACTGAATCACTACACAGCAATGTGTAGCAAGCAGCAATATTTAGCTAAAGCCCTGATCCTGCCATTTAAAAAAACTCTTGATTTTGTGTACTGCCAACAACTTATTCAGAATTACAGCAGCTTGAATCCTAGTCTTTGGGGACTATCTGCAAGACGTTTCAGTGCCTGATTCTTCAAGTAGCTCATTAGGGTGATGAAAAGCCACATGATGAAGGGGCAGTGCCATGCTCCAAGAGCTAGGGGTTCCTGTTGTCTTGAATTATTAACAAGTCAATATTTAGTGGACTGTTCCTGCCTGCCTGCCTACAGCAGGTGGTAGCCCACTGCTTTTCACTTGGAAAGCATCTGCTTGCTCTGAGCCTCCCCAGAGCTTGCTACAGTCATTTGTTCGATTTAAGACAGACACGGTCATTATTCTGTGCAGCACTTCACAGAAATATTTCCTACTAAATGCTTGAACCATCTGAGCAGCACTAGGCAGGCTGTGGGCTTCATTAATAATGCATCCCTGCTTATCAATAGATTTAGACAACTGGTATTTAGAAGCCTCCTCAGAAGGAGTGAGGTTTTTTCACACCAGTTAGCTTCATTCTGTCAGTTCCGTGATGTAGACATTACATCCAACTGAGTTCTGAAAGGCAGAGGTGCTAAAACTGTATTTGAGCTGCTCCCTTGCTTTGGAGCACCACTTGACTGATGTAACTCTTAAAATCAACCCCTTTGTTGAGTTATTCTTTGCTGGCTCCAGTGTTTGGGGGGAGGGGTAGAAGGAAGGTTACATTTACCTTAAAAGAGAAATTTTACTTTATTTTACTTAAAATACCTGGAAGCACTGGCTTTGCATTCTCAACAAATTCAGCTTCCACTAAAACTTCTCTGGATTTTTATTGAATCCTCACAAATGAGGATTCAATATCAGTTACCTTGTCATTTGCAGAGGATTTGCAGCCACTTTTGTCAAAGCCAAAGCATTCAGGATGCCAAAACCAGAGTAAAAACATCAAACTGCTGCCCAGATCAAACGGGCATGTGGACAACGCAGCTATTACCCAATTTTATGTAGGTAAAGGAAAACAAAGATATCATTCCATTTGGAATTAAAAATAAGGAAAAAAGAAGCAGCAGCCTGGAATAGCTGTCTCATGACCATGGGGGAAGACATGCTCAGATAAGGCTTGGTTCTGCTAGCAAACCTTCCTTCTGGGTCAGGTTTCTCCTCCGTTGCACCGCCTTGGTGAATCCCACCCAGCCTTCAGATGGATTTCTGCAGTGCAGCTTGCTTGTTTGCTGAGCTGGTTCTATTTGCTATCCACAAACTGTTTGCTTGTTTGTGGGAGGGTTTTTGGTTTTTTGTTTGCGTTTTTTTTGTTTTGTCTTAGGTTTGGGGTTTTTTTTATTTTTATTTTGTTCATTTATTTTGTTTTTTGCTTTGTTTTTATTAAGGACTCGAGCAAAGGGTTAGAAAAATACGTACGGATCTTACCTACATTGTCATCTTTATTAAAAGTTTACAGAAGTTTCTTTCAGCACTGTTACCTCCACCCCTGCATGAGGAGAAGCTTCTGTTTGCTGGAGTTTTTGCCCACTCATCTCTAGAGATACTCCTCTTTAGCTGATGTGAACAATCCACTCAGCAACTCGACATTTTTTGTACACCTGGGGAGTCCTCCAGTGTTTCCATATCCCCTTTGTCTCTGGCTTGTGCAAGGAAGCCAGTCTACACAGTTGTCTTTCTCTCTTCCTTTTGCTATTTGCTTGACAAAATTCCTTGATTCTTCATGATAGGAAATTTCCTAGCTTTTGCTGTTTTTTTGCTTGGCTGGTTTTTTTGTTTGGTTTTCTTTGTTTGTTTTTGTTCATTTGTTTGTTTTCTCTTCAACTACAAGCATGAATTAAATGAGAGAGACTTTAGCAGAAAGTATGGAAATATTAGTGTACAACAGCAATGGGTGAAGTTTGCTGTCAGGCTAATTGCAGATTGCTTTTACTATAGATTGGTTTCAATGTAGAATTGCTGCTTGCTAATGAAAAAATTATATGTGACTTTTTTCTTTTTTTCTGGGCCAGTAAGACTCACTGTGCATGTACAGATCAATCACACATGCACATTATATTTAATACCTTTTCAATCTATCAAAGATGCTCTGTACCTGAAGCAAAACTCCATGTGAGCAGTTACCAAATCTCCTGTCCAAGTTCATTGAAATGCACTGGTTGCTGGTGAATTAAGGGCCCAGTCCTGTGGCCATTGATTTGAGAAATACTCAACCATCACCAGAAGAATTGGATGCTGTTTGTACACTGTATTTTGTGAATATAGAAACAGTAGTATGAAATGTTGACACTGGCACATCACTAAACACTGCTGCCCAGTTTCTCAGCATTTCCTGAAGTTCATGGGAAGCTGAAGTTTGCCCAAAAAGAGCAGAGTTTGGCTGTAATTAAGATTTAGATTAGATATTAAGAAGAAATTCTTCTCTGTGAGGGTGGTGAGACTAGAACAGGTTGCCCAGAGAAGCTGGGGATGCCCCCTCTCTGGAAGTGTTCAAGGCCAGGTTGGATAGGAAATTTGGCAACCTGGTCTAGTGGGAGGTGTCCCTGTCCATGGCTGGGAACTAGATGATCTTTAAGGTCCCTTCAAACCCAAACTATTTCTATAACATTCTATGATTCACATTATAAGCAAGAGAAGCTGAGCTGTAGCTGCAGCTGCTGCTGTGCTTACAACAGAAGTGCTCCTTTCAAATAACTGTCACGAATTGAACATGAATCCCATTTCTGTGATGCTCCAAGGACAGAATTCTGATATGGGGAATTAAAGCCACAGTTTAAAACAAATACATTGTGTTCTAATAGTTTTACGTAAACACATGAGAAAGGAAATTATTTCAGTTACCATTCTAACTCCTTTGAATTACACAATGAATGAAGCTTTTTAGGATTATATTTATTACAGGAGATTGAACATCCATGCTGGAAGGACCTCTTTGGAAGGAGTCTGCATCCTATCCCTGTCCACAGCAACTAGGTTACCCATGATTTCTCCAAAGATATAAGAGCATATTTCAGAAGAACAACTTTTGGATCAAAGGCAGTTCACTCTCTTTGCCTCTTAATTTCTCAGCCTAAGAGGTGGTAGTGGTAACTAATTCTCAGCTCTGTCCACCAGTAACCACACTGTTGTCAAAAATGTTTTGTAACTTAAGAACAATTATTTAAACAGAGGTACCGTAAGGTACAGGAAGCCAATGTATTAATTATGTTATTTAAATTTTTTCAAGGGAATAAATTCCCCTCTGTGCCATTTTTAGAGGGATATAATGGTAACATTCACTTATAATGTAGAAAGTAAGATCTTCTGCCCTATATAAACACTATCTTGATACATATTTTCACATTCTCAGTGGACAGAGAAAATGCAGTAGACAATAGGCATGTGCAAAAGCAATGAAGGATCAAAGCAGGAACTGTTCACAGGCCTCTGTTTCTACAAATTCAGTGCCCCTAAACTGTCAGGAAGAACAGCAGCAGCTCTTCCTGATGCTGAAGCAGCAGCCACCTGGAATAGGAGCACTGAGCTTCATACTTGGGCATGGAGATAGAGAACACCTTCTAAGTCAGTCTGTTCTTCATCAGAACAGTATGATTCCTCTGCTCCACCATGGAAAATTATTTCACCCTCAGGCTGGTCTCATTTTTTCTACTGCCATCAAATCAGAATAAAAATTCTAATTTTTTACAGACTCATTTTCTTGCTTCATGCACAGTTAAAAAAGAAAAAAAAAAAAAAAGAGAAAAAAAGAGAAAAAAGAACAAATAAAGTAAAACTGGTTTAATAATTTTTAAAGAGATTTTAAATGATACTCATTTTATCAAGGCTGATGAAAATGACAGTAGTGTCAGAGGGTAACAGGTTGCTAATAAATACAATAGTTTAGGAAAGTGCTATTCTTGTCATGGAAAAATATATTCGGAGAGAAATAATACCAGTGTAATTCATTTTCGAAAGCTATAGAGACTTCTTGGATGAGGAATGCAGTTATTAAAGGCAAAAGTACACAATATGTTGTAATGAAATGGTTGTGCTACACACTTCATTAAACGTTTTGTGAGCCACCTGGGAAATTCCAGCTCTCCCCCCTCAGAAGAAAATGTTTTACGTGGTTGGATCACTAGAGGGAGCACGCAGAGCAAGACTGAAACAAAAACATACTGCCCTGGTGACTCCAGCCTGCAAGCAAAGCTGAACATTAGGAGAGATTAACCGAGGGGCTACCATAATTTGTATTTACTCTTCCAGCACAAGAACTGTGGTTACACGATTCGTTGATAAAGACCTGAACACTTCCAGCTATCAAAAACAAGATGATATAGCAATGCTGAAGTTGGTTCTGAGCGACAGAGTTGGGAAAAAGTTGACAGACTCTGCAGTGCATGCGTCCATTGGAAGAAAACATAGTTGTCATATGAGATGCTGAAAAGCTTAAAAATTCAGAGAGCACAGCAGGGAGTCTTCCAGAAGGATTCAAAGAACTGCTATGTTTTGTGTGTGTTGACTGTTTGATTTCCAATATTAAAAGGTAGAAAATAAAGGGGAAAAAAACCCATCAAATTTTATATGAACCTCAGAGGAACAGGAGCTAAGGAAGGATTGAACTGCAGATATACTGGAATACCTGTGATATATGCATGATTATTTCAAAAGCTCATCAACTGGGGAAAAAGAAAAAAAAAAAAAAAAAAAAAAGAAAAGAAAAGAAAGAAAAACGAACCCCTAACTCTGTGCTTTAACATTGTGAGCAGTACTGCCAAAATACTACTATTTAAAAAGCATGTTTTGTAGTTTAAGTTCACTGTTCCTTTTAGATGAGCAACAAAAGCTACATTTCAGACTAAAGAACCAGTGCAGAAAAAAATGCACTTGTATCACAGAAGCCTGTGAGCTGTCCAAGTGCTGTGCCTTCCTGAAAAGAATTTACAATTGTGCTGTAAAATTGAGATATACACCCAGCAGAGTATATGAGGCAAACGTGAAGCTATTGTACAATGTTACAGAAATAATACATAATATACTGAAAACTTCTCTTTTTGCTCATTGTTTATCAAAGGCTGCAGACTATTACATTTACTGTTTTTCCCCAACTGGAATTTACAGTATGTTCATTTGAATATTATAGCATAAAATACATATTGAAATTTCAAATTAACACTTTCATTGGTGAGGTTTTTAATAGTGTGTTAGAATAATTGCAATAGCAATTATCTCTGCCCATATCCACAGCCTCACACCTAGAAGGCCCCTGTGGGTATGAATACCACCCAGGACTAAAAGGGTACAATTTGGTACCCCCAGGCTTCACTTAGACAATTTTAGACAAAGTCCAGTGAGACTCAAAGACTTTCTTTTGAGCGACTGTCTCTCCAGTCCCTGGTGGAAGGAGAAAGGTACAGGCTGAGGGAGTTGGGGTTCAGCCTGAAGAAGAGAAGGCTCTGGGGGAACCTCATAGCAGCCTTCCAGTACCTGAAGGGGCTACAGGAAAGCTGGGGAGGGACTTTTTACAAGGGCTTGTAGGACAAGGGGTAATGGTTTTAAACTGAAATAAGAGAGATTTAGGTTAGAGAACAGGAGGAAATTTGTTAGTGTGAGGGTAGTGAGAAACTGGAACAGGCTGCCCAGAGAAGCTGTGGAAGCCCCATCCCTGGAAGCATTCAAGGCCAGGTTGGATGGGGAGCAACCTGATCTAGTGGAAGGTGTCCCTGCCCATGCAGGGGAGTTGGAACTCAATGGTCTTTGAGGTCCCTTCCAACTCTAACCATCCTATTATTCTATGATTCTATGAAGAAAAGGCACTGCTTCACACTGACACAGTGCACTGAGCAGTATGCATACCTGTAGAACGGAGTATTTCAGTCTGATACCTCTCTCCCTGAAGCAGCAATTAGGGATTTTAGCAGTGAAATGCTATTAATGGTCAACAACCAGGTGTTGTCAGCCTCCCTCCTGCACCCCCTCACAAATGTGCTCGTGTACGAACAAATACGTGTAGGGGTGGGTCCATGTTTCCACGTGCAGCAGTCTCACCTCTGAGTGGAATTCTTGCTGGTGGTCCTGCAGGATTTTGTGGCAGGGGACGAGCCCAAGTCCTAAACTGTCAGTAACCTGTCAACCCCAGTGGCATTAATTTCCAGGACATTCATGTCTTTCGATTTTCCATGCTTTTTTTTTTTTTTTTTTTTTTAGGCACAATGTTAATCTCAGCCTATTAATGGTTTATTTGGTTGCTTACTGGGATTATTTCACTGCTAGAGCGACCTTCTTGGTCAAGCCATACCTGTTTGGGTAAAAGGCTATAACACAAGGCTATTCCTATCCTAACAGTAATAAATTTTTTCTAGTATATACATACATAATACAATTCTATCTCTCTCTATGTGTGCAGAAATATATGATACACTAAAATCAGTCTGAAGTATATAAAGATTGCCAAGTCAACGCTCACAAAATGACAAAAATATTTAAAAAACAAAGGAAACAGTGGTCATAAGGTTATTCTTACAGCCTTCAGTTTCTCCATGAAACACCAATCTCAAATGTCGTTATCACTTAACTTTTTTTTTCTCCCTACCACAGCCTTATTCAACAAACATTCACATATTGGAAGCTGTTCAGTGAATGGATCATTCCAAACCTTATTCCCACAGAGTCCACATCCCCACACTGAGAAGAAAGTTATTGTTTTCTGTGTCACCAGTTTCCTTGTGCTTTACAGCAAGAATCTATGCAATATCAGATACACAGCCTTCACCAGAAGAAAAATTATTATTCTCATGTTATAGATGGAGAACAAAAAGCCAGAGAGATTATAGTCAAAATGTCAAGTGACCACTGATTTTCTTAAAAACACTGTGATGGAAATGAGATCTAGAGAGGTAAACTCATTTTTGTTACCATTTATATTTTTTTTGTCCTGCAACTTCCTCCTGAATGTGTTACATGCCTTCCTAATAAGATGTCAAAAGAGGCAGGAGCTCTATAGACATGAGTCTCCTCTTGCCTTGCATTTTTCTGAGAGATTTTTTCCTCTCTGCCATGGCACTAAGTGTAATGCCACATACCAGTCTCATTTAGCTTGGCTCTCTGAGTGGCAAGCCAGGGAGCTTATGTTAAGCTTTGTTTATTGCTATTTTACCAGCAAATAAAACAAGGCCACTGAAGAGATTCTTACAAAATATACTATGGTGCAAGTTCTGGCAGAGGGAGACAGCACGAGGAAGTAGTGAGACTGCAGCCCCTTTCAGCACTTCTTGGTAACAAGGAATGGGGGCTCTGGGTGTTTGAGGTGGGTTTTCCCCAACAGTTGTTTAAAGCCATCACACATCCCTTTACTTAGTGTGTGCATGCTCCTTGGAAAAGACATAGAATGAGAATTTTCCTCCTTGATCAATTTTGTTTGCAAAGCTGAAGAGCTCTGCAGGGAACTGAAATGAACAGTAAAGTCTGGTTTAGCACAGCTTTTGACCATTCTTGCTTCAGTTCTGTCTCTTTTAACCTCCAAGGCATCGTTCTTCCACCTAATCAATCCACTTTTGCCTTCCTTATGTATTCTCTTCTTATTTTTAACACACAGTTTAAGATTACTATAATTCCAGGGAGATCTATACTCCTTCCTACTAGTATCATCTTGCTTGCTGCTAAAACTTTTTTTGATTCAAAGTTATTATATGCCTCCTCCACGTTCATATATGTAAGCTTCCCAGTACTCACTAAATAGCCTTTGTTTTTCAGCTTGCCTTTCTAAGGCCCCAGAAGTACAGATTTATCTTTTACTTTTCTCAGAAAGAGAACTGAACAAAATTGAATCTACTCTAAATTTAGTTTTTATGTCCAGCCTCTTTAGATATTGCTGTTCAGTGAAACTAAGCATAACACATCACTATTTTTTTTGCAGGTTCACTGCAATCAGTTTATAACTTCCAATTCTTTAATCCAGAGTACGTCATGGCTACCGTATTTCTAACACTGCTTCAAGAGTTGGTTTTGTATGTGATACTAGGACTTAGAATTCCTTCATCCTATTGTCCAGGCTTCCAGCAGTAGGAAGAACAGCCAGTTCCTCCAGTGCACTCAATGTATCCTTTCATTTGCCATTGCTAAACATCACTTTGTTCTTCATTTCATCATCATGCAAGTATACCTCTTTCCCTTTTATTTTTAGCAGCATTCTGCCCCAGCTTCCTAGTTTAGAGCTTGTTTTACTAGTTATGTCAACCATAAACCATATCACATCTGCAGCATAGGGATTACATGTAGCATTGGGGGAAACCTCAAAAATAATCCCCAGTCCTTGCCACGGGCCTTCATACTCCATGACTGTGCTTCTCTATGTACCTGTTTTGCCACTACAGTCCCTTTGGCCTCTGTCTACTACCATACCATTTATTAAACTGTAAGATCAGAGAGGTGCAAAGGCCCAGGAAGAATCTGTTATTCTTCTCAGTCTGCTCAGAAGTTTTAAGTGTCCTGGCAGCAATTAAATGTAGTTAATATAAATCCACTGCCTGGTGGAACAACACATTAAGAAGGTAAAATCTCAGCCAACATGGCATCAATCTCCTTGCTCTCACATCTACCCCTAACCTTCTGCTCTTCCCAGGAGACAGACACTTCCCAGGAGTATCTTTTAACAGGATAATGAAAATAATATGAATTAATTTCATGCTTACAGAATTGAAGGTTAAGTCCAGGTGTAACAGGAAATAAATATTGCTTCAAACTAAGCAACAATAACACACCTTTTTTTTCTTAAACATTAACAAGGCGGCAAGATCCTACAGCACAAAGCCTCTTGCCATATGAAATCCACATTTTGACCTGCTCAGATAAGCAAATGTCCACAGTACCATGAAACCTTGAAGCTCTCTGTGGTATTTCCATCATCATTGCTCTTGTCCTAAAAGCGTTTGCCTTGACATCCCTTACTGCTGGTGCCACCACACACTCCCGGGCAATAGGGCACAGACTGGGCCTTCTTATGCTGAGATGTGAAAAATCAATTGAATCCCCAGCAGATGGAATCACTGGTGCAGAAAGTGACTAAATACTAACAGTTACTCTGTGATACCAGAGTCTTGAAAGAGGATACTGCAAACACACATACTACAAGAAAAAGAAAGGATGATTTAATTTACAATACCTCTCTGCATGGTATTGTTATTTTGGGGCTGTGTTCTTCTACAGAGATGCTACTCTTCACTGATATATTAAGAATTTATCTCCAAATATTTTCTGTTCACTGATAACATGCAGGTATATGATACGATATGGTATGATACACACTGACATTAGCCCATCCCGATAGTGAAACATACAGAATGTTTCTATTCTTTACCATTATGCATTAAAAATAGAAAAGACTGACAGCAGTCTTTACATATTGTGACAGGAAATACGATTTTTGTTTCTATTCCAAACTTGTGTGATTCTAGGTTCTCTATGCTTATTTTACTAAAGAATGTCTACGTTACATCCTGTGCACAGTATTGATAATACACAATTTATTCCTGGATATTAATAAATGCAGCCTGACTTCTCTTTCTTCCCTTTTTTCTTTCTTCTCTTTTCCTGTCATTCTTTATATTTTCTGCTGATTTTATCAGCATCGTGTCACCTCTCCCTCCAATTCTTTGTTTCTCTCTTTCACTTCACATATTGCCTTATACATCTGTGCTAACATCCAGCTGAGCTGCAGGGAGGATTTTTTTAGTGTACTCCCTGTTTCTGTCAGTCCTATTATAACATACTCAGAATGATATATTACACGTGAAAGCTTCTAGTATAAAGAAGTCATTATCTGCTCCCAAAACACTGTTACTCACAACCCTTTAATCATAATGATAATGATATACATATTTGGAAAAAAAATATTGTACAGTCGACCACAGGAATAGTTGGCAGAAGATACACGTTCTTGTCTTGACTTTTGCACAGTCTTGTGGTCACAAGGAAACTACCTGATTTTGTTTTCTAGTTTAGTTTACCTGTCAAAAAAACATTAATAATGCTGGCCTACTTTATTGGGTGATGTGTGATTCAGCTAATGTTCATAAAGGTTTTGAAAACATCAAGTATGCCAGGTTAAAAAGGTGCAAACTGTTATTAGCTGTCAGTTTGTGTTTTATAGAAAACACCATGGCTGAACATCCATCAAGCTAGTAAACTGGTAGAAAGAAGAAATGCAGAGAAAAGAGTAGAAAGAGGGAGAACAGTAAAGGCTGGTTTGAAACAGAATATATTGGAGCCCGAGTGTGATCTGAGGCAACAAACTTTTGCATGAAATTGTTATAACCTGCACAGCTACTCCTCACCTGAAGCGTGAAACTGCAGCATATGCACACAGACTGGTCAAAAATTAAACTCTCCAATTTCAAACTCTCCAGCTTTCTGTATAAATTCTGTGCTGTACCTCTGCTGATGCTAATAGTATGAGGTCAATTAACTTTGATCTATAATGACAAGAGCACTAGCTCCCTAATTCAGTGGGAAAAACACACTTTCAGCAACCCTGAGCACACCCTGCACCTCTGTGTGTGCCTCCTGGCAGGCTTAGAATTGAGCACACTCTAGCGGCCTCTGGCATGCCAAGAAACCCTGCACACAGAAGCACAGGCAACCAGAACGAACGGGTTTGTACATTTAATTCTGCCATGTGACACAATGGTTCAGCTGCAGGAAACTCACCCCCGGTTTTCCAGTGGTTTGAGAGCTTCTGGCCTAAAGATTGATGAGGTTCAAGTACTTGCAATTTCTACTTTCTGTACCTTGCGTCTCAATGAGATGATATAATAGTCCATAAACCAGCTAGGGCAATTTATGGAAAAAAAGATGCACGTCACTAGATTAACTGGTTTGAGATCATAATTTCTCTCTAATGGCCTTTCTTTGACAACAAGAAAACAAAGGAAAATTAAAGCTGATATGGCTGTTCTAGTAATGTCAAAAGTTGGCATTCTTTATCAGTCTTTAACTTAAAAGCAGTCCTTGTCAGAAGAATGATAAAGGCATCATAGAAATCTTGCTTTTCATCTGTTTGACATATAAACCAATGATCCAAAAACCAAATCATTATATATGTTATTTGTTTTTGTTTGTTTGTTTTAAAGCAAATATAAAACAAGCCAGCTTTTCCACATTTTATATTCATCTTTGGCAGAGTCAGTTACACCATTTCTCTGAGCACTCACTCATGGCTGTGACTGCTTCTCCCTCCCATCTATAACACTGACCCCGTTTAAAGAGCACATCACAAACAGATGCACTGAAACCAGCAGCCTTTTCCAGGGTGTGAGCTGACATAATGGGCAGCTTTGCTTTCTCTTGGGACCAAGCACTCTCTTTATCACTAGGACAAATGACCTGTAGGAGAGGGATCCACAGCTAGACACTCTATTTCCTTATAAATGCCAGATCAGATCATAACACGTTACTGTGACTCACTGTGTTAATGACCAAGCACTTGGATTAGCAGGGAAACCATGAAGATGTAACAGACTGAAGCCAAGTTCCACCTATTTCAGAGTATACTTCCTAAGCAGGCACACTTCTCTTAAAACTTCACTTTCCTTTTCAGTAAAAATCTTTGAAATTCAGTTATAAACAGACCAAATCACTTACACTATCAATAAACAAGACTTACCTTACAGCAAATGTGTTCTGTTAGAAATGGGTGTAAATGATGTGTTTTTCACATCGGGGAAAAGTGGTTTGTGGTTTTCAGCTCTTCAGGCAGCTCCTCCAGGATTCTGCACTCAGCACTGGTGAGGCCACATCTTGAGTATCGTGTTCAATTCTGGGCACCACAGTATAAGAAAGACATTTTGGTCCTGGAGCGTGTCCAGAGAAGAGCAGCTAGGCTGGTGAGGGGTTTGGAGGGCATGTCACACAGGGAGAGGCTAAGGGAACTGGGGTGGTTTAGTCTGAAGAAAAGGCTCAGGGGAGATCTTATTGCTCTCTACAACTACCTGAAGGGAGGTTGTAGAGAGGCCGGTGTTGGCCTCTTCTCCCAGGTAACTAGTGACAGGATGAGAGGGTCTAAATTGTGCCACGGGAGGTTTAGGTTGGATATTAGGAAAAATTTCTTTACTGAAAGAGTGGTGAGGCACTGTAACGGGCTGCCCAGTGAGGTGGTGGAGTTGCCATCCCTGGAAGTGCTCCAGAAGCATTTAGATGTGACGCTTCAGGATATAGTTTCGTGGTTTTGGTAGTTGGATTATGGTTGGACTCAATAATCTCGAAGGTCTCTTCCAACCTTAATGATTCTATGAAAATATTTATTACTACTAGCTTTTCTGACATCCTGACTTTCCAACAAAGCCAACAAGATACATGTGGTACCACAAGCAGGTGGTAACAGTGATTTCAATTCAAGCTCTTTTGATAACACAACTCTTAGGATGCATCATTCTACTCGATGAAGGTATTTACAAACTTAAATGTATTCCTCAATACAGCTTTCAAACACATCCTTGGATGCAGGAGAATACTCAAATGTTATGCCAAATTAGGAGCATAAGCATAAGAGTGTTAATTTCTGTTCATGTCAGATGGAGTATACTTCCAAGTCTGTAAAGTCTGTGAGAAAAGGTCATGATTCTTTGAACTCTTACTCCAAGACTATTTTCAGAAGCTCTCATTAACTGAACTATTCTAAAAACCAGTATTTGAACGTAAGTACCTATTGCAGTGAAGAGCTGCTAGGGCAACAGACCATGCAGATTATCTATCTCCTTCCTCTGCCAAGGATAATAGTCTCATGCATACTATGCTTTTATCTGTGTTTATACTCTGAACTAAATTAATTGAAATCACAACTTTATCTTCTGCCTTCTATGACAAGAAGTCCTTCCTATTGTGTTCATCTTAAGGCAACTTCTTAGTGGAGCCTGTTTTCTTTTCTACAAACATGGCATAAATAATCATGGATGGAGAAACAGAACAGGTTCAGGAAAGCTGGTTATAGTCAGTACATTTTAGCTGGCTAAGTCTTAGATTTCCTAGCACAGAAATCAGGAATCAACATGAAACTTTTCCAGGCATTACTTTTTTAAACAACAGCTTAAACAAAACCACTTGTTTGGCTTTAAAAGTTGAGGATAATGTTGTCTCCATACACATTATATTATATGTTAAATGTAAAGCAAGACCAATTTCTAAAAAGAAATTTCTATCTGATGGAAACAGCTTTTTAAAAAAAGTCTCATAATAGCTTTTCAAAATTATATATATCACTACTAGATAACAAATTATGAAAGTCTTGTGGTTCAGTCTTGGTTTTGTTGTGAAGATGATAGTTGTGCTTGCTCCTTTTCTTCCTGTTGCCTTCATACAACCACACAGAAATTCCTCTTAATCCTCTTTATACAAAAAAAAAAATCTCACCTTCCATTTTTAGAAAGTTGGATTACCCTATGAAGCTATTGAAAAACGACAGTCACAGAAAGGTTTGGAGACAGTGAACAAGAGAGGGAATAAAAGCTATAGTAAATTCAATGTAACAACAGAAAATATTTGGAATTGTTTACCTTTTTTATTTACTTGCAAATTAATATTAATTTATTTCCTTCACATGTTCTTGGTGTTTAAAAGGCTACATATATTAGAAAACAGTTTGCATGTCTTAGAGAAGAATAGTAACACTTGCATAGCTGTATGTCTACAATAGAAGAGTGAAAAGTATGAGTGTTATATACAGACGTACAAAGACATATCATTTTTTATATATATATATAGGCTTCTTGGTCCCACAAACAAAACTTGGGTATGGCAAAAATATTTCCCTTTTCTACACAATACCAACTACATGTCTGGTTTTGAGCAACACGATTACTCTTCCCTGGAGT
Source organism: Hemiprocne comata (assembly GCA_020745705.1). NCBI lineage: Eukaryota > Metazoa > Chordata > Aves > Apodiformes > Apodidae > Hemiprocne > Hemiprocne comata. Next base: position 74,246,778 of record CM036589.1, read on the forward strand.
CAGCAGGAAATAGATTCAGTGACAACATCTGAAGAGTACAGAATTCAGATCAGTCCTTGTTAAGTTTATATTTGATACGAGTGTCATGTCAGAGAAAATGCACGAGCATGAACTCTCCAGACAGTAGATTGTCATTAATGGCTTTTTCCCAAGAAACTCTGTGACACCTGTTTTCAGGCATCCTGATACCTTCTTGATACATTAGGGAGTGAGACAGAAGCAGGCAGGACACAGGAAGAGAAAGACCTATAGGTTGGATCCTTCATCCCTAAGAATAGAAAAAACAACTCCTATACTACCTCTTACCATTGATAAACTACCAGGTTTTGCTCATTTTTGTAGGGCTTTGTTGCATTCTAAATTGTTGCCTCTATTGTGCTTTCCTTAATACCTCTGTATAAAGACTATTGACATTTACCATCTTACAGTGATATGCTACACTTGACTGAGCAAAACCTCTGTCATTTATATTGATGATAATATTTGCAATAATTTTAGCTTAAATTGTTCATTACATTTTTTAAAGGAAAATATTAATGCAAGTGCTTTATTAATAATTAAATACACATAAAGCAGCAGTGATAGTGGCTAAGCTGGGTTAGGCTAAGTATCCAATGAACCTGTGGAAATGCATGTTTCATTGCTGTGGACAAAGATAATGGCATGCAAGGAACTGCTATCCCAGAAAATGATGTAGCCTTTCATCCTTGATAACCAAAAAAAAAAAAAAAAAGGGAAAAAGGGAAGTCAGTACTTGGGAGCAAGCAGATCTCCATGAAACAAGGTTCCCCACAGATGCTTCCTTGATCTTAAAGCTTAATGTGAAACATTTATATGCACGTAGCACCTGGCCAGAAGACGTGGGAAGGCACTTTTATCAGACTGGCTGTATTTCTTTCTTAAATAATAGATTTCCTCTTTTTTTCCCCCCTCTTCTGGAAATGGAATACATGCTCAATAATGTTTCTGCAATTTTTTCTGTGCCTCTTTTTTTTTTTTAAACAGTTTAAAAATAACCTGACAATCTTGAAAACCTCAGCATCACACAATCTTCAAAACCATTAACACCCTTAAAACTGGCTGGTGCTGAACTGCATCCTGGTTTTTGAAAGCAAAAATATGTAGTCAAAATAAGTTAAGCATTTTTTAGATGAAGAAGGGGGTTTTTGTGTGTGTTTGTTTTTGTTGTTGTTGTTTTCAAAATGCATTAAAGTTAATTGAATGCTAATCTGCCACCCACATTTCTTTGACATCCAGGTACATGGATAAATGATGCATAGACTAAGTATGTCCAACTGAAACTACACAACAAACCAGTGGAATTATGTACAATATTTTCCCAAAGGCTTTTCACAGGAGTGAAGAACAGCACGTGAACCTTAAGCTGTTGCTCCAGACTACTGCCAGCTTCACAATGGTTGACTCACTTGCGTCTGAAACAGGAGTTAATGTCTCAAATACATAACATGTATGTAAACATGTACATACTGCAGCTATACCTTTGCATTCTTCAAATCATTCTTGATTTTATCTACATCCTCAAGCTAGCATGAAATCAGTTATGTATGCAAACCCTCATGATAAAAGCATAAAGCACATGCTTCCACTGAAGCAAATAGGAAAACGCACTTTGAATCAAATGACAAGTACCTTAGCACAATGCTTATTTGCCTTTGACTGTATGAAAAATGAAAGAGGATTTCCCCATAGATTTTAATGTTTTTTTTAGTATTAATACTGTCTTTACAAATAATAAAGTCCAAAATGTGTTATCCATTAAGACCAGCATCCCTTGAGCGCATGGGCTGAGAAAAGAAAGCCGGTTTTGTTTGTGTAAAACAACTCTTCACATCTTTCTCAAACAAAAAGCTTTGATTTTGCTTTAACTTTGCAAATAAGTCCTGCATTTCAGCTGAGAGCGAACCAGAAAAAAAATATATCCAAAACTAGATTACTCAAAACTGCAGATTGGGGGTATTTGTTCATTTGAGCTTCTGACTGTGGCTCCACTGCTACTGTGATGCAAAGAGATTTTCCTGTGGTTTAAATGTAAGACAATGTGAATTTTAAGAGAAACTGAAAGAAGTTTTTTACCCTGGTTACTTCTACGGCCTGGGATATGCAGAGTTTAGACACCAAATTTTAGCCTTAAACCAACCTCTTGCTAACTGCATCTCAACTTTTGTCCCTTTTTCAGGATTCCCAGGGATTTGAGAAATAAATGTTAAAAAGATCCCAAGCGCACAGGAGGCAAAACATGCTGTAGAGACTGCATACCACTCAGGCAGTAACAAATGCAATCATGTCTGGACAAAGCAAATAAGGAGATATTACAAATTTTCACCATCATTTTTTTGCTTCTCCCTACATCAGAAATCTTTGCTGTAAGTGTGATTGACAACAACTTGCATCAGGTAAGATCAGGGTTTGAAATGAGAAAAAGCAGCATCTCTCTTCCTCTGTGGCAGGAACAGAATGTGAAATACCTTAAAAACATTTGGGGTTAGCACAGCTATTTTAACAGAAATCATCTCCCTAGCCAATTTTTCTAGATTTGCATATGTGTAGAAGAATAACAAATATTCCTCTTTTCTGCCTTCCCTCTTGTAAGGGTGTATTGCTTCCAGTTAACATTTTGGAACCTGAGGCACAGGAAATTCTCTGCACAAGACAGCGGGAAACCAGCGCTCCCCTCTGTGCTCTCTCTGATGCTTTGAAAGTCTTTAAGCACACTCACCAGTTTCTCTCCCACTGCTCAGGAAAGAAACTTCAGAAAAATCAGCAAAAGTGAGGCCACTAGTTTTCAGTTAGGCAGGTATGAATTTGGGCAGTTTAAGCTACTGATATGAATTTAGCAGTAGTGAGCAAGCCATTGAGACTGCAGGTGTTTGGGCATCCCTGTGAAATGCTGCTGTGTTCCATATGCTGGTATGTGGAGAAAGGTAGATGCTTTGGAATAAGATTTGAAAAAAAGTCCAGCATAATAAGCAGGAAACACTGCATTTATGGCAAATAAAGGGAAGTGAGCATGGCCCCAACACTGAGAGCTATAGCTTAGCATCTAGAGCATTCCAGGATGCAGGTCGAAACCCATTTAGCCACATCGAACTCCAGCCTTCCTGGACAAATATCACAGCCACTGAGCAGCTGAACAGAAAGCATTTGCATCGGGCTCTCATGTATTTTTCAGAGCCTAGGCCAAGAAGAACAGAAGACAGGGCACAGGTGCTGGGACAGGCTGCAAAACCCCAGCTTTATGAACAGTGAGAATCCCTATAGAGGAGTCTTTCCAGTACTGTCCCATTTGAGGTAGTTCAGGCCATAGTCTGAAACTGAGCTTTAGGTGTCTAGGGACTTCTCATGTAAATTAATGTAGGCACATGTAGAAATTGGGCAAGTCCAGTGTCCAGCTGAGTAGGGATTTGCAAAGATTTAAATTCTGGACACAGGCAATCCAAAGGGCAGGCACCTAGGTGAACTGTAAGTCCCTGAAGTGAATTTACACCTAAACATCACTGCTAAAGTTAGCTTATTTGGTTTGCTAGATGCAGTTATGAATACACCCTCTTTACAGTGAAAATAGTTGCTTACCATAACGTTATTCCTGCCCTCATTAAGTGTGTAGAGAAGGAATTGTGAGGTCCTGCTCCAGCACTTGGTCAGTCCAAAAGCTGGGTCTTGGTACATCCTTTACAGGAGGAGCCAGCAAAGACTGCTTCATAGCAGTATTACTTCCCCAAAAGGAACTAAAGAGGAGCTGGCAGTGGTATCCAGCCTCTGCACCCATCAGACTGTTAACTACTAGAGACTGCAAAAGGCAGGCCTTGGTACTAACTCAACTTTCCTTGTGACCTCGGGCAAGCTGCCTATCAGCTTCTCAGCTATCCAGCTATAAAATGGGAATTCAGAGCACCTCCATTTTTCCTCACCATCTGCCAGGTCTATTTTCATTGTAAACATTGGGCAGCAAATACCTTCTATTATTCATAAACTAAGGCCAGACAGGACTGGAACACCTTCTCGTCTGACCTCCTGCATACCAGAGGCTATTATGTGTATAAACAATACACAGTGGGGAGCTGATCACAAATGGGGTCTCCAGGTGCTCTCTCCAAAGAAGAGAAATAATATTAACTCAAACACAGCCATCACCTTTCCCTATCTATCCAAAGCGCTGGGCCTATTTAGAATTTAGAAATAATTTTTGTTATTTTTTATAAAGCTAGCAAACTTCTGTGTGTTTCTTTCTTATTTTGAGAGTTGTTTCAGAAGAGGAATTTTTTTAATGGAAGTTACTGGAAGTGTCCATAAACATTAGGATATTTCAAAGACAAATTACTTGAGCACCCCAGCTCCTCAGCTGATACTGGTGCGTGCTAATGCACTTAGCACTAGCAAAATTGTTTCTAAATGAAACATTGAACAACTTTAAGAGAAAGTAAATTCTGGAAATCAGTTAGACTGGGCATGATGCATAAAAACAGACCTACTTAGATTAACTTAACTCACTCATCAATGTCTAAATATTATAAGGCTTTTCCAAGTAAAACGACCATATTCTTGTTGTTGATACAGCTCAACAAACAATGAGTAACTCAAGTTTAACCTAATCACAATCCTTAACTTTCATACATTTTGAGGAAACATACCCAGTGGCATTATTTGTTTTTTATAGGTTTATAATGGAGCATTTAAATGGCACTCAACTCTATTTAGGAGAGGTTCAAATAAAATTCAACTTAATGAGAATTAAGTTTTCTCCTCATTTCAGCTTGAGTAAAAAAAGGAAACTGCACAACTACTCAAAGTAGTAGTAGAATTTTTTTTATCTTACATTGTGATGGACTGGAATAAAATAGTGTAAAAGAAAATATTGTGGCAAGAAATGTGTCAGAAGGTGTCATATACATATTATAACATCACCTGTTTATTCAGTAATTCTATTACATACTGCCATCATGTCAGCTCTCAGAAAAACACCATCATATTGATGAAGGAAGTAATTCACATTGTTTCTCATCCAAGTGTGTGTGCTTTTCCTCAGGCATTCCAAACCTTGCTTAAGGAACTACCATCATCAGTGTCAGAATTCAATTTATCAGATCAAATACATATTAAGGTAGTGAAATATCAGGGCTGGCAACATGTAAGAGTTCAAACAAGATGATTTGATCATCCCTCTGAACTTAAACCTGGTGGTTCTTGGACATTGCACTGAAGTGAATGAGCTGGCAGATAACGCTGTCAGCTTTCTGTTTCCTCATCATACAACCAAGCTGATTTAATGATAAAATTTGAAACAATGTAAGACAATCCTTGGCTGCACTCCCTTCTCATTCAACAGCTACACAGGTATCTTCTCTGAGAACTTATTTCAGGAAAGAGCACACTGAAGAAAGGAGGTAAAGTTCATCAGATCTGAAGATAAAACCTGGCTAACTTAAATGCAGGCAGGGCAATAACTTGGCTTGTCGAGAATTTACACTCAGAAAAATACCCTATGGTCAGGTGCTCCAAGATTTAGAATGGGCCCTGTTATGCAGGATGGGATGAGGGAATCTCATACGGGAAGTGGAGGGAATGAAAACTGTGAGCAGAGAGGCTGTGCAGGTAGTACCTGCACGTGGCTAGTAAGGGTGTAAGAGCCTGACATCAGGAGTAACCAGGAGGTAACAGGAAACTTGCAGGTTTTGAAGCAGCATCAGCTCATCTAACCTAACTCTGGAGAGTACTGAGCTCAGAAGACAGCAAACCAGGGAGAACTGAACCAAGAGTGAGACAGGAAACTGAAGAAAGCCCTGAGGTAGCTACAAGCAATAAAGAGAAATGAGATCAAGATTCAAAGAATAATATTGGGACAAAATACAGTGACAGGGAGGAGGATGAGATGGAAGACTGAAGCAGGGAAATGAGGAGTAATCAGACAAGGACAGAAAGGTTCAGTCTTTGAGGAGCTGGTCAATCAGCCAAGGCTTCCTCCCCAGGGACTTGGATGGTATGGGAAAATTTCTCAACTCCCAGCAGGAGGTTAGGGAATCCATAGGATGAACACCCTTTCTTCCTGTCTACTGACAGCCAGTATAAAAGATAACTCTCTGCCACTGCTGTCAATGACACAGTGAGCTCAAGTAGCAGATAGTTGTCAGATGTATCCAAATGTCAGATTGCCATCTTGCTGATGACCCTTGTGGGTGTTGTTAGGATTCCACAAAATCTAGATTGGTGTCTTCAGTTTGTTTTTCTAAAACCCTAGGGAATTACACAAAATATTAAAACCAGTATTATGCTTGCAAGTAAAGATATTAAAAAGATAAGCAGTATCAAAACTACAAATGCCTGTTCCCTCTTAATGTGGTTCTGCATATCCCTTGTGATGTACAGTGCTCTACAGTGATCATGGCTGCATAGCCCAGACTGCTATTGTCCTTATAATTTTGTCTCACTTCTTTTTCTGTTGTTTTTCTTGTTTCTTTCTTTAAACAATGCAGAAGATGGGTGGCAAATCAAGGAGACTACTGTATGGAGAAAAAAAGCATATTTTCAGGGTCAAGACAGTCATATGCTGCCTGAAGAACGAGATCCTCTGTCTGCCTCTATACGTAACACAAAGCAGGACTCCAAACAGAAACCTTAACCTGATGATTGCTGATTCTTTCACTTCTTACATGTCCTATGTGAAACAACAGTAGGACTAGTTGTTCCCTGGGCACACTGTCCCTTAAGATAGAAGACAGAGTTGGGGAACAGATCAGGCCCTATGTAATCCATGAGGACATGGTTATGGACCTGCTTCACAAACTAGACACTCGTAAGTCGGTGGGGCCAGATGGTTTACACCCTAGAGTGCTAAGGGAGTTGGCAGATGTGGTTGCCAAACCACTCTCCATCATCTTTCAAAAGTCCTGGCTAATTGGGGATATCCCATTGGACTGGAGACTAGCAAATGTGACACCCATCTTCAAGAAAGGCCGGGAAGAAGATCCCAGTAACTATAGACCTGTGAGTCTCACTTGGTGCCAGGGAAGGTCATGGAATGGATAATCTCAAGAGCCATCATAGAACATTTAAAGGTCAACCAGACAATCAGGCCCAGTCAGCATGGGTTTATGGAAGGCAGATCCTGCTTGACAAACCTGATCTCATTCGATGACAAGGTGACCTGCTTAGTGGATGAGGGAAAGGCTGTTGATGTAGTCTACCTGGACTTCAGTAAAGCCTTAGGATAAGGTTGGACTCAATGATCTTAAAGGTCTTTTCCAACCTGAACAATTCTATTATTCTATCTGGCCAAGTTTGCTGTGTACTTACAGTTTCAGACAAAGTTTAATGTATTATTATGGTTTTCTGAATATCTAATAGGGTTTAAAAATGCAGAGTGCTTTGAAAAGCATTTTCAAGACATCTCACTGTGGGCACCAAAATCAACAGCAGTTTGGCAAGTTTAAACTTTGTCTCAGAACACTATCCAGTTTGCCCAGTAACACAGCTGGTTTTATATGGATATTGTAAAGCACTACAAAAGTGTCCACAAAGAAATTACTAATTCAGTCGCCACCACCGAATACAAATATTGCATTTCATCTTCTTCCATGAAGATAAAACAAAGTATTGAATGCTGATGAAGGAAGGACCATTCCAGCTGAAGATGAAAGAACATGCTGACATGGCAAAACTTAGCAGCATGTGTTTCTATACATAAACACTGCATTTCTACTTCTGTAGACAGGAGGAAACACAGGATGCACAGGTGGTGTTAAATTTAAGATATGTGCATGATTTTACAGCCTTACTAATGCTTTGCCAATCCAGATTTTTGAATGCAATATGCAATACATAAACTCATCTGTGCAGTTTTCAAGAATTTATAGTGATGAGGCAAACCCTCTAAAAGTTGAATCAAACCATAACTCACTTTATTCCAGTTTGGAAACTGTAACCTGGCATGAAGCAGCACAAAGTTCCGCCAAAGATCTGAGCTGGACTGGGAACTGAAATATTAACTTAATTAAACAATAGTGACTAATTTTCTGGCATGAAAATCATCATACTGCATTCCAGTAAGAACAGAATTGAGCAAGTTCACGATTTCCATTCATGGTCTTCAGGCATAGTGAACTCAGTGGAGGATGTGGATGTTAGAGGTTTTATCCATTGGCAGGAGCACTCCCTCCAAACAATTACAATTCCAGATAAAACCAAGCGCACAGGGTATGTTTGTCAGACGTACCAGCAGGCTGTGTGTGACCTTAGCTCTTTGGGTGCTCTTTGAAATACCTCCTTGTCCTGGTTTGAGCCAGGACAGAACTGACTTTCTCTTTAGGAATTTTACTTTTTGGTTAAGTCTTTGGTAAAAAACTGCACTTGCTGTAATTAACTTGCTGTTTTTTAGTCAGCGTCTGCTTCTAGGACTGGCAATGCTTGACGTTTATAGTTATTGCTAGAGAGTGGAATGCAGAACCAAGGTCACTGCTTGGCTCTGCTAAACCTCTTGTGTCAGAAACAAAGGAGGAAAAGGGGTTCCACCTGCAATCCTCCTGTGGGGAGGAGCAGACCAGATAGCTGATGCTAATTTACCACATGAAGTATTCCATCCTATACGTGTCATGCTCAGTATAAATCTGAGGGATCACGAGGGTCAACCTCTCTTCATCCATGGCTGGCATGCTAGAAGAACTCTATCTATCCATCTGCCTTTGATCCTGATGTGTGTGTTCCAGAATCTGTGCATTCCTGAATCCCGTTCCCATTTGTCACTGAATCCAGAAGTCCAGTGGGAACTTTCCCAGGGCTGCCCTGCAGCCTTGGTGGTGACACGTATGTTATTTGGGAGGAGCACCACCGTGGCTTTGTATCTATTTCATTATTTTCTTTTTCACCATCACGGTTTCATTAACTCTGCTAGTTTAGTTTCCAACCCGTAGGCCTCTCTCCCTTATTATCTTTTCTTTCCGTTTTTGGGCAGGGAGAGGGGTTAATAAGGAGCATCCATGATTCATTTAATTGCCAGTCCTTCCTTGACAATTCAGTAGGTGGATGCTTACGTGTGCCTCGCAACCTAGTGGCCTCCCATGTGCCCCCGGCAGGATGGGGGTGGCCCGGGCCCGCGGCTCCCGAGCCCCCCGAGTCCCGGCGGGCGGCGCAGGGCAACGGCGACATCTAGCGGCGGACTGCGGAGCCGTCACACAGCGGGGCCTAACGCCGCCGCGGCCTTCACGGCTCTTCCCTTCCCCACAGGCTTCGACCCTGCCCGCCCCGCGGGGCTTCCTCCCTCCCTGCCGAACGGGGCTTTATCCCTGCCGCGGGAATCCGGGAAGCAACCAGGCCCTAAAGAACGCTCCTTGGTACAGCGTTTTTCTTGATTGCTTCGAGGATACCGCTGAAAAGTATGTTAGATAAAAGACTTGGTACCAAGACATCAAATTTCAAAACATTCTCTGTTTTGGCCATAGGTGCCAATTTAAGATGACTAACTCACTCTCCAGTCAGAATACAATTTATTTTCCTCCCTCCCCCCATGAGAATAAATAAAGAGAAATCTTTGACACCACAACAACTCCCATATCAGATAAAAAATAAACAAATAATTGAAATAATAAAAATCAAGTACTACTTACTGAAGAGGCAATGAGGTATTTTCTGGACACATGGGCAAAATATATGTATTTTTCCCTTTCCTATCTTAGAAAGCTGCATAATGTTTGCTGTTTCTGGAAAGCTTCATTCAGCCTAATACTGACACTTGCTGGGGAAACATGCCATGGAAATGCCAAGGCCAAATGGTTAAAACCTGGCACGTGATAATCAGTTGAAATCAGAGCCTCACAAGTGGGAGTGCTGAGCAAACACACAGGCGTAGTGCTGCCACTTTGTGCTCTAGACCTCCAAAACATACACAGCCTACACGAGGAGATCAAATCAAATATGCTCTATTTTGTAGCCCAGATGTTTTATTAGACCCATACAAGTCTACCCAAAATTTCTAAAAAGAAACAATGTGTTGCTAAAACATAGTCCTACTTGAACTGTCCTTGAAAAACTGGAAATAGTATGTCCATGCCAAGAACACTTCAAGGATTCATTCAATGTGATGCATCCATTAGTACATGAGATCAAGTCTTTAGCCAAAACCAAACTCTTCTTTTGTGAGCATGTGAGCCCTGTGTTTATTTGTCATCCATACAGCCAGTGAAGCTTCAGCTTCCTTTTGGTTTTGTGTCAGAAAAAAAGTTTAGGAGGCTTATATTGTCAAAGGCTTTACCTACAAGGCAAATATGGCTGTGGTGGTTTAAGCCCTATCCAGACATACCTAATAGCCCTGGTTTGCATCTTTCCAAAACTATTACTCCCAAATCTGATTTATGAGAAGGGGATACACACTTTTTCACGAGTCTTTAGAGCAAAAATGCTGAGCTTACACAGGCTTCACCTTACACAGGCTTAGACCTCGGGCACCTCCTTGATGCAGCTTCAGAGATGGAAACCTTCAGCAGAAATGCAGCACAGAGAGCTGCAGGCTGAGGAGACACCAGAAGATGACTGTAAAGTCCCCAAGCAAAAAAAAAAAAACTTCAGTGAATTTTTTACAGACACCCTCCTGGCTTGCTTTGCCCTATAAGATGGCAGAGAAGAAGGAAGACTTTCAGAGAACAGTGTGTAATGTATTTGGGGAAAAAAAAAAAAGAAATACACTGCAAAACATATTGCAAGGCCTATCCACAGCAAACTCTGGTCAGGCTTAGCATCTGCATCACAGCAAGTGGTACGGTTTTCTGACTATACAACCACTTTTCTTAAAAGTGGTACATGTGCTTTTAACATCCTGCCAAAACGTCTTTCACACAAGAAAGCCTAGACAAAACATCTTCAAATACTTGCTGAGTCCCTCTGACTGAAAAGATCCTTACTTAACTAACAGATTTCTTATACACAAAATAGAGGAAGGCTTCTTAAACACACACCACAGAGCTGTGCATATGTGAGGCAGAATGCAACAACACAAAAACCAGAAATAACCATAACAGTGAAACCTTTTCCTTGTAGAAAACTAATAATAATGCTAAAGCACATGCTGGGTAGCAACAGTTTGTCCACGTGCCAGAGGAAAACAAAACCCAAAAACTCTAAAGAGTTACACAAGCCAAGCCCTTTGAGAGAAAAAACAGCCCTCTGAATAACCGAACACTGGGTCCTGGCATTATTTTGTAGAGTTGTTATTCTTCTCCCATGTGACTGCAGTAATCTCAGAATGTCTACTTACCCTTCTGAGGTCCATGCAAGAATCTATTTATAATTGTGGGATACCAGTGCTAGTGCATAATGACACATGGCCTTTGTTACTGGAAGTGATCCTGGCTGATTTACTAGCAACAGAATGAGTAGCTGACATATCCTATGAGAACATAAGGTACAATTCTTACAGGGGAAGTAGTAAAAAGAAAAGGGAAGCCTTGAGATGCATTCAAAGGTACTCAGAACAAAACAAAAAGTCACATTTTTTTAATGCAATTTTCCTCATTTGCAAATAAATAATGGAGTAAAGAGCAAGCCAAAGACCAAAGTACCTATCAATTCTGTTGCATCTTGGGTGTTCTAATAAAAGTGACAAGGGTATACTTTGTCAAAGGTGAAAGACATCCATAACCAAAAAAATAAAAGCCAAGGGAACCAGGACTGGCATGCACTTTAAGAAAACCTTGCTCACAAGACTGCCCACCACACAGCAACTCCACAAAACTAGTGGAATAAAACTCCTAAAACTGATTTTGCCAGAAGTTTGATATTATTCTTCCCTGCAGCCCATCAGGAGAATATCTTCACAGAACCAGAGGAAAAAAAAACAGTCCTACTGGGCTATCAGCTGACACATTTTTGCATCTTCCACAGCTTTCTCTTTTCCATTCCCTTGAGTGCTGTATCAGTCAACACTTCACAATGTCCACATTCCCTTATCAACAACCAGACACTAGTGTTCATGGCATCCCCTTGCCAATGGATAGGCAAGTTTGACACATGCCTTATTTATTTTGGAGATTTGATAAGCTGTGATTCTTGGCTCTTGGTATTTCTAAGTTTGGGAACAGCTTTATTTATCACCAGCTCTGAATTAAGGCTATAAAACTTCTACAGATACATGTAGATGTTCACTTAAAGGAGAGCTGTGCAACACTGCAAATGAAATTAAGGTTAAGGACAATGTCTGTTTAATGGTAAAAACAATTAAGCTAGCATGCTAAGGAGTAAACCACACCAGTACTGGTATGACTGGAGCATTTCCCAGGCTTTGCCATAGCAGGAGTCTATATACACTTTGTGTACAGACCAGACACTGTGTTGTGCACAGCTGAGACTGAGTAAGAGTATCCAGCTACTAACAACCTTACCCTTTTGAAACTATATTCTCAGGTTACACAAATTAATCACTTTCAAGGTGTTTTTCCTGGAGTTCAAGTGAGTCAAGGGAAATCCACAGCAATCCCACAGTTGTGAATGTCATCCAGCAGGAAAGCTACTTTGTGCTGTTAGTGTCAGCAGGAAACTCTTACTCTGGTTTCCAAAGGGCATCCTTATGTCACAGTGAGTACACTGGCAAAGAAGGGTATTCCTTCACATATGGCATTCCCTCCTGACTCAGTACTGTTCATCTGTAGCATTTAGAGCTGTGTACTCAGAGGAAGCTGCTATTTCAGACAGTACCAATGAGTGAACAGCTTTTGCAGAGATCACTGTTTCACTATAAAGAAGACACTTGCTTGGACAGAGCAGAGTATCACTATAAATACCAGCTTCTTACAGTCATTTCTCTTCTTGGCAGTGGCTGATATCTGGAGTGCCAAATTAAAGAACAAATGTGGTAACTGCACCCTATATTGTAAAATCAATACGTTAACAAGTCTCCTTGGGTCTCCCAGCCCAATGCAAAGTCTGAATTTCCTTGTCTACAGTAGAAGATATTAACCAGGCAGTTCGTATTGCAGGAGTCAGCTATCATCTGGAAAGCACTTTGCCTTGGTTTGAAGATGACAAGTTCATAAAAGAGCCATTTCTCTAAGGAAAACCAGAGGAACTTCTGGTTAAGTCAACATAGACAGCTCTAAAGGCAGTACTGATGGTTTTTTTGCGACCAAGATATTTAGGTTATATAACACCACCTTATAGGAGATTCAGGATTTTTCAGGCTAAGAAGGAAAACCTGCAAATTAAGTAGATTAATTAAACAATAGAGTTTCTCATCAGAGATTAGCTGCATCTTCTATTTCACCAGTGTTATTTGGTGTTTGTTTGGTTTCTGCTATCTTCTTGCACTGCTGTGCAAGCTGCCAAATTTGTGTCAGTAAGAAACAGCCTCTTGCCTACAACGTTTCCTTCCCTCAGCTGAACTTGATACCCATTACTCTGGAATAGGAGCTGCATCTCCGTTTCCAAAATGGGTTTTCATCAGGTATGGATTTGGTCTAGAAGGTGCAATTGCAGTAGAGGCATGTCCACACTGCCGGAAGTTGAGTCAGAAAACATTTAGGTCTTTACTGCATTGACTATGCCTCTTCATTCCAAGAATGCAGTTTCAAACAGGCATCGAAATTACATCAAGAAAAGTTTTAGAAGGACAGAATCTTTTAGGACATAGTGGCAGGATTCAGATCAGCAGATGCTATCCTGAAGAATCAGTATTCTACAGCTTCTTGTAAGTTAGAGGCTGGTGGACTTTAGGTCTGCTAGGAGTGGTGACCCAGAAGCTAGTGTTGATCCTCCTTCTCTGCCTAGGTTAGCATACTGGAGTCTTGGCACTCCAAATGTGATTATATGCACGTATCTCTATACACCTTCTCTTGACAACTAATTTGTGGCCTTTCTTTTAAGCTATGTTTTTGGGTGTTGACAGTAATTCCCAGATGGCTCTCCCGGTATCAGAGCCAGCCCTTCCCTGTCAGCAAGGCATTGTTACTTTATTTTAAACACTGATGTGATGAATCATTACAGTCCAATTTTGGACCAGGTACTGCTTTCTAGGCACCTTTTTCCCCTGTCAGCTTTGTCAGTCCAGTTAAAAAAACTTGAAGAAATAAGCAGATTTTAACTACTACTATTACTGTTAACTAGTATGATGCTTTTCTGTTTATCCAAAAACAAACCCGAATTTCTGAGTGGGTCACAGTGACATATTTTTCCCCAAACTGACACAGAGAACACATCAAACATCTGTCCTCAACAGTTTTAAACTGTCCTCTGGCATTAGCTTGGCTTTCTCTCCATCTTAATCTTTTTTTAACTCAGAACAACTTTTTCCAGTTATCCAGAGGAATCTCCAGTAAAAACAGACAAGTCATGAGTTGATGTTCCTGATATTTGAGGTTAAACAAGCATTTTTATTTTTATTTAGAGTAAATCAACATAGCTCCTACAGACTGTCGTGGAGACTTCTGATTGAATTGAAACTTAGTCTTGCATGTTTTATGAGGCTGTATATACACATCTCAGTAAAGAGGAAAAGGAGGGCATAAGACTTATTTTTCTTTACATTACAGAAGTAGCGTCATTTTAGCCAGATATGTTTTTGTTTGCAGTTAATAATACTCCTTCCACATCACAGCTGATCCTAGGATTTACACCCTCATGTAAAAAGACCCCAACACTTTCCCAGAGACACGTAGGTTTTCAGGCTTTAAAGCATACACATGGGAATGGACACTGCTGGTGAACATGGACATTACCAAGAAAGGGCTCAGATATGAAGAAGCAATGGTCAACAGTGGCTCAATGGATGACCACATGGCCAATGGGATTGAATTCATAGTAAGAATTCCTTCTCCAGTTGGACTGACTTGCTATTGCAGGAAGGCAGGTTTAATGTTTTCCACTGCAAGAATTACATTTTTTACACCTGTTTCTTCTAGTCCTCTGTTATGGAAACAGTTCCTTTTCCAGCTGCCTAATCAGTTAAGGTCCCAGATAACATGCTTTCAAAAAATAATTTTATGTAAGTATTGAAAGACTTCAGTCAGGCTGCTGCTTCTGACTTCTGGTGGTTTAAGAACAGTTTCAAATACATGAGAGAAGTCTGGAAAAGAAAATAAAAATCCTGGAAATGAAAGCATTAATTCCCCTCAATGAGCATGACTATCTAAGGAGAAAGAATAGGTCGTTTAATAAACAATACTTTTTTCGCTATTTCTTTCACAATTAACAGGAACTTCTTAGCAGCAGCAACAATTTACCAGTTACTATAAAAACACCCTTTTTGAAGGCAAATTGATTATTTTTTTAAACTGCTGCTTAATCCCTCTCCAGTAAGCTCTCAGAGAGCGTGAATCAATATAGCTCCATGGAATTCAAGTGTTTTGCACAGGATTATCTTCCCTTAGCATCAAGCTGCTTGCCAGTCATACTGTACTGAGCACACAGGGTTTCACAGGGTGGAATTCCCCAAGATACATATGGTGCTTTGTTTTAGGACTAGTGCAGTTATATGTGGCACTGAAGTGTTTCCACACAAGTAAGCTTTTGATCACTGACCTAATAATCCCATTTCATCTATACTACCAAGGTGAGTATAATGAAGGAGATTAAAATAATTTGTTTATCCTAATAAAATGGAACTGTGATGACTGAACAGAATTTCTAGCAAGTTGTAGGAACAGAGAAGAACTCTGTGCTACAGGAATAGGCTGCCACAAGAAAGACAAACAAGTTATCCAAAGTGGATGAAAAACTGGAAAAAAAAGTTGCTAGTAATGAAAACAATGCTGAATTGAAGCAAAAATCCTAACCACCTTAAGGCAAAAACTCGGGGGGGGGGGAAATAATGGAAAATAAAGTGAGAGTGTCAGATGAAGCATGTGTGCACATGAGGGATGGCTAAGATGATTTTCTGTGGATATTTTTCAATTCTCCAAAAGGAGCATGAAGGCAAGACAAAACAGCTAAGATCAAGTGATGACTCAAGGATTAGTGTTTAAAGGTAAGCTTGGGGATGTTCCACAACTGGAAGTAATTTACAGACAGGAGGAACTGTCTTTGAAGGCTAGCCTCTGACTGGATTCCTTAAAAAGCATCCAAACCACCTTGGTGGATTGAATCCAGGAGAACCAGTGAGGAAATAGAACAACAAGATAAATAAATCACATAAATATAAAAGCCTTTGATTGCCTAGTCCTGTTCCACACAAGAACAGTAGCACGTGAGCATTTACCTCCCAGTTTCTTTTTCTAGCTACAAGAATACCTCAAGTTGCACTGTTTTTTTTCTCCCCGAGACACTTTGAGTTTGTGGAAATCCTTTTTGAAGTTTGGCTTCCAGGGCGTAACACAGTGTTCTAACAATGGCTGAACTAGTACCTAACACAGTAATGTTTATTAATTTGTTCTTCCAATAATTGCTACAGCATATTTGACCAAAATTCTCCTGAAGCTTAAGCAAAGGTGATTAAGGTAGGCATGGAGTTTATGATGCAGGAAGGCACTGCTCTGAGGAGAAATCTCACACACTCTAAATTCAGCCAACACTCTTACCTCCTCAATGTCTGACTTGTCATATAAAATATCTTTTGGTTGCTTAGGCCAGGTCAGCCCTAGTGATTTCCTGGCCCATCTCCACCTGCTTCCTTACTTACTAGCTCCTATTCTTTTACTTTGATTTTCTTCTTTTTTTTTTCCTGTTGCTTTCAAATCTTAAATAGCTAAGGAACAAGAATTAGTTCCTACAAGGCCCACTAGAAAGTCTCTTGACTGGTGGAGTGCATCTCATTTACACTGAAGTACAGTCTATATCACATGTTGCTTATTCTCAACTATGCTTTCTCATCAAGTATCATACAATGCAAAGGCAAAAAGTTGATGAAGGTGTAGGTACCACTAACTACATGTGGTCCTTAGCCTTCATTAATATGGCACTGGCATACCTATGTAAGACACAAGGTTGAATAAATTATTGCTTAGGGAAAAAGATAAGAGACACTGAGCTGTCAACCTTCACTGTATTTTTAGCATGATAGTTTATTTGTTAATTTCCTATTTTCCTCTAATCATTCCAAAACACTGGGATGGACATTGGTACAACACAATCTCACTGTCTAAATACACACAATGCTTAATGATAATGGAAACAAGAGAAGGTAGTGCTCACAGACCAGGCTGGCAAGGTTTAGGTAAGAGTTCAGTGATGTGATTTGTATTGTTTTTCCCCCAAAATGGAAAACTAGAGGTGGAGTTTACTGATTGCATGTGTGGCAGAGCCGGAAATAGACAGGAGTAACAAAGATCATGAGGAAAGAGAGTTTGGGAAGACTGCCCATACAGCACTGCTAACAGACTTCCAGAAGAAAGATTGTTTTTGGCATTGAAGGCTTTTTAGAATGAGACTCAAAAGAAAGAGCAGTTTCCCAAAAAATTAATCTTTATAAAGAAGATAGAGTTTTATTTTTTAAAAGTTGGCCTTCTTATTAATATTTCTTCCTAAAAAGAAACCTGCTAGATTGTTGTGGGATTTTTTTACAGGATCCAGACAATAATTCTACTGACTTCAGCTGGACCAGCCTCAAGTTTGGAATTACATTTGTGTTTCAGTATCTTGCTGGATCAGTAAAAGAAAGTCTTAAATTCTTCAAGATAATAAGCTATGTATTAAAAACTCATACAAAGTCAACTGGAGGTAGCCATTTTAGCTACAGCATGCTTGCACACATACACCTTTACCTGCTAATGGAGCTTTAACAAATATTTCAGGGCCCGGCATTAATCTGTGTGTTTTTTGAGTCCCCTTTAGTACACAGAAAAAACATTCTCAGGCTAATTTTTCTAGTATATAGTCTAATTATTTTCTAAAATATGAAGCTGTAATTGCTGAAGTCTTACAAGATTTTGCATACAATTCAATTCTAGTTGACTGACATCAGTTATCTAGAGTTTATTTTCTGCTCTCTCAGGTGTCTTCAGTGGTCAGCTGTCATCCTAATCCTAGGGTTTTGACCTGGATTTAATTCCCTGGCATACCTGGCTGCCAGCTGGCATAACTAACTGGATGGCAGGTCTTCTTCAATAGCTCTATTTTCTTATTGAAAGTACTTTTTGATCCGTTTTCTGCATTTATATATTTGGAAGAAGTCTGTCATCCTTCCAGAAGACCCAAAGATGGGAGTTAACATGGGACTGTAAAACTCTGGGAACTGCTGAAAATACCACCTGGAAAAATCTTTCAATATGGAGTGTGGGTCTTGGCAAGGACAGGATAACAATCTTCAACAACAGACAAGCTGCTGCAACAAAGAAAAAGATTGATTTGTTCACTTTGCCTATTGCAGACAGAAAAGAAACAGTGGGCTCACACAGGCATACAAAAAACCCCGTGTCCTTTTTAATGGCACAATTAGTGAAGTTCTGGAGTAGATTACCTACAAAGTTGTAGAGTTTCTGACATCAGAAGTCTTCAAGAAGAGCTGAGAGAAGTGTTGCTAGGGGTGAGACAGGTCCAGCACAGCCTGCCTTGATTGGGATCTCGTGAGGTCTAATCCATGCCTATTTTCAGTAAACACTCCTTTTAATTTTTGCTATATCATTAGGTGAATGAAGAGTCTTAAGAAAATTAAACTGGCTGCCTCCCTGGCCAAACACAGAAGGAGGTTTGATCAAAAATCATATAACCTGCAATTCAACAAGCTTTCAGCAAAACATGTAAGCGTGTTCCCAGTGTTTGAGACACATTTTTGCATGAGACTTTGATGACTAAGGAAGAATTGATTTAGGCATGTGTTTCCTACATAGGTAATATTTGTTTTCTGGAAAAACAAACACAACACAAATCCTAAAACTTTAACATAAGATCCCAACAAAAGACGCAGTGTTTATTTCTTACAGTCTCTGCCTCCACATTGGGAAAGGAAATGAAAGCTGCAGCAAGTCCAGGAAATGATAGCTTTTTCTTCATTCCTCCTACACATGCATTAAAAAGAGGGTGTGTGTGGGAGGAAACAAACATGTTAACCCATTTACATTCCCTTTGCTCCATTTTCTCCATCCAAAAATCAGAGTTCAAATGAAACATGAGAAGCTTTAGCCCAAAAGCAGAAAATCTCAAAAAATGTCAGAGGTCAAAAATGTCAAAACGTTTAAGTAGGTGCTTGCATTTCCAAGCAGAACATACTCAGCCCTTCTCTCCTTGTCCATTGTTATTTGCTCCAGAGTTACAACTTTGTATTCCTTGTGCAAGAGGAATGGGTCTATAATGTTCTGGCTACATAAAAGATTGGGTTGAACATAAGCCATCTCAAATATTATCCTGAAATGTGAACTAAACATGAACTTTTTTAAAGTTCAAAAAGTTAAAAAATCCCCATGCTGCTTGATTTTAATGAGACAAGGTCCTTCTTATGTGGAGACAGTGATGTATTCCTAATTCAAGAGAGATTGTTAGAGATTTTCAGTGATCTCCAGAGCACAGAAGATCAATCCGTTTTTAAAATAATCGTATCAAAAGGAAAGCCAGGATTAGGATGCTTAAATATAGGCTACAATCCAAGGCTAGATTAAGTATGCTGAATTAATTTCAGGTTTCATTAAAAAGTAAGGAGCTGACAACTCCTGTTCTTGTAAGGAGTCAAATTTCTCCCTCCATAGGAAAAACAGCAGCCAGTTGTAAGCTTGCAGTTACTCATGCTACTGCCTACACGAGTCTGCTGTGTCCCTCTGCTTGTGAAACTCGTTGTCCATCCATTTCTTGGTATCTTGAAGTATACCATCTTAATTCACTGCACAGTGTCAAAACACTCATCTGATGATATCTTGAGCAGTCTTCATTTCCCTCAGTTGCCCTTAAGCACTAAATACTGCATTCACTTTTCTTTAATTTATAAATGAATCAGCTAAAATACAAGCACCATGACAGCCATGATGGTCTGAAGACATCAGAGCAAGCAGAAGACTAGTAACTTTGCATTAGTGAAACTAATACAGTTGGGAAAAAAATTATACAAAGCTTTGGGCACTGAAGCCCTTTTTCCACTAACTTTTTTTTTTTTCCCCTAAATGATACTAGTTGTTATAATTAAAGTTTTAAAGAGTACTGCTGTGCAGTTAGTGAATTCATCATTTGACTCCTTTTTCAAGCACAGTTTCAACAGAAATAACAGACACCATATCCACCTACCACTGACCAGCACCATGATTTCTGCAAGTGTTTGAAGTTAAACCATGTATTTATGATTACTGTTCATCTTTGTCTGAGATGTAGGCAGCCAGCTCACACAGAATACTTAAGATCACAATGACCAATAGCTGTTTCTTGAACTGTTTACTCAACATGGTTGAAAAGTTTTCTTCAGCTTTGGCTCAATGTGATTTCAGTCTTGAGCCAGAAACACTGATCTTTAGGGGCTTACGATGCCTTACAAAATCTAGGCAGTTTGCCAAAGGCCTTTTTTTTTAATTAAAAAAACTGAAAACTTTGTTGAACTGTGGTAGAAGGTTAAACAATTCACACAGTTTTGATTCTCCCTACCCCCAATTTGCCTTGTATTTCATGTCTTCTTGTCAAGAAATAAAGTAGCTTTATAGCGGGATGGATGGAACCATTTCAGCTATTATACAGCAATGACAGTATTGCTGGCAATCTGGAACAAATGTTAACCTCATTCCTTCTCAGGATTTTTAAAAGAAATAAGTATATTCAACATGCTGAAAAGTGTTTACATCACATAGTACCAATTTTCTTATGGCTTACTTAAAAAAAAAATAAATCCAAACAGCTTTGTTCCCTCTGAGAATTGGAGTACAGGAAGTGAACTGTTCATGCCAAGGGGCAAGACTCACAAATTTGACTTGAGTGAAAGAGTGTCTTGTTTCCAAAAGCACTAATGCACACATAATACAGTACAAGCATGTTTCAACACATTTTTTAATTTACAAATGCTTTGTGGCAGAAAAGATCCATCACTTAAGAACAGATAGAAAGGGGAAAAAAATCTCAACCTACTGAAAATTCATGTTTGTGCCATATTGTGCCATTGATTTTTAAGATTAAAACCAGATGTCTTCTTTCTAAAGTGCTCTGAATGATCCATTGTTTCAGAGAACCCTCTAACTGGCCATGGTGATTTTAAATTCTGCTGTGAGCCACAGAAATTTTGTAAATAAACCCTTACGTAAGCAGATACATATTAGTCTTGGGTTTTTTTTTTAATGTAACAAAATGTAGTTTTGTTCATTTTGACGAATACTGTTTTATTCCTGACTGCACTTCAAAATGCTCTCATGAATGCATTCTGGTGTGTTTGGGAGTGGGGGAAGACAGTCTTGATGAGAGGCCTTTTGCTGGGTGCCTCTGCTAAGGAACCTTTGTCAGGAGATTGAAGAATTGGCCCTGTTTGCTCAAAATATAGAAATCCTGAATTAACCAAACATGAATTCAGGAGGTGTCTTTAAGACTGTAAAATTCAGCTAGTGAATTGTTAGATAGATTTAGGCTGACATTTTCGATATGCAAATTATATCCTCATTAGTGAAAAAATAAATATAGCTATTCTTGCTTAGAAATCTATACAGAGAAAGGGAGCCTGACACACCTCTCTTTAGAGGAAAGAGCAAACCAAAAGGTAAGATCAGTAACACTTTTTCCATTTTATACCTCCTCTTCACATTTAGAAGGGGTCACTCACACTTGCTCTTTCAGGCCTAAACATAGCCTGTAGCCCAGCTGTAAGCAGTTGCATTAGTGGGCATTCACCTTCCTGGTTTAAATGTAAGAATAAATAGTAGCAGTAACATTATTCAGATCACAACAAACATAATTTCCAGCGTTAACCAAAATGGGAATATATCTTGCTAACTTCTGCTGCTAGAAAAACACCCTCTAAAACGGAAGCTCACATCCTTGCCAGGGTTTCAGCACTGGGTGGGTGCTCACATAAACAGGCCCACTGGCAATTTGAGGGAATGCCTGTGAAGGCATTACAGGCAGTTACAGAAAGAGTGCAGCTCTGCCTGGCCTTAACTGGCACCCCCAAATCTCAGCCAGCCCTGTTTTGTGTGCTAGTGATGCTCTCTCTTCCTTAGTCTTACACCTTTTCACTTTCCCTGTTAGCAATGCACAGCAAAATGTGACACGTGCTTCTTTTCTTGGCTGAGATCCCAGTCGCTACCTCTAAGCAACCCCTTCAAGGTCCTGTATTCTAAGTTTCCAAATTGTTGCCAAATTTCAAGCCACATTGCTCAACATTCCTCCAGAAGTGTTTTTATTTCTTTCTTAATGTCTTGATTTCATTTTTCAATAACATCTTTGTATGGGTGGATTCAGTAAGTGGGGGCATGCTTTGGCATTTTTCCTCAGAGGCAGCATTTTCATTTGTGTCAGCAGAAGGTTATAGGACTGCATGTGGAATATTTACTGTGAACTATTAGCTCCAAGTGGTGGCCCTTAGAGGCAAACATTTCCCCCAAGTAAGTTACTTAGGGGTCTGACTGGCTCTGGCTTTGACAGAGCTATGCAACATTCCCTAGTTTACATCACTCCCTTCTACAGTATTATTTTTACCACCACATTTCCTTCCATCTATTCACACTTCACCCCAGTTAGCAATGTTTCTGAAATTGCTCATCTTTTACTGACTGGGTACAGTACAGTGGAATAATTGTCCTGCATTACAGTTTCAACACTAATCTTCAATAGAAAGACACAGATCAGCACCATGCCCTCATATGGAGCCTCTATAAAATTTATTATTTAAGCACCTGTCACAAAAAGCTTGTGTCTCTCAATCTACTCAGCAGGCAGGATGCAAAACTCCATGAAACATACCCAGCTATTCTGGGGATGGGCTATACCTTGGAGAGAGTAAATAAAATTGTCAGTATGTGTAAGAATATTTTATATTACTGCAGTACTTTCCTTTAGCTATTAACTACAAAGACCTTTCAGTTTAGTTTACTTGCTTGATATTGACAAATACAATTGAAGTACACAGCAAAGCCATAATTTATACTGTAATTCTCACTTTCCTACCTATTGCATAATCTGCTCACATTTTGGTATCTTGCT
Source organism: Hemiprocne comata (assembly GCA_020745705.1). Classification (NCBI taxonomy): domain Eukaryota; kingdom Metazoa; phylum Chordata; class Aves; order Apodiformes; family Apodidae; genus Hemiprocne; species Hemiprocne comata. The sequence continues at coordinate 74,269,797 of CM036589.1, forward strand.
CCTGATGCAGCATCCCACATGATTGCATATATGTATTGCCAGGAATAATATTTGTAAATAATTTACAGCTCAGACTCTGAAAACAGTGATTTGAAGCAAATATTTTGTTTAGACCAAGAGAAAGACTTGTAGTAGTTATATGAAATTAAGTACAACATATAAAGTTGTGCACTGTTCCTTCACTCAAACCCTAACATTATTTATTTAAATAGGTATTTAAGAAAGCAGCAGGTCATCTTTCAACTATACAGGAAAACAAAACTGATTTCTGAGTTCCTTGAGGCTCCCTTCTTCAGCTTCATCACAGGGAAACTGGTTGTTAATGTGGCATTTCAAAAATTAAAGCTATTGATAGAGAGAATCAGAGCAAGCAAGCACAGAGCAGTTGCATTAAATTATTCTCATTTAACAGTATATTAGAGGGGTGGGAAAAAGGAATGAGCCATTTGCATGAGAGACTCAACTACCATATAAGCTGTCTCAAAGTGGTTTGAGGTTCTCTGACACTCAGCAGAAAGTTGAGCATTTATGCTAATGAAAGCCACTTAATCACTTGACAGTTATTAGACATGAAAATCTAACAGTGTTATAGTCAGTTAATACCACTGGGTAAGCTAATAAATTCCAAACACACAGAATCAATTTACCTGAACACTTTGTGCTGTATACTAAGAACCAAACTCAACATTTGTTTACTCCAGACATCCCCACTGGGGTGTCAATCATTGCACAGCAGTAAAAAAGGAGAACAGGGGTTATTTTCACTATGAGAGTTTTCCAGGAGCAGACAAATTCTGTTCCCAACTACATATGTATGATCCCAATGATATCCAACAAAAAAGTTTCACTCAAGCAGCAGACAACTTCTGCAGAGTGGACAAAGTCTTTTCAAGTCTAGTTGCTAACAAGGATTGTGGTTGCAATAGATAGTGCTGGGATGTACCACTTAGGCAAATGCTGCACACCAGACTCCATTTCCCTGCTCAGGACTGTTACGCCCTGACTAGGCACTGTCTTCTTTGACCTGAGAGCTCCTCGGATACCACACAGGTACTTTGCATATGTGTCCAGAAGTGGTCAGATGCAAAGATCAGGCAGTTAAACCCCCAGAGGGCCTGTACCACTCATTGTGTACAGAACACATCTAAAATACACACCAATGTGATCACATTAATCTTGTTGAGGGGCAGATCATCATAGAAAGAAGAGAGAGCAGTGAGAAAACTCTCCCCCAAAGTCACAGATGCAAAGCCCCCTTAGTCCAAGGGATTTCCAACCCACTTTCTAGAACCTGCATCTAAAGATGATTCACAGAGTATAGGAGACATGTGGGGCACCTATAGTCTTGGACTTTTTCTGGCTTGGATGTCAGGCAGGCATCGCACTGCAGGGTCTATCATGGTGACCTTAAGCTGATGAGCAAGGAGAATCCTCAGTTCTGTTCTCTCTCTGGCCATCCTAAATCCAGTCCAATCTGTAGCTGATCTTACCTCCCATCACATCTGCTATCAAGGATTCTTATTTACTTTGTTAAGTGAACGACTGTTCTTCAAAGGAAGCCTTACCAGAGAAATTAGCAAGATACCACAATGGTTTTATGCTGGGGTTTTTTTTTCCTTAAAAAAAAAATGATGAGACTATACTGAACACTTGCTTTTGGCACACAGTTAAGGACACATTTCAAGCAGGCTGTCCAGTCATACTGAAACTGTTAGGCTGCCTACCTTAATCAGAAAGCCCACAGGGAAAGACCACTGTGTTAAATATATAAATGTTCTACTGCAATTTTCAGTTTGCTGTTTTCCCAATAGTGCTATTCTAATTTCAACACAATGACAAAAAGAAAGGCAGCATAAATCAAGTCTTCTTAGATAGAAGGAACAACCAAATACCATACTTGCAGAGAGATGTTTATTTGAAGACTTGCAAAAGGACTAAGCAATACATATAAATTGTTCAAACAAACCCAATAACAAACTCACAACAACAACAAGAAAGTTTGTTCTGTATTTAAATTTGCAGTGTATCCTGCAGGACATCATGTATAACATGCCTATCTCAGCACTTTGATAAGTCAGTTCACATATCTCGGTCTCACTGAAGAGGAAATGTTGGAGACTAGGATTTATTTCTCTTTTCAGCTTGCTTTTAATTTTTGGCACTCCTTTTTAGGGATACAGAGATGGAACATTTTTCCTTTGTTCAATATCAACAGTGGATATTAAAAGTACAGAAGAGAATTGTGCCAGTAGACTATTTAAACAGAACAAAACCTAAATTTAAAATAAAAAAAAAAAAGCTTTTGAAAGTAACATTTCTAGGTGACTAGTATAACTGCAAGAGGAAAAGATCTGTTAACTGCAGCAAGAATTAAAGAACTACCCACCAAACACACAAAAACTCCAACTGCCAAGAGATAATTTTTCCTTCACCTTGCTGTGTAGTTATTCATGATGCTTTTGAATTTTTCTCTTTCACAAGAAGAAAAAGATTATAAACCTATTAGACTGTTTTCTCTCTTTCTGTATGTCTCTAAGCTGTGATGATAAACTGTATGCAGTGGATATCTTTTTAAAGTGGGTATAAAGTGTTTTTAGTAAAACCTTTCAAAAATCAGTTTGGCTTATCCTGTGTGAATATCCATTCCTATGGGCTGTCTAGACCAAGACAACAGCAGGTAAATATCCTTTAAGTCCCAGGTGACAAGTTGTGCTGTGACACCTCTCCTGGCACTTTTACTGGAGCCAACACTCCAAAGTTGCTTATGTGTTCTTTCAAACCCCATCTCCTAGCTTCCATTAGGGGAACAATTAACTGGAACCAGTACATGGCAAGGGGTGAGCTGTGGTGTTTCAGCCTGACACAGTTAGATGCTGTATATCACCGTATTTTTCTTATTCTGACATTATACTGTATTCTGACACACATATTTGTCTTGGACATCTGCTATGTCTCATTCCTTCCTAATCCTAAGGGTAGGGACATACTTCCATGTGTCTAATACATACTGTCTCTAGCCCTTATCACAATATAAACAACCAATGAGTGCAGCAAACCCTGCTGAAAGTAAGAAGTGTTCATATACCTCATAGGTCTCTGAGTGTTAATGTATCACTTCCATCTAATTGAGCCTCTTGCAATGCTTTTACGAAGGAAAGGAAATGAGCATTTATAGTGTGGGGATCTAGTCTTTTAAGCCTCTGTGTTTTACTTTTGGGATAAATAACCTATTGCCCTTTTACCAGAAATGCTAATATTTTCTTGAGGGATATAATTAATGCTGCTGATCCATTCATTATTTCAAGGACAACTGGTACTTCAATAACAATCAACTGTGTTTTCCTGAGAATGGTCACCCCCACACTACAACACAAATGTAGCCATTTTAAAAGATGGCTATTAGAAGCCTCCAAGTTCAAAATGTGTGCTAAAACCCCCACCGAATCTGCAATTTGAGGACTCCCAGTTGTACTTTTGGTTTTCTGGGTTATCTGTGGTGCAGTTAGACATCTGAGTGGCCACTAATAACTTCATAACCTACTTGTACGTTAGGTACACATGAAAATTCAGGACAATATTACATAAGCAGTTGTACAAACTCAAACTTTTGGAATGCTGTCCCTTAACCTGCCTTATTGTAGCAAGGAGAGCAATAAAATGGTAAGAGTGCAGTTGTGCAGTAGAGCACTACTAGTAATTCTCCATTGGTTACCCTATGAGTTAAGGCCATAATCATACTACTAACTCTGCCTGGGAAAACTGAAATTCCACGATAACCCTTTTTGTCACTGTTGACATTTTCTTCTCACAGAGCTGAGGGGTGAATCCCCACTAGTATTGTTAAGACCTTAAAAACTGTTTTCCTTTCACACAGCTGGCTGTAAACTTTGCAGGGAAATCAATAGACCTTCCATAGTTGGCAGTCAAAATGAGTTGAGAGCCAGTTAAAACAAATACTTCAAGATTATACTTCAGCTAGGAGTCAGTTGTATTCTGTTTAATGTCCTTAAAATACAAGGAGGGATAACCACACTCCTCCTTGTACTTTGCCCCTCACGTGAAGGAGTGCTTTTCTGTTCCCCCCCTAGGGGCACCAGCGCTTAAATCTGTGAGTCACCAACTGACTTTCCCATTTTGGTTCTTGTTCAAAAGAATTTTGAAAATTCTAGACATAAATAAAAGGCTCTTACAGGAATCAAGTTCTAAACAAGTTTCAGATCTACATGCACAGGCTACTGGCTGTTTTGTGCTATGTATAGCCTACTAATCAAGGCAAACACAAAGGGAACCATGGTCCTAATTTCCTTGGTGTCAAAGAGCCTCACAGAAGTCTATCACTAGCATAAGGCAAAGAGTATGCCAAGATTTTTCGAGGTGTTTGTACATAGGTGGAATGGCAAAAGAACCCTCTTGTTCCCTAAACACATAATTCTATACAGCAAGAAACAACACAAGCTGTTTTCTCAGGCCCAGAAATAGCTGGGGAGAAACAAAACTCAACCACCCTCTCTCTGTAATACATATGTACAACTTTGGTTGACGTCAGACATCACATACCTAAAAGTCAGTCTGTCAAAATAGGAGCTGCCTCCATAACCTTGTACACATGGTTCCCATCTGAGCAGCTACACTGGCCTTAGAGAACTAAGCAACGAGGAAAAAGCTTATGTTTAGAGTCAAACCCACAGTCCCCACACCAACCATGTAACAACTCAGTATCTTTTAATGTAAGCTGTTTTCCTTTTTCACGCCAGAGCAGACTAGCCTTCAGGGTGATGAAAACAACTTCAAAATTAATCAGTCATGCACAGGACACCAAGGATTTAATGGTATGGTTTTCTTTAGACATGCTTTCCCCCCCCCAGTGTTACTCACAGAGCTTAGAATAAGAAGCAGACTTAGATTTTTTTCTTCCTGCTATACAACTGTTAAATGGGACGTTCAAACATGGATTTATAATTGCTAGGCTACAAACTCTGTATAGTTACAGGGCATGAGGACAAACCCTCCTGGAAGCAGAGTGGAATTGGGACTCATTCGACAGGAAAGACTTCTATATTGGTCATGAAACAGAACACAATCAGGATTTTTCTTGATGTGATATGTTAATTCCTCTTGGCCTTTCACTGTGAACATCAGCAAGAGCCTGGAGGTAGCAGAAGAAAGTAGGCCTCCCTTGGCCCTACCTTCTAGAACACACAAAAATGTTTCTTCTGAAAGTATAAAGAAAAAAACTGAATGCATTCCAAGATAAAATAATCAATGCAAAGCTGATAGAACAAGCTTAACTTGCTTTTTTCCAGTCAATGAAAAAAGATGGCAATTTTTACTGGTTATCATATAACAGTAATAGCAACATATGCTGTAGAATATGAGAACCAGTAGGAACCGTGTAGCAGGTTTGTTAACAGATAGATTGCATCAATTTGATGGAGTGACTGCACTGAACAATTTGGTTTATTGCAAGCATTCTCTTAGTATCTGAGTATCATGTTCCTTACCTTGATAGAGCTTTGATGTTCATGTCTAGCTAGGTCAGATGAAAGATGATGCTACCTTACATCGAAAAAAAAACAACCAAAACCAACAACAAAAAACCCAGACATTCAACTTTAAAGTTTTCCTTAATGGGCAGGATTTAAAAGCAGATAATTTGGCTCTCGTAAGTATTCTGCTAAAGGAAAAAGAATGTTACCAGGTTACATGTACCCATAAATAAGAGACAGCAGCTGGAACATGGCTCACTAGAGAGATAAACCAGCAAGAATACTTAGAGACCAGTGCCTAGCTTTAAGCAGGGGAGTGTCCTTGTGAAGCAAAAGATTTAGCTCACAAGTTTGAGTTAGGCGAATACTTTGAATGTTTCATTAAGACTTCAGGATTTGCATTCTTTTGTCTTCTGAGTTCAAAGTAAGCTTCAGTGAATTCACAGCAATGTTTTGGGTTTTTGTTTGTTTTGGGCTTTTTTTTAAAAAGAGATTCTTCCATGGAAATGATTCTTTGTCAGTGTGAAGTGGATAAAAATAAGACAGCACTGTCTGTGCTGTGGTGAGGAGTACAGGAAATGTGCTCCATCACACCTGAACTCACCTTAACATTGGTAAATGTGCACAGGCAAGACACCTTTGGGGAGGTGGTGAGCAGGTAGACAGTGAGGAGACACTGCACCTGTGCCACCCCATACAGCTTAAAGAAACTAGGGCTCAAACTAAAAGCTAAGAATTTAGGATTGTGAGTGTATTCTGTCTTGACCGAGAGACATTTTAGAGTTGTGGAATTCTGCTTTGACTGCAACAGTCATTTTCATTATCTGAGCAGTAGAAGGAACATACAGGAAACATCCTCTAACATTAGCAGAGATATTCTGAGAATTTTGACACCTTTGCCAGAAAAATATTTACTGCTTTGAGAGTTACAGAATATCTTTAATATTGAATATACTCATCCAAAAAAAGCTGCATCTTTCTAAGCAAAGTAGAAGAGGAGAATGCAATCTCATTTTGCATCTAATCACAGCCTTTTTGAAATAGAAATACTGGAAGTGCACTGGGGCTCAAGCTTGCCCAACTGGAAGCAGCAGTGAGTATGTCCTTCAGAAAGAATGACATTAGTTCTCACCTTTAAAAACTTAGTGTAAATCCATGCACTGGAAAGCTCCAAAACTAAGAGTAAACTCTGTTTTCAATTAAATTTGATACTTTAAACTAATATTAATAATGCCAAAAATCAGAAAACTAGTGCCAAAGGCAACCATATAGAGAACTTTGTCCCAAAACTGTGAAGGTTACTATGAGTTTTCTACCATGAAAAAGACCATTGTATCTGAACAGCTCTCCTGTTCTAGCAGCTTTCAGACCAAGATGTTATGCTTGCAGAACAGATTCTCTTTTCTTCATTACTTTCATCTCTAAAGATGTTTATAAGATCTAACAGGGCTATTCATAGCAGGGTGTACTCCATTCTAACTACTATACAAGAGAAAAACCTAACAAACCTTCACATAAATATTTATCATGACTATGCAATTCTGTCAAAATCATCCTCTGGTTTTGTACCAGGTTGTCCTGGTTTGAGCCAGGATGAAGCCAATTTTCTTTCTACTGATTTTTTTTTCTTCTTCAGTGAAGTCTTTTAAGCACACAAGATTTCCAGCTAGTGGACTGATAATGCTGCAATGTTTATGATACTGCTGAGACACCAAGAACACTATGCTCTGCTTTGGTTACTAAAAGAGCAGAAGAGTTATATCTGCAACCCTCCCATAGGGAGAAGCGGACTGGACAGATGGCAAACCTGGCCAAAGAGAGTATTCCATCCCATAATATCTACGTAGCTCTTGGTATAAAGTCAGGGATCATGGAAGTTAAGCCCCTTCTTGCTGTTTCTTCCCTTCTCTTCCGTTCATGGCCGGCATCTGGGGAGGACTCTGTCTGTCCATCTCCTCTGATCCCCAGGCCCGTGCATTCCTGACCCTCACAACTCTCCCCTCAGCTCCTGTCTGCTCTGTCACTCTCTCCAGCAGCTCTGGGACATTTCAGACCTGCTCACAGCTCAGGAGATGCCGGGGGAGTTGCTGGGGGTAGGGGAAGACAATAGGGATTTGCACAAAACAATCCTGAGTCAAACCTTGACACAGGTCTCTAGACCAAGTTCTACCATTCCATTCATACTGCCAGAATGGAAGTGTTGGCATGCAACTCAGTCATCCTCCCAGTTCCCTTCCAAAATAAAGCCTTCATGAGAATACAGAAAAGCCAAGAAAGTTGTTTTTGTTTGTTGTGGGTTTTTCACTCAAAACCGCGCCAAACACAAGTTGGTCAACACAATGCCAATTATGGACTAGAAGAAACTGCACAAGAGTATGAAAATCCAGAAAGCTTTTAAGAACATCTTTATAGGATTTTACTCTCCAAATATTTTACACATTTTGCTAGGTATCTTCTGACTTATGGTAACAGGCAAAGACACATCCCAAGAAAATGTGCAATTTATAAGTTCTAGATAAATACTATAGACTTCTTCTAAGGAGGTACAGAGCAAAGTGAAGAACTGGAACACAGATAAATGTTCAGTATCCCATCTCACACATTTGTCCACCATCCATCTAATACAGGGCAGGGTTAAAAAAAACCAACAAAAACAAAACAAACCACCAAACCAAAGCATACAGACAAAGCCCACAGAAGATATAATCCAACATTTTAAAATCTATCCTCAATCTAATGCTGAATGAATACCTGAGGGAAAGATACTGACAGAGAATCCTCACAGAATTTTTGTGGACACTTGTACTCAATTTATAGTTTTGAGTATTTGAAGTATGTTGCATGAAAATACTTACTTTGGTGTGGTTAGTTCCGTTAACCACGAAATTCTGAACAGGCACCAGAATCTAGATTTAGCTGCTAGCAAATAAAATCTGTTCAAGCACCTAGTTAGAGAGAGTGCCTTCCTTTCCTTCACCCTGCAGAGAGCAAGGCTTTATGATCACCAGGCAGCTCACCATAAAAGATACATTCCCACCCATTCATGTGACTGATACTTGTCCATTTGCTGGGCTGACAGCGGTCTCAGTTTATGGAGGTAATTTTTTTCTCAATGCAAGAGTTGGTTAGCAATAAAATGCACTATGTATGTAAACAACAAGTCACAGCTGATGTTCAGATAAATCTGCAGCTGTAGGCTTAGAGACCTATGTAAGTTTCAATCCTTTGCAGATTTTTAGTTTGTTTTTTTTTTTTAATCTAAAGGGCACTTCATGCATAGATTTTACTGTATGTCAAATGTTTTATAATAATGAACATAAGCCAGAGCACAGGAGCAGAACCACTAGCTTTCATCTACACCAGAGGGGAAAGAAACTGTTCCTGTTCATCTCTTGTCTCGGATACCTTTACTTTGCCTCTTACCTTGAGGGCTCTCTCAAATACCATCTTTAGGAAACTTCCATGACAAGGATTGGCTAAGCTATTTGCAGACATTTCTAGAAGGTAGGAAACCTCCATTTCTACAACTTGTTCTGTAGTTCTTCCTTCTCTGTCCCTCTGGGTACATTCACAGTGCATGCATGACCCTCCAGGCCAAGCAACAGATGTGGTAGGTAGAGTTCAGCTTATTAATTTTTAGCTGTCTCTAGCACAGATGTGCCTGTGTGAGGTCTGGAACAAGTAAGTTCCTATTTCTCTCCATTGCCTTGAACTCAGTTCATTTTTACAGAAAGAGCATTTTAAAATCAGTTTGCATCTGCCTAACATGTAGCTATACAAACATCTATGATGCCAGGGGCAGTCTGAAGGGAAGGAGAATACCAGGAAACTAGATAGGTTCTTTTAAGTACTTTTTAAGCCACTTTTGCCTCCGAAGAAATGCATTTGAGTTGAAGTTGAGTTTTAAGAGACATTCTCTGGCCAGCAATATCAGCTGAAGAGGATTTTGTCCTGTCCATCCCACTTTCTCCTCTCCCAGCTGTCTCCTGAAACCACCAATTACCATTGCACAGCTATTTGGGTGGCCACCTTGTAAGCCACTTTGGGGAGCTGGTATGTCTGAATAGCAATATATTAACATTTCCCCAGTTCCACTCCCCCATAAATCTTACTTCAAAATTAGTTCTGTTCCCTGAACTGATTCAAAGCATAGCCACATTGGCAGAAGTGACAGAATTATAAAAAGACAGGAAAAACAATCACCAGTAATCACCAGTTAGTATTTCTATTACAGAAATTAGTCTGACAAAAGCTCTTCCCCCTCAGTTTCTTTGCTTTCATTACACTATGGTATACCCCAAACCTTCCATTTTTCCTCACTCGCTCAGTCCTGCCACATAAATTTTTTTAAAAAACTATTACCTCTGCTTACAAGTCTTCCCTCACTCAGGAAAGATTAGGAGTGAAGACAAACAAAAAAACCCAGAATAAACCCCTCAAAAGCACTCCATGTAAACCTGAAATCTCTCTATAGGCTAAATTTCACAGAAAAGTACTTCCTGAATGTTAGCTAGAAGTTGTTCAATTTTAATTTTATGCCACAAGAAGACACCTTAGGAACAGTGAGCAAAGGCTGACTAAGAAGTGTGAAAGTTTCCCCCCACATCCCTCTTTTCCTAGACTTTTGTGATTATACACATGCATTTATATCAGGCACCTATGGATATTGCTAAGCATATGTACTGGTTTGGCTGCATGCCAAAACATGTTAGTACAGTCAAAGACATCATAGATGGGACTTGGGATGTACGAGCACATCTTGAGGTATCTACCGTGTAAGAAGTTCACATCTCAGCAGGTCACCTTGATTCCTTTTGGAGTCAACAGAAGGAACAGGCACTGCTTCACACAGTCCAACTCATCCCAAAGTAGATATCCAGCTCATACTAATAATCTTAGTTTGTTCACAGACCTGATGCTGGACGTGGACAGACAGTAACAGTAAGCTAAGTTTTTTTCTTTCTATCCAGAGTAAAGATGGCAAAAACTGATCCAGTATGACAGAACTCAGTGGTATTTGGTCAAGTCTCCCAAGCACCCAAATATTCATTTGCCCATCTCACTCCACTCACTATTATCACTGCTGATTTCTTTCTAATCCACTTCTTTGCTCCCTCAGGGCACTACATTTTTCCTCCAGTCTTAAAGCTAGGCACAAGAACCTGTATTAAAAAGCTTTCCAAGAGCACACAGCATTCCACAACCTTATTGCCTCAACAACGATTTCTTAAGATTCATTAAATACTAAATGTACATTTAGACTCCTCTGTTTTTTTTCCCCTCCACAATAAACACCAACATTTTTGCAACTTGATTTCAATGTAGCTTCTCTTGCCAGGGCTAGAACAGTCTAAGGATGCCATGGTGTATTGCGAGACCCCTAATCAGTATTACAGCCCCTCTCTCACTGGGCTGTTCACATTGGGATACAATAGATCGATAATCAAAGAACAAGATTTCCATTGCTCTTGTGTTCTCTCCCTTTCCCTGCTCTCTGCTCCTTCTGATCTTTTCCTGTATGATGCTGACTTGTCAACCATTGATCCTGCCTGAGGACGTTGAGTACATTTCCCTGTCAGATTTCTCTTTCGAGCCATTTCCTCTCTGGTATACCCTTAGCAAGCTACATTTTTGCCTTTGGCCTTACACTGCCTCCTCTTCTTTGCATTTTTTTTTTTCTTCCTCTCTGGCTTAGTTTCCTTTTTTCCATTTCAAGCCAGAGGGCAAATGAGCAGTGACCTCTGTAGCTGGCACCAGGGCCTCTCCTGTGGCTGAAGAGGAGCCAGCCCCTGCACAAGAGGCAGCCAAGTCCCTTTCCCAGGAGAGGGCATTCACCTCCTCACAGCAGTTCCTCTCTGCTGAGAGGCTGAACAGAGTCATGTCAAATTTAGATATTGACTAGTCCTCTGAATTTCTCTTTTCTTCTATGTAGATCTATGGCCTCTTTCTGGGAAGCATGGATTCTCTCACGAGAAGAACATGGCTACAGTAAAGAGATCTTTTTCCACATTTTTTTCCCTAAAGTACAATCTCCATAAAAAATTCAGTTTATCACATAAAAAACAGTAACAAAAAGCTAAAAGTTTAAGTGTCTGGATTCTAGCAGAGATGTATCGAAGTGCCACAATAGTACATGTGGTCAATTAATTTCTTGTAAACAGTAGTTGCTGTGAGATATGTTGCTTTCAGTGAACAAGTCTTCAAACATGCATGTTTCTGCTTTTCAGCTAGGTTGCCCTTGTGCTATTTATGAACCCAGGAAAAGCTGAAATCACCCTAAAAAAAGCTAGTGGGATAATTTTTCCTTGTCATTGAGAATCAAGATTAAAATTGAAGGAGGTCAGGTCTGACTTGCACAGGTTTTGTTCAAACCTATTGGTTAAACCGCTGTCACAAGCCTGCACTTACTGGACTGCCCTCCAAAACTGTGCAATGCTGCCCTACACCAAGTTCCAGAGCACTCTTGGTAAGTGGCATTTGCATCTGAACCACTGAGGCCGGGTGTTCACTGACCCTTGCAGGGCCTCAGCACGTGCCCCAGGACACAGCAGCCATTGCCATTTACACTGGCTGTGGCTTTGGAAAGTGTGAGTGCAGCACTGCATGAACTATATAAAGGTGTAAAACTGACTCCTTGTGTGTCCATGACTCCTAATGCTGTTAAAAAAATTTCTGTATGAATGTCAGTTATGCTTTTGGTTTGACATTCACAGTCTCTATCACCCACAGGGCACCGATTCGTTATGATCTTAATTGCCTTCAAATGCCTTTTTGATTTAAATAGGAAATGGAGACAATTATCATCTTTCAAGGCTTCTGGTTCTCCCCAGATTTGTTTTTGTTTTTAACATGCAACAGGACCTTCTGTTTCAAGGTTAATTTTGACTTCACCAAGTGAAAACAGGTCACAGTGACATGCCACGCTAGAGCTGTCCAGCTTCACACAAACTAATTCCATAAATCGCCCATGTTATTCCAGCCCTGTTTTTCCTCTTTCCCTGCAGAGTGTCAGAATCAAACTGATTAGTGCACAATAAATTCAGCAGCTATCAAACAACTGCAAGGGTTTTGCACAGCAGATGCTTTTTCAAACTTGATTTTAGCTGATAAGCCCAGGAATGCCCGTTCAATCCCTGTAAAAGAGAGTGACGAATGACACATCTGAAGTGTCACAGGAATGCCACGCTCCCCTCCACTAGGACTGTGATAAGCCCAACTATGTTTAGCAGCTTTCACCAGCAGGCTGTATATGGGAGTAGCCAAAGCTGCTGGTTGACATGTTGGGTGTCCTGTCAGCGCAACAACGGTTGAACCTTTAGTTCGTCTTTCTCGTATTGTTAACATTAGAGCCACGCGTAAATCTAGGCAACCTCAGGTAAGTGGTCAGGTGGGAGGGAGGATAAAAATTACTGTTGATTAAATAATGAATTGGTTGAAGGGAGCTGAGATGCATAGATCACACTGTAGTACTTTGGTAAGGAGAAACTGAGTTCATGTTTTTACTGATATTGCTATAAAGTCCTGTGGGACTTATGGTTTCCAAGTTACGGGAAACAACTTTATCAGAACAGAGAACCCTGGAAACCAAACTCAAAAGACAAAACAAGACAGAGACTAGTTTTCTCTACATAAAAGCTATCCTAGAAAAGTAAATTCTGCACTAATAGCCACAGAAATACAAAGTAATTTAAAACAAAAGCACCCAGAGATATCCAATGAAACATTTTCTTTAAAGCTGCAAACACTGACAGAAAAACATAGCTAGGATATTATCTGAAAGGCCAGGGTGATTTGCACTCAGATGTGTTCATACCTCTAGACTTGTCAGCTGTTGACATCTTTCTTCTGTTGGTTAGAAACAAAAGCTACTAGAAAATTTCAAATCATATTTGGTCAGTAAGTTCTACTTGACTTTAAGTTTTCAAAAATGTTAATAATTTTTTAAATTTTTTAAAAATCCTATTTCTGATGACACAATTTTCAGAGTGCCTTGTTCAGATATTCATAGAGCTTGGATTTTTTCATTTTTAAATAAACCCTATTCCATGTTTGTTGAATTCAATAAATTTTGGTAAAAATTGAAAAAACTATGAAGTGACTTGAGAACTTTTTTCCTCCAGATTCTGTTTCCAAAAGTTTGGAGACCTTTTCCTCTGTCACAATTCAGGATTTAACATGACAATGCATACAGTAGATTTAAAAAATAAAAAAATTCTGTAAAACTATGTTTGCAATAAGAAGCTTCTAAATATTGGGAAATAAAAAAGAAGCCAAAGAACTTGGGGATTTCTCCTAAGGGAGACAATAGACAAACAAAAATAAACAAAGGGACAATGAAAACCTACTTGCCCAATACGATAATTCTTTCTGTGGTTAAAAACCAGAACACTGTGCCAGATTATGCTGAGATGAAAGGCAAAATACAGAATAAATTAAAGAGTGATATGTAGTGCTACTCAGAGTTAATCAAAAGCTTAAAACTGAATCATGACTGGTAAAAAACCTGCAGGTATAGGATTAAGAGGGTGGGAAATACTCTCTATCCTCCACTGACTTCTAAGGGAAAGACACACACAAAGCCAGCCAAAAGGCTCACGTCCATGTGCCAACCAGAGAGGCAGCAGAAAATTCATAAGTAGTACTGAGAGGAAACATATACCTCCCTCCTCTGAAATACCATTGCTGAAGAGCAATCCAAGTATGAGACAGACATCCAAGTGCTGGAGATGAAAAATATAAAAGAACAACAGAAAAATGAACTCAGGCTGAAAATGAAACAGTACAGGGGGTTACACATTATAGTGATGTAACAAGAATTATTATGCTGGAGTTTAAAGGTAAGAGGGGAAAAAGAAAAAGCTTACATCTAGGAATCAACTAGTGACCCGGAAGACAGCACTTTGATGATGATGATAGTGCTGCTGTTACACTTTCATGCAGCATTGAGCATCTAATTCATAAAGGTCAGGTTAGTTTCAGGTTAGAATAATGCAAAGGCAGGAGCAGAGCACACTTAGAATAACTGGCACATTGCAGAGGGGACGCAAGTAGGTCTGTCCCAAGTATTTCTTCAGAAACAGCAGGTCACCAAGAAAAACAAATTTTGAATTTTACTATAGCAAAGTAACACTACCCAAATTGGTAGCTGTAGGATTTTCGCCAAGATGACAGCAGAGCTATGTCAGGTCAAAATCCAATATCCCAGATCTAGGCATCACATGCTAGGCTATATGCTAAGGGTATCGGAAACACAACGAACAGCTGTAGTTGAAGGGCACGGGAATAAGCAGGAGAGGTGCAAAATTAAAATAAACAGCACTTATAACAGATGAAAAAGCAAAGATCTTCTCACTGCAAACCACAGACTGTTTATCTCCTTATTATGGAGAACTAATGAGATTTTGAGGAACCTGGCTTCTCTACAGTGACTAGAATGAACACAGCAATGAAGCAGACTTGGTTTTGCAGACTGCTTTTTCAGAAAGCTGACTTTGGCTTCTACTCAGTGGCACAGGTATGGGAATTAAAGCCTATCACCTTCTACTATTGAGCAGTTAATTATTGAGGCAGAACACAAAAGTGGGAAGACCTTCAACAGCGTACTACAGAAAGCTACAAGGATGTGTGGCAGATACAGATACTCCTAAACCTACAATTTGCACATGGAGAGCTCTGCATCTTGGGACAGTAATGCCATAGCTCCAGCATTACTCACAACAGAGAGAGTGATATCCCAGAAAGCTAAAGCCTATGGCAGTCATCATGTGAAGGACTTCTTCAAACCACTACTACTTGATTAAAATCATGCGCTGCAGAATAGTCCATGTGAAATAGTGATTTACAGCTTTGCCCTTCACTTCACATGACTGTTCTGTGACATCTGTGGGGACACAATAGAATACACAGATCTTTATGACATGCAATCCACATATATTCAAGCTCATCCATGGCTTTCAAAGCTCACTTGCAGGGAGGAGAGGCAGTGGTGAGCTGCACCATTGCAAACACTGAATAAACATAAGCATTCTCTAAGATGTAGCTGCTCACAGGTGGGGGGAAGGTTTGCATTGTGCCCCCACGGAGCTACAAGAAGAAAACTTCTGGAGCAAAGTCTCTGGCAGTAGTAGAAACCATACAAAGAGGCACATTTGAATCACACTGTTTATAAAGTCCATTTCTTACCAACTTGCATGCTATTTGACAAGTGCCCCCCAGCTCCAACACTGTGTTTACCTCCCCAAATATTTCTGCAAAGGTTTTATAATAAATTCACACATCTTCATTCTGACCCCTTGGAATTTGCTAAGAGGGCTTTAGCAAAGAAACCAACGATGCTGCTGTGTGACAATTAAATTTTTAAAAAGGGGTAAAAGAAGCTCTGCAGAGCTGAGCATTGATCTGTTTCTTCTTTGACTGCAGTTTTTGGATTTTTGCCACTGCAATTGAAGAGGACCAGAACTCAGCCATTTGACTTCTGAATAGTCTACCTTAAGATGGCCATGATTCCCATCTCAGTTTTGGTGCAGATGATAAACAGCACCAGATACTTCTCTTAAAAATAAATTAAATTCTTGCAAGTAGTATCCTTTCCCCTAAACCCAAAGAAATGTACTATTTACTTAATTTTTCTTCCCTCTTGTAGTTCATCTTTTTCTTTCATGCTCCCAAACCAACAGGCTGAGTTCTCCCAATGGGCTATTGATGGTCCTAAAGTGGACTGTTCAGCAGCTGTGCTCTACTGCCTGCCCTATCGATCGGCTCCTCACATGGCTCTTAATAGGTTTATTGATATTTTGGATTAATTTTGTCCTGATTTTTGTCAGTCTTCACATTTTCACAGTCAGGTTCCATTTTGCTCAAAGAGTGGATGCAATTAGTCCAGCTCTTAAAAGCCAAGTTCTTTTACTAATGATTAGTCAGTGGCTTAATCCAGCCAGCTTCTTCTCCTTTTATAGCTTTTTTGGTTTGTTTGTTTTGCTTTGGTTAAGGTTGAACCTGAGTATTATCTGCTGATTTCTGAATGCAAGCACTTTGGTAGCAAACTATCTCCAAACTAGTTTTTGTTCTTTTTGTGGACCTCAGTCTACCGTTCTTGTCTGACAATGTTTTAAAACTATTAAACTATTTTTATATATCTTGGACATTTTAACATCCGTTAATTTTTAAATCCTTTGCTGGCATTAACTGACAGAATTAATGGCATTACAAAGAAATTGTGCTTTACTTCAGCCAAAGATTAGTTTCTTTGTCTTTAAGAAGTAAGGCTAGCAAATAAATGTACTTAAGTCTGAACTGTTACCCATTTAAAAGTCTTACTGAAAAGCAGAAAACAAATCCAATGAAAATATTTGTTCCTAGCATTTCGGGCACTACTGAAATTGTGCAGCTTCTGGAAGCTCATCAAAAGACAAAGTACTGAATGGGTTTACTGATCACTGACAATACTATGTTTCCAAGTTTCTCACATGTTGATTATTTCCATTGATTTTTGATAATTTTGGAAGATTATGTGCTTATTTTCACTATTCACGTGGGGCTCTATCTGGTTTGATTTTAAATATTTAAGATACTATTTATATTAAAGTTGTTTTTTCCTCAATATGAGAATCAACCCCATTTATTTTCAGTTACTTTTATGACCTTTTTCCAGAATGCTACTTCAAGTATTATACCACTTTGCATTTTTCATACAAACTTGTGGTTCAGTTTTATGAGACTATACCTACTGTTCATTTACAAATTTATGGTAACAAGGTGCTTTGCAATATCAGTTTTTAAGTAGGAATGTGACTGGTAGACTAAAGCAAAACAAAACCAACATTACCCTTCTGCTATATTAAATAGCCACACCAGGATATGTTACTTCAAATTCACTGAAGGAACAGTGGTAACAAAAACATTATACTATCAATTCATAACCAAGACATAAAAAAGAATTTTCTCATGTTCTTCATACAATTTGTAATCGAATCTTGTTTAGAACAGGCAAATAATAACCTGCATCACTGCAGGTTTTGTTCAAATGTATGAAATACATAAAAATCCTCTAATTCCCTGCTTTGTTAGACATTCTCTTGGAACTCCACAGAAAAGTTCAGTGCAAAAAGGAAGGCCTTATTTTCTAAAATAAGATCAGAAATCTTACTGTAACTTTCATAATTTTTAATACTGTTGGAACAAAATCCCCCAGGAAGTTAAAGGAAATTTTACTTCTGACTTGGTCAGAAGTTTTTATCCTAGGATCTGCAACATTTCAGGGTCCAAGAAAAGATCAAGAATTTTTCATTTATTGAAGATAATCTTGAGGAAAATAAATACGTTATAATTTGCACCATAGAGTCATTAAACATTTTTAGAAGCCCTACATTTAAGCGAGCTGATAAATTAGGGAATGCATCAGCCTTTAGAATAGCACACAGAGGTTTTCACTTGAAAAAGAAGAGATTTACAACGATCTACGTGCTCACTCACTTGGTAGGAATTCATGCTGGGGTGCTTCTTATCCTAGGTTAGGCCACAACAAACAAGTCAGAATTTTTAGCAACGTCAAGATCTTTAATGTATTTTTATTTTTTAATCTTGAAGTTTCGACAAATACTACTGCACTCCATTTCAAATAAGTATTTATGTACATAACCATATTCATTTAACTACCATCCTTCATGTTTTCTAGACTACTCTTCATCCGTGTTTACTTCAAACAAATTCTGTAGCATAGGTGCTGCTCAACATCTGGCATAATGAAACCCTAATTGTTAGTGAGGCCTCTGGGCTCTCCTTTAGAACAAATCAAAACTTATTTGAGAAAGTAACATTTATTCAGGTGTTCCTCAAACAGTAGAGGACAGTAATAAAATTTATTTAATGATACAAGTTTCTGCAAAGTAAGTCCATCTATAAGTTACATTTGTACAATGAGTCGTTTCGATTTTTAAGCTGAGTTTTGAGCTGTGTCTGCCTGTTGTTTACACAGCAGGATTAGAACAGGAGGATAAATGAGGGGTTCTTGGCTGGCTGAGGATTATAGAAATAACAGAAAGACCTCATAAAAACAGATAGCATCCTGCTTCATA
Organism: Hemiprocne comata; assembly: GCA_020745705.1. Classification (NCBI taxonomy): domain Eukaryota; kingdom Metazoa; phylum Chordata; class Aves; order Apodiformes; family Apodidae; genus Hemiprocne; species Hemiprocne comata. The sequence goes on from CM036589.1 coordinate 74,288,356, forward strand.
TTTGCAGCTCCAAAAAGCTGAAGTTTGGCAGGCACACACTGTGGTGAAAGCTTCCTTATTTGGGAAGAAAAAAGCACTAATGCTAAAGAGGTTGAGAGAGGACCAGTGTTCTCTGAAAAGACTTTGAGTCAGATAAGCTAAAGTAGGCATATATTAACTGGGCAAGCAACAAACTGATGGTTTGATAACCACTACTTGTAATGGAAGAGTTTGGGCTCTCTGAAGTGTGTTCCCAGTCGGTTTTTATTAGACATCAGTATTTAACATCTGAACAGAGTTCAAGCTTCCTTCCCCTTTGAAGCCTGTAGTGTCATGGCAGCACAAAAGCAGGGAATTAGAGGATCTCATGTTCCCTCTGGTCAGCAGCATCTTACTGGCAAGCCAGGAAGGAGGCAATGCCAGGTGCTGGTCAATAAGCAGCTGGCATTTACTGGAAAACTCTATGCTCCAAAACCACACCAAATATGCAAACAATAAGGGCCAGTGTTCAGTCACTGTCATGCTGGAAAACTACCTACCACTTAATAAAACTGGGCCCTCAGAGAACTCATAGGATTGAAAAGGGCCTCTTAAGTGTCTTCTGGACTGTTTGCCATGAGGCAACAGCCATTATACCTACATCATTCCTGACTCTTGGCTTCCTGTCTCCACATTTGCTTGCTGCAGCCCCACTCCCTCTGGTGTCTTCCAGAGACACAGGAAAGCTGAAAAGGATCAGCAAATAAGCAAAGCTCTGGAAAATCTCTGAAGCTGGAAGACAGGGTAAGACAGACAGGGCACTTGCAGCAGTTTATTTATGTAAGTTTGGCTACTGTGACCAGCTTGTACACAAACAAAACATGACCAGGAGTGACTTAAGGCCTGACTACTTTTTGTATGCACACAGCTTTCAATAAAAGCTAGAACTTGAAGACCGATTTTTTTTTTCCCCCTAGACCAAAAGTTCTCCTGAAAAGTCAAATAGGCCATGGAGAGTCCCTTTTGGAGTCCACAGTCCTTTTGGTTAAGCTGGACATGCTGAAGTAGCTGGTAGAGAGAAGAAACAGTTAAATCAGTCCCTAAATTCCAGTTAGCTCGATCTGTGGTTTGGTTCAGCAAAACCTTTTACATGCTATTGTAGAAAACTGCAGCAACAGAAGGGAAATTTGGAACAGATTTTCTGAAGTGTTTCTAACGCATCTAACCTTTTTGCCCATAAAACTGGTGAACACATTTCTTAAACACAGAAAAACAAGCATATGCATACAAATGTCTGTATGTAACTTGAAGGAGAAAAGAAATAGATAGTTCCCCGACTGTTTTCAAAAGCCACAAATGATCCTAAATATTTTTGTAAACAAATCTGACTGAATGCCTTCAAAAGGCCAAAGTTCAGCTGTGTACTCTAGCTAATTTACTGTGTCATAAAACTTGAGACCAAAAAGAATTTAGAATGATAAAAGCAGAAGACCAGAAAGAATAGGGGGGGGGTTACAGCTCACGATTAAGGATATAGTAATACGTCAAATGGAAGAGTCCAGCATTTATTTGTTTCTAAAGAGTCTGGAAGCAATTATTAAAGCTGAAGAGCTGTGGTTTTAATGAATGTGGAAAACTATTGCATGTCAAAAAGATCTAAATCCACGATTTAAGGGTATTAAGTAACCCAATCATTTTATTAGAATGGCTTTAAGCAAACGCCTAATTATAAAATATTTGAGAAAAAAATGTAGAGTATATATATTTTTTAAAATAAAAATTAATTAAAAAGTTGCACTGTGAAACATGCCTTACTAATAAACATAAAACCAGTAACAGTCTGGAGAAGCTCCCAGCAGTGAGTTACATCATTTACTGCAATGTTTGACTAAATTTCAAATGAACTTCTGAGTGCAGGATGTTCTTTGTATAACACTAGCAAGCCAATAGTGGGCTCCAAATAAAAGGAAAGGATTCATCATTTACCCATCCCTTCTGCAGCTTTCTTTTCATTACAACAAAAGGCTGTTTCAATTAGATCTGTGCAGATTCGGGTTCAAAGTGTTTTTATGCAATGCCAGCACCTCCAGGGATTAGCTTCCCTGCAGGGCAAAGCTCTCACAGTGCTGGAATTGCTATTTGTTTGGGTCAAGCTGTGCTTGCCATCTCTCCCCTCAGCTCTCTTTTGAGTGCTCACTCTCAATGATGAGCCTCACCTGACCTGTTTACAAGTTAACCTCTGCAACCTGCCACCCTTCAGACTGGATCTTGAGGCTATGGTAGAACACCACAAACATACCCCCACAGCAGCAGCTCTTTGTCACCCTTTCCAGATGGGGCCCTGCAGGTCCAATACACCTGTTTGGTTCTTTGGTTAACCCCATCCTTCTGTCTTCCACCTCCCTTTTCCAGCCTCATTAACATCAGAAGCCTAAAGGCAATTGTGACCCTCCAAGTGCTTCTTAACTGAGGAGTTAAAGGGATCCTAACAGGCTCTCTTACATAGGCAGACACATGGCCTCAGATGTATGTAGCCTGTTTAGAAAAGCACATACAACACACCAAAGTTTTATACACCTAATGGTATCTCCTCCAGCACAGGCAAACCAGGTGACTGGGGCATGAGACAGGTTGGAAGGGGCATGAAGACTGGAAGCAAATATGTAGAGACTTTAAACTGTAATACTGTGCATTGTTAGGGGTCATCTTCATTCTTGGAATTAACTGAATATACTTGCCTCAGCCTAGGATACATGACATGACACCAATTACATACTGTGTTTCCTAACCACTAGAAAGTGTAAAATACTTTCAACAAATCTATTTGTTGTCTGAGTCTCATTTGAAATTTAGTACAGAATTCTACAGTGGAAGGGCAAAAAATAAGTAGGATCCAACCTAGATGGCAAATTCCTGTAAATGGGCAAATACTGAGAGAGCAACAAGGTAGTTATTCTGCTCATTGCCATTCAAATACAGTAAACATAGACTAAGGAAATGTGCAAGACAGCAAGCTTTATTAGGGAGTTCACAACTATTAAGCAGGCACTGACAATTCCTGTTCAATACTGTGAATAATACAAACATCACTAGACAGGATTTTAAAAGTCAAACTAGTTTGCTGTAAGTATGCCAGTCTGAAAATATCAAGTAGTATGACTTGCCTGTTAGACTATGTCAGGCTCTGACAACTGAACCTAATAGGCTGCAAGAGCTAACATTGTTTATTTTCTTGTAGATAATATCTTTTCTACCAAAACTCCTCCACTTTCCATTGTTAATAAGTTGAAGTATTTAGCAAACTTGACGTCTAACACCAAAGCTCAAACCAATGCATTCAAAGGTACCTTCTATTGTGCAAGATTATTGTGTATGACTACCGAAATTATTTTCTTTTGTCTTATTTTGGGATCTCATAGCAAGCCCTATATTTAGGTTAAACCTTACAGTCTTAAAAGCTTCCTCTGACCTTTGCCTGAGAAGGTCCAACATCATTTTTATTAAGCATTTGAAATTGTTTGCACAGGATGAGTAGAAGGCACCATTTTTGGAGATGAGTGATGTGCCTAAAACAATGCTGTCCCCTGCCATGTGCATTCCTCAGAAAGATGCTGGCAACATCTCAAAAGAAAAAGATGCCTTAACCCCTAACTAGGGGAAGGAGTTGGACTCACACCACTGCTTGGGCAGCTGCAGCATGCCAAGGACATTATTTTCCTCTTGTAAAGTACCTAGCAACTCAAAGACAATTTCTTAAACTAATTTTCACTGTCTCTGAGGTTAAGCCAAAAGTTGGGCAATAGTGAACTTACAATTACCTATATGTCCTTGTACAAATGTTATGATCCTGCCCAATTAGAGGACTACACATTGCAGATTTTCTCTGCAAGATGGATGTCTTGTAAGGAGAGTAGGATTGATGCATACAGTGGCAAATTTAGATAGCATGGGCAGTTCTGGATCATAAATTTCTGGCCTTTTGAGGGCAGAGATTGCAAACTAAGTAGTATTAAAAAAATCTCACACTGCCACTAATCTACAGTCTGTAATGTTTTAGTAACATCAGTACTACTCCATTAGTACAAAACTCAGTACTAAGGAAGGCATGACTAACCATTTAATATATATTGTACATAGCTGAAGACCAAGTTGATATAAATATGACCCCATAACTGAGGTCATGCAGCATTATCCTGTTCAGATCTTATTTTCCCATGAAGATAGGCATTACTACTTAAAACAAGAGATGACAATGCTCACAGCTTGGCAGCGTGGGGCATCTGTGTTAACAGTGTTTGCAAAATTGCTTGTGGAACACACAGAAAATATTCAGCAATTCAGGTTTCTACAGCTCTTTTTTGGTCCTTCTTTAAAAACAAAGGCACACACACAGAATGACCTAAAGCTACACAAGGCAGAATGAGAAACCAGTGTATCAGCTGGAGGTGGGCAATAGCTTGGGACAAAGAGGAAATTGCCATGGAACTCTTGGAGGTTTCCTCAGCAAACCCTCCTGTTTGCTTCAGAACTTTATTCCACCCAGAACAAGGATATTAGAAACAAAAGAGGCCCATTGCAAAGCACACACACACAGAGAAAACACATTATTGTTAAAAAAATAAATTACAATGAGAAAGGAGGAATGAGTTGGCAAATTCTAAAACTCTAAGACAAAAGTACTTTAAGACGTACACTGAAAGACAACACAGGATTCCCACTCCAGCAAAATGCTGCAGACAAAGTATTGAATAGATACACAGAATCTTAAAGAAAAGTAGTAGTGAAAACATCAAGGGAAATTATGCCAGAGTTTTGCAATGGAAAAGTATTCTGAAAAAAAAAAAACACCAAAAAAAAACCCAACAAACAGAAAAGAGAGCTGAACCGAAAGAAAAGTGAAGAGTTTAAAAATCACACTAAAATTTTAGTATGTGATGTAAACACTTTTCAGCATGTTAAATATACTTATTTCTTTTAAAAATCCTGAGAAGGAATGAGGTTAACATTTGTTCCAGATTTCCAGCAATACTGTCATTGCTGTATAATAGCTGAAATGGTTCCATTTTTCTCTCAATTCTAGATATAACTAAAACTCCCCCATACTACAGACAACTGAAAAAAAAAAAATCCTATTTCCCCATCTCTGGAAAATGACCAAGTCTTTCCCTTTAAAGGAGCAAAAAACATTTAAGAAGACACGTCTTTCTTACACTGAAGTCCCAATTGAAAGAACATGGCATGACCTGAAGTAAAATGTTAATTAAAACCACTCTGCATTTCTTTTCCAAGTAAAGACCTTTTGTCTGACTTTTATGGATTAATTTGACACACTCCCTTCCCTTGCCTGGAAAGTTCTGGGGTTTTTTTGTTTATACTGCACAAAGCATGAAATTATTGCCCTTAATGCTTTGTTCTTTTCAATTGCATGAAATTTAGCAACATTTGGAAACATATTTGTAAGATGATGAAGGCCAGAGTTGACTTATGAAAAGCATATTGGTATGTCCACTTGCATGCAAAAAACCACACACGAAAACTGGTGCCTAATTGATATTTTGTCCTCAATGCACCTGTACTATCAATTAATACAAAACAGCTGCATGCACAAGATGCAGAAGCACTGCTTTTATAAACCCCCTCAATCATCACCTAACACATATAAGTTCCTCTACTTGAAACATACAAGAAAATTAGCTTTATTTTGCCAGGTTTCAAAGAAAAGTCACTTCAAATTTAGTGTTCTAATACCGCTCCCTTTCTCTCCTAGGCCATGTAGCCTCTTTTCTTTTCAACTTAAAATTGGGATTCTGAAAGAAAAGCACAACTGCCCTGAAAATGAGATGCATTCTAATGCTGCATTCTTCTAACCTCTCAAGTTCGAGCAGAGGCCTGACATTGTTTAAAGCAGAGAAAATTATCCCTTTACTTTCTGCCATCCTGAAAGCTTCTCTGTGTCTAATTTCAAGACCACTTTTAAACAAGTCAGCAGTAAAACAATCCAAAATGCATAAATCACAGATTTTTTTTCAACCAATAAGACAGTGAGACTTGAACAGACTATTTTATACTCAATAAAACTGCTATGTTTTCCCTTTTAATACATTGTCCACCAAAAGAATTGCAGGCTGAGAAGTCCAGGTGTTTGAGGAATTAAACCCTATTCTCCAGGAATATAACAAACTCAACAATAAATAAATAAAAAAAAATACTTGGTGAGGAAGGAATATGCACTTGGGTAAGCTTATTTCATTTACTAGGTTATCAAAGATATTTCTAAAGATAAATTACATACCATGGAGAAAAACCCAGTAGTTGAAGAAAGAGCATACACCCTCTGTCTCTCCAGGAGGAAAAAAGAGCTTGTCCCATGAGGCATGCTGAGCACAGCCAGCACCTCCAGCTGAGGCAGGGGCAGCGCAGTGGCTTAAATAAGGACCTGGTGGTAAATGAAATGTTTCTCTGTGGAGGGAAAAGGGGGGTTGGGGGAAGAGCAAGGAGCTACCACCTGGAAAAGTCTTTGCATGGAGAGTTTCAAGTTTAGCTAATGCATGATCTTAAAAAAAATTGTATATAGTTAAATAACTTTTAAATAAATTACAGCCACAAAACACTTATTGTGCTTACACTGCGTGGCTGGAATCACACTAGTTTGCATATTTTGCATAAAAATTACATGAACTGTTACCTCTGAGGAATTAATTTCTCAGGCTTAATCTAAATTAGTTAAAGTGGAGAAAATAAATAAACTACTTGTGAATGTTTTGTCACACCATGTTCTGTTAATTCTGGTTCAGTTTACAGCCATAACATAAGAAAAAGAATCCAGAGTAAAATATTTTCTTGGGTTGTCTCTTGTTTTGAATTTTGGCTCAGAAAAAGGAATAGAAGTTTAATTGAGCATGTCCCTTATAATTTCTCCCTTTGTAACAATTCCAAAATCAATCATAACAATTCCAAATAAAATAGCATTCTAAAGTGCAGATACCTAATCAAACATTTGACGTGTAAGTTAAGACTGGAAAGAATTTTAATTTTACAATTGAAATAAGGGAATTAATAATTAAGAAAGAGACATGGAAATTTGCATTTTTTTTCCTCTTCAGACTGAATAATTTCCAAGACCTAACTAGAATTTCTTACCATATTTACTTTCAGTGATTCCATTCTTAAATATTCTACATACATTTTAATTAAGAATTCCTACTAGTCAGGTTAAATTATGCTTTATCCTTCAGCAAATTCTCGGAGGCCTGATTTTTAGAGATAACTTGTATACAGAACACCTGTTGGAGTCATGAGAGAAAAGTTTCACCAGAAACTCTGATAGTTGATTTTTGACCAGATGGTGGCAATTAGGAAAGCATTTTTTGGTCAGAGACTTCATTCAAGGTGATCAAAAACATTCAGATTCCCTGCTCAGGACATCTGTACTTCTTTTACATGCTTGAAAGCAAAAGCTTTATTGAATGAGACCATTAGTAATCTGCTTGTGGGTGAATTTCTTCCATATTTTGCTGGGTTAACCATTACAACAGCTTCTTTCCTGCACCATCATTCACAATATGTACCACCAGGTCAGTTTGCCTGCCTGCCTTCTTCTTCACAAGGAAAGAGGAAGCTGTTGTCCTGCAGTCAATCTCTATCACCCCAACAAGTGAAGCGTAAGGAGGAAGTATAAGGATAAAAATTATTTAAAAGTGAGATAGTATTATGGAGTAAATAGAAACTATTTCCTAAACTATTAGCATTCCCATCTAACATCAAATTCTGACTTTTTACAAAACAATCTGCAAATTGTATCATTTTTCCAAAATTTACTTGCAACTAATCATTTTCAACAACACAGATTTTCTGTTCTGAGCCTGTGAAAGGCTGGAAAAACACATTAATTTTCATACAGAAAACTCACCTTATAAAATTAGAAAGTTAATATATCTTTAGAGGGTATGAACTGTGAAAACACAATATAGGGAAATTTACATGCTATAGTGTGCAACAGAGAGTGGCCAGACTGTACAGGAAGGTAACCTAAGAGCCAGCAAACAGGTCCCTGAAAGAACTTCAACTCCCTGTGAAATATCTCAGCTTAGCTCTGTCTGCAGTGCAGGAAACTTTAAAATTGTCTCCTCCTCTTCTTCCCTTCTCCCCTGAACCTTGACAATGTCCAAGATAAAAAGGATCCTGGCCTCAAAAATATGCCATCTGTGACATCTTAGAATATATGAATGGCCATAGTATTTCAGATGAAGAGTCCACTTCACCCAGTACAATCTCTCAGCCTCCAACTTGAAGTGGTTTAGAGCATTTTCTGAGCTTCTTGTTGTTTGCCTTCTTGGTTACCCCAATAGGTATCTCTTCCAAGTTCAGTCTCCCTAAAATCCATTTTGTGGAAGTAAAAGGTACACGTCTTTTGACAAGGAGTGCTCCAGGTCTGCCTGTTTAATCTAGTCAAGAATTTGTATAAAGTACAGCAATCTCTTTAATGTGGGGCTCAATATAGAACCTTGTTTGTTGGGCTAAAAGGCCAACTGGCTGACAAGTGCTCCTTTACCTTCACCTTATGTTCATCAGTGACTTACAAATATTTTCATTCTTTCATTCTCTAATTGTCCCAGTTTTGCTCTTCCATCCATTCGCTCTGTTATAACAACCTACTTTCAAATTCAACAAACCATTAATCCAGACTATTCTCTTCACTCTTGTCACAGAGTCACTTAAAAATTCACTTTGGTCTTTAATCTTGAGGTTGCTTTTTTTCTTTCTTCTTTCTTTCAAATGCCACATTCAGACCATTTCCAAATCCTGGTGTTTTTACCTCCAGAAAGCTCTACCCTGTATCACGTAGATAAAACTTGATAGCCAAGGTGCATGATTATCCACCTTAACTGATGCAAATTCCTCTCATTTGGCTTTCTTAACATCAGTGCTTCTTGGTCCAGAACAAATAAAACATTGCCACGGAGATGCTAGGAAGGGAGAACAGACAAACTACAGAAGCCACAGGTAGATTTGGAGGTCAAACACAAGGAAAACATCTGTTCAGCCCAGACACCCTAGGCTCTAGCATGTGGCCCACACAGATGGGAGTCTTCAGGGAGTGTTGCTGCCAAACTCCTGTGAGTGTATAGTAGGACATTTTCAGAGGCTTGTGCCAAATTTAAGCAGATTACTGACCCCAGGCTCTCCAGCTTCTCAAAAAGATGGTTAGAAGGTTATTTTTTCTAACCATTGGTCAAGCAACATGTCTTGCCTTAAATATATTCTCTGGCTACTGACACTTTCCCAAAAAAATACAGCCTAAGGCTTAGGCTGGAAAATTCAGGGCCATTTTTTCATATTATACACTACCATAAAAAGAGGTCTCATGAAGGAATGTGTTAGGTAACTTTAATGACAGCCACCACTGCCAGTTTCACCCGTAACAACTTTTAACAATAACAAGAATCTTATTTTTCTCAACAAAACATCACTTTTGTTTGTGTTGTATGACGTTCTGCAACTGGTTCATACAGGCACTTCCAGAGTAACTGCAAGCCAAGGCTTCAATGTAAATCTTTTCTGCTCTCCTATTGCTAAACAGTTCCTAAACTAAAATAAAATCAGCAAGTTTGTCATAAATGAGCCTCATCGGTTGCACTCAGTTACTGAGGGCCCTTAGAATCATAAAATGGTTTGTGTTGGAAGGTGCCATTAAAAGTCATCTAGTCCAACTCCCCTGCAATGAGCAGGGACATCTTAAAATAGACCAGGTTGCTCAGAGCCCCGTCCAACCTGACCTTGAATGTTTTGAATGTTGAATGTTTCCAGGGATGGGGCATCTACCATCTCTCTGGGCAACCTGTTCCAGTGTTTCACCACCCTCACTGTAAAAACTGTCTTCCTTATTTCTACTCTAAATCTTTTCTCTTTTAGTTTAAAACTATTACTCCTTGTCCTATCACAATAGGCCCTGCTGAAAAGATTGTCCCCATCTTTCTTTTAAGCCCTCTTTAAGTACTGGAAGGCTGCTAGAAGGGCAACTAGGCTGATGAGGGGTCTGGGGAACAGGTCTTATGAAGAGAGGCTGAGGGAGCTGGGGCTGTTCAGCCTGGAGAAGGTCTCCCCTGGCTGAGGGGAGACCTCATTGCCCTCTACAACTACTTGAAAGGAGGTTGTAGTGAGGCAGGTGTTGGCCTGTTCTCCCTCATGTCTAGTGATAGGACAACAGGAAATGGGGTCAAGTTGCACGAGAGGAGGTTCAGATTGGATATTAGGAAAAAATTCTTCACAGAAAGAGTGGTGAGGCATTGGAACAGGCTGCCCAGGGAGGTGGTGGAGGCACTGTCCCTGGAGGTGTTCAAAACACAGGTGGGTGTGGTGTTTCAGGAGATGGTTTAGTGGTTAGAGGTGGTAGGGTGGATGGTTGGACTTGATGATCTTGAAGTCCTTTTCCAACCTTGACGATTCTATGACTCTTTTAGGTTTCTCTGAAGCCTTCTCTTCTCCAGGCTGAACAACCATAAATCTCTCAGCCTGTCTTCATAGGAGAAGTATTCAGTTCCTCTGATAATTTTTGTGGCCTTCCTCTGGACCTGCTCCAACAGTTTCATGTCTTTCCTGTTCTGAGGACTCCAGAACTGGACACAGTACTCCAGGCGGGGTCTCATAAGTGCAGAGTAGAGGGGCAGAATCACCTCCCTTAATCTGCTGGCCATGTTCTTTTGATGTAACCCAGGATACAGTTGGCTTTCTGGGCTGCAAGTACACACTGCCTGCTCATGTTCTGCTTCTCATCCACCAGTACCCCCAAATCCTTCTCCACAGGGCTGCTACAAATCCATTCACCCCCTAACTTGTATTGGTACTAGGGGTTGCCTTGACCCAGGTACAGGACTTTGCACTTGGCCTTTTTGAACCTCAGGAGGTTCACATGAGCCCACTTCTTGAGCTTTTTCAGGTCTCTCTGGATGGCCTCCCTTCCCTCCAGCATGTTGACCGCATCACACAGCTTGGTGTCATCTGCAAGCTTGCTGAGGGTGCATGTGATTCAATGGACATTGAGCCATTGCCATTACCCTCTGGATGTGACCACCCGAACAATTCCTCATCCAGTGAACAGTCCTTAGAATGGTATAGTGCAGTAATATCTGTTTCCCTCTAATTTCCATAAATAATCATGAATTCAAGAAATTTTAAACATTAAAAGAAGTATTGGAGGAACTTTGTTTATTGTTTTCCACCCTTTGCAACAGACTGGAGGAGTGTGAAGCATTTCTTCTGGACACTGAGTATAATTATAAATAATCATTTCCTTCTTCATTCTCCTTGGAGCAAAATTCATTGACTTCTCTTCATTTTAAGGTAGTTGGCAGACAGAATTCAAATGTAATTACTCTTTCTGCATGATAAACTCCAGTCCTGTGAGCAAATATGTCTCGTTTTCAAGTTTGGCTAGACAGCAGCAGTGTAATAAAGACCTTTCCAGTCCTGGTGCAGCCTGTAGCTTTTGCAGTCTTTCCTAGATGACAGAACAGCCTCCTCTATATAGAACTTTCTCATAAATACCTTATTAAATAAACACCTCATCCCTAAAAACCTGTGAACTAATAAACTAGCTGCTAATTATAATGACTTCTGTTGGAATTGTTTGACATGCAACCACAGCAGGTAAATGGAAATGTTGATGGTGACTTTCAAATTAAGGTTTACTAGGCAGGGGTGACAATTGTCACAATCATTGTAAATACATTGTTTTTCTGCTGTCGAGTAAAAATTTCCAGCCTCTGAATGGCTGTAGTGATCTAATTTGTATCCTCACTGGATACAAATCTTCAGACAGTAAATTCTGACAGCGTTGCTTGTGCTGTATAAATTCACACCTTGACTTGCTATGAACTACTTCCCTGCCTGTCCAGTTCAAACTAACACGGATGTATTAAAGAAAAGCAGAATTCTTCTTTTAATTTTTACTTCTTAATAGCATCTTTCCTTATTCATCTTTGGATAGCTCTTAGCAACTGACCAAAACACAGGGCTCTGCAGTATAAGAGGGGTCACTTGCAGTACACCTCAAAAAATACTCAGACTGTCTTCCAGAAGGAGGGCAAGAAAAGACAGTCACATTTTCAAGCTGTTAGGAGGCAATTAAAATATTCTGTTCATAGGCTGCCAAAGCACAAGCACTAACAGTTGCAACTCCCTTAGGAAAATACATCAGATGCAGAAGATTTCTCAGACAGGATGCCAAGAGCAGCATTTGACAGACACACTCAGTCTGCAGGAGTCAGATGAAGGGTAGTATGAGAAACAGTTCATGCCTGTAAAACTGGCAACTCAGCCATGCTTTTCCTTCCAAGAGTTTTAACCCATGAACCCCAGTAGGTGTTCACCTCTTTCTTGCTCAAACTGAGATAGGTATCAAGCAGGCACCAAGCACATGCCAACTGCAGTTTCTTTCAATGAGGGCTACAAGTGATCTGCACATCTCTGTTAATATAGATTTTGAGTTAAAACCCCAAAGCAAAGAAACAAGTGGTGGTAACATAAAAAATAAACAGACAATTCTAATGACAAAAAAATTGCCCTCTGAAGACATTAAAAAGAGCAAAATTGGTAAAATATTTCAAATAAAATTGGCACCATAAACCAAAGAAAACACTGCATTTTAACTCCCTGCTTAGGGAGGGCCCAGTGTTGAGCTGGACCTATTTTACACCTCCCATTTATTTCTTAAGCAAGTGAATGTTATTTCCACTTTTTCTAAGAAATTCTAAGCAGGAGTGCAATAGGGGTGGAACAAGGATCAATTTTGTTCAAGTTCTGTTGCACTCGTGAAGAGTGTGGCTATTAGCACTGGTTAGTACAGCTTTCACCTATCATGACCCTTTTAGCAGCATCATATTTAACATAAAAGCACCAGGGTCCTTACTGGGATACTACCAAAGAAATATTAGCAGCACAGTTGTGATAGTGGGCTTACAAGGGCAGGTAATCCATTGATATTTAATTATAATGTTTTGAATCAAGGCTGGCTGGCTGCCTGTGAGAATATAAAACGGATCCTAAAACATCACAAAAACTGTTGGCTGAAATAATTCAAAGTTCTTATTTTGTTGAGATCTTGGTGTTTTTTTTAACTAAGCTGAACATGTAGGATTCTCCAGTCGCTTATTTAAACAGGCAACATTCAGAAGTTGTACAGCATCACACAGAAAATTCTTCTTTCTTATTTAAACCAGGAGCTCAGAAGAAACTGCACCTTACTTTTAATCAGTCAAGATAAAGCTCTGAGAGAGCACCATGGAAATAGGAAAAGGCAAATAGAGTGTATTTGCATATATCACAGGAAATTATGCTGTGTCACAGCATGTAGTGTATGCACACACATTGAATGTCATCTGAGTTACATTTTTCTCAAGGTGACATTGGTGCTTGTCTTGCCAAATTTGATACAACTGACAAGTGTTTTCATGTAAGGGGGATCTATCCCTCCCATCACTTTGTCAAGCTGAGTGAAGGCAACCTCCAGTATATTCCTTCCTCAGGTGATGAGGTGGTTTCAGAGTCATTAAAAGTCACCAAGTTACAGTGCAGCAATGTGCCCTGCAGACTAGATTAGCTCAGCCAAGGCATCTTCCTTGTGTCTGATGAAGGCTCCTGCTCCCAGCCCTCTCAGCTTCCCATGCAATTTTGGACTTGTTTTTTTTTTAATGTGCCTCTCAAATTTTCTTGAGAAGTGTAAATATCACTTTGGCCAGAGTAACTGCTGCTTGCTTTCACATTAGAAAAGTACCTACCAGCACTTTTTTATCCAGAATATTCCCAAACCTAAGAGAGTGATCAACGCTCTCCTGGTGTCCCTGCAGCTGTCTCTGTAATGGTATTGTCTTTCCTAGAGATAGTGGTAAACAACTTAAAAGGAAAGATACACTTCTTATGCAACACCTTATCTAGCTTAGATTTTAATTTTTCACAGCAGAAGACATGTATCATGGGCATGCTTACAGAGTCCCAAAAGAAAGCAAAATTATTGTAAAACGTTTTTATGAAAGGAAAATAATCCAGAATTCAATCCATTTTAAAAGAGGTCTGGAGAGATGCTCTTGGTGGTCTTTGCTTCAGTTATCTTTTGGGGCTGAAACTTTTGACTTGAACTTAATGTTATTACGTGATGATGGTAAGCTTGATTGAGAATTCCAGCTAGTGTCATGCCCTTTCCTTACACCCATTAAGGAAATTGGATTATGTCATAAAGTGCAGATTCTAAACTAATGGAGAAAATGTATCTCACTTGAAATAGCTATTTGATTAACAGCTTTCCTTGATTTAGGTTTAAGGCATCTTAAGACTACACAATAGTAGTGATATTAAATAAAATACGCTTAACAAAATATTAAAGCCAAGCAAAGTGTCAAAACATGGACTCAAGGGGGATTCCAGATATTATAGTGTCTCCATTCTACATGGAAAAGAGGAAGAGTAATATTACCAAATTTCATGCTATTTCTATTATAAAGTATCTAAAGGAAGTTAAGGCTCAGATTTTTTAATGAAAGTGGACACATAAAATATTTATATATCCATATAGTAGTGGATAAGAGAAACCTTTACTGATAGACTGTCCTGACTCCATGGTTTTAATCTGTTGGTTCTATCTTGTAAAAACAGTAGTTTTAAAAACTATATTCTCTAACTTCTAAGAAAAGTAGTAAAAACACACAAATTATCTTAGTGCTTGTAAACAATTTTAGCAATAAAAGCTAAGGACACATAAGCAGTGTAAATTCTACCCATCATGAAACATAAAGCACTTTTTTAAAAGCATGTACTTGGACTCTTTTCTCATTTTTGTAGATTCAGAAACATTACCCACTGCTGATACTGGTAAGATTTCACACTACCAAGGAAAACAACTGGGCTACACTCAGAAGCAGAGATATCAATTAAACTTCATCTTACCACATAGACTAAACAATAAAAGTGCAAAAAAGCTTAACTGCTCTGTATAGTTATCTAATTGCTTTAAAATGTAGATATTCTAAATATATAGACTCTGGAAAATAATCTCAATACACTTCTAAAATGGATTAGTAGAATCACATTAAACTGCCCTGCACATTTGTGTTTATCCTAATTAATTCTGGAAGTTAATGATGATAAACTGAGTAAAGCTATTTTATTTCTGAATAAGAACATGTACACTATTTCAGTGTCACTGAGCTAATCCCCCTTATTGCATCTTGTTTTCTTGAGTTCTCACATTTAAGAAAGATACCTGGGCTTTACAAAATTTACAAAATTAAGTGTGTGATTTTTAAAGGAAGCTGTACTTTGTACAACACAATTTCAAATAACATACCCTAAGTTAAAGCCCACAGTTTAAGAATGCTAAATGTCTTGATAAATCTCTATTTGAATTCATCTGTGTACCTCAAGTGGTTTTAATTAGTATGCTATTTGTTGATGTGTAAGATGTTAAATTATTCTGTTAATGAGGAAAAAAGGACATTCTATTGTGCGTTTGCAAATGTCAAGTTTTAAAATAATGAACCCATATTTCTGAATTTCAGCTTGTTTTTCACTCCAGTTTGAGAACGTTGAAACAATCCTTTTTCAAGATTTATAACAACAGCTGTGTGAGTTACGAAAGCACAGAAGTGTCATTTGGAGTACATGAAGAATGTAACTTTGCCTCACCAACTTCAAAACAGCTGAGCTTAATTTGCTTAAACTCTTCTGGAGGCTGGACAGTGTAGCTGAGGCCAGGCACAGAATGTGTCAGGCAAAAGTCTATCTCAGAAACTTATGAGCAGATATATCTGTCAGAATGCATAAAGTTGGAAAGACTTCAGCGTTCATGACAAATTGATAGTGCAGCTGAATTTTAATGGAAGTTTCATAGGTAAAAATCACATAATATTATATGGACATACAATTTGCTACATCATAACTGCACAATCTAGAAGTAGTCACGTTACACCAGCTTCTCCTGCTTCTTTTCTTTTTCATCAGAGCGATATCAAACCATTTGGACATCATTCTTACATCAGAACAAGCAACAAAAAAAGCACATTTATTGTGTTCTCCCATTTGACAATGTTTGGTGTAATTTAATGTGGTTCATGAGACTGCATATTCATGAAGACTCACAGCCTTCAGCATTTGTACCCCATCCTAGGAATACCTTCTGATTTACTCCACCAAACTCCTTTGCTCCTGCACTGAATTCTACTTTTTCCCACGTTAAGGTGCATGTCATGCTGTAAGAGCAGGTTTATTTGAAATCAGTAATGAATCCATTTCTAATCAATATCTAAAAACATCAAATGAAACAACAAACCACTATAGTCCAAGAACAAGGTGAGTGTGTGGTCGAAAAGCAGACAAACAGTTTAGTTCTGGGGCCTGGACCAGTGGGTAGGATGCAAGTAAGAGGAGGAACTAAATGGTGCCATGTCCATGGCTGATGTGAAAGGAAACGCCTAAAACGAAACGAAGATAAAATCCACATTCCCGTATGATAGCAGAGAGAATTCTGCTTTCTATTTGCCATTTGATATTGGGAATCAACACAAAACAGCCCCATGAATATACAAATCAGTTCTAGTTTATGCATCTTTCCAGCTTTGTTAATAAAGCAGACATGGCATTTGGACATAAATGTTTTTGTTGTATTAAACATCTGGTTTTTAAGTACTTCCACACTAGAGAATAGCAAATGTCATATGGTAATTGATTCAGCAAATGCAGCTTTTTGTCTTGTGTGTAGTGTAAACCATTATTGATTTTCTTAATTTCACAATGATGTCTACCAACTCTTGATCTATAATTTATAAGCAACTGAGTAAGAGGCTTTCAAATTTGTGCTACATTGTTTTACCATGCCAACCACATGGTAGTGTTATGATTTACTTACTAAGTTACTAACTCTTCCAGTCAGGTTTCTTATAGAAATACTAGTTACTGATTAATTCCAAATTCGTTTTCTACAATAATTCATTGAACTTATAGTGTATTTGTCCCATAAATGTTCCTGCCAGTAAGTGTCTAGACAATTTCAGAAAAGCAAAATAAAAGTAGAGGGAGTAGAGACAGAGCTAACTAGCATTTGGTTCTTTACTTCAGGGAGTCTTCCAGAAATGCTTTTTGCCTGTAGTCAGAGCTGCTAACTCTCATGGTTCCATCGTGGTTTATAAAATTCCTCCCACAAACACCACAGCTCTTGAAATCAAATGCATACCCGGGAACATCTTCTTTCAGTTAAAATGAAAATCCTCTTCAGCTAACTGAAGTTCAAAACCAGAACACAACCAAAAGATGTCTTATCTTTAAGCATCTTATGAAGTTAAGCCAAACTGAAGATTTTAATGAGAAGGGGTAAAGGCATTGCTTCTATGCAAGATCATGGTTGTCACAGCTGGGATTGGCATGGCCATAGATTAACACCCAGGTAAACCAGGAGTATGTAAGTACTGCTTAAAACCAGCTGCAGGACAAGCAGGAATCAATTATAAACTCTAGAAATATAAGGAAATAAGGTGTACAAAATGAACAAATTTCATGGACTTAGGACAACAAAGAGAAAATTTACCAAAAGCTAGATGTTTAACTTAAAGCAGATTAGTCATCCTCAGCAATTTGCATTTAAATAGCAAAAACTTCCAGGTCTTCTATATCCAGGCTGTAAGAAAGCCACTCTTTACCAAAGAAACAATTCAACACAAAAAACACAACTGTGGTCGTCCTCTGTATAAACCATGCCTGCTTTTGTTAGTAATTATTTTCTGAACAATGCCTTCCTTGTTCCATTTTCTGGATTCTGAAATTAAGTCCATATTTATGTCTGAGTTGTCCCAGTTCTACTTTTATTTAATGGAGTACGAACCAAGAGCAGGATTGGAGTTTTATACGTTATTTAGATTGGGTTCCTACCTTAGACTGCAAACTCAGAATCATCAATATTGTGTAAAGGTGTTACACAACATTTACTCTTTTGGAGTTAAAATACAGTTGCTCCTGCCAAGTAAGATTCCAGATTGCAGTATGTCTGATCTCCTATGTGTCCACACCAGTGTGCTGGCTTGTAGGACCTAAATGAACATTACCTATTGACATGAACAAATTTAGAGACTTTAAGAGTATGAAAATTTCTGCACTCTTGGATGCAGATTCCAGCTCTCAGAAGGATGCAGCTAGTCTCATATATTTTAAATTCTTCAGTGGGGTGAAGTTACCATTCCAAGCTGAAGCAGGCCTTGCCAAGTTCAGTTCAGCTGCAGCCTGTAGGGAGAAGGTTGTTCTAGGATGAAGTATTGCCAAGTGATATTAATCCACTAGCTAAGAAAAATAGGGCTATGTTGTTTTATTTGCATTGTATACAAATGTATACATGTAACCAAATTTAAATTTCTCAGCGGCCCCTTAAAGTAGCAAGGACATTAATCTAATCTATGTGGGAATGCTCCCTTTTCCACAAATAAATGGTGTTGACCAAGTGTTTTTAACAGACACCAAAAGTTTAAAAGACAGTAATTCTAGGAGAAAAAAACATATTGTGACTTCAGGCTTTGAGAAAGTATTCATATCCACCAGTTGAACTTTCAGCCTCTCAAAATCAACGAAAACATCATATCATGTATTTAAATATGTGTTTCATAAATAAAAAAGAGAGGAACACTTAAGATTGTTATCTGAGTCATATGTGAAGTTCAGAAATATTATCTGATCAACAGTTTTCAAAATAAGATCAAGACTAGGGTTAGATACAAGTTAAACTATCACTTGCTAAGCTAAATACAAAGCTAAGTACAAAAGAGGAACAGAACTGCTTGGCACACAATGTTATGCCATTGCACTATTGCAAAAAATAACCTGATGTAATACTATGCAGTCTTTAAACAAAGAGGAATAGCCTAAATGTAAGTACCAGTATTATCTCCTCTCAAACTAATAGACTAATTCAATACTTGTCTCATAGAACTGTATTCTTCATTCTTAATTTCAGATTCTTATCATTCAGAAACACATGGGCTTATATCAGAACATGTACTGGCCTGAATTATATTGCCATCTGTGTCTGATGGAGACTGATAAAATTACTGTCCCCTTGTAGCCACTTTTTTTTTCTACTTACTCTACCTCACCCATTTAAACTGAGCTGCTCTTTGCCATGACACTCACTCTTCCAATGGCTTTGTAGAGCAGCAGCACAACAGGGTCTGAACCTAATTTCAGTATCCTCTGTTAGCACACCAAACATATTTTGAAAACACTTCAAACACTGCATCTTAGAAAAAATCCAAAAGGTAGAAAAGATACAGAATGAATATGTATGATAAATACAGAAAACTCCTCAGGAGACCTGGTGCAACACTGTGCTTGTTCATCTCAAAGGGCCCAGAGCAAGCTGACTTGATTCACAATTTCAAATTGTTGGCAATGGCAGTGGTGCTGCTTTGTCTGATACTTCCAAAAGCTGCTCATTAGCCCAGCTGTGTACTGAAATGTCAGAGCTCTTCTGGTAGAAATATGGGCATCAACACAGAAGAAAATCACTGGACCATTTTAAGAAATTGAATGATGATTACTACAGTATAGAAAGCCTTCTAGAAAGAAAACAAAACAAAAAAGAAAGCTTAGGATTTAGCTACAATGCAGAAATCACAGCAGATTTGTAAACAATACTTTAAAACATGATGAAAATTTGCTTTGTTTTTCAAATACTGCAGGCACTAGAAAAACCCATATCCAATATTTTGCTGCTGTGATCTTCTCAGCCATCTATCAACACACATATCCTCACAAAGACAGACAATGACACATTGATGACATCAGTTATAATTTCAGGCTTTCAGCCAAGAGTGAAACTCCTCATGGCTCCATTGTTTCCATGGCCATAAATAATGGAAAATTATATAATAAGAAAAGTTAATACAAGTCTAATACTTTTAATACTTGTAATTATAAGTGTTACTCAATGCATTAGGTACTGGACTACACAGCAGTACTTGGTGACACTGTTCATAGGTGTTGTTTAATACAATGAACAACTGAGATGTGAGCATTTTTTTTTTTAGTCTGGGAAATTGAAAAGGTATAAATGGGTTGAATCTGTAGTGATGAAGCCACAGAGAAAAAAAAAAAAACAAAAAACAAACTACAAAAAAACTTAGATATCTTTAAAACAACTTTTTAACCTCTAAGTAACTCTTTAACTTCAGTAACTAATTTACCATTTGTAGAGATTACTAAAAAACGGACTTTACAAGAAATCCTAAATTAAGTGAAAACTAAAATTTCCACTGTCCAACTGTCTTCTGCAGTATCACTGCTAAGAATATGCAACAAGAACTCATTAGTTCATTTTTCTTACACTGTGGATTTTTCACCAGAGATTTGCAAAATCACTTTTTTTTCTCTTTTATGGCTCTGCTATCACTGCAAAAAAGTCCAAAGAAAAATTCTGACATGATGGATAAAATGTTTGGTTGTCTTCAAATGTCAATTTCAGAGATTAACTCAGCCCACATTCTTAGGGAATTAATGGAAACTACAGAAAATCTTTAAATATCTGGCCTTTATTTTCTTCAGAATCTCAGTCTCATTGAAAGTCTTAACTACTTGTGATTTTTTTTTCCCAGGAAAACCTGAATATTTTTGCCTGAGATGCTCGGTAAAGAAGGCTAGTAAAGAAATAATGGATTTTTTAAAGATTATACCTAAACTACTTTGGTCTTCAAAATTGTTCTGTGTATATTAGCAGTATTTTTATATTCTTTTTAGCTAAACCTACCATCATCAGTTAAAATCTGAATAGAATTAGCAAAGGCAGTGATGAATACATACAGGTATAAAGACATAAGTTAGGAGAAGCTTATTAGCAATCAGTAGTAAAATATGATTAATGGATACAAGCTAGAGCACAGGAAGTTCCACCTCAACATGAAGAAGGACTTCTTTACTGTGAGGGTTATGGAGCACTGGAACAGGCCGCCCAGAGAGGTTGTGGAGACTCCTCTGGAGACTTTCAAGACCCATCTGGATCTGTTTCTGAGTGACCTGCCCTAGATTCTGTGGTGATCCTGGGGGGAGTTGGACTCAATGATCTCCAAAGGTCCCTTCCAACCCCTAACATTCTGTGATTCTGTGATTCTAGGAGAAGATAAAGTCCTTCCTCACTCTTATTCTTGGTATATTCTCAGATGCAAAATGCCTCAATATTTCAGATACCATTTTTCACCCTAACCTTCTTTTTGACAAAGATTATTTAAACTGGGATATGGAATCGTACAAATACTTGCATGTTTTTAATATACATAGTTATACCAAACCTCATTTAATTTGTATAATTCCAAACCTTTTTTTTTTCCAAACTCTTGCTTTCAGAGGAGGAGCTAAAAGGTAGGGAAAGAAACAGCTGGATACAAAGGTATTGGAAAGAGGAACGACACTCAGTTTTGTCAACAGTATATTAATCATTTCAAAAGAGTAATAAAGAGCTTGAAAAGAGTATGAACGTGCCCTTCCAACATGATAACATGGTGGTCAGGTCCTGGGAGAAGGACACACTGCTCTGCATGGCAAGACTGTTACTCTTTTCTCATCACAGCTCTCCAGTCACAAGCCTCCCTAGGCCTGCAGCAAAATGCTTCCTGGAGCTTGTTTCTCACTGAATTGGATACAAGTATTTTCATAAGCTAAATTTGCTTTGTTCTCTGTGCAGTTCTAAAGTTGCTGGTCCTGCTGCCAATAAAACAAAATGTAATGAAAGCTCTCTAGAGACTTTAGGGAGCTGGAGGCTCCAGAGAGAAAGAAGGAAGCACTGTGGCTGCTTTACAGAAAGAAAAATACTGGTATGGAGAATGAAGTGACTTCTCAAAAAGCACTTAGCTAGTGGTAAAACTAGAAATACAATGCAGTTAACACTGCAAGGATAATCTCTTCCCCTCCTACCCCTCTTTATAAAATAACATCCACTTCTAAAATTTTTGAAGTACTATAGGGATGTTTAGGGAAATCTGAAGGATTAATTCAATCCTTTCAATCACTTCAGTAACTTACTACTCTTATGGTAGCTCTGCCAGTTCAGCTTGCTCCTAACCTACTGCATTCCTACCATGATGTTGAACTGGCTAGTGTGGTAGTCTAAACAAAATATTCTTCCAGTTGCCTTCCTTGGCTTATGGCCCCATCTTTTATTATTCTGTAGCAAGCAGCACTTGGAAGATAAAGAGATCAATTAATTCTGTCTGGTTTAAATTGGCCCTTGAAATGGACAACACTTAAAAATTCAGTATTTGGTACTTAATGAAATATTTTATTCTATGGTTTGATCCTTATCTCTATAAAATTCTTGACTCATACAGAGAGCTGCAGACTTACAAGAGAGATGTTTTTTAAGGGCTAACATGATTCTCACAGAAAGATGGCAGTAAGTTTGCCCCACAAATCAACATCTAGTAGGCCTGACATGCCAGACTGTCTACTTGGGACCCACAAAACTACCTGTCAACTGACTCCCGAAGGGCTTTCCCAGAAAGACCCAGCCATTCAAAACACAGTATTCCCAGTTCCCAGGCACCTTCTCCCATATGTGCTGGAAGTGTCACAAGTTTAGAATCAACAGCTAAATTTTTGGTGCCATGAAGATTCATCTGTTTGCAAGCTGGAGCCAGAAAATTAATTTTGGCTTCTCCAGGCCCAAAGGGGTTTGATGGTTTGCCACAGCAAAGACTTGTCTAGCCTGGAGTTTTCTGGGCCAAGAAGGAAATTAAGTAAAGCAGAGGGAAATGTCAAGGTAGAAGAGTGGGAGGACTGGTTTGTGAATGTCAGTGTCTGGCAGGGCTTGTAGTTCCACTTGGCTGACTTCAGCTCTTGGAAGAATAGGGGTCGGGGGCTTTGGGAGTAAAGGCTGGATTCCAGGAGGAGGATTACAATTTACCTCCCAACTAGATTGGATAGTAGCCAATCCAGTGCTGCATCAGACTCTTTCCTGTTGAGAAGACCATGGGAGAATAATCCTGAATTTTCTGGTTTTTAAACTTGAACGGCAGCCACAGAGATTTTTTGTGTGTTTCATTTCACATTGTTTCCCAGAGTCAATACATAATCGTAGAATAATAGAGGTTGGAATGGAACTCAAGATGTTAACTCATAACACTCACATGGAGTCCCATATGAAGATAAATCCTCCAGCTTGCTCCTTCCTTTGAGAGCCCCTTTGCAGCCCCAATCCAAGTGCAGCTCTAGGCTCTGTCTCTCTACCAACTCCAACCCTAACTTATAGTTACTCATCTGTTACATAGATACTTTGAAATTGATTGATCAGGGGGTTGCAGAGCCCTTTTGCATCTATGGATGAAAGAGGTCATACAGCAGAGCCATTCAACTTAATTCTGCATTTTTAGTCAGTTTTGCCAAGCATTACCATTTCTACAGTTTAAACTAATTGCTCTATACCAAAGTCTATGTTTGATAGTAATCAGCCTAGACTGTCAAATCTATCTTAATTTCCAAGAAGGATGGATGCCCAGAATCACTGTTGGCTGGGTCCCATCTGAATTCTTAGGATGCAATTCCACAGACACTTAAAACAATTTAGTTCCAGGCTCCCAACTCCTAATCTTCCCTGACTCCCAGCCACAGGTTCCCCACTCCCACCACTGGGAGGGAGAACCAATTCAGATTGACCAGTGAAGAAGGTCTTGTTCATCTTGGTAGAGAATTGTGCTGAAGAAAATTTAAAATATTCAATGGTCTGAAGAACACTGCATGCTTTTAAAGGAAAACTTAGGTGTTTTTTTATTTAATAAGACTAAAGCACTTTCACCTTCAAAATGAAAACAGTCTCTGAAAACATTCAAGCCCATTATAGTTGAAATGAAAAAGTAAAATGAATCAAATAAAATAGCCTCAGGTAGTTACTCAACATGGAAAATTTTCGCCCAAAGAATTTTCAAGTTTAGCAAGTTTATATACAATTTGAAACATTTTAATTTAACAAGAAATTTCAGACAACCTGGACAGTCAGAAGCACAGGGAGTAGTACCAGCACTGTACTTCAGGTTTTCATTTTTGCACTGAACATGAATGTAATTTGTGAGAACTATAACTTGAATTTCTTTATTTCTGCATACGAACCCTATGACGACTACATCTAAACTGAATTAGTTTTATCTTTTTTACAGTTATGTAAGGACAATAATTTCAAACACATTTCACTACTACCAATACTTTGTAAAATCAATATGTAAAATTGATAATTGAAGGGAAGAGGCATCACTGCCCTGCCTAGTGAAAAAACATTTAGTAATGGAAATTGTTTTGACCTTTCTCCAGTATATTGCAGTCTGACATGTTTTTATTCAATAATGTTGAGATCAGGACCTCAAGGAAGCCAAGCCATCTGCAAGGAAGAGAGTAAAGATTACTGTATGTTAAAGGAATTTAAGAAGCTTCACAGACCAATTTTCTTCAAAAGTCTTCTTGGCAGGTGTTGTTGATAGTTCTCCTTCAAAGGGAGAAACAACGGTGCTTATTTTCTCTAGTGATATTCATCTCAAAATGTCTAAAGGCATCTGTGTGCATTGTGATGGGCACACTGTCACTTAGCTCAGTGGACTCATAATCCAGAAAGCTAACTTTAATAGGCTGAAGGCAGACTTTTTGGTGGATTTGGAGGTCATATCTGAGCAGGTGCCTGAACTGGATACAGCCCAGCGTGAATCTGTAGGCTGTGGAACCAGGACTGTGTCACACTCCATGACTTCACATCCTTCCCTGGAACAGGTTACAGCACCAAACCAGGCTTATGATCCGTGGTGCACCACCTCTCCAAGAAAGCTGGCATGTGCCTTGTACAAATAGGCCTGATATGTCGTGTCCAGCATACAGGCTCCCAGAGAAGCAAAAAGGCATGGCCTCATGACAGAAATGGAGAATTCATTTAGTTGCCAGTAAGGTGGGGAGCTATAATCCAGAGAGTCTTACTCTTTCCTGGATTTGAAATTTTTTTTCTCTTTTTTTCTCTTCAAATTTAATGTTTTCTCTGAAAGGTTTCTCTTACAGTGCTCTGATTCTTATGTACTCTCAGTACCACAGGTTTCAGAATCACAGGTTGCATTTTTGATACTTGAGGAGTCTAGAGTGAGCAGAAAGAACCTTATTACAAAAATAAAGAAGTTATTCAGAAGGAGCAGAATCATCAACCTCTGTCTTCATCTCAGGTCTTTAAAAGACAGATGTTTTTGGTCTTGAATACCACTGGAATTAGACCCCTGAATACCTTGAAAAGAGAGACTGGGACTTTGAACTTCGGTCATGAAGATCATGTGGGAAGCTAGAGCAGAGAAACAATGAAGAGGTGTGTGTGCCTAAGCAGTGTCAGTAACCTATGCTGATGGGCCACGGGACTCTATACTCAGACTTTATTACTCATAGAAAGGATACCATATCCAGACACATTTCGTTGTTATTTTCTGCCTAAATGGTAATTAATACACATTAAGTTGATTCTAGGCCAAGACTGGCTGCAGTGGGATGCAGTACTCAAAGCAGCTGGAGGGATCAGAAACTCTTAGTCATGGATACTGCTCTGTGAGAGCTCAAACCAAGGTCTTAATCAGTCTTAACCTACTACATACAGTATCAACCAGCTCCAAGAGAAAGGCAATGTTAAGTGAAAGAGACATGGAGAGAAACTTTAGTCCAGGAAGAAGCCAGTGACATATTTTAGAGTGGAAGCAAGTTCTCCTCACTCCCGCCCTTAAGCCTTGCTCACTGGACCAACCCAGTTGTGAGCACAGCTTCTGTCAATGTATTTAAGAGAAAAACATCCTTTAGGGGACAATGTTATGCCATGGGGTATGGTATCACTGACCTCTTCATAACGATAGTAGTCACTCTGCCAGTGCAGCCCAGTAGGCTTTTTGCTAGAGACATGGGAAGTTTGTGGAGGCAAAAGGCATTCATTAACACAGATAAACACATGATCTGTTTACTTTTCCCAGTAATTTGACAAATACATCTAATGCTTTCCAGATGGGAAAACACCTCTACTCAGCAGCTGAAGGAGAGATGCTTTGAGGTCTAGCTTTTTCAGCATTTTTTGTAACCAGTTTTATGGTCTTTGGATGAAAAAAACTTTGTAAATGCCAAGGATTTTGTTTATTTTTTGATTTCTTGGTTGTAACTTTTTCAGAAAATGTTGCTAGGTCACAGGTGACAGGTGGTGGTAGAATTAGGTAGATGCCTTGCATATTTACATGAAAGACACATTGTAGGCTTTTATTAATCCTAAAATGTCCCCAAAAGCCTAAGAATGGATAACTGGCCCATATATTTTAAATCATGTTACTACAAAATTACCAAATAGCAAACAAATTCTTTATCATTATCACAGAAGAGTTGATAAATCTCATGTCTACATAAATAACATTTGTATAAAGAAATAGTTAGTTGGACTTGTTTTTAGGATTAAGTTAAAACTTAAAACTCAAAATGTACAAACAATGAAGGTAATTAAAATCCAAATGTAACTCTACATACAAACTGTATAAAAAGCCATTCCTCTCTACTTTTCAGCAGAAAAAAAATGAAGCTCTTTAATCTAAATATCCTGTCTTTCAGTATATTTCAGTCTAAATATTATTTTAGATGTCATAGTTTGAGCATTTATAACATGTAATGAAGTCAAAGCATTTGAGTACACCATAGCTTTCCAGACTTTGCATGGAAAGCAAACAGCTGCTCCTTGAGGAATTCTGCTACTTCCCAACAAAAATAAACAGACAAACAAATCAATGATCTATAAATACAATTGCTTTCAGTAAGACCTATCAAATATTGCACAACCATCACCACTTCTGTTGCTTGGATGAAGGTATATTACTACTCCTATGGCAATAAGACCGTTTGAGTAAAGTGGATGATATTAGGGGGTCAGAAGATGGTTTTAATAATTGTTACATAAATGCATCAGTATTACAGGTTTTAAAACACACTGACTCACAGTTAATTGACACAATTTTTAAAAAATTCTCTCATGGTGTTCTAGAAGTACCAGATCTATTTGACATAGCAGAACCCAAAGGAGTCAGCCAACATAACTAAGTGAACCCCCACTGAATCAGACCCTCCAGACCCAATTCCCAATACCAAAGCCTGTCAACAGG
This sequence comes from Hemiprocne comata, assembly GCA_020745705.1. Classification (NCBI taxonomy): domain Eukaryota; kingdom Metazoa; phylum Chordata; class Aves; order Apodiformes; family Apodidae; genus Hemiprocne; species Hemiprocne comata. The sequence goes on from CM036589.1 coordinate 74,315,463, forward strand.
CTTGGTGGGGCAGAAGACTCCATTCAGCCAGAGCACTCATTTCCAGAACCTAAATTAGGCATCTCCACTAGGTGCTGTTTGTCTCCATGTCCATCTGGAAACTTCTGTGTACTGTCTCCCTCTTAAAGCTCTCTTGCCATGTTTGATATTGACAAAAGCCAACTACTTATGTCTAGACAATCGCTATAACTGAATTTCCATTGATATAATTTATATTCAGGCAAGAAATTCTTTTACAAGTTGCCTGGGCATTTTTAACACATCAAAATTTATCTCTCCCAATGTTCTTTGGGTATTTTCAACCTAGTTTAACTCTTGACATGTGCAAATTCTATCAAGTTCTCTTTCACTAATCTCTTAAAATTGTGCTGCAGGAATTGTGTGTTATCCCATCAGTGTATTTTGTCCTGTATAGAAGCAGCAGGTAGTAAGGAAACATTTATTATCATGGATATATGTAGGGCTGAGGAATGACTGAATCTGATGACTCTCAAAGAAAAACATTCACTGGAGAAACAGAAAATGGTACTGATTTTTTTTAATTATTATTTATTTTATAATACATTATTTCCGGGCTCTTATCTAGCTATTAACTACTTGCCTCCCTTTTTATTCTAATCTAATCTAATGTAATGCAATATAATAATAACATTACAGGTTATTAAATCCAGGAATACATCATTTTTTCTCCTCATTCTTTATAATCTCTAAGAACGTGTAAAGCATATCAGGTGTAATCTGATTATCTGAGCTTGAGATTCTGTTTCGTACCTTATCATTTTCTAGCAATTTACTTCCTAAGAATATTCAGAATCTGATTTTCCATTAATTTTCCAGATCCTCATATACCTTTTTCTCAAAAACAGAAGCACAAACTTTGCCATAATGTGCTATCAAAAATGATAGATTTAGTATGCTGTATACAAATGCAGGATTAGTCATGGAAAAAGAGATGAGTAACTCAAGCAATGAACTTTGGTGCTCATGAAAATATAAACAAATTTTACATTTTCTGACCAACAATAATATGAGGTTTCTAAAAAAAACTACCAAAATGCCCTCCTACAGCAAGAATCCTTTATTCTCTTCTGCTCTAACTGTAAATGGAAGAGCAAAAAAGAGTAGACATTTTAGTTTATCCACGGATACCTTCATCCCATAACCAAGCAGTCAACTAGTTGTCTTTCAGGAACAGTATTTTAAGAACTTGAAGGATGACAATATTGCAAAATACATCCTGGCTGTTGAAACTGCAACAAAAATGTGCCCCTCAGACACATTGGAGGTCTATTTTGAACAGTGGCAAAAAGAGAAAAAGGCATCAGCCTTTCTCCTGACTGAAGTTATATCATGACTTTATGCATACACCTGTCTGTCCACTCCTGGATTCATCAATGATACTTCAATAATACAGCCTTTGGCATTTGGCTTCACAACAACATATATACAACCATTTCACTGAAGAAAGTGTTTCTTTGGTAGTTGCATGAAGATTTTTAGGTTTTTGTTAAAACTCTTCTCTCCTGATACAACCCATCTTATACAAAGGAATTGGGCACTACATCTTTATTTGTCCCTAGCTGAATGAGCACCCAAGAGCAGTTTGGATAAACACCTTGCACTTTCCATTTACTCTAACACATTTATTGGGGTGCTAAACTGTTCCCAGCCTTACACAAAGTCTGTGTCTGTTAAGAGTCCGACCTGAATGTCACCTAGGTAGGGGCCCATACATGCCATGAAAATAATTGTTTTTAAATGGAGTCAATATTTCCAGGAAATTACCTGCTGCAAACACTGAGGTATCTATTCTTTGATGGAAAAGAAACTGATCAGGAAACAAGAGACACACAATGTTAATGTAACAGCTTGCAGAGGGAAAACTATGATTGAACTAGAAATTTAAACCAGATCTTCATTCCAAGCAGTTATATTGGGGATGAAAAAAGCCACGAACTCAGAACTACATAAGAACAATGTGCCAGATGATAGAACTATATACTGGAAGGCAATAAAACAATATTGTAAAGGATATTGCTGAGAGCATCAGACAGGAATGTCATCAGTACAGAAAGGGAGAACTCTCATCCCTTCTGGAGAACACTGCATACTGTAGCTTTCTAGCTTGACCTGTGGTGACAGCACACACCAAACAGTATCTTTTTGCAGATAATATATTTCTCATGAGTCTGAAGTGATTTAGGAGCCTAAATCTCTATAGGAAGTCTTAATTATCTTAACGATCCACAAATTCTATGAAACAGGAAAAAGATAAGAATGTCAGTAATGCCTTGGTTCTCCAGTCCTGTTTGACTCCTGAGCTGAGCAAAATATGATAAACATGTTCTTCATTTCCTGTTGGTCAAGAGCAGAGGTATAGTGAAAAATGGAAAAATATTTTGAAACATCAGACTTCTATGATGGATCACATAATTCATAGATGTCATACTAAATATCGAATGTGGGAAATAAAACTAAGAATAGGCTATTCATGCAGGATTCATATGCTGAAATCTAGTCTCATAAATATTCGTTCAAAACTTTTGAAAAATGAACACAGTTGCAAAATGAATGATGCACTCCAAGAGAGTTTCCACCTAGAAAAACACTGCTAAATTCCAGAAAATGTTCTCTGCGATTAACTTGACTAATTCTAGTAAAGAGTAATGCCTGTTTCTTCTCTGCCTTGCTTAGGTCAGAATTTTCTGGGAAAATTTACACTTCATTCAGAGCCTTTAATTTCTGCAGCAAATTATATTCTATACTATGTTCCTCTCTTCCTGTCAAAACTGGTCTGCTTGTCACTGAAACCTCCTAATGTGCATCAAGATCACAGTTACTACACACAGGTTTTCATATTGCTGAGTTCAAAAACTCATCCAAACCTCAATCGTGCCACTTACAATTTTTAGCAATATTTTGCTAATTACTTTTAGGCTAATTAATGCTGTGTATTGGTCTCTCTGTGTGCCCTGGAGCCATTTGTTATGCTATTTTAGTACATAGAGTGTTTTGCTGCTCATTTCGTTCCCTACCTGGCACCATGATGGATGCTGAGAAAAAGGTTTGAGTCTCTGGTGTTTCCCTACAGGGTTTGAATCCCTCCTGCAAACTTCAGGCTGCAGCCCAGTTTGAATTTAGAAAAACATGCTGAATCATTGGCAGGTTTGGTGCAGCTTCTTTCTGTCACACAGTAAGGGACTGTTTTTGTTGAATCTTGAAAGAAAAACTTTCCTGTTCCCAGTGGCTTGCTACAGGACACTGAGCATTCATGTCAGGATGCTCATTTTTCAACAATTTAAAACTGTAAATTATATCTGAAAATTTAGAATGCAATTAAAGTGATTATTGCTGAGTCTCTTGCTGTTGCTAGTCACTCTTTCTGGCAATTGTCATCATTTGTGACATAAGAAACAGCATGGGAGCCCAGTGTCAGAGGTTGCATATCAGATTCCACCCTGTCAGAATAAATTTAATATTTAAAGATGCAGTCAGAATACTGATCCTGGAATAAGACTAGTGCAATGCAATGAAAAATCAGGACCTTAATATTTAATCTAAAATTCAACAATTAAATACAAAATCTCCTTCTTTCAGGATCAGAACAGTCCGTAGCTCTCGAATCCTATATAGTTGGAATTTTTCATTATTATTTTTTTCTACTGATCTGACTATCAGAATCAGCAGACATCAGTAATCACCTCAAACTAGGCTCTTGGGCTAGACACCAGAGCTGACAAATGAATGCAATTCTCCTGTCACTCTCATAAAAGCAGGGACACAGCTGCCCAGCATAGTGTGCCACGCTTACCAGGATGGTCTTGGCTAAGGAAGGAACAAGACCAGTAGGAGATGGACAACAGCTAATGGATATGCCTGGAGTCACTTGTGGGCTGCCCATGTGGCATTCTTTGGGTCAGCCTGGTGCTGACAGTACTGACTTTCCCCTCAAGTGTTACACTCACATCTACACATGCTAACTTACACTGTTTCTCCACACATCAACTGTTCCTAAAAAGAACTTTTATTTTTAAATACAACTGATAAAAAACCAACTCCCAGTGTACACTGGTGTCAAGAAGGATCATGCAAACCCACTATATCTCCTCTGAGTTTCAGCAAACTATGTTCTGTACTGTGAGAAACATACAGCAAAAACCAGCACAACTTCAAATTACAATTGTCATGCATGTGAAATTATGACATACCACAGCATTAAGTTCTGCAAGAGTCTGTTACTGGTTTAAATAGTACACATCAGTAGATGTAGGTCTTACTGCCAGTGGATGGCTAAGACTGGTTGAAATCTAACATACAGCATACATTTTCCTGGAATCCAGTGATGATAATGTGACCCTGTGTTATCTGCCATAATTTATATAAAATAAAATCTCATGAGATTAGGAATAAGGAAATGGTCAATGGCCAAGTTAGCTTTTAAATGCATTGTTCCCTCTGACATTTAGGGATCCATCTTTTAATATTATTTTCCATTCTGTTATCTGAGGCTAGCAGAATAATGGCAAGCACATTATGCTTCCTTGCACAGCTCTGCAGCTACAAATTGAAGTGCTAAAACAGTTACCCACAACCAGCCTTAATTCCATGGAAAGTGGCATGGCCTGAACAGGGAAGGGAAAAAGGAAAATAAATGGAGGCACTGAAGAACAGATTTCTCAGTGAATGCATATGTAGAAATTGTTGGGTGATTTAAGATTTGTACTTGATGACAGAAAGTTTAAGTTTCATGTTGTAGGGACAGGGTCTCTCCTACAGTGAAAAGACAATGAAGAGAATACTAGCAACCATGTAACATGGACTTAAAGGGTAAGAAATAGCTCGTAAGAAGGAAAATAAGAAAGTACATTATAGAAGTGGAGGAAGAGGAGAGAGCAGATGAGACAGAAGAAAGGCAGAGGCTATGCAAATCACCCTGAGTTTGTAGTTTGGCCAAGAAATACAAATGAATAGCTCTAAAACTGAAGGTGCTCTTCAAGCATGGCAAAGCAGAAATCTGTTTAGCCATCTTCTGTAGGCAAGGACAGTACTGTAGCAGTGACTGTTCTATCGTTCAGGCTTTTCTGTATGTGAAATCAAATATTTTTTCTGAATTTTCTCTGGATAAGCATTTAGAATCATAGGAATTGTCTTTTATTGGAGACCCTCACCTTTTGCAAGGCTTTCTGCATCATTCCTGTCTGCATTTCTCGCTTGTTTTTGAGCAATTGCAGTTTTGGAGCCTCATTTCTTACACTTGGGAGTTTCCTGCTCAGGCCATAGTTTATAATACTAACGGGATTTTTTCCCCCTAATTACATTACCAAAAGTTTTCTTTTCCTTTAGGTCATATATTTATCATTTCCTGTCCAAAAAGGAATTATAATTCATCATAGCTACTAGCATTTTTGTTCAGCAGTTGGCTTGGACTTTTTTTTTATTTTTATTTTTTTCTGTTGGACAAGCTGCAGGAACAGTTGTCTTTGAATCACATTTATTAAAATTGTATAATGGAAGTAATTTGCATTCCTGTTACGTCTACATTGGCCTAATTCAGCAATGGACCCTCTAGGAACTAGTGAATTCTTGAAACTCTCCCTGAGGTAATGTGGATTTGCAGGGACCCTGTGCCTCACACAAAAGATAAGGATCTGGCAAAACCAATCGTTGTCTCTCAACAAAAAAGCCAGAAGAAACATAGTTGTATAACTTGCTTAATTAATTCAAACTAATGCAAAGGGGAATGCTGTAGGGTGTCTCATAATTTGGTTTCTTTTTCTGAATATGGAAAAATGTCAGCTGAACAGAAGTAAGTGTCCACAGACATGCTGGCAGTATTTGTTGTTTATTAAGGTATAGGTTAACAGAGCTAAAACTCCAATATTGCATTTCTAACACAATAATCCACTTAGATTGCTTAGACATAATCAGGATAGGCTCCAAACATTGCAAACAGAGGACAAAGGTTCAAAATGTACTTGCATTCAGTTTAGGACAACGTATCCTGTTTAAGACATGATATACTTCCCTGCTTCCTTACCACCTACACTGGCAAATTCCTTCAAGTACCTGGAGCACAGTGCTGGCCCAAAGCAGTTGCTCTCCTCACAGCTCAGTTATATTTATCAGAGAGTGTGCTGGTTTAAATTTAAATACTTGGGTCAAATATTCATGCTAATTGAGTTTTAAAGTGCCAGAATAGGCATCATAAGATGGTTAAGAGTTTTCAGAAGCGCTGTACCTTCCACCTGCTCTGTTCCAGCAGAGGTGATCTGCTTAAGGCCACATGAAAAGAGCATCTGGCCAGCAGAGTCTCACCTTGAAGAGCTGGGGCTCAGCAGCACCATGCACAGAACGTACACTGCTGGTGTCTCTTTCCTGCCCAATACTCTTTGGCTGCAGTGTCTCTACCTGCAACATAAGCAGGTATGTCCTATGAGTCTTAGAAAAAGCCATGGGCTAAACCATCTACTTCCTCTTTCTTTCCTGTTTATATCATCCACTTATTTCTTTCCTTTCAAAAATCCATGATTTTTTCCTCTGATCTTCAAACACTATGCATTCAAATGTATTCTAGCAATTTACTGGTTACTCTTGTCACAAGAAAAAAATGAAAGAAAGCTTAACAACTGCAATCTATTGACCCAGCCAAGGTGCAAAGGAATCAAAAACTGAGAAAACAGACAATACAATCAGGTGTTCTGTCCATCTTTGAAACTGTAAAGTGGAATTTGCTCATCCTTAGTGTAAAACTAGAAAGATCACATTTTCTATAAAGATGTTTTTTTAAAGGCAAACACAATTGGATCTCTTTGAATCTTCTTGCAGTCACCTGCTGCTGGAATCGTAAGTTTAAAATTAACTCTGCTCCTTAATAAAACTGGAAAAGGAAAATGTTTAGGAGATAAATAAAAAAAAATAAAATAATCATTTCTCAATGTCCTTTCCCAAGACATATTTATTCTGAGCAAGCTGTTACCGGGGTAAAACTTTCCTACAATTATTCATTGGACCTTCACTTTGGTTTCAAAGGAAAAGTAATACGGCAGCATTGATGGCAGCAAGAGCTACATCTTTACCAGGGAGAAAGTTTAAACTTTGTATAGTAGGAAAACTTTGTTATGAATAAACAATGAAAATCCCTGAGAGGGATAAAATAGCATTATTGAAGGAAAGATCAGATCTGTTACCAATAAAGTACAGTGTGCTGATATTGCACAGCTGTTGTTGGAAAGTCATAGTATGTTGAAAGTTAATGATCAAAAGCTGAATAATTTATATATTTGTAAGGAATAGTTAATATTAATTTGCAATTAATTGAAATATTTAAAATAAATTCAAAATATAAATAATTCAAGTAAAATAATTACGCAATTAAACAATAGATTGTAAATAATTATAAATTAAACAATTCATTAATAACTGGTTTAAACCAGCAAGGACCTAAGTAATGAAATTCAGTACGTTTTAACTTTAGCATCAAAAACTGCATTTGACTTTCATTCCCCTTTCTTTAGAGATACAGTGAAATTCTATGGGCAACTGATGGATTCTTTAAATTTATGTTGGGAGTGGCCCTTTAAGCAAACTGCAGGGTGATGTTAAGATTAATTTTGTGGACAGACACATGACAGTATGACTTTTTGTGGTTTACAGTAAGCCAACAATACCAGTTATTAAGATCAATGCAGGGACCTAACAGCTATTTGTCCAAGCCTTTTAATGACATCTAAAACAACTTAATAAACTGGATTTTTAAAAAGGAAATTAGGGTTGTTGCTACATAGAAAAATAATTTAATAGCATCTTGGTTCAATTTCTGCCTCAAATTTGACATTTAATTGCCTGCTAACTCCAAAGGGAAATCTTAATTCTAAAGAATAATGTGCATTACATCATTCACATTTACACATGTGTTTATTCTAAGAATACTCATTCAAGATGAGCTATTTATTTCTTCCTTCTGCTCTTCAGGGACGTGTTCCCCAAATAATTCTGGATTTACCTATTGATGGAAAACTGGTAAAAGCCTCTATGTTGCTCCTATGAAAGTCCTTTTATCCCCAGACTGAAGTCAAAAAGGGAGGCAAGCTACATCACATTTACCACAGAGTGAGTGAGAAAAGGGCAGAAAATTTTACAAGCTACCTCAGTTTAGAAGCTCTATGATAACTACCTGTTGCGAATCTGAAGTGATTTGAGGTTCCTTACCTGGAACTGATTTAATATCATATAACTATTTTAAATAATATTTCATTATTATGAATCTTTCATTGTATTATGTCCAGAATCCTCTTGGTTTGGAGTAAGTACTATAGATGTATATGCATATTAATAAAAGTGTTAGGACCTTCAGAACCAAAAGTTACTTGTTATGTTGTGCAGTTGGTTTTATCCTCTATTCCTGCTACAGTACTGAATTACTTCAGTAAGATAAATCACCAAGTTTTAGCAGTGAAAGGATCACTGGACAAATGAACAGTCTGTAACAAGCAGCTTTTGCTATAAATAAATAAATAAAATAAAAAAAAACCCTAAAAAAAGGAAACTTTCATATTTAGACTTCTAACTCCTGAAAAAAAACCTGGCCACTTCAGCAAATGTAATGACTTAAAACAACACTGACACTGAATTGGAACAGAGTACAACTATATTGCAGTAATTTTCTCAAATTCTAGTGGCAAAGTTAAAAAAAAAGCTCTTTTCTATGAGAAACACCAAGAATTAGAAGAAAATAGTCTTGGGCCTCAAGACTGAAGAGATGGCAGAAGACTCTATGAGTTTGTGTATGAAAACATTAGTTCAAAATTTAAACTACATTTGAGAAGCTTCACTCTCCTCCCTTTCCAGCCCAGAAAGGGTAAGTATGACCATCAGATAATAAATACCATACCCTGGAAAACAAGTGGAATTATAAGGAGGTGTTTGGTGAAAACATAATTTGCATAAATAATACATTTTTACTTGCTAAAATAATGCTTCTAAAATTTCAAAAATTAAACAATAAGGTGGGTCTTTGTTTTTCGAAAATAATCAAGAGGATATAATGAAAGGAAGTTCTTTAGTTTTAGTACTCATATTTTCCATTATTACTAACAGTCTGGAAAAAACTATAGCTATTAAAGAAATGGGATGTTGTCATAGTAACAGAAACTCTTTTTGATGGACTTTTAAAATTCATAAACAGCTCTTTGACTTTTTTAAGACCTCTGTTCACCATTACTCAATTGCAGAAAACACTCACAGCCTGCTTCATTCATCAGATATTTACTAATCATTAGTATCTCCACAGTCTTTTTGCAGGTGATCCCAACAAGATGTCAATATGACATTTAGATCGAGGCAGCAAATAAGTTCAGTCAATCCTAGCCAAGAGGGAAGTCATTTTTAAATATTTGATGATCTGAAAAGCGAGAGTTACATTTTTGTAATTTTTTGGATGTTTGAAGCAATTTGTTCTCCTCAAAGTTGCCAGAAAAACACTTTCATGCTGGTAGCCATAATTACCAAATATTTTATAACGAACATACAGAAGACAGAGCAGTCTAACAGAGGTTCTAGAGGTGAGCCTAATTCTGGCATTCTATAATTTATTGGTGGTTTGACAGCAAAGTATTTAAAATTTATTTTTTACTGTAGTTTTTGTATGGTTGGATTTTGTATGTGTATATATATATAAAACATTGCTAAAGCTTCCCACACCACCAAAAGCTAGTTTCTCCTTAGTAGTGATGTCAATATAGTCTAAGCTTGTAAACTGAGCAAATAAACTCTGAAGGGAATGCAGACAGTTTTGCCATTACAGATCACAAGAGTCCCAAAGTATTTCAAAATGCCAAAATAAACAAATGGATGCAATGAAAAAAAAATAGATTCATTCTACCAATTTATTTTCAGATCTTAGTTTAATAAGTGTGTTTAATAAGTATGTTTAATGATTGATAGAGACAGGTAGCATTGTCATACTATCATATGCAATAAAAAAAAAAGTATTATAGACAGTCCATATACAATTTCCTGCATTGTACTTATTTGATTTGTAAGTGCAGAATTCCATGTAGCAGTACAGGGGAAATAGTTGCATGTCCTACAACATTTAAACCAAATGTCATTTTACACTCTCCCTTCCCCATCCATTTCTATCCAGCCATCTCATTCCACATAGCAACTGAATTCAAATTATCCACGGAAGAAAGTATCTGGTTCTGTACTAAGTTATAGCATTCACCTAATTGTTTTCTGTCTGGATTCAATTAGGGAGTGCATGTTATTATTAGTGCTCACAAAACCTCTCTGTTATGTTATTCCTCCTTGAACTCCTATTCTCTTACACTATAACCATGATTGTACTACTTTTTCTTCCTGTAGGGTAAATGGTACTGTGATAAAACCAATCTCATCTTTTTTCTCTGATGAAGAAAAATCATTACATATATCATTCGTGGATGAGAAACTCCCTCAGTGGACTACTCCGCCTTCATCTGCTTGAAATTAGGGAGCAGTCAATGTCATATCCTATGTCCTCAAAATGATCCCGTTTCCACCTCAGTGTCTGAGATGTCAAAATAAGTAGTCTGAATAGTTGGCCTGCAGGTCCCTTCAGAGACCTTTCCCCCATTGGAGACACAGGATAGGTGCAGATGTCTGCTTGTGCACCTATTTGTGCACGCCACTGCAAGAGCAGGCACACATGCACACTTAGAACCAGGCTGTGCCATTCCACAGCCAGACACTGCCCTGTGTTTCCCAGTCAATGGTTATTCCCAGAAATTCTTTTGAAAAGATTGCCAAACAGAAGAACAAGAAAAATATATTTAGCTTCTCAATGGAGGCAGGGATTTCCAGTGAGTCCAGAAGAACTCTATTACATACAGGTGAAACTGCTCTACACAAAGGGCCAGGTATATACAGGTGCACTGCTAAATATTCTCCTATAAATACTACTCTCTAAACAAAAATTAATTTCATTTCAAACCATGCCATTGTAAACAAAAGTCCTATTTTCCTTAGAAGGAGATATTAAGTAATCTTTTTTCACAGCATTTTTTTCCCCAGCAGTTTGTGAAAATAAAGCATGAGTGATTCAAGCCCTAGCACTTACAGGCACCAATGACTTAATTATTTAACAGTTCCTGGACTGCTGATATTTCCAGCCTCTGGACTTAGTTACAAGCTCAGACCTAGGGAATTCTGTTACTGAAAACAGATTATTAAATAATGAAATACAGGCTTTGAAAAGCCTCTGAGATGTTTACCTTTAGGAATAAGTCCAGCATTAAGAGATTTCTAATAAAATATTGAATGAATTAAGGGACTTCCTTTTTCTGTATGCAGAGGTTACATTTAAATCCCCTCACTGCATAGCAGCCTTAGGCAACACAACCTGACTTGACATTCTGTTGCCTTGAAAAGGATGAAGAAGTCAGGTTTTTGTACATGAAAGGCAGGCAGGACTCTTCCTTCTACTCTGTACTTGTTCTCTAGGCTCCCTAGTTGAGTAGGGCTGTAGTGATTGAACTAAAAACCCTAAAAAGACTTTGTCTGACTTTCAGTGGATTTTAAGTATATGTGTGTTTGTTTTCTGGCATTGAAGCTATAGCAAAGCTTACTTTTGTTTGTGAAGCTCGTAACTGAAGCAGCCTTGAGCCACGTCAAGCCACACAAGTCTGTAAAAGCAAGAGGTCCTGGCCATCAGTGAGCACAAAAAGAGACTAAAGGCCTGCAGGGTCAGACAACTTTGATGAAAGTTAAAAAAAACAGGTTGCTACTCCAAGTCTCTAAAAGCTCGCTTTGAGAAATAAAGAAAAAAAATAGCATCGGAAACTTTGCAAATATGTTCCTGTAATTTTCTCCCTTCCAAACATCAATCTTAAAAAATCTTTTCAATGGTAAGAAACACTACCACCTAGGCTTTGTAGAATTTTTCCTGAGACCTTAGTCTGTGATCCATTAGCAGCAGTGCAAAGGTCACTGATTGTTTCTTCATAGCCACATCAAGTATCAGAGTTGTAGGCAGACATCTTTTAGCATCTTAGCTTCAATGAACCATCCAGTTCTCTCCCTGACCCACTCACTCTCTTGTCAAAAACTGTCAGCCAGCTCCTGTCACTGCGCCTCTTCCTGACACACAAAGGAAGTATTTGGCTGGTGCAGCCATGTGATAAGGCATAAAAGGGTGCCCTCCCAGGTGCAGGCTGTCAGACACCAACTCTGCTTTCCCAACCTCCCCCTAAACTCCCAAAGAGTGAGCTAAGTTTTGCTGGGGACCCGGGTAACGGCCTTAGTGATAAGGACTGTGATAGCAGTAGGTGACACCACTGGAACCTTCTGTGTTGCTGACACAAAATATGACTGTCTCATGATAATGCCAACTGTTGTGGTATTTGCAAAAACAGTAAGTGCAAAAGGATTTAGATATCTGCAGATAGGTGTGGGGATTTTCCTTCTCTTCACAAGTATCCTGCTTTAGAGAATTTCATCTTGCTGGGAAGGGCTGTGAAGGGGTCCGTGACCTCTCCAGAAGACTTCACTGTGGAGGTTATGTAAAGGGTCTCTGGGATACAGGGACCTACTCTTCATCTTCTCCCATGCTGTCAGATCCTACACCTCAGCACAGGCTCATCCCTCACTCCTTGCTTGGGACCTGCTTACCTCTGACAAACTGTGCTGGCATTTAACTGGGCAAAAGGTGGAGAGCTGATGTTTGAGTCTGAAGGAAGGAGGAGTACAGTCTTCCTCCTGCCTATTCCTCTCCCAGGCTGGTAGGGAGGCCTGTGTCCTGTTTGCAGGGGAGGGTGAGAGAGTCAGAGAAACAGGAAACAGCACAATTAAACTGGCCACAGCAGGCTATGTCATTTAGACTGTGCCTGGTCTTATAATTCATGCTGAAAGAAATAATACAAAAATACAATCACGGACATTCTGGTGCAAAAATATATACAAGTTCTTTGTGCTATTATTTGTTTGCCATATTGGTTTTAATGTGATATTTAGAGAGCAAATAAAATCGTAATTGACCCCCCCCCAACTCACAAATTTTAGGAGAATAATTATTTTTCTGAAAACACTTTGTGGACTGTATAAATTGTTCACAATAATGTAACTTTCTTTTAAGTCATCTCACAGAGACCAGAAAGCATAGCAAAGGCAGTACCATCAATCAAAGCCAAAAGATGGACCAAAAGGCTGCTTAACACAGTTGCATTGACAGTCTCATGTCCCCTGGCTTGCAAAGAAATAAAATACATGCTCTCAAGCCTGACAATAACATAGTACTAAAATGAAGGAAAGAGAGGAAGAGGGAGAAGTAATCTTCACTTTCACCAAAAATGAAATAATTACAACCTTCCTCAAAACAGAGTATAAAAGACTCAAATCTAGAATGAAGTGACATAAGATGATCCCAAAATGGGATCAACTCTGCCAATTTTATTGAAACCTAGCAACTTATCCCATCAAGATGTCAAAAATAGAGTGTACTAGTTGAGAACAGTAAAGTTAACAAAACTAAGCTGTTACTGAATACCACACAATTAGATTAAGTTGTGAAAATACATTTTCCCTAAATTCTTTTATAGATTGTTTTTGGTATTAAGTGTAATCACATGTAGTTGCAGACTGTTTTCCAAAAATAAACCAATATAATTGCACAATATAATTCTCCCACCTCTTCCTTCTCCATGAGTAATTGTACTTAACTCCAAGCATTGGTTGATGTCTTATTTAAAAACCAAACAAAAAACCCACAACAACAACCAACAAAACAGTAAGATATAACTTTCCATTCCATGGGGCTCAGATGGCTGAATTACAGACAAAAGAAAGAAGAAAATACTCTCCTACAGACTGAGGTATTACAGGGTGTAAACTGGAATAGCATACCCAAAAGAAAAAAAAAAATCTTTAAATTCTGATGGGAAAAGAATTCACCTAAATCTTTAGCCTTTGGTTTCACTAGACACTACGTGACAGCCTTAAAAACACAAAAACACACTAAACACCTTACTGGGGTTCATCTAGTCAAGTATTCATTCTCCTCTTCAAGAGCTGTTCTGGGGTTCTTGCAGAATCCTCCTGCCTAATCCCTTCTGCACCTATTTATGGACCTCCAGTCCATGGTTTTGTCTAATTTTTTCATCTGTTGACATTGTCTGCTTCCACCATCTCCTGTGGCAGCACATACCAGAAGTTAACTATGCAGTGTGAAAAGTAATAAAACTAGTTGAGGACTGATTTATAATCAAAGAAATAACGTAGCCCCTAGTTCTATTAATACAGGGTTTGGTGAATGATGCATTTGCCCTATACTCTTCATTGCTTTGTAAAAGTTAGTTCCATCTCTCTCAGCCTTCTCCTCCCCATCCTTAAGACTTCCAAACATTTCAGTCTCTCCTTGCTATGCTGCAGCCTCTTAAAAATTTTAGTTTCCTTTCTCTGTACCTCCTTTAACTCCAGAATGTCCTTTTAGAGATAAGGAGACAATTACTACACACAGTATTTAAGATGCAGGCAAAGCCAAATTTTTATGCAGCAGCAAAGCAATGTCCTCAGACTTTTTCTTGATACTATTCCTGATGATTCCCAGCATTTCATTATTCGGAGGGGCTGCCTTACAACGGTATAACTCACATCTTTTATTTCCTAGATATCTTAATTGCATTACCACAGACCCTATCATACTGCAGCACTGCTTGTTCTTACTCAAGGGCATAGCCAGGCATGACAGATGCCATTTTCATTGAAGGCCTGATGCAGAAGTTTCTATAGTGAGGATCCAGGCACAGCATTTTGACCTGGCCCAACTCTTCTGCACAGACAAAACTCTAAGACTTTGGAATAATTTCTGGCACAGACCAGGAAGAGTTTAAACACAGCTTAAAACAGTTTTGCACACTACATCGTGGTTTAATACCTCTCTCCCCTATTATGAGTCCATCTATCATGGCCCAGACATTCTCTGAGTCTGTCTACAGGCTGCAACTCCCCTTGTTCCTAATGAGGCCAAACTGAATTTGACACTGACTGAATAGTAACTCAAAATGGCTTCCCCAGAAGCATTATTTGTTCATTCCTTGCAAGGTCTATAGCACATAGAGAAAAATATAAAACAAAGAGCTCCATGAATGTTTTCCCTAACTGTATCTCAACCTTGCCTAGATTGGAGTGGGTTATTCCCCTCATCCTACCTCATTCTGATTTGCTATAGGGGATCATAACAAAAGGCCTAGATTCTTTACTGTGATTAAAAGACAGATACGTAGGAAAAGCTTGAGGGAATCACTGCATAATAGGATACCTCTGTCTCATACTAATACAAAGGAAATCCAAAAAGACAGCGAGAAAAAACATAAAAAATCAGACCCATTAGGGTCTATATATCTATATCCAACAGAACTTTGAAATTCAAGACTTGTCAGGCTAGTCAACTTCGATTTTTATGGACATCTTGGTCACATCTTTTTCTGAATTCCTAATCTTTTGTTTTCCCTGTAAGAAGTCATTCCCAATACTTGTTCCTGTACAGTTGCTAGTCCCATGACACACTCCCTGTCAGAGTTTGTCTCTGTACTCATCACCTCAGCCAGGATGGAGGTTGTTCGGCACGGGATGTGTGACTTGCATGAGGGTCATTAATTCTTGATATATTTGCAAAGCTCTTGATCTTACTCTATGTCCTGGTTTGAGACAGGATGAAGCCAATTTTCCTTTTACTAATTTTTTTTTTTTAAAAAAGGAAAGGGAAAGGTTGCAACACTAATTTATCTTTTTGTCTGCCATCATCAAAGGCAATACAACTGGCAATACCCTGTCCCACCTTGGCATGCCTGTGCAAGCAAGGGAGAGAGTAAAGAAACTCTCCCTAATTCTATTTCCACGGGCTACAAAAATTGCAATTATTATGGCTGTAGAGTGTCAAGGCTATTTAGGGTCCAGTGCAACTTCCTATTCGACAGTTTCCAAAAAAGACATTGTCCTTCCTTAATCTTACACGACACTAAGACACCTACATACTATTTCTCTGGAAAAGCAGGTGACATGTCATGGATATATCTTTTGGGTTATTTGTGCAATTACTTTTTTACACATACATTCCTTGCTACACTGTTGGAAAGCAGACTGACATGGGTTGATCACTCTTGCAAAAGACAGTCCTTGAAGTAAAGATTTTGCTGAAGCTCTATTTAAATCAAACCAAAACACAACTGTTAACCCTTCATAGATGTAAACAATGGTGGGGAATTCAGATGCATTTGTCAGAGCGAAATAAACACAGCTGAAGCATAACTGAAAACTTACCAAACAGATACACAGAAAAGGCTCAGGATCTTTTCATTCATATGCTGTACTTTGGAAAAAAAAAAAAAAAAAAAGGTTTTATTTAGAAAACAATACATGTTTTCCTGAAGCTCTAGTTGGTTGTTAATAAAATATATTTTTACTTATAAGGCCATTTCAATTGCTCTCACACAACTTTTTTTCTTGGTCAGTTTTTTTCACCTAAAGGCATGTTTTCTCTCTTTTCTTTTGTATGTAATTACAATGTCATAAGTAGCAGTATGCCTCCTTGAATTACTTTAAAATACAAGAGGCTCTATTCCCTACTTCACAGCATTTATCTCCAAGAACTGCATAAGCAGGAAGTGACCTGCAAGTATAATAAACAGATGGCTTTATTTTCTTTAATAATCTGGGCAGTGTTCATATGTCAGAATCACAGTCATGCACAATGAACCTTTGAACAATGGTCCAGTGCATCCAGATATGTCTGGTAGTTGGGCCTAGATATTCTACTGCTCTTCAACATTTATTTCAGGCTGTGATTGATGGGTTAGTGGGTATTTTTGTCAAATATTTTCAGAGCTGAGTCTTTATTAATATGGATTAAATTAACTAGTGTAAACAGATGGTAACAGGAGAGATGACAAAAACAGTTCTTTTGATTTGTGAGGGAGAATCTCTTTCCTATTGTAAAGACTGTGGAGTGTGGCTCCACCTGGATTTCTAAGAAGCACTGACCTTCAAGAAGCCCGGAAAGAAGCTATTTAATGTGTAGCTTAAATACTCACCCTTTGCAGAATCACAGAATGGTTGGAGTTGGAAGGGATCTCTGAAGATCATCTTCTCTGACTCCTCTGCTAAAGCCAGGCCATGTAGAGCCAGCTGCCCAGTAACAGGTCCAGATGACTCTTGAATATTGGCAGGTTGGGAGTGTCCACAACCTTCTTGGGCAATAAATGCCAGCACTCAGGCACCCTCACAGTAAAAAAGTGTTCTCGGTTCTTCAGACAGCAGCATCTCCCGTGTTTCACTCTGTGCCCATTGCCTCTTGCCCTGGCACTGGGCAGCACTGGAAAGAACCTGGCTCCATCTTCTTTCCACCCTCCTTTCTGGGATTTATATACATTGATAAGATCACCCCTGAGCCTCCTCTTCTCTGAGCTGAACAGCCCCAGCCCTCTCAGCCTTTCCTCACATGAGAGTCCCTCAGTCATCTTAGTGACCCTTTGCTGGACTCTCTCCAGTCGTTCCATCTCTCTCTTGTACCAGAGAACTGCAGACAGCACTCCAGGTGTGGCCTCACCAGTGCCAAGTAGAGGGGAACCATCACCACACTCCTAGTGTAGCCTACCAAATAAATACACAATACACACCAAATACATCAGTATGCAGAAATACAGAATGCAGCTTTTACAACAAAATTAGCAATGTTTTGCCCTTTGTAAAAAAATTCAGAGCTTCACTTTTGCTGGCAACTTAAGAAGCCCGCATTTGACTACAGATGATGCCAGATGCAGAGCCAGAGCGTGACAGAGGTAATGGCCAAGTGGATACTGAGGACACTCCACACAAAGTTCAGGGAACAAGCAGATACACAAATGGATGGGACACTTTTTCTACTGCAACATCATGGAGGAAGTGTCCCCTGCAGCATCCCCAAAGAGAAAAAGATGGTAGCAGAGTGAGAAAGAATGAGAATATCTAGGATGCTAATACCCTGTAGTCCCTGAAGTGGGGTAGCTTTGGGCAACTTCCTATGAGGCAGAGAAAGTTCTTCCCTGCTTAAGGTGAAATTTGCCCCTAAGCTACCTGGGGGCTAATAAAGCAATGCACTGGCCTGAATCCAGACTATAAATAACTTGCCTTAGTCTACACTCTAAAACTTCATTAATTATAACCCTTCAAAATACATTAAGCTTGACTCACCTTGAAACTTCCGCTTTCTGTTTTCCTAATAATATTCATAATATTATCACCTAAAAAAGCATAAAAAGATACCATGTTATTCAGAAAGCAGGTATGAAATCTTTTAAATACATGAGAGATTTTTCTCCCTTCTGACTGATTTTTAAACTGTCTTTATTTTCAAATATTGCAGGGCTTTTATTTTGTTCATTTTCTAATAAACTTATTTGGAAGTAGTAAAAAAACCTGTAGGTTTCTCAGTAGACCTCTATTCCATAAATAAATCTTGGTCCCTGCTATTTATGGTGTTTGATTAGCAAAAAATAATTGCTCTCAGTCTTTCATGGTCCATTATGGCAGTCTGATCCCAAGATCTCCTCTTGGCCTGACTTACAAAGGGCAAGAAATTGGCTCTTACACTGGCTGACATGTGGCTGGTGAAATCCATAGGGAAGTCATGCAGTTTTGAAGAGCACATTAATCAAAGATTATAGCAAAATAAAACTGTCTCTCATTACATGGACAACTGAACAATTCACCCCGATTTTCAAGCAGACTGGGTTCTCCTGCTTTTATCAAAGACAATAAACGGACTTCATTAGAAATATAAATGCAAAGGCCCAGGTTCCACAACAGAAGTTTAAATTAGGAGAGATTGTGTTCAAGTCAATGCAGCCAATCTGGTATATTGGCATGAAAACTAGCTAGTAAATAATCTCTAGGCAGTGCACAGGAATTTTGACAACACGGTCACTTTTTTCTTCTTTAGATTTTTCAAGTAATGCAAGCAGGATTTGATACCAGATACACACATATTGCCAAATTACAATAACGGGTTTTGAACTGTTCTAATAATGTATCTATAAGCAATTTACAGAGAGAGCTTTATATGAACACCTTGCTTTTCTCTTTTAACCCTCTTTTCTGTTTCCTGCAAGCATGAATAAATCTTCGTTTTGAAGCGTTAGAGACTTGAGTTAATGTCACAGATAAAATTTTTAAATTTACAAAGAAGTTTCCACAATGCATCTGAGACTAAACTACAACACTGATTTTAGTCTATGAATCAGCTAGTCCCGTGGACTTTTTCAGTTTCCATTTGATCCAAGTGTCTTGATGTCAGAGGGGATCACTTCAGTTGTTCCAGTTGAACTATTTAGCATTGAACAACGTCCAAGTAATGCAAAATACCACAAGAACATTAATTACCAGAGAATAAAACTTTAAATGATTACATGAACTCACTGAAGTACTCCTACAACTGAATAAACCTTTGCAACTTCTGTTTGAGAGGCCCAGCTGTCCCTGACTTCTTTTTTAACCTCTGTAGAACTTAAGTACTAGAATGAAAGTGGATGGGGAGAGGGAGAACGGGCATGTTGTCTATTTGCTACACCCATGGTATCAAAGATTATGCAATCTGTACTCTGTCTTGGTTTTTTGTTTTGTTTTGTTTTTTTCCATAGAAGAAAAACATTCATCTGGGAAGACAGTTCCCATAGAAATCAAGCTCTGTTTGCATGACTATTCCTCTCTGAATATTCTGTCAGGAGGGGTGACAGTGTGGGATCAGCTGAAAGCTACCATAGAAATTCACCAAACCAGATCAGCTCTGCCTTTTTCACTTCCCTTTCTTCAGCAGACTGTCCCATGACATAAGGGATACACAAAACTTCATTTGTGTAATGTTCACAGCATGGATCACTAGCAGTGTTTAGAGACCTTGCTCCATTGTTTCTCTGACTGAGAACATGGGCCTTTAATTAGTGCAAGGATGGATTTACCTGATAATTAATTGACAGAAGGCATAACAACAGTTCATATTGTAGTATAAACCAGTAGAGATATTAAAAACACCTCTCAAAAATGAATAAAAAATTATGATAAAACCTACTTATTTTCTAACCATTTATCATCACTGTTTGATGATTTTTTTTTACTATGTACAGGTTTTAAAGGCAGCTACTTTTGCAATTTGTTACTATCAGTAAAATTATAAACCTGTATCAACTTTATTCCCAGACTGATGGATTTAAATCCAATAGTTCTGCCAAGAAAAACAGTTCACATTCACTGCAGTAAACAAGAGCTCTACAAATGCAGAAGGAAGTCATTTACCAGATGTTACTATTTGTCTTACAAGTCTGTCTTTTGACTTCTGCTTATTTTCTCTTGACCTTGTAAGGCTTCTCCCATACACA